>JASAUF010000426.1:0-1200000 GCA_030180095.1 Magnolia changhungtana | reverse complement strand
TGCCCTGGTTTGTCAAGTTGCATGAGTGTTGAGTTAGATTGCCTACAGAGCCTGATAAGAAGAACAATTCAAGCGTCTGCCTCAACTAAATGTGTGCAAGCTCGCCACATGTAAATTTAAAGTCTCACATCCCATGTCCCAAAATACTAGGTGATTAAAACCCTTAAAAACAAAATAGAACATCATAGGGTTTTTAGGTAAGAAAGCTTTTTCAAAATAGGAAAATCTCTAAGTTTATCTTACCCTGTCGATTGTATCGATATACATCTCGATATGATCGATCTGCTTTGTCGATGTCCTCGATGCTTAAACGATATCATCAAAAAGTGGACAAAAGTGTCCAGCAACCACATGTATATCTGGACTGATTTATCGATGTATCGACCCACATATCGATATCATCGATACCTGAATTTCAAGTCCATCGATAATGGCTCGATAAAATTGACAGATAGGTTTCCGGCGCCCCTATTTTTTAAAGAAAATTTCAAATTCCTTCGATATATTGATGCTCCTTTCGATATGATCTGAAATCAAATATTGATAATATCGGAATCCATCGATGATATCGATCGTGGGCGCGCATGTCTTCCAGCAAATATTTCAGGTTGGTTTTTACTTTGATCAGGGGCCATTCGAGGAAATCGATATTCATAGGTCGATGATATCGAGGCCGAGTCGATTGGATCGAAACTGGACACAATCTGTCCAGCGAGCTTATTAGTAAATCTATAGGATATATCGATCCCATCAACACTGCCTTCGATAACATCGATATGCAAATTCCGATGACATCGGCTGACCCTCGATCATATCTTAAAAACCTGAAATATTTCTAGTTAAGTCTCTCTCATTTTTCAAATGTTGAGGAATCGATCCTCATATCGATGGAATCGGAGTTCGAAATCTGATAACATCGACACGAGTATCGATGCCCTCGACCGCTGGCAAAAGGTTTCAAAAGTGTATGACATTTGAGTTTGTGCCATCGAGCGGACCGTCATTACTATCGAGAGTATACGCTCGATGATATCGACATCGCTTGATGATGTCGAACTCAGTCATAAATGTGATCGTTTTATATCCGTTGGAACCTTTTGCCTATATATAGAGGACTTGTCTATTGTTGCTGGGAGAGAAAGTAGAGAGAGCTTTTGAGTGTTTAACTTTAGATCTTATATCCAAAGCCCTTTCTCTCAAGGGAGTTCATCCTCCAATCCACTTCACTATTATATTCAATAAAGTGGATTGGAGAATGCACTTCCGCATTCAAGGATCCTCTAGCTACCATCTTAATGGTAAATCATTAAGCTGGAATGCCTTGAATGCTTAGATGATTGAAATCGCTCCATCTTCCTTATAGGAAAATCTTTTGAGAGTAGGATTTCATCATAACCTTAACCCAACCCGAAGTCATATATTGGTACATCATTTGTGTTGTGGATCAAGGAAGTCGAAGAATCTTCATCAACAAGGAGGAGATCTTTATCATCATGCTATAAAGGGACTCATTAGCTTATCTGTAAGTATTTAGAGTCTAGAGGACACTTGTGATCATTCCTTTTTAGGATTGGGTCTTAAGTGGTTCTCACCCCTAAAGTCCTCAAGGAGGCCTCTGGTGGGAGTGTACGTGATGGGTGCGTTGTGTGGACCCTTGCTCTGTGGAGAGTATAAACATCTGGTTGAAGGTGAACCAGCAAAACCTTAAGTTTGAGGTCAACTGCTGTGAAACCTCGGGTTTTAGGTGAACCGTGTAGAAACCTCCGGTAAGGTCTTATGGAAGATCCTTGGCCAA
This sequence comes from Magnolia changhungtana, assembly GCA_030180095.1. Classification (NCBI taxonomy): domain Eukaryota; kingdom Viridiplantae; phylum Streptophyta; class Magnoliopsida; order Magnoliales; family Magnoliaceae; genus Magnolia; species Magnolia changhungtana. Next base: position 1,198,205 of record JASAUF010000426.1, on the reverse strand, counting down.
TGTGCCTAAAAGTAGGTGTGTTGTGTTGACCCTTGCTCGTGAGAGCATAAACAGTCAGCCTCAGTGTAGGTTATAAAGGTTGAAGGTGAACCTGATTTAAAACCTTAGGTTTGAGGTGAACCGCTGTGAAACCTCCTTAGTGAAATCCGGTACACTTAAGGGTTGAGTGTGGTTACCGAAAGTGGAGTAGACAAGTCGTCGAACCACTATAAAAATGACTGTGTTTGAGATTGCTATTCTTCTAATTATGTGATTTACTTTAATATTTGCATATTTGAATCTCTGAGATCACACCTCACACACTTACACAGTCATATCCATCATAAACTAGTTTGCATAGTGTTTACTTCTTAAACAGTTTGTGATTTGATCCTCTACCGGGCTTGAAAGCCAGTAGAGTTATTTTTGAGTAATCCTAATATGTGCATATTGTTAGGATTAGTGAATAGGATTTTAAATAAATCGTAAAAACTTTTAAAAGTCCTATTCACCCCCCTCTAGGACATATTGGCATATTCCGACTTTCACCGCAATTTCAATTGGTATCAAAGCAGGTCTCTCTTTAAGGGCTTCATCACTTAAAGAGTGATCTTGACTGAAATTGGGAATATGGCCAAAGGAGAGGGCTCATCAGTCACTAGACCTCCAGTATTTGATGGCTCAAATTATGCATACTGGAAGGCTAGGATGCAATACTTTCTAAGATCTTTGGATCATGATGTTTGGAATATAGTTGAAAGTGGATACGTGCTACCAACCAAACAAATCATGCTTGACAGTGGCATGACCATCACAAAGCCCAAACCCAAAGAAAAGTGGACGGCGTTCGACAAGGAAAAATAGACTGCTGAAGAAAAAGCTATGAACCCCATCTACTGTGCCGTGTCCCAAGATATATTCAATCAGATAAGTATGTGTGGGACATCCGAGGAAGCATAGGATTTATTAGAAATAACCCATGAAGGCACAAGCACTGTCAAGAGGTCTAAACTTCAACTCATGACTTCACAGTTCAAAAGTCTCACAATGGAAGAGCATGAGACATTTATGGAGTTTTTCACAAAGTTGAATATTATCTGTAACTCCATGGGTAGATTGGGAGAAAAAGTTCCGGTTCCAAAAATCTGTAGAAAAATCCTAAGATCACTGCCGGAACGGTTTAATTCCAAGGTAACAACAATTGAAGAGTGTAGGAACATAGACAAAATGAAAGTAGAAGAACTGATAGGTTCCCTACAAACTTTTGAACTACACTTCAAACAAACCCAAAATTCCAAAACAACTGTCCTAAAAACTTCTAAGAAAACATTACATGAGGATAGTGAGAGTGAAAAGGAAGATGAAGATGAGGAAGTGGCTTTACTGGCACAATGATTCAGGAAGTTCTTTCAAAAAAATCGTGGCCGGCCTTCCAGAGAAAGAAAGGTGAACAACAAACTTTCTGTTGGCAAATTTGGTAGAAGAACCAAAGAACCACAATGCTATGCCTGTTGGAGTATGGACACCTATCAATCGAATGCCCAAACAGAAAAACTAAGGGCAAGCCAATGGCTGCCACGTGGGATGATACTGAAGAGTCGAATTCAAAATCTAGTGACTCAGAAAGCGATGGAGATCAGAAATCATTGAAAATTCTCATGGTCTCCACTACTTCAATCATTCTCACGGAATCTGAGAACGAGAAAGAACAACAAGCCACTAAATCATTTCCATCTGACAATGAGAAAACTAAAGAAGAAGAAGAAAAGGATTAACTACAAAATGCTTATAATCAACTTGACATTCATAGCATAAATATCCTTAAAAGACTTGGAATAGTGGAAAATAAAATTAAGTTGCTGCAAAAAGATTTAGATAAAACATTGGAAATCAACACACAATTAATAAATGATCTGCAGCAATATCATATGGATAATGATAAGCTTGAGCGAATTAATACCTTTCTTAAAAAAGAGCCCGAAAACTTGAACAAATAGGTCGAGATCTTTAAAGATAAAATTGTACTTCTTCAAAATGAAAATCATACAATCCTGTTTGACCTAGAAGAATCCAAAAAGATGGCCAAGATAAACTACAAGTTTTCCCAAAGTGGTAAAAAACTAGAAAAACTGTTAGGAATGGGAAGACTTGGAAAGTATAAAAGCGGCCTAGGATATGAAAAATTTAAGTCAAAGGCTGGAAATGCAGCACCTAGAACTGAAAATTTTGCTACTTGGCATACATATTGTGCGTATGAACTTCGAAAGATAGCCTGCCTGTTAAGCTAGACATGATTAAATAGGGTAAGTCTGGACCGTCACAAAATCCCTTGGTAGAATTAGGCCTCTTGCCCCAAACTCACACCTGTCCCTGAAATCAACCACGATACCCATCATCTTTAGCTCCTTTCTATGACCATAGGTACCAATGTCATAGTACACATCATCGATGGAAGGAAGACCATTGTATTGAGGGATTGTTTCCCATTTCGTGTCAAGGATAGGTCCTACATTACACCTTGTTCCGACATACAGAACAGAACATATATCTTGAATTAGGTCACCTAATACACCTCTTTGATCTGGGTGGCACAACGGAAACGTGGTTGGCCCTTGCCCCACTGGCCCAGGATCGAAGGAAATGGATCCGGGATATGTAAGGTTAGGTCACCAAATAGCATTTGAATCTTCCTTAGAAGGAAAGCAATTAGGGTTTAAGTAGTAAACCAATTCGTATTAACGATAGAGGCCTACCAATGGGTATGAACTGAATTGCAATAGCCGAGGTCAGTTTATCCGCAAATCTGCTCGTGAAATACGAACATAATAGAAGCCTTAGCCAATTTTATACTATTGAAAATCCTTTTAGGATGATCTAGGAAGATATGGATTCACCTTTTCCTTAGACATATATTATAACGAGGACTCTCTTAGACCAAGACATAAAGGACAACCTTAGAAATAGGAAATTTGAACCGTTCAGTGATCAGTATTACCTAAGTTTTTAGAGTGATCGGTCTACGGAGTTACTGAAATATAAACTGCGAAGCATTCGCGGCTTGACCCAATTCTCAATCCAGGCGACTACCAATGGACTCACTACTTGGCCGAGCAGAAGATCAGGAGCCACCAGGACTAGGAAGGGATACGATGAGCTTTCTACCCTGGCTAGGTAGATGATCGATGTATCGGGATCAAGCCCACTATAACTGTCTCTCCGTGTTGGTCAAACATTGAAAACAACTATCTTACTCTAACTAGTTAGGAATTGAAGTCAAGACTCCAAATAGGGAAAGAAATCCATTGTAACAAACCATTAGGATAAAAGCAAAGGATAAAGAAATAAATTTTTAAGGGGGGTAGCCTAAAATGTACTAGACTAGTATGTACAAGATACACCCTACCACGTATAGAGACTTGAAATCAATAAGTCTTAGGCAAATGAAATAATAGCATCCTTACTTATTGCCTTTAGCCAATTTTGGGGACATTTTTTTTAAGGGGGGTAGATTGTAACATCCCAAATTTTTGCAAACCTGGGATCAGATGTCCTTAAGCAAGGGGTAGATCCCAACCCTTTATGAACCTCTCAAACCTCAAATCCTTTAGGAATTAGACAAATTCAACTAAGTGATAAATTGGATTAGCTACGAAATCTGCACTAATCACTTTAAATACGATCTGTAAGATCCAAAACTTGTAGAATCATTGACGCTAGGTTACCCTAAAATCTAGGATCAATCTCATTACCCAGTTGCTCTCGGGAGCATCATGAAACTCCGTATCAGATTTGGACCGCACGTCGGAAGTCCGATTAACGCGAAGTTAAACGGTTAGGACAACCTTGCTGGGCTTGACAACCATATCAGAAATCAAATCTAAATAGTGTTCCATGGCTATTTGCTTAAACCTGAAGTGAAGAGTGTGAGAAAACGTAGATTTCTTAAGAAATCAAGTCTCATTTAAGTAATCTGAGACTTGTCACTTGTGGGCCTGATATAAGCAATCAGACCGTCAGAATCTGACCCAAATACACCTTCGGATCAGGGAAAATTTCATACACATGTCCATATACTTGTAACCCTAATCGAGTTGCGGTGACCGTTGAATCAGAATGGCCCAGTGCCCGCCAAGTGATCGAGAATCCGACTGGAACGAAAACTTAACTCCACCTAGATCAAGGGTTGGTGAGCTTAAGTCCGACTGCATACAGAAAAGGGGCCGCCAGAAGTGCTTCGTTGAGATGGAACAACCTCACTTTGGTTATAACCTAAGTATACCTTGACTTGGAGTCTATTTTGGTGATGTTTTAGCCTATATAAGGACCTTAAAACCTCTCTCATTCAGCACATACGAATTTGGGAGAAACCCTAGGAGAGAGAAGGGAGAAAAGAGAGAGAAAGTGTGAGAGTTGTGGGAGCATCTCCCTGCCACTCTACCTTGCTGCTAACCGTGCCTAACCACATTGTTCTTATCGCTTTCCCGACGTTTTCAACTTCATTTCTAGGTAAGAAACCCTAACCCTAATCTGATCTAGGGTTATAAACATTGCAAATGATGAAATAGCTAATCTATTTCATTCTATAGGTTGCCAAACTGCCGTATACTAAAGCTTAGCGAATCTATCGAGTTCGTTACGAATCTACGGTATAAGGTACGGACTTTAGATGTATAGGTTATGGTTTTCAACGCTTTCAATGTCAGATAATGATAGATTCATGATCTGCATGCAATTGCACATGTACAAAGTGCTGTCCGTTTCATTTTTCGGTTATATGTTAACTATGTTGAATTTACTGTATTTCTCGTATTTGTAGAAAATACCGTATACGTATAAATTTTAAAAGTATGTTAGCCATGATTAATTACCATATGAACATGCTATATATATGTATAACACTCACTCGGCGAAAGGATTCTCCTTAATACATGTTTTTGCTAGTCTACGCTATGTATGTTAAAAGATTGTATTCTAAGTGTTTGTGAAAATGACCGAATGAGTATAGAATTTGCATTCGTGCTCGCCATGACTAATTGTCATGGATATATGAATGTTGCATTGGTGATATCCCTTTGACGAAAGGATTTGCCCTAAATCACGCCACGGCCAATATACACTATATATGTTAAAATGTGTAGCCCAAGTGTTTGTGGAAATGACTGAATGAATATGGAACTTGGATTCCTGCTTGCCATGACTATCCGTCGCGGGTGCACGCGTGTTATAAGTGGGGTAACTCCCTAGTGAAAGGATTTGGCCTAATACCACATACGTCATGTATGTTGATGTATGTAGTCTAAAGTGTTTGATGAAATGTCTGAATGAGTAGTAGTTAGTAAATTGTAATGTATAAGGGTGTTGAGATAGGATTCTCAACTACCTTAGTGATGTGTATGATTTCTTTCATGTAAGTTGGTTAGTTTAATCACTTACTGGTTTATGAAACGTATGTGTTTGGATTTCCTGCTTGCATTGTGTTTTATAACATGCTTGTTAATATGTTTGAATTATTTGTTTATTTAATGCTGCTCTGATTACTTCACTTGTTTAAGTTGTATTCCATAAAATCCGTGAAGGGTGATGGGGGAGAGGTGTAATGATTCCATGCAACAGCCCTGGTAGCCCTAAGCGGACAATATTGGATATTTGATTATATGATTTGAAATCTTGATCCATTACTGCTTTAACTGTTTCATAATTAAATGTGATTGGGGCTATTGTATAGTCTAGGCAATCGGTAACGGGATTGAATTTGTGGCTGAGATTCATTCGCCACGTGAGATGTATTCGACGAACCCGAGTCGTACTTCGGTTGGCGATAGTGGTTAGCCACGCGAAGTGCTTATGCACTTCATGTCGTTCAACTTGTCGTGCGCTCGAGCTAGCCGAGATTGTCAAGTAACCCGATCTGTCTAATGTATGTTCACCATGTTTGAACGCTACTGCTTGAACCTAAGTTACTAACCTTACCAGTGGAATCCCGTTAACTGTGGTACCTCGATCCGCTAAGACTCATGAGCTGGGCATGGTGGTATGGGACACCGTGGTCGAGCTGTTGGCCTACGCTAGGGCCACGAGCCTCCCCATAGTGACCATTGAGCAACCGGACTCGTGAGTCGATTATGGTGGTATGAGACACTATATTTGAGCTGTCGGCCTACACTGCTTTGATGGGTGATGGGGGAGTGGTGCAACGATTCCATGTAACGTACCACACACCCGACCATACCCTGTAGTGAGCCTCGAATATACTCAATCTGCGGAGAGGCGATGAGCCTTCCCGTAGTAAACAGAGTATAAACTAGGCCTGTATTGATAAGGTGATAGGAGAGTGGTGCAATGATTCCATGTAACAGCCCTGACAGCCCTTGCAGTAACCTAAAAACATACCATCGTATGAGATTGTCTAGGACTGACGACCCTAGAATGGATCATTGTTTGGGAATGATATAAGGAAGGTACCTTAGTTTTCCAATAATGCTATTTGAAATGGACTAATAACAACTCGGTAATCATGCTCATCATCGCATTGCATGTGCCTGGAAGATGTGGAGCACTGAGGGTGACAGTATGCAGCGGACGTAAGATGGTGCCGCACGAGAGAGTATGTTGGTGAGGGCATACATCATAATCGCATCTCATCCTTGCATTAATTACAATACTTAGGAATGTTGATTGTACTGCTTTATCATTACTGCTTGAATTGATAACATGTTAACCTTTACTTTATTGTTCCACTGAGTTGATCACTCACTCCCACGTTATGGGACGGTGTTGTACGCACCAACCAGACCCTGTTATAGCCACAGGTGATGGCGATCTTATGAGGCGGAGCTGGACTTTTGCGATGACGAGGATGCCTTCTGGTATGTGCTGTATTCTGGCGGCTTCATGTGAGTCGTGTCTTGATTGATGGGGTTACAGGGATGTTGACTAGAGGACCTTACGCACTTGGTATATTTTAGAATTGTACTTGTAATGAATTAACCTTGTAACATTATCACACTCTGGAGACTCACCACAATTTATATATTTTATATATCTATCACAGTCTTCCGCTTGCAAATTTAACTGTCTCTGGAGTATGATATGCTGTTTTGGTATAATCTCATTCATGTTTTAATGCTCTCATCAGAATCATCATTATCTGTGTTACATAAGTGATGCGTTAGAACTCGGGAGCTGAGCTTTGCTCGACTCCCGATTTTCAGGGCGTTACAGAATGTGCGTTCTAAATTGATTATTCATGCATATTTGTATCATTGTTTATATATTTGATAATTTATTTATTTAAATTTCAATTTTTTATGAAAAATGCATGTTTTTATGTCTTCATGACCAGTCGAGGACGTGCTCGACCAGTCGTGGTACGACTGGTGGAGAACGGTCCTCAACTAGTGGTATAGCGCATTAGAATCTTTTAAAATTGGGGAAAACCCTCATCTTCTTCATTTCCATTTCACTCTCCAATGAGCCGAGGCATGACTAGTCGTACCCACCATCCTATATCTTCAAGGTTAGTGCATCTTTTATGTTTCTCTTGTAGATTCTAGTACATATTACTTCATTTTCACTCTTGGAGTAATCTATTTTGAGATTCCTTGACATTTTGGCGCTTTTTCTTGAAAATCTGATCTAGCAAAACCCATTTTTCACATCTTTTTTATTTACTAGATCTTTTGATTTTCATTCTGATAATGGATGCTAGGGGGAAAAAGAAAACTTCCCGTGGTCCATTTTCTTCTAGATCAGCTCCTCTTGCTTGGAGCCATCTTCGTTTACCTAAGGATGATCCCTTCGATGTACAGGATTTGCATATGCGCAATGTCATTGTTGAATGGTCTGTTTGTCTTGAACATATTGCCCCTTTTGGTATTCTACCTATACTCCAAGCTGTAGGATGGGATAACATTTTACATTGGGGTGGGCCTGCATACCAATCTATTGCACAGGCCATGTTTGCATGTATCTCTGTATTCTCTTTTGAGGATTTGACTTTTAAAATTGATACTAGAGAAGGTCTATTTGAAATTGACCGTCATCTGATTGCAGGGTTAATGGATATACCTGTTAATGAGGAGGGTATTCCTATTCATACTTTAGCTGAGAAACCCTTTGAATCTGAAAAGCATATTCCTATTCATACTTTAGCTGAGAAACCCTTTGAATCTGAAAAGCATATGCTAACCAGAGATTTGTGTAATATTAATGTACAATGGGCTCATAAAGGAAATGCGCTCCCCACAAAGTACTTCTTGTCCAAATACAGGGTACTTCACAGGATTTTTACTTCTAACCTGTATCCTCATTCTGGTAATAAGATGGAATTAACTGCCTTTATGGTTCATGCGTTGCACTCTGTCATTTTTGGTTCTAAAATTTGCCTTCCTTTCTTAATTTATCATTCCATCATTCATTCTCGTCTCCATCTAGGTCATAGTGATATTCCTTTTTCTTATCTCTTGACTATCCTAGCTAAGAACATGCTCGTGCCTATGCCTGTTGGAGAAGCACCCATCCATCATCTTATTTTTAATAATTCGAATATTAATAAAATGAAATTGGAATTGGCTCGTGGCCAAGTGGATGCTGGTAAAGCTGAGGCTAGTGATGAAGAAGCTAGTGATCTTCCTCCTGATGATGTGGATATGGACGATATTTTCAATGAACTTGATTCTGATTATGGAAATTATCTTGATTTTGAGCCTTTTAATTTTGATGCTCGTCTTCATGCTTTAGAAGAGAAGGTAGAGAATATGAATATTGCTCATGATCTTCAGTTTAAATATATGGGAAAGTATCTTTGGCGCTTGAACAAAGGAATGCATAATCTTGATCCTACCATTCCTGCTCCTTCTTCAGGATCCGATTAAGTACTTTCACTCTTGGTCTGTAATAACTCTCTTACTTGTGGTGGATTATATACTCTCTTTGGTTTGCTGAGTTTTTAGTAACTGGATTGTGATCGTTTTCTTTCATATATATTGTCCAGTTACTTCTTCTATTCCTCCAATAATTTTCCTTACCTTTGTTGCTTCCTTTATCATATTGTGACAAAAAGGGGGAGAAGGTTTAATATGAGGTTCGATATGGTTTGATATGTGCTGTTATAATTTTGGATATGTGATATGAGTTGTTACTCAGGGGGAGTAGTATTTAATGACATGCTACTTAATGCTTAATGACAACTGGTGATGATTCGTTAATATGCATGTTGTGCTTTTTATTATACATGTGCTTCTCTTATTGAAGTATGTTTTGTCACTAATTTAACAAAGGGGGAGATTGTAAGTGCTATGGTCTCATGCTCCTTTGATTGTCAAATTTTGTGGTGCCAAAACCTCTTGTGTGCCAAAACTTCTATCTGTGTGTCTTGTATTTGTATGTTAATATTTATGTGATTCAAGATGACATCACAATGGTTCAAGACATGTACGATGCTCAACATCAAGAAATGCAAGGTTATGTACTGTGTTCTCTTCCATATGCTTCAATGTTCAAAGCTACATCGATAAGAAGAGTGGTTGTTCAAGACTCAAGTACATTTCAAGACTCAAGTATAACTCAAGTTGAAGCTTATATTCATGTCGTAGAAGATCTCAATCTCAAGCTATATCAAGTAGAGGTCTCAAGCTTCCAAGGTTAGCTATCATCTAAAAGAATGATGTTCAATGTTCATACTTCATATTTCAGGTTTGATAAACCTTAGTTTAACCTTAGGGTAGGTCATTTTGGATACATAAGTCAAGATAAATCTTTATACATGAAGTTGGTCTGTTCTAAGACTAGTCCTAGACCTGGTTAAACCAGTCCAAAAAATTCCACGACCAGTCTTAAGTTGTTGAAGATTTTTGAAATTTTTTTAGTTATTCTTCGACCAGTCCTGGAGATTGTTCGACCGGTCGTAGGGGTGTCACGACTCATCATTCGACCAGTCCTAGAACATCGAATCAAACTCCAGCAACCAAAACTGGTTTCCTACGACCAGTCTTGGGTCAGCTTCGACTAGTCGTAGGTGGTCTACGACCAGTCGAAGGGTCCCCACGACTAATCGTAGAACTGATTTTTCAGATCGCGCTTAAATTTTTAAAATGCCGTTGGAGCTACAACCAGTTGAAGGTTCCTAAGACCAGCCGTAGACGTGATCTTTGCTTCTATAAATTGAGCACGAATTTCAGAGTTTTATATCGATTAATTTTAAGAAATTCAAGCCTCCACTTTGAGATAAGTTGTGTTCATTTTTAAGCTAATTTGTTCATATTTAATATTCTTTTTTGTTAGCTTTTCTTATTTGATTTTATTCCTATATTCCAATATTATTTTGAAAAGAGGAATTGCTGTATTCCTTCTTCATTGGAATCAAAATCAAATAGAGCTACGCCCAATTTGATTTAATTTAAAATCAATTAGAAACTAGAACCATTTCTTAAGTGAGTATTGGACATTGAACGTTGATTCGAACATCTACTCTGATTGGTTCTATCGGGCTGCTATAAAAGCAGAAATCCAGGTATTTTACAATTCTGTAAAATTTCTATTGTTTTGGTTTTTGTTTGAGATTCGCCAGAAAAATCTCATTGTGTTGGTTATCCGAGGAGAGCCAGAAAACTCAGAAAGTGTGGGTTTTTGGATTGTGTAAGCCCAAGTTAAAAAGACACGATTGTGAAGGTTTTAGGCGAACCTGTAAAACCTGTTTAATAGTGAATGCTAATATCCCCTGTGTGAGGATATTAGGAGTGGAGTAGCAAGCTGTGTGGCTATTGTTTAACAGTTGGTGAACACACAGGCGAACCACTATATATCGGTGTGTTTTGTGATTTAAATGCTCTTTTAATTTTCATATCTTTAGTCATTCAAATTTGTGGAATGTATATGTGGATGTGAATGTTGTAATATTTACATTTCAAGCAAAGTGGGGAATGTTGTAATAGTTTAGAATTTATTTCTTGCTATTTTCTTTAATTCTTTTCTGTTTGAGTTTTGATATTCAATTTATTCTAGTAAGGTTGTCCTGCCATAAACCCTTGGTTTTTATGGTGCAAAGGTTATCCTTAGAACAACATTAGTATTTAGCTCTTTATTTAAGATTGCATTATATTTCAGTCTTTGATTTATTTAAAGTACTGTTCTATACTTTTATAAGGCCATCGTACTTTAATTCCGCATTTAAAGTTTAATTTGGCACTGTCCTATTCACCCCCCCTCTAGGACATATAGCTTGGCCTTTTCAATGTAATTGAGAATTACCATATTGATCATGTACTTCTTGACTCAGAGGCGAGTGTAAATCTGATTCCTTACTCAATCTATGAACAATTGGGTCTTGGTGAATTAAAGCCCACCCGGACCACGTTACAACTTGTTGATCGATCAGTTCGTGTACCGAGAGGGATGATTGAGTATGTGTTAGTCTAGGTTGATAAATTCTACTACCTAGTAGATTTTATTATTTTGGATACTCAACCCATCATGGATGTGAGCACTCGGATACCCGTCATTCTTGGTCGCCCATTCCTTGCTACATCAAATGTTATCATTAATTGTAGGAATGAGATTATGAATCTATCTTTCAAAAATATGACATTGGAGCTCAACATCTTTTTCAATATGAACAAACAGTCAGAGGATAATGATGATACCTACGACATTAACATGATCGATTCTTTCATATAAGATAGAGCACTTTTGACTCTATACTCTGACACTCTAGAGACATGCTTGGCTCACTCCCTTGATTTAGATGATGACATGATTAGGGAGATGGATGCCTTGCTTGATGCTACACCGGTACTTGAAGTTAAACGGTGGAGACCACAATTTGAAAAATTTCCTCAGACCGATGTAGTGCCTTAACTGTCTAGCATCAAAGTACCGAAGCTTGACCTAAAACCTTTACCCGTTGATCATAAATATGTCTACTTAGGTCAAGATGAGACATACCCGGTGGTGATCTCTTCCCACCTTGAGAAAGAACAAGAAAGTATGCTTATTACTACTCTCATTGAGCATAAAGGAGCCCTTAGATAGTCGATTGCGGACCTCAAGGGAATTGACCCTTTGATTTGTACTCATCGCATTCATCTTGAGGATAATACGAAAACCTCCCGACAACCAATGTTGACTCAATCCAAATATGAAAGAAGTGGTTAAGGCTAAAGTACTTATAACGCCCTGAAAATCGGGGGTCGAGTAGCAACTCAACTTCTGAGTTCTAAAACATCACTTATGCCACATATATGCTTATGATTGAATGTTGTCTGTATTAGTGTGAGTGGAATTATACCAAAACAGTAATTCATACTCCAGATCAAGTTGTAAAAAGCAAGCGGAAGACTGAAAGACATAAATAAACGTATATAAGTCAAAAGATCACGATCGGTCTCCAGAGTATGAATACATCACTGTGTCACCATGTACATATAATAGTCTTAAAATCAAAATGCCAAACAGTACAACTACAATGATAATCCTTGTAGCCCCATTGATTCAGATAGCTTAAGTGAAGCCATCGGAGAACTGCATATACGAGAACTCGTCCTGATCATCATAGTAATCAGGCTCTGCCTCTAGGGTCACGTCATCATCTGAAATCAAGACAGAGTTTGGTTGGTGTTTAAAACACCGCCCCGTAACGTGGGAGTGAGTGATCAACTTACTAGAACTATAAAGTAGAGGTTAACATGTTATCAACTCAGTCAAGCAGTAATGATAAAGTAGTAAAATCAAACATACCTAGATACTCTTATTAATGCAAGAATGATATGAACAATGATGCATGCCCTTGCCTACACTTCCTCGTGCGACACCATCTTACGGTCACGACATGCTTTCTTCCCTCTGTGCTCTTCAACCCGGGGCACATGCAGTACGATGTTATGAGCGTGATTACCAAGTTTTTTTATTAGTCCTTTTCATACAACAGGATTAGGAAACTAAGGTACCTCCCTTATATCAATTCCCAAACAATGATCCATCTAGGGTCGTCAATCCTAGTTAATCACATTACAATAGGCAAGTTCAGGTCACTACCACCAATACCTTACCAACTGACAGTGTATTTTTGAAGTCTCGTTGCCAACCTGACTGGGGACCATCGCCAGGCTATGTCGGGGTAGGCCTATTTTATACTCGAGGTCACTCCACCAATGCCCTACCAACTGGCAGTCTATTTTCAAAGGCTCGTCACCAACCCTACTGGGGACCACAGCCAGGCTGCAGCAATGGAGGCCGACAGCTCAAATACAGTGTCCCATACCACCGTATTCAGCTCATGAGTTTGGGTTGCTCACTGGTCACTACGGGGAGGATCGTCGCCCCAGCATAGGCCGAAAGCTCGACCACGGTGTCCCATACCACCATGTCCGGCTCATGAGTCTTAGCGGATCGAGGTACCAAGGTTAATGGGGTTTTCACTGGTGAGTTTGGTACCTTAGGTTCAAGCAGTAGTGTCCAAATATGGTGAACATATATCAGGTCAATCAGGTTACTTAACGAGCTCGACTAGCCCGAGCGCACGACAAGTTGAACGACATGAAGTGCGTAAGCACTCCGTGTGGCCTAACCACTGTCGACAACTGAAGTACGGCTCGGATTCGTCGAACACGTCTTTTATGGCAAAACAACCTCAACCATTAACACGGAATCTGTTACCGATTGCCTGGACTATACAATAGCCCCAATCACATTCAATTACAACAAAATATCCTAGAAGATAGTTAAAGCAGTAATGGATCAAGATTTCAAATCATACAATCAAAGGTTCGATATTGTCTGCTTTAGGGCTGCCAGGGCTGTTGCACAGAATCGTTACGCCACTCCCCCATCACCCTTCACGGCTTTATTTTTTCATTTTATGAAATACAACTTAAGCATGAATTTATACATATGCATTACATAGATAAACAGACACTATAGTATACGGTACATAGAGGAAAATATACACATAGTTAAAGGAGTTGAGAATCATATCTCAACACCCTTATACATTACAATTTACTAACTACTTACTCATTCAGACATTTCAGCAAACACTTTAGACTACTTTCATCAACATAAATGACATATGTTGATCACATAGGTATTATGCCAAAGCTTTTCACTAGGGAGTTACCCCATTTATAACACGCGTGCACCCACGATGGATAGTCATGGTAAGCATGAATCCAAGTTCCATATTCATTCATTCATTCATTTCCACAAACACTTGGGCTACACACTGTATCACATATAATGTATATTTGCTATGATGTGATTTAGGGCAAGTCCTTTCACTAAGGATTGCCGCCTACACAACAATCGCATAGCTACGATAGTTAGTCATGGCGTACACTAACGCAAAGTTTATACTCATTTAGTCTTTTACTCAAACACTTAAGCTACGCATTGTAGCATATACGATGTATGTTAATATAACATGTATTAGGCTAATCCGTTTACCCAGAAGTTGATACACATGCATCTAGCATACATAGGCAACAATTAATCATGACAAGCACAAATCCAAATTTCATACATATACGGTATTTTCTACAAATACGAGGAATACAATATATTCAACCTAGTTAACGTATAACTGAAAAACGAAACGGACATCACTTTATGCATGTGAAATAGCACCTACGTCAAGAATAAACCATTAACCGACATTGAAAGCTTTGAAAACCATAATCTATACGTCTGTAGTCTGCACCTTATGCCGGTAAATGCGTAACGGAGTCATTTTAGACACTTAGTCTTTGTCAACGGTGAATTGGTGATCTATAACATGAATTAAGTCAGCTATCTCGCCACTTGTAACAATTAAAACCCTATAACAGATTAGGGTTAAGTTTTCTTACCTAAGAACGAAGTTAGAATCGCCGGAATAGCGATTTGGTAGTGACAGATAGGCACGTAGAATAGCAGGGATCGAATCCCAGGAGTGACTCCAACTTCTCTCTCACTTTCTCTCTCTTTACTCTCTTCTCTCTCCTAAGGTTTTTTTCAAATTCGTATGGAGTGAATGAGAGAGGGTTTAAGGTCTTTATATAGGCCTAAAATTGATGGAAATGGCTCCGGGGCCAAGGTATACCTAGGTTATAGCCAAAGGGAGTCTGTTTCAGCTCAACGGAGCACTTTCGGAGCCCCCTTGAGCCAAAGGTCGGACTTAATCTCCCTGACCATGGATCTCGATTGAGTTAAGTTTTCAGTCTGATCGAATTTATAGATCACCCGTGGCGGACCAGTTTCAATTCAACGGTCACTGAAACTCGATCAGGATTACAAGTACATTGACTTGTGTATGAAATTTTCCCTGATCCGAGGATGTATTTGGGTCAGATTCTGACGGTCTGAATCCTTATATTCGGCCCGCAAGCGACAAGTCTCAGATGACTTAAATTTAGATTTTTATTTTAAGATATCCACATTTCTCACATACTTCACTCCGGGCTTAAGCGAATAGCTTTGGGATACTATCTGGATTTGATTTCCGAGATGATTGTCAAGTTCAGCAAGGCGGTCTTAATTATATAATTTCGTAGTAATCGGACTTTCGACGTGCAGTCTAGATCCGATACAGAGTTTCAATATGCTCCCGAGAGCAACTGGGTAATGAGATTGATCTTAGATTTTAGGGTAGCCTAGCGTCAATGATTCTACAAGTTTTAGGTCTTGCAGATCGCATTTAAAGTGATTCAACCGGATTTCACAGCTACTCTAGTTTAACACTTAGTTAATTTTGTCTTTTTTCTAAAGGATTGGGTCCTGAGTGATTTCTGCCTGAGGTGGTACTCGGGTCTCTGTACGGATTTTTCTAAAATGTTACAGTACTTAAGTTATTGGATGTGGGTATAATTTACCCTATATCTGACAGTCAATAGGTGAGTCCAACTTAGGTGGTTCCTAAGAAGTCTAGAATCACCATCGTAGCCAATGCCGACAATGAACTCGTGCTAACCAGAGTTACTACTGGTTAGAGAATGTGCATTGACTATAGAAAATTGAATACCATCACAAGGAAGGACCACGTTCCTTTGCCCTTCATTAACCAAATCTTGGAAATGCTACCTGGTCATTCTTATTACTACTTCCTTGACGGGTATTCGGGCTACAATCAAATAGAGATAACCCTTGAAGATTAAGAGAAGATAACATTCACTTGCCCCTATAACACCTTTGCGTACCGAAGGATGCCATTCAGTCTGTGTAATGCCCCTGCTACTTTTCAGCGATGCATGTTGAGTATTTTTTTGACACGGTGGGGCAATATTTAGAGGTCTTCATGGATGACTTATCTGTCTTTGGTCCATCCTTCAGGGAGTGTTTGGAAAATCTCAAAAGTATGCTAAAGTGATGCGAAGAAAAGAATTTGGTTCTGAATTGGGATAAATGTCATTTCATGGTTCCCAAGAGAATTGTACTTGAACACATAATTTCCTCCAAGGGAATTGAGGTGGACAAGGCCAAAATCGATCTTATTTCTAACCTACCACCTCCCAAAAGCATATGCAATATGCGATCTTTCTTAGGACATGCCAGATTCTACAGACGATTCATAAAGGACTTTAGTCACTTCTCTCATCCTTTATGTAATCTACTTAAAAAAGACACTCCATTCAAGTGGACTGAACAGTGACAAGAAGCTTTCACTAAGCTCAAGACCATGTTAACTACCATACCCATCACGCAGCCACCCGACTGGAGCATACCTTTTGAGATTATGTGTGATGCATTTGGCTATGCTATTAGGGTAGTGTTAGGTGAGAGAAAAGAGAAGAAGCCCTACGTGATTCACTATGCGAGTAGAATTCTCAATTCTACCCAAGTGAACTATTCTACTACGGAGAAGGAACTCTTAGCCGTAATATTCTCTTTGAACAAATTTAGGTCCAATTGATCGGATTTAAGATCATTATCTACATAGACCATATGGCACTGAAGTACCTTCTTTCTAAGAAGGATGTAAGCCTCACTTGATAAGATGGATCCTCCTACCCCAGGAATATGAGACAAAAATGGAGTAGAGAACGTAGTGGCTGAACATCTCTCTAGGGTTGACCTCCTCGATTCCCTTGAGCCGACACATATAAATGAAATGTTCCCTGATGAATAATTATTTATACTATTCCAATTACCTTGGTTTGATGACATTGCGAATTATCTTGCCATAAGTTTCACGTGGACATATTGGACTGCGCAAGATAATAAAAAAAATCTTCACCGAGGTAAGTAAGTTTTTTTGGGATGATCCTTATCTGTTTAAATATTGCCTAGACTAAATTCTAACGAGATGTGTGCCAGACGATGAACATCAGAGTGTCATCTCCTTTTGTCACTCTCAGGCATGTGGTGGTCACTTTTCTGCTAAAAAGACCATGACCAAAATTTTGCAGTGTGGCTTTTACTGGCCCACTATGTTCAAAGGTACTCATGAGTTTTACAAAGCTTGTGAGCATTGTCAGAAATTGGGAGGGTTGTCCCGTCGAAATATGATGCCTCTGAACCCCATTCTTATCATTGAAGCATTTGATTGCTGGGGCATCTATTTCATGAGACCATTCCTCCAATCCTTTGGGAATATTTACATTTTGTTAGCAGTAGACTATGTCACTAAATGGGTTGAAGTGATCTCGTGTCGGAACAATGATCATAAAACGGTTATTTGATTCTTAAAAGAAAATATCCTTTTCTGGTTTGAAATGCCTCAAGCCATCATTAGTGATGGAGGTTCACACTTCTGTAATAGGCCATTTGAGAACTTAATGAACAAATATGGCATCTCTCATAAAGTGAGCAGTCCACACCACCTGCAGATAAGTAGGCAAGCCTAGATTTCTAACATGGAAATTAAATAAATTCTGAAAAAAACAGTTAACCCTGAATGTAAAGATTGGTCAATTTGCTTGACTGATGCCTTATGGGCTTACCGTACAACTTTTAAGACCCCCATTAGAATGTCTTCCTTTTGACTTATCTATGGGAAAGCTTGCCACTTACCTGTGGAGATGGAGCATAGAGCCTATTGGGCTATCAAAAATCTAAACTTTAACTTGGACAACGTTGGTTCGCTACACAAGCTCCAACTAAATGAACTTGAGGAAATCCAGAATGACACTTATGAGAACTCGAGAATTTATAAGGATAGGAAGAAGGTGTTTCATGACAGGAACATCCTCTGGAAATCATTCATAACCGGTCAAAAAGTCCTTCTATACAATTCTTGGTTATATCTTTTTTTGGAAAAACTTTGATCTTGTTGGATCGACCCTTTCACTGTTACTAATGTTTATTCACATGGGGCTGTCGAGATAAAGAATCTGACAAATGACAATGTTTTCAAAATGAATAGACATCGTCTAAAGCCATTTGTTGAGAAGTTTGATTTAAAGGACATGTCCATGCCTCTGACTGATCCTGTGTACTAAGATTGACCTCCTAGTCCATGGAGGTGGAGTTAGGTTTATTGCTTTAATAGAATTTAGGATTAAGATAGTTTGATTTCAGTTTGTTTAGTCTTCGTGCTAACCCATTTACAAGTTAAGAACTTTGGAAAAACTTCAATTCTCATTCTTCAGGTATTATCTTCCCATCACTTCCATTTCTTTTCGTTGTCACATGCATGCTCATATCTTTTACATTAAGGACAATATAGGTTTTAGGTTGGGGCGTGTGGATTAGGTAAACTAATCAGTATTTTCTTAGTTTTGAGCAAAAATTGTGAAACTTTTCAATTTTTCAAGTTAAAAACGTGTTTGGGAAATGATAATTTATAGAATTAAGAATGCTTTGAGTATGATGATAACATGGACATTTAACTTCGAATTATTGGAGTTTGATCAACCAAGTAGACTATTGTCTAAATTCTTGCATTTAATTGATTAAGAGGAAGTTTGAATATCATGTTAATTTATGTCACAAGACACGTTCAATTTGCTTTCTGTGAATAGTACTAGAATTTTTTTATTGTTAGTATGTATATCATTGAATGATATTTAGAATTAAGTCTGGAGAATTTTTGTTGAGACTCAAATATTGTATAATTTCCCCCATTTATATCTTGGTTTTATGAATATTGTAAGTGCTATGTTCTCTATCTCCTATGATTGTTAAATTTTATAGTGCCAAAACCTCTTGGAATCTGTGTCTTGTGTAATGCATCTACATATTCAAGGCTGTGCTTCTCAAGTACAAGAACAAAGGTCTTTACCTCAAGAACTTCAAGTGTAAGATTACATGTTCATGTCAAGTACAACACTTAGTGAGAATTCAATCTTTCAAGCTTCAAAGTTCTAGTATTCAAAGCTTCGTCTAAGTCAAGACAAAGTTCTTTACTTTGAACCTCAAGCTCAAGCTTTAATGATAGTCATATTCAAGCTTCAAAAATCTCAAGTTCAAGCTTCATCATATGTCAAGATCTCAAGCTTCGTGAACTTCAAAGAACGATTATCAACTGAAGTAAAAGAAGACTTAATGTTCATACATCACTAACAAGGTATGAAAGACCCTAGATTAACCATAGGGTAGGTCATTTTGAATACATAATTTAATTGGGTCACTTTATAAGTACATAGTCTGTTTTTCGACTAGTCTTAGGCTATGGTCGACTAGTCCTAGCACTGGCTCGACCAGTCCAAGAAATCATCGACCAATCCTATGTTTGTTTATAATGTTTGAAATTTTTTGTTAGAGCCTCGACAAGTTCTAGAGACTGCTCGACCGGTCGTGTGAACAGTGCTCGACCGGTCGTGTGAAAAGTACTTGACCTGTGCTCGATCAGTCCTACAGGGTCGACTCAAAGTCCAGCAACTAAATTGAGTTTCACACGACCAGTCGTGGACAGGACTTGACCAGTCGTGGAAGCCACTTGACCGGTCGAGCAGGTCTTTCGACCAGTCGTGGAACAGTATGATCTTATCGCGCTCAAAATTTCAAAAATTTGTTGGTCCTATGACTAGTCATGGCGACCTTAGGACCAGTCGAAGATGCGATTTCTGTACTTATAAATTGAGCACGAATTTCAGAGTTTGGTATCTAATTCAAGCAAAATCAATACACCGCTTTCAGAGATAAGTTAGTGATAATCTTAAGCTATTTAGTGCTCATTTTATATTCTCTTTAATTAGCTTTTTTGCATTTAATTTTGTATTATGCATTCCAATTTTATTTAAAAGAGGGATTGAAGTACTCCCATTTCTTGGAATCAAAATCAAATCAAGCAAGCCCAAGGTGATTTAATTTAAAATCAATTTAGAACTTAGAACCTTTTCGTATGTGAGTGTGAGCATTGAACATCTACGTTGAACTTCTACTCCGAATTGATTTTTCCGAGATGCATCAAAAGGGGAATATCCAGATAAGTATTTTACAGTTTTGTAAATTCATTCTTTTGGTTTCATTGAGATTGTGCCAGAAAAATCTCTTTATTTTTGTTTGTCTGACGTGATCCAAAAAACTCAGAGTGTGGGGTTTTTTGAATTGTGTAAGCCCACTTGAAAGACACAATTGTGAGGGTTTTAGGTGAACCTTGAAAAACCTATTTTCATAGTGAACGTCAATATCCACCGTGTGAGGATATTATGAGTGGAGTAGTTGTGTGGCTGTTTTTCTAAGCAATTGGTGTACACACAAGCGAACCACTATAATTTCTAGTATTGTGGTGATTAATTGAATATTTCATTTTATGGATATTATAATTTTCCTTTATGCATTTATGGAGAATGTTGTAATTTCTTTTATGCAAGTGTGAGAATGTTGTAATAGCTTAGTTATTTCCTTTGCTATTTATTTCTTTTATATCCTCTTCAGTTTGAGTTTTTGATACTCACCCACATTCTAATAAGGTTGTCCTGCCATAAACCATTGGTTTTTTGTGTCAGGTTGTCCTTAGAACTAAGTTTGTATCAACCTCTTAATACTAGATTTTTGAGGTTGTTTTACATTTCCGCATTGTAGATTGTTTAAGTGCTATCTTTATTAATATTTTTTTAATTCTGCGGTTTAATTTTTTAATTTGGCATAGTCCTATTCACCCCCCCTCTAGGACTCTTAGCTCGACCTTTTTAAGTGGTATCAGAGCTTAATAACTCGTTTTAATTATTATTTCTTTTGGATTAATTTCCTGAGCTAATCGATCTGAGCTTTGTAAGATGTCAAATTTTGATAGCCTTTCAGTCACTAGGCCTCCACCATTTGATGGCTCTAATTATGCCTATTGGAAAGCCAGGATGAGAATTTTCTTAAAATCCATGGATGAGAATGTGTGGCAAGCCACATTGACTGATTGGACCCCTCCTACCACTGAAGTAATTGATACCGACGGATCCGACACAATGAAAGTCACACCTTATTTTTCTTGGACCTCTCTTCAGAAAAGTGAGAGTAGTGTCAATGCAAAAACACTAAATGCAATCACTTGCGCATTATCACCGGATGAATTCAAAAGAATTATATCCTGTGATACTGCAAAGCAAGCCTAGGATATTTTAGAAATAACACAGAAGGGAACAATAATTGTCAAGAAATCGAAAGTCTAAATCCTCACAACCAAATTTGAGAAAATACGTATGGAGGAAAGTGAAACTTTCATGGACTTTTATACTAGATTGAATGACATTATCAACTCTATGTGGGCTCAGTGATAGAATCCTAGAAAGTAAAGTCTGTATAAAGATACTACGCTCACTACCTGAACAGTTCAATTCAAAGGCGACTGCGATCCAGGAACTTCGTGATACAGATAATATGAGGGTAGAAGAATTAGTTGGCTCATTACAGACTTATGAGTTAACTTTTAAAGATCCTAAAGGTAAATCAATCGCCCTTAAATCTTCTAAATATTTTTCTTAAGAAAATAGTAGTAATTCTGATTTAGAAAATTCTGAAGATGATATGGCCTTTTTAGTTAAAAAGTTTTATAAGATTTTCAAAAGTAAAAAGAGGGTCGATTTTCAAAAATCTAATGATAAGAAAAGATCTAAATCTAAAACTTGGAAATCTTTAAGAGACAATCAGTGTTATAACTTCCATGAATATGGGCATCTAGCAAACAAGTGTCCTAAAAAGGACAAATCGAAAAAGAAAGGTATGTTGGCTACATGGGATGAATCTTCCTGCTCTGAAGCCTCTCTGATTAGAAGATTCTGAAACCGAGTCGGGTAATGAAGTTAAAGCCCTTATGACTCTGGCCAAGTTCACTTTTTCAGATAATGATGATTCAACTAGTGAAGAAAATTTGAATAGTGATCATGAAAATGAAGAGGACCTTCAAGATGCTTATAATGCCCCATACAAGGAAAGTTGT
Organism: Magnolia changhungtana; assembly: GCA_030180095.1. Lineage (NCBI taxonomy): Eukaryota > Viridiplantae > Streptophyta > Magnoliopsida > Magnoliales > Magnoliaceae > Magnolia > Magnolia changhungtana. Next base: position 1,175,947 of record JASAUF010000426.1, on the reverse strand, counting down.
AAAATTAAGGTAAAACTAAAACTTCAGAAAGAAAATTAAAACTTGAAGTCTCTTCACTTTTGAGTTTAAAAGACACATGGAGGTATGCCCAAGGTGATCCTAAGTAAGAAAAACTCTTATCCGGATCAAAAAAATGTGGCGATCGATCTAGATTGGGCTACGACAAAAGTGTTCCTCTTAAAAATACTCCACCCAAATTTGTGAAAGGGGAGTCTTCAAACTCAAAAGGGAAAAGCCTGAATCAAAATCATTTTGTTAAGTCTTTTCAAACCTTAAAACCTAGAAGTAACCATATCAACTACAAAAATCAGAATCATAATCCTTTAGTTGAGAAAATTGTTAATTTACTTAAGGAGCTCTTAAAATCTAACTCATTGGGTCGATCTTATAACAACTTCAAACATAAGAAGACCAACTATACTCCCAAACCCAAAACTGTATGAAATGGGTTCGTAAGGTTATGTGTTTGGTTGCCCACACTGCTTTCAAAGCTACAAGCCATTCAAAGTGGCACCTAGACAGTGGATGCTCCAGACACATGATAGGTGACAAAGGTCTGTTCACCAATCTTAAAGATATGACTGATGGTTCAGTCACATTTGGTGATGGTAGCAACTGTAAGATTGTTGGCCAAGGTATGGTTCAACTCTTTAACCTCCCTTTATTTGAGAACGTTTTATACGTAGATAAAACATAACTTACTAAGCATATCTCAAATATGCGATAATAATCATAGTGTAAAATTTACTAACCAAGGATGTGAAATTTTAAATAAAAATGGTTCTGTAATATTAACTGGTCGTAGAACTTCTGAAAACTGCTACATTGTAAGTGAGTCCAACTCATCTAATTTATCGTGCTACATGGTTCATACTGATGAGACCGAGTTATGGCATAAACGCCTTAGACATGTACATTACCGTAACTTGTATAGATTGAGCAAAAGAGAGTTGGTAAGAGGCTTACCTAAAATACAGAAAATGGATAAGATATGTGGCGAATGTCAGATTGGCAAACAAACTAGGAGCACTCACAAAAAGGTGAATTTCAATGCTACATCTAAACCACTCGAACTTCTCCACATGGACCTTATTGGACCAGCCAGAATGAAGAGTTGAGGTGGCAAGAAGTGTATACTGGTAATTGTTGATGACTTTATTAGATATACTTGGGTAGTCTTCTTAAGGGACAAATCAGAAACTCTCCATGAAGTAAAAAAGATCCTTAAACGTATTTAAACGGAAAAAGGATCTCAAGTCTATAAGATCCATAGTGATCATGGATCAGAATTTGAGAATAGCAGTTTTGAGAAATTTTACAGTAATCAAGGAATATTACATGAATTCTCTGCGCCCAAAACACCTCAACAAAATGGTATAGTAGAAAGAAAAAATAGTGCTTTAAGAAATGCCTAATGTAATGTTAAATAGTATGAAGCTCCCTAAAAATCTTTGGGCAGAAGCCATAAATACTGCTTGTTATATAATTAATCGCGTTTATACTAGAAAACCAAATGGTAAAACGGAAGTGTGGTTTGATAAGAAACCTATTATCAAATACTTTCGAGTTTTTGGCAGTAAATGCTACATTTTACATGACCAAGAAAATCTGAGTAAGTTTGACACCAAAAGTGATGAAGGGATATTTTTAGGGTATGCTCTGAATAGTCGAGCGTATCATGTTCTTAATAAGAGAACCGGTGTAATTCAAGAGTCCATTAATGTGGTTATTGACGATCACTTGAATGCATCTGTCTCAAGTTCAGAAAATAATGAAGTTCTTCTAATTGATAAAACAGATTCCTCATCAAGTCAACAGAACACTAAACTGAGGACTGTTAAAGATCATCTAACTAATCAAATCCTTGGAAACCCTCTCACTGGAGTGCACACTCGTAAACAACTAAAAGATATGTGTAATTACGTGTGCTTTACATCTCAGATAGAACCGGCTAACGTAAAAGAAGCCTTTTCTGACGAAAATTGGATTGTTGCGATGCAAGAAGAGCTTAATCAATTTGTTAGAAATGATGTTTGGTACTTAGTTCCTAGACCTAAAGATAAACATATTATCGGAATAAAGTGGATTTTTAAAAATAAGTCTGATGAACTTGGTAATATTATTAGGAACAAGGCTAGGCTGGTTATACAGGGGTACACTCAAATTGAAGGCATCAATTATGATGAAACCTTTGCCCCAGTAGCTTGTCTTGAATCAATCAGACTATTTATATCCATTGCATGTTTTAGAAAGTTCAAAATATACCAAATCGATGTAAAAAGTGCTTTCTTAAATGTCGATTTGCATGGAGAAATATATGTTGAACAACCAATGGGTTTTTCTAAGTGTTATGGTCTCATGCTCTTTTGATTGTCAAATTTTGTGGTGCTAAAACCTCTTGTGTGCCAAAACTTCTATCTATGTGTCTTGTGCTTATATGTTGATATTCAAGACGACATCACAGTGGTACTTAGACAGTGGATGCTCAAGGCATATGATAGGCGACAAGGCTTCATTCACCGATTTTAAAGATATGACTGATGGGTCAGTCACATTTGGTGATGGTAACAATTGCAAGATTATTGGCCAAGGTACGGTTCAACTCTATAACCTTCCTTTATTTAAGAATGTTTTATATGTTGAGGGGCTAAAACACAATCTATTAAACATATCTCAAATATGCGATAATAATCACAACATGAAATTTTCTACTAAAGGTTGTGAAATTTTGAACAAAAAGGGTTCTATAATATTAACTAGTCGCAGGACTTCTGAAAACTGTTATATTGTAAGCGATGGTAGCTCATCTAATCAATCGTGCTACATTGTCCATACCAATGAAACTGAATTATGGCATAAACACCTTGTACATGTACACTACCGTAATTTATACAGATTAAGCAAGGGAGAACTAATAAGAGGTCTACCTAAATTACAAAATGTAGATAAGATATGTGGTGTATGCCAATATGGCAAGCAAACAAGGAGCTCTCATAAAAAGGTGAACTCCAATGCCACATCAAGACCACTCGAGCTTCTCCATATGGATCTTATAGGACCTACCAGGATAGAGAGTCGAGGTGGCAAAAAATACATCTTAGTAATCGTGGATGAATTTTCTAGATTCACATGGGTAGCCTTCTTAAGGGATAAATCAGAAACCCTTGATGAAGTTAAAAGGATTCTTAAACTGATCCAAACAGAAAAAGGTTCTCAAGTTTGTAAGATCTGTAGTGATCATGGATCTGAGTTCAAGAATAGCAGTTTTGAGAAATTCTGTAATGATCAGGGAATATCGCATGAATTCTTTGCACCCAAAACTCCTTAACAAAATGGAATTGTGGAAAAGAAAAATAGAGTACTTCAAGAAATGGGAAATGTACTGTTGAATAGTATGAAGCTCCCTAAAAATCTTTGAGCTGAAGCAGTGAATACTACCTGCTATGTGATTAATTGGGTTTATATATGTAAATCTAATAATAAAACCGCTTATGAAATGTGGTTTGATAAAAAGCCTACTATCAAATACTTTCGAGTTTTTATAGCAAGTGCTATATTTTGTGTGACCGTGAAAATCTGGGAAAGTTTGACACAAAGAGTGACGAAGGAATCTTTTTAGGATACTCGCATATTGTAATATCCCGGATTTTTGCCAACCTAGAATTAGACATCCTTAGGCAATGAGTCACTCCTAACGCCTTATTAACTTGTCAGAACTCAATCCCACAGTCTAAAATCGCTTCTTAACCCATTTCCTTCACAAATCCCACCCTTCACCACCTTGTTCTTTCAACTTTTCTAAGTACTTTCACCCTAGACACTATCTTAAAATACCTAAGTAGTATAACTTGGATCACTTTATATACAAACTACAAAGGCCTAAGTACCACCTCAGACAGAAATCTTATAGGACTAAATCCTTTAGAAATGAGACAAAGTTAACTAAGTGCTAAACTAGATTAGCCATGAAATCCATTTGAATCACTTTAAATACGATCTGCAAGACCCAAAACTTGTAGAACTATTGACGCTAGATTACTCTAAAATCTAGGATCAAACTCATTACCCGACTGCTCTCGGGAGCACATTGAAACTCCGTATCAGGTCTAGACCGTACATCGAAATTCTGAATAGTACGAAGTTAAGGGCTTAGGACCGCCTCTTGGGCTTGACAACCATCTCGGAAATCAAATCCAGATAGTGTCCCAGCGCTATTCGCTTGAATCCGGAGTGAGGAGTGTGAAAACACTTCTTTAAAAATAAATATCTCAAATAGTAATCTGAGACTTGTCGCTTGCGGGTTAGTATTAAGCAACCTGATCATCAGAATCTGACCCAAATGCACCCTCGGATCAGGAAAAATTTCATAAACATATCCATGTACTTAGAATTTCTGATTGAGACTCGCTGACTGTTGAACTGAAACTGGTCCGCCACGTGTGATCTGGGAATCCGACGGAAACAAAAAATAACTAAACCTAGATCCAGTGTTAGTGAGCTTAAGTTTGACCGCACATAGAAAAGGGGTGCCAGAAGTCCTCCGTTGAGCTGGAAAAGTGCCGCTTTGGTTATAACCTAAGTATACCTTATTCACAAGTCTATTTCAGAGAGTTTTTAGACTATATAGGGACCTTAGAACCCTCTCTCTCACAGCCATACGAATTTAAGAGAAACCCTAGAGAGAGAAGTGAGAAAAGATAGAAAGAGTGAGAGAAGTGGGAGAATCTCTCTACTACCATTCCCTATCGCTATACAAGCTGCACCACTCCATTCTTATCACTTTCCCGGTGATTCCGACCTCATTTCTAGGTAAGAAACCCTAACCCTAATCTGATTTGGGGCTTTGGTGGTTGTAAGTTATGAAACAATTGACCTAAATCATGTAATAGGTTGCTAAATCATCGTAGGAGGAAGCCTAACCAGTCTAGCGAGTTTATTTCGCTTCTATGGCTTAAAGGTGAGGACTTTAGGTGTATAGGTTATGGTTTTCAACGCTTTCAATGTTAGATAATGATAGATTCATGATCTGCATATAATTGCACATGTATAAAGTGCTTTCTGTTTTTTGTTTCGATTAAAGACGTAGAATATGGAATTTTACATATTCTACGTATTCGTAGAAAATACCGTATACGTATATATTTTAGAAATGTGTTTGACATGATTATTTGTTGTATGAATATATGATATATGGATAAAATACTTATTTGGCGAAAGGATTTGCCCTAATACATGTTATGCTAATATACACTATGTATGTAGATATAGTGTATTGTAGAAAGTATCGTATACATATATATTTTGGAAGTGTGTTTAACATGATTATTTGCTGTATGAATATATCATATGTGCGTAAAATACTTGCTTGACGAAAGGACTCGCCCTAATACATGTTTTGCTAACATACACTAAGTATGTTGAAATAGTGTATGCTAAGTGTTTGTGAAAATGCTTGTGTGAGTAAGTGTTTGGATGATGATACCTTAGGTAGGTGTTGAGATGGGATTCTCAACTACCTTAGAGACATGTATGATTTCCTCCATGAGGTTGTTTACTTAAACCGCTTATTTGTGAAATATATGTGTTTGTATTCTTGTTTATATGGTGCTTTATAACATGCTTTATAACATGCTTTATACATGCTTATGACATGTTTGTTAACATGTCTGAATTACTTTGTTTATTACACTTTACTCTACATGCTTTGAATATGGATTAATTGCGATTGGGACTATGTTTATAGTCCAGACAATCGGTACCAGACTTGAGTTCGTGGTTGAGATTCTTTTCGCCATGTAGGATGTGTTGGATGAACCCGAGTCGTACTTCAGTTGGCGACAGTGGTTAGGCCACGCGAAGTGTTTATGCACTTTATGTCATTCAGTTGATTGTGCGCTCGACCTAGTCAGGCCCGTCAAGTAACCCGATATGTCTAATGTATGTTCACCATGTTTGGTCGTTATTGCTTGAACCTAGGGTACCAAACTTACCAGTGGAATCCCGTTAACCATGGTACTTCGATCTGCTAAGACTCATGAGCCGGGCATGGTGGTATGGGACACCGTGGTCGAGCTGTCGGCCTACGCTGGGGCCTCGAGCCTCCCCGTAGTGACCATTGAGCAACCAGACTCGTGAACCGATTATGGTGGTATGAGACACTATATTCGAGCTGTCGGCCTACATTGCTTAATGAGTGATGGGGGAGTGGTGCAACGATTCTGTGTAATAGCCCTGGCAGCCCTGACCGTACCCGGTGTAGTGACCTTGAGCATACTCTAAATCTGTAGTGAGGCGATGAGCCTTCCCATAGTAACAGAGTATAAACTAGGCCTGTATTGATAAGGTGATGGGGGAGTGGTGTAACGATTCTAGTGTAATGACCACAACGGCCCTTACGGTGACCTAGAAACATACCATCGTATGAGATTGTCTAGGACTGACGACTCTAGAATGGATCATGTTTGGGAATGATACAAGGGAAGTACCTTAATTTCCCAATCCTGTTATTTGAAATGGACTAATAACAACTCGGTAATCATACTCATCATGCATTGCATGTGCCTAGAAGATGTGGAGCACTGAGGAATGCAAGTATGCTACGAACGTAAGATGGTGTCATATGAGGGAGTATGTCGGTGAGGGCATCCATCATGACTGCATTCATACTTGCATTAACAAGAGTAGTTAGGAGTGTTTGATTGTACTGCTTTATCATTACTGCTTGACTATATTGATAACATGTTAACCTATGATTTATTGTTCCACTGAGTTAGCTACTTACTCCCACGTTACGGGACGATGTTGTACACACCAACCAGACTCTGTCTCAGGTGTAGATGAGATGACGACTCAAGAGGCTGAGCCGGACTACGACTAGGACCAATTTGCGTTTTCTTTTATGCAGTATTTTGGTGGCTTCGACTAGACTGCCAGGATCGACGAGACTTGTAGGGATTACTCCTTAGTTATATTTTTGACCTTTTTGAACATAAAACAAATATATGTATATGGTGACTCAGATGGGTTCATACTCTGGAGAATGAAATGATTTTATTTCTTTTACATACATATATATACAGTTCAGTCTTCCGCTTGCCTTTATACAATTGATCTGGAGTATGAATTACTGTTTTGGTATAATCTCACTCATATTTATTGCTCTAACACAGACAACATTTAATCATCATTATCTATGTTGCATAAGTGATGCGTTGGAACTTGGGAGTTGAGTCATGCTCGACCCCCGATTTTCAGGGCGTTACAAGTCGTGTATTGAACCAAAGGACCGGTGTTATTCAAGAATTAATTAATGTGGTCATAGACGATCATTTGAATACACCTGCCCCAAGTTCAGATAATGATGAAGTACTTCTAATTGACAAACCTGATACTTCATCAAGTCAAAATAATTCTAAATTAAGGACTGTTAAAGATCATCTAATCGCTTAAATACTTGGAAATCCTCTCACTGATGTGCGCACTCGTAGACAACTAGAAGACATATGCAATTACGTGTGCTTTACATCTCAGATTGAACCGGTAAACGTAAAAGAAGTTCTTTCTGATGAAAACTGGATAGTAGCTATGCAGGAAGAACTTAATTAGTTTATTTGAAATGATGTCTGGTATCTTGTTCCTAGACCTAAAGATAAACATATTATAGGCACTAAGTAGATTTTCAAAAATAAGTTTGATGAAGTTGGTAATATAATTCGAAATAAGGCAAGATTGGTTATACAAGGGTATACTCAAATAGAAGGCATTGATTACGATGAAACCTTTGCTCCAGTTGCTCGCCTTAAATCAATTAGACTTTTTATATCCATTACATGCTTTAGAAAGTTTAAAATTTATCAAATGGATGTAAAGAGTGCTTTTTTGAATGGTGATCTACATGAAGAAGTATTTGTTGAACAACTTACAGGGTTTGAAGACCCTAAGTTTACTGATCATGTATATACCTTAAAAAAGCTCTATATAGTTTAAAACAAGCTCCTAGAGCATAATACAAAAAATTGATAAAGTTTTTACTAAGTCATAATTTTCAAATGGGCAGTGTCGATAAGACGCTTTTTGTAAAGAAACATAACGATGATATCTTAATGGTTCAGATCTATGTTGATGATATTATTTATGGATCAACTTGTACTAACATGACTATTGAGTTTGCAGATTTGATGAAATCTAAGTTCGAAATGAGCATGGTTGAGGAATTAAATTATTTCCTTGGATTACAAGTAAAACAACAACCAGATGGCATTTTCATTTCTCAAACAAAATATGCTCTGAACTTAATCAAAATATTTGGATTTGAGAATGGTAAGAACTTTGATACTCCTATGAGTATAACTTTAAGACTCTTAAAGGACTCTACAGGTAAAAATATAGATCCTAAATTATATCGTAGTATGATTGGTAGTCTACTTAACAGTTAATAGACCGGATATTACTTTGAGTGTTGACATTTACGTTAGATATCAGTCTGATCCTAAAGAGTCACATCTTTCTGCTGTTAAGCGGATTATGCGATATGTCGCAAGTTGTGCTAAAATGGGTCTCTAGTATCCTTTTGATACTAGTGTTCAATTGGCTGGGTATTCAGATGCTGATTGGGCTGGTAATATTAATGATAGAAAATCAACTAGTGGTGCTTGTTTTTATATTGGAAATTATTTGGTTTCTTGGTTTAGTAAAAAAAAAAGTTCTATATCGCTCTCAACTGCTGAGGCTGAATATATTGCAGCAGGAAATGCATGTACTCAGCTTGTTTGGATGAAATGTATGTTGAGCGATTATGGAATTGCACAGGAATCAATGATATTATATTGTGATAATTTCAATGCTATAAATATATCGAAAAACCCAATCCAACATTCACGTACCAAGCACATTAATATTAGATATCACTATATTCGTGAATTAGTAGAAGAGAAAATAATATCCTTGGAATATATACAGACCGAGACTCAACTTACCGACATTTTCACTAAACCGCTCGGCAAAAGCAGGTTTAATAAATTGAAATTTGATCTCGGAATGTGCATTCTAAATTGATTATTCATGCATATTTGTATCATAATATATATATATATATATTTGATAATTTATTTGTTTAAATTTCAAATTTTTATGAAAAATGCATATTTTTATGTTTTCACGACCAATCGAGGACGTGCTCGACCAGTTGTGGTACGACCAGTCGAGAACGGTCCTCGACCAGTCGTGTAGCACGTTGGAATCTTTTAAAATTGAGGAAAACCTACATCTTCTTCATTTCCATTTCACTCTCCAACAAGCCGAGGCACGATTAGTCATACCCACCATCCTAGATCTTCAAGGTTAGTGTATCATTTGTGTTTCTCTTATAGATTCTAACTCCTATTACTTCATTTTCACTCTTGGAGTAATCTATTTTGAGATTCCTTGACATTTTGGGACTTTTTCTTGAAAAATCTGATCTAGCAAAACTCATTTCTCACATCTTTTGTCTCTACTAGATCTTTTGATTTTCATTCTGATTATGGATGCTAGAGGGAAAAAGAAAACTTCCCATGATCCATCTTCTTCTAGATCAGCTCCTCTTGCTAGGCGCCATCTTCGTTTACCTGAGGATGATCCATCCGATGTACGGGATTTGCGTATGCGCAATATCATTATTGAACGGTCTGTTTATCTTGAACATATTGCCCCTTTTGGTATTCTACCTATACACTAAGCTGTAGGATGGGATAACATTTTACATTGGGGTGGGCCTGCATACCAATCTATTGCACAGGCCATGTTTGCATGTATCTCTGTATTCTCTTTTGCGGATTTAACTTTTAAAATTGATACTAAAGAAGGTCTATTTGAAATTGACTGTCATCTGATTGCAGGGTTAATGGATATACCTATTAATGAAGAGGGTATTCCTATTCATACTTTAGCTGAGAAACCCTCTGAATCTGAAAAGCGTATGCTAACTAGAGATTTGTGTAATATTAATATGCAATGGACTCATAAAAGGAATGCGCTCCCCGCAAAGTAGTTGTTACCCAAATATAGGGTACTTCACAGGATTTATACTTCTAACCTGTATCCTCGTTATAGTAATAAGACTGAATTAACTACCTTTATGATTCGTGTGTTGCACTCTGTCATTTCTGGTTCTAAAATTTGCCTTCCTTCCTTAATTTGTCATTCCATTATTCATTCTCATCTCCATTCAGGTCATAGTGATATTCCTTTTGCTTATCTCTTGACTATCTTAGCTAAGCACATGCTCGTGCCTATGCCTGTTAGAGAAGCTCCCATCCATCATCTTATTTTTAACAATTCAAATATTAACAAAATGAAATTAGGATTGGCCCGTGGCCAAGTGGATGCTGGTAGAGCTGAGGCTGGTGATGAAGAAGCTAGTGATCTTTCTCCTGATGATGTGGATATGGATGATATTTTTAATGAACTTGATTCTGATTCTGAAAATGATCCTGATTTTGAGCCTTTTAATTTTGATGCTCGTCTTCATGCTTTAGAAGAGAAGGTATAGAATATGAATATTGCTCATGATCTTCAGTTTAAATATATGCGCAAGTATCTTAGGCGCTTGAACAAAGGAATGCATAATCTTGATCCTACCATTCCTGCTCCTTCTTCAGGATCCGATTAAGTACTTTCATTCTTGGTTTGTAATAACTCTCTTACTTGTGGTGGATTGTATACTCTTTTTGGTTTGTTGAGTTTTTAGTAACTGGATTGTGAACGTTTTCTTTCATATATATTGTCAAGTTACTTCTTCTATTCATCCAATAATTTTCCTTACCTTTGTTGCTTCCTTTGTCATATTATGACAAAAAGGGGGAGAAGGTTTGATATGAGGTTTGATATGGTTTGATATAAGTAGTTATACTTTGGATATGTGATATGTGCTGTTATATTTTGGATATGTGATATGTGCTACTACTCAGGGGGAGTAGTATTTAATGACATGCTACTTAATGCTTAATGACAACTAGTGCATGATTCGTTAATATGCATGTTGTGTTTTTTATTATACCTGTTGTGCTTCTCTTATTGAAGTATGTTTTGTCACTAATTTGACAAAGGGGGAGATTGTAAGTGCTATGGTCTCATGCTCCTTTGATTGTCAAATTTTGTGGTGCAAAGCCTCTTATGTGCCAAAACTTCTATCTGTGTGTCTTGTGCTTATATGTTGATATTCAAGATGACATCACAATGGTTCAAGACATGTACGGTACTCTACTTCAAGATATGTAAGGTTATATACTTTGTCCTCTTCCGTATGCTTCAATGTTCAAAGCTACATCGATAAGAAGAGTGGATGTTTAAGACTCAAGTACATTTTAAGACTCAAGTACAACTCAAGTTGAAGCTTACATTCATGCTGTAGAAGATCTCAATCTCCAGCTGCATCAAGTAGAGGTCTCAAGCTTCAAAGGTTAACTATCATCTGTAAGAATGATGTTCAATGTTCATACTTAATGTTCCAGGTATGATAAACCTTAGTTTGACCTTAGGGTAGGTCATTTTGGATACATAATCATGATAAATATTTATACATGAAGTTGGTATGTTCTAAAACTAGTCTTAGACCTTGTTCGACCAGTCCTAGACCTAGTTCCACCAGTCCAAGAAATGCCATGACCAGTCCTAAGTTATTGAAGATTTTTTAAATTTTTTGGTTATTCTTCAACCAGTCCAGGAGACTGTTCGACCGGTCGTAGGGGTGTCTCGACTCGTCCTTCGACCAGTCCTAGAACTACGACTCAAACTCCAGTAACCAAATCTGTTTTTCTACAACCAGTCCTGGGTCAGCTTCGACTAGTCGTAGGTGGTCTATGACCAGTCGATGGGTCCCCACGACCAGTTGTAGAACTGAATTTGCAGATCGTGCTTAAAATTTCAAAATGCCGTTGGAGCTACTACCGGTCGAAGGTCCCTAAGACTAGTCGTAGACGCGATCTTTGCTTCTATAAATTGAGTACGAATTTCAGAGTTTTATATCGATTAATTTTGAGAAATTCAAGCCTCTATTCTGAGATAAATTGTATTCATTTTAAGCTAATTTGTTCATATTTAATATTATTTTTGTTAGCTTTTCTTATTTGATTTTATTCCTAAATTCCAATCTTATTTGAAAAAGAGGAATTGCTGTATTCCTTTTTCATTAGAATCAAAATCAAATAGAACTACGCCCAATTTGATTTAATTTAAAATCAATTAGAACCTAGAACCATTTCTTAAGTGAGTATTGGACATAGAAGTTGATTCGAACTTCTACTCTGATTGGTTCTACCGAGCTGCTACAAAGGAGAAATCTAGGTATTTGACAATTTTATAAAATTTCTATTCTTTTGGTTTTGTTTGAGATTCGTCAGAAAAATCTCATTGTGTTGGTTATCCAAGGAGAGCCAGAAACCTCAGAAAGTGTGGGTTTTTGGCTTGTGTAAGCCCAAGTTAAAAAGACACAATTGTGAAGGTTTTAGGTGAACCTATAAAATCTGTTTAATAATGAATGCTAATATCCCCTATGTGAGGATATTAGGAGTGGAGTAGCAAGCTGTGTGGCTGTTGTTTAATAGTTGGTGAACACACAGACGAACCACTATATATTGGTGTGTTTTATGATTTGAATGCTCTTTGAATTTTCCTATTCTTTATCATTCAGAATTGTAGAGTGTAAGTGTGGATGTGAATGTTGTAATTTTTATATTTCAAGCATAGTGGGGAATGTTGTAATAATTTAGGTTTAAATTCCTGTAAGTTATTTCAATTCTTTGCTATTTCGTTATTCCTCTTCGGTTTGAGTTTGTGATGTAAAGGACGTTTTAGAAATAAGTTGTCCTGCCATAAACCCTTGGTTTTTATGGTGTAAGGTTGTCGTTAGAACTAAATTCGTATCAACTTCTCAATACCTGTTTATTGAGGTTGCTTTTAATTCAGCATATAGAATTGATTTATTTATTTGGCTATATCTTTTGTTTTATTCCACTGTTAAAGTTTTAATTTTGGCATAGTCCTATTCAACCCCCCCCCTCCTAGGACATATAGCTTGGCCTTTTCAATTTGAAAACCCTAAGAATGCTAATCATATCTACCGCCTCAAAAAGGCACTCTATGGTTTGAAATAAGCTCCCACGGCATGGTATGAAAAGTTGAATAAGTTTCTACTAAGTCATAACTTTATAATGGGAAGTGTTGATAAGACATTGTTTGTAAAGAAACATAATGATCACATTTTAATAGTGAAAATTTATGTTAATGATATTATTTATGGATCTACCTGGGCTAACACGATTGTTGAGTTTACAGATCTTATGAAGTCTAAGTTCGAAATGAGCATGGTTGGGGAATCAAATTATTTCCTAGGATTACAAGTAAAACAGCAACCTGATGGTTTCTTTATCTCTCAAACTAAATATGCTCTGAACTTAGTTAAAAAGTTCAGATTTGAGAATGGGAAAAATTTTGATACTCTTATGAGTACTTCTTTAAAACTCTTAAAGGACTCTATAGGTAAAAATATGGATCCTAAATTGTATCGCAGTATGATAGGTAGTTTGCTTTATTTAACTGCGAGCTGACCTGATATTGCATTTAGCGTAGAAATTTGTGCTAGATATCAATCTGACCATAAAGAGTCACATTTAATTGCTATTAAGCGGATTATGCGATATGTCGCAAGTTCAACAAATCTGGGTCTTTGCTATCCACACGATACTAGTGTGCAATTAGTTGGTTACATAGATGCTGATTGGGCTGGTAATATTGATGATAGAAAATCAACCACTGGTGGTTGTTTCTATGTAGGGAACTATTTAGTTTCTTGGTTAAGTAAGAAACAAAGTTCCGTATCGCTCTCAATTGCTGAGGCTGAATACATTGTAGCAGGTAATGCATGTACTCAATTTGTGTGGATGAAAAGAATGTTAAGCGATTACAGAATTGCGTAAGATACTATGGTTTTATATTGTGATAATTCAAGCGTAATTAATATCTCTAAAAATCTAATCTAGCATTCATGAACCAAGCATATTGACATTAAATATCACTGCATTCGTGGATTAGTGGAAGACAAGACAATTTCTTTGGATTACATTCCGACCGAGACTCAACTTGCTAACATATTCACAAAACCGCTCGACAAAAGCAGGTTTTCTAAATTGAAATTTGATCTTGGTATATGCAATTTGAATTGATTATTCATGCATTTTTGTATCATAATGTATATATTTGTTATTTTAAATGTTTAAAATTTCAAATTTTATGAAAAATGCATATTTTGGGCTGTGCACGACCAGTTGAGTACATACTCGACCAGTCGTGTCACGACCGGTCGAGCATGTACTCGACCAGCCGTGTAGTGCAGGTTTGATGCTTTATTTGGGGGAAAGATTATTTTTTCCTCATTTTGGGCTTCTTCTTCAACAGCTCCTATGTCGACCAGTCGAACCTATCTCCTATTTCTTTACGGTTAGTGCTTTGTTTTCGTTTTCCTTGTAGATTCAAGTTCTTAGCACTCCCTTTTCATCATTTGTGTTGTTTATTTCTTGATTCATAGTTGTTTTTGAGGTTTTCTTCTCAAAAATCCGATCTAGTGAAAACCCTCTTTACTTTTTTTGTAATCTCTTGGTTCCTTGTTATCTTTGGTATAAATGGAAGGTAGAATAAAAAAGAAAGGATCTCGTGGTCCTTCTTCTCGATCAACTCCTATAACTGTGCGCCACCTTCGGTCACCTGAAGATGATCCCTCATATGTACGGGATATTAGGTTGCGCAATGTTAATGTTGAACGACCTGTTAATGTTGATCATCTTGCTTCATTTGATATCCTTCCCCTCCTTCAGTCTGTAGGATGGGATAACATACTACATTGGGGTGGGTCGGCATACCACTCCATTGTGCAAGCTATGTATGCTTGTATCACTGATTTTTCCACTAAAAATCTGACATTCACTATCTCTACCAGAGAAGGTCCAATTGAAGTGGATCGTCATCTTATTTCTGGCTTAATGGATTTACCTGTCAATGATGAAGGTATTCCCATTAGCACTCTAGTAGCTAAACCATCTGAAACTGAGAAATGTATGCTTACTAGAGATTTATGCAATATAGATGCGGAATGGAATACTAGTGAAAATGAGCTTGCCTCAAAGTATTTGTTACCCAGATACAGAGTCCTTCATAGGATATTCATTTTGAATGTCTATTCTCGTTCTGGTAACAAAATCGAACTCACTACGTTCATGGTCCGTATTCTTCATTCCATCATCTTTGGTACATCTGTATGTCTTCCTTCTTTGATTTTTTATTGCATCATTCAATTCTGTCTCCATCCAGGACACAGTGACATCCCTTTTGCCTATCTTATGACTGTGTTGGTCACCCATAGTTTAGTGGCAATGCTTGTTGGGGAAGCTCCAATTCATCACTTCCCATTTAACAACTCAAATATTAACAAGATGAATTTAAGGTTGGCACCCGATCAAGTTAATGTGGGTGCTGGTGGAGCTGATGCCGGAGATGTAGAAGAAGGTGATTTACCTATAGATGACATCAATATGGATGACATTTTTGATGAGATCGAATCCCATTTAGCAGATGATCCTGACTATCAGCCATCTGACTTTGATGCACATTTGTGCTCACTAGAGGAGAAGGTAGAAAATATGAATGTGTTCCATGATTTACAATTCAAATATATGTGCAAGTATCTAAAGCGCATTAACAAGGGACTTCATCAGATTGACCCTACCATACCTGATCCTTCGTCGGGTTCTGATTAGTTTTTGATTATGTGGTTTGTAATAACTCTTATGATACTGGGTTTTTGGTTTGAATATTTTGGGATTGAACTTGATTGAACTTGGTTGAACATGCTTGCTTATGACTTTGGTTAACTTGATTATCTAGATCATATATTTTCTTCTTCCTCATTACTCTTCTTATTCTTCCTAATTGTAATGTCTCAGAAAAATCTGTACAAAGACCCAAATACCACCTTAGGTAGAAATCCTTAAGGACTATACTCTTTAGAAATTTAGGCAAAAAATAATTATGTACTAAACTAAATTAATTGGTGGATTTAGCTGAACCACTATTTATACAAACGGCAAGACCCAAAACCACCAAAATCACTGACTCCACTCTACTTAAAAACCTAGGAGAAATCTCAAAAGCCGGTTGCTCTCGGGAGCACATTGAAACTCCGTATCGGACTTGGACTGCATGTCGAAAGTCCGATGACCGCGAAACTATAAGTATATGTCCATCTTATTAGGCTTGACAACCATCGCTGGAATCGAGCCCAAATAGTATCCAGAAATGTACAACTTGAACCCTAAGTAAAGTGTGTTAGAAACACGAATATCTTTAGAAAATTAACTAGAACTTAAGTAAATTGGGTCATTTGCCGACACGAAATTGAGGATTTTAGACCGTCAGTTTCTAATCGAACTTCACCCATGGATCAGGGAAATTTTCCTACACATATCTATAAACTTGTGGCCCTGATCGAGTGATAACGACCATTGATCTGATGCAAGTCATCCACATTCGATCCTCTAATCCGATCATACCAAAATCATAACCTGGCTTAGATCCATGGTCAAGGAACTTGTTCCATATCGTAGTTGAGTAATGGACCTCCGGACGAGCCTCGTTTGCCCGAAACAGGCACCCGTTGGCTATAACCTAAGTATATCATGGCCCTGGGGCCATTGACATCAGTTCTGGGCCTATTTAAAGGCCTTAAACCACCCACACCCCTCTCATATGAATTTCTCGAACCCTAGGAGAGAGAAGAGAGAAAAGAGGAGAAAAGTGTGAGGGAAAGAAGAGAGATCCTTGGAGTTTGCTGCAGTGATTCCTTTCTGCTACTCCACGCACTAAATTGCCGTTACATCTAGCAAACCGATCCGTTTTAACGACGATTTGGGTAAGAAATCCAAACCCTAACGCCGTAGTTAAGGTTTAGAATAGTTGTTTATCAACCTAGCTAATGGATTTTATGATTTAGGTACCCGTTATTCCTTTTTCGGGAATGTAGGATTCAAACCGAGTTCGAAATGAGATTTCCAACGGAAGGTGCGGACTATAAACATTTAGGTTATGATTTTCAAGGCTTTCAATGTTAGCAATGATTTATATCTGACTTGATTGCTGCCATATGATCTTAGTTACAATGTTTTTGATAAATTATATATGTGTGAACTATATTGAATATAAGATACATTCTATGTGTTTGTTGAAATGTTTGAATGAGTGTGAAATCCTGATTTGTGCTTGTCATGATTTCTAATCTAAGATTCATGTATGTTATATGCTTTATAATCGATGTTGTGTATGAATTGCTATAGTGCATGTCGTAACTAATTTAGTCTATGTAATTAGTAAGGTGTAGTTTAAATGTTTGATAAAATTTCTTAATGAGAAGTTATTGATGAATTGTATTTAATAAGGGTATTGAGATAGGATTCTCAATTACCTTATCCATACGTGTAGTTTCCATCACATACTCTTAATCTTGCTACGCAATTTATGAATAAAATGGAAGTGCTTGGTGATATGTTCAATGTATTGATAAAATGCTCAAATGAGTGTTATATTTGGATTATTCGTTAAATGCTTATATGATTATGACATGTATTCACGTGCTACATTTGAGTAAGATTGGGAATACAACGTGGTCCAGGTAATCGGTAATGATTCCTGTTTGAGTGGTCAAACTAGTTTCGCCACAGTAGATATGTTCGATAAATCCAGGTCGTATGACGATTATCGACAGTGGTTAGGCCACGTGGAGTGCTTATGCGCTCCATGTCGATTAAGTTGGCGTGCACCCATACCAGTTGAACTTGTCAAATTACACGATTCGCCTATTGTGTGTTACCATGTATGGACATTCCTGCTTGAATCTAAGGTACCACTTACCAATGTAATGACCCATTTCAACCATGGTACCACGATCCGCTAAGACTCATGAGCTGGGCATGGGAGTATGAGACACTGTGGTCAAGCTATCGGCCTACACTGGGGTGACGAGCCTCCCCGTAGTGACCAGTGGACAACCCAAACTCGTGAGCCAAATACATTAGTATGGGCACTGTATTCGAGATGTTGGCCTATGCTGACGAACCTCCCCGTGGTGACCTCGAGTCTAAACAGTTGAATTTTCCTATCCACTGCTTTCATTAGGGGTGATGCTCTACAACTTGCCTATCATATGTGTTTAACTAGGATTGACGACCCTAAATAGATCTCCGTTTAGGTTAGTGATATAAAGGGAGGTGTCTTAGCTTCCCGAATCTACTATATGAATAAGCCTAATTAAGTACTTAGCTAACACGACCATGCATCGCATTGCATGTGCTTTGGCGATGAAGAGCACATTTAGGGAGTTTGTTATGCACGAATGGTTGATGAAGTCGCTTGTGAGGGAGCTTCGTGCAAGGGTATGCATCATTACAGCATACCATTCATGTATTAACAAGAGTACTTAGGATATGATTGTTGTACTGCTCTATCATTACTGGTTGACTGAATTGGTAATCTGTTAACCTTTGCCTTATAGTACCACTGAGTTGATCATTGGGACGGTGTTTTAAAACACCAACCAGACCCTGTTGTAGATGCAGGTAACGACGATGCCTAATGTAGCTAATCTGGATTTCATAGATGAGGAGGAGTTTTCCTATGTACAACTATCAGGCGGGTCTATGTAGACCATGTACTGATCGACAGGATCACAAGGATTATATGGATTAGTCGGACATTCACTTTTTGATATTTTGTATATTTTGAAACAAAACATGTATATATTCAGCCTGGTAATACACTCATACTCTGGAAGTTGTGAAATACATATATACTTTATATATCTATCTCAGTCTTTCGCTTGCTTAATTACATTAACTCTGGAGTATGATATTTTGATTTGGTATAATCCCTCTCATGTTTAATGCATTAATATGGACAACATTTAAACATCATTATCTATGTTGCATAAGTGATGCGTTGGGTCTCGGGAGTTGAGCTTTGCTCGACCCTTGAAATCTGGGGCGTTACAAGTTGGTATCAGAGCATAATTTGGATTAAAATGGACTTGGGTTAGGGTAACACGATGCACTCTGACGCACTTTGACTTAGGAGGGAGCGATAAAATGTAGAAATGATTGTAGGATTCCAAAGTTCTGCCGACGGGCGAGATTGAATATTGTAATGTAGCCTGTACGTGTTTGTGATAATGAGAAATGATCTTAATCCCTTTAAGGACGCCAATAGGTGGGTTTGAACTAAAATTCAGAGAACCCCAAACTTGGAACAAATCAAAAAGCATGAATACGCGCTTCCTAGACTGAGAAAACACCTCACACGGGTGTAAGGGCCCATTGCATGATTTTCGGTGGGACCCAGGGGGTCCCTCGCACATTTTCGGTGTGTCGAGATGGGGTGGCCACTGCCGGCAGCCCACGGGGGCACGACGCCACCGCCCGAGCCTTGGCACGCCGCTCGCCTTCATAGCGGGCCCGCGGTTCAGGCGGCCCACCGCCCTCCACACACACATGTGAGGCCCGTTTTCATATGGGACCACCTTATTTGATCCCTCTTTGCTTCCCTTTGTTCATTTCACCTCTTTCCTAGCCCTCTAAACAACTCCAAATCCCTCCAAAACCCATTTATCCTTCAACTCCTCTTTTCCATACACCTAAACTTTCGTTTTCTTCCATATCTCCCACCCCTCAACCTTGATTTCTTTAAAACCCCTCTCATACAACTCTCTACCTTCCCATTTCACACCTATATGAGCACAAAACCCATCTTTTGTGTCTCATAACCTTCAAGACCCACAAATCCATCTCATCCTTTCAGCTTTTTCATATTCCATGGCTCTTTTTGAGATTGTCACTGCCATCTTTTCCATCTCGACGCTCCTTTCCCTTATGGGAAAGAGACGAGCGGCCCCGGATGAGGCCGAGCCAAGCCGTCCAACCTGCTTGAGGAAGTAGACGAGTGCCGTGGCTACTACAAGTACCGAGCAAGAGCGAAGGACGAAACGGGACGTCGATCCTCAAATTTCATTAGAGAGATCACTACCGGTGGGTGCCGAACTAGGTAGGTTTCGTAACCGCAGAGTTGTATTTGAAGCACATGTTGATGAGAAATTATTTGGATTGTATCCAGTGATGGACCTCCTATTGGAGGCTGGGTGGGGTCCTATATTTGAAGGCAAGTCTCATGCTAGTGAAGGCACAGTCCGAGCCTTCTATGGCCACATATGGAACCCACTACCGAAGCCTCTTCGGTTTACCATATCCTTAGGGAGGCAGGAAGCCATAGTCAATGTAGATGTGATGGCCCGTATCATGGGAATTGAGCATGGTGTGGTACATGCTAGTGCATCTATAACGCCCTGAAATTCAGGGGTCAAGCAGGAGCCCAACTTCCGAGTCCCAGCACATCACTTATGCAACATAGATAATGATGATTAAATGTTGTCTATATTAGTGCCTTAAACATGAGTGAGATTATACCAAACAACATATCATACTAGAGACAGTTAAATTTTGCAAGCGAAAGACTGTGATAGATATATAAAGTACATAGATGTGTTTCCCAACCTCCCGAGTATGATGGCATTACTGAGCTGAATAAATACATATTTGTTACAAAAAAATACGAAATGACAAAATGTCAATGTCCAACTAATCATATATCCCTGTAATCTCGTCGATCAGAGTGGCCTACGTAAACCCACCTGATAACTACATGTATGAGAACTCCTCCTCATCGTCGTAGAAGTCTGGCTCAGCCTCATAAATTGCGTCAAAATCTACATCTAAGACAGAGTCTGGTTGGTGTTTAAAACACCGTCCCAGAACGTGGGAGTGAGTGATCAACTCAGTGGAACTATGAAGCAAAGGTTAACATGTTATCAATTCAGTCAAGTAGTAATGATAAAATAGTACAACTATAAGGTCCTAAGTACTCTTATTAATGTAAGGATGGTATGTGTTAATGATGCATGCCCTCGCCTACACTCCCTCTTACGACAATATCTTACGATCACATCATACACCCCTTCCTTTGTGCACTTCCTCGCCAAAGCATCGTGTAATGCGATGCATAGTCGTGTTAGCCAAGTTCTTAATTAGACATATTCATACAACAGGATTGGGAAGCTAAGGCACCTCCCTTATATCATCTTCCAAGCAATGATCCATTCTAGGGTCGTCAGTCTTAGTCTCATATGATGTTGCGGTTTCAGGTCATTACAAAGGGCTCGTCACCTCAATGCAGGCCTAACTATACTCTAGTTGCTATGGAAAGGCTCGTCACCTCAGCGCAGTCTAAGAGTATGCTCGAGGTCATTACGGGCTCATCACCTGATCGTAGGCCGACAACTCAAATACAGTGTCCCATACCACTGTATTCAGCTCACGAATCTGGGTTGCTCACTGGACACTACAGGGAGGCTCGTCGCCCCAGCATAGGCCGACAGCTCAACCACTGTGTCCCATACCACTATGCCCAGTTCATGAGTCTTAGTGGATAGAGGCACCAAGGTTAAATGGGCTTTGCACTGGTGAGTTTGGTACCTTAGATTCAAGCAGTAGCGTCCATGCATGGTGAACATACATTGGACCAATCGGGTTACTTGACGAGCTCGACTAGTACGAGCGTACGTAGACTTAATCGACATGGAGTGCATAAGTATTCTGCGTGGCCTAACCACTGTCGTCAAACGACATACGACTCAGATTCATCGAACGCATCCGTCATGGCTAAGACAGTTCGGCCACTGACCGTAAACCATTACTGATTACCTGGACTACGACGTAGCCCCAAACACACTCCAACCAAACGGGTATTCATAAGTGACAGTAAAACAATATGTGACAACCAATTTCAGTATCGATTTCATGTAAGCATTTCAACACAACACATATTACACATGTTATCCTACATAGGCATTTCACACATACATCACGTGGAAGCAAGATAGATTACATAAGGGAAACTGTAACTATAGTTGAGGGAGTTGAGAATCCTATCTCAACACCCTCATTAAATACATCACATAAAGCATTTTCTCATTTAGGCATTTTATCAAACACTTAGACTACACATATTACATACACGTAATAAGTTAGTTAAATCACATATGATAGCAAATCCTTTCACATGGAAGTTGCCACATGTACAACAATCATGTATAGTCAAGCATCAATCATAAATCATAATTTCATATTCAATCAAACATTTCAACAAATACATAGAATGCATTATTTCAACATAGTACACACACACACACACAATATATATATATATTATACGAAAAACATCATAACTAAGCACATGGGGTAGCATTCAAGTCAGTCATAAATCATTAATTGACATTGAAAGCCTTGAAAACTATAACCTAAACATTTATAGTCCGCACCTTTCGCCGGTAAACATATAACAAACTCAGTTTAAACACTAAGTCCTCGTCTACGGCACAACGACAACCTATAGTATGAAATGGGTTAACCACATCATCATTTACTCCATTTAAAACCCTAAAACAGATTAGGGTTAGGATTTCTTATACAAGAATGAAGTCGGAATCACCGAAATAGTGATATAGAAGTGGTAGTTAAGTATGTGGAGTGGTGGGATTGAATCCTAAGAACAAATGCCAACTCTCTCTCTCACTTACTCTCTCTTTCCTTCTCTTTTTTCTCCTCTCTCGTAGGGTTTTCCAAATTCATATGGAATGAGAGAGAGAGAGAGAGGGTTTAAGGGGCTTATATATGCATAGAACTGATGGGAATGGCCCCAGGGCCATTGTATACTTAGGTTATAGACAAATAGTGGCTATTTTGACCCAACGGAGTACATCTGGAGGCCTCTTTTCTACCTACGGTTAGGGAGAAGCTCCCTGACATTAGATCTATGTCGGGCTAAGTTTTTAGTCAGATCGGATTTGTGGATCGACCATGCTAGACCAGTTTCAGTTTAACAGTCATCGTCACTCGATCACTCGATCAGGGCCACGAGTACATCGACCTGTGTATGAAAATTTTCCTGATCTGAGGGTGTATTTGGGGCAGATTTTGATGGTTTGAAACTTTAGATTTGGCCTGCAAGTGAATGACCTAAATCACTTAAATATGAGTTCAATTTCTAAAGATATTCGCGTTTCTCATGCACTTCGCTCCGGGCTCAAGTTGCATATTTCTGGATACTATCTGGATTTGATTTCTGAGATGGTTGTCAAGTCCAGTAAGGCAGTCCTAACCGTATGGTTTCGCAATAATTGGACTTTCGACGCGCGGCCCAGGTCCAATACGAAGTTTTGGTGTGCTCCCGAGAGCAACCGAGTTTAGAAATTGATTCTAGATTTCAGGGTAACGTAGCGTTAATGATTCTACAAGTTTTGGGTCCTACATTTCATATTTAAAGTGGTTCAAGCAAATTTCATAGCTAATCTAGTTTAACACTTAGTTAATTTCCTGAAGGATTTGGTCCTAAGTGATTTTTGCCTGAGGTAGTACTTGGGTCTTTGTACGAATTTTTCCGAGACATTACAATCTACCCCCCTTAAAGAAAAATTTTGTTCTCGAAATTAATACCTTTTCGTACTCCTCGAGAATCTGAGGGTAGTTCTTGCGAACATCGGCTTCTGTTTCCCAAGTAGTCTCTTCTTCAGTGTGGTGGGTCCACAACACTTTCATAAGTGGGATAACCTTGCTATGCAGCACTTGTTCCTTCCTGTTTAGGACATGCATCGGTCGCAGTATATAAGCAGCATCTTCACTCAATTGTATCTGCTCTCATTTGATAACGCATAGATACATGAAATACATTGTGCACGCCCGTGAGTGGTGTGGGCAAAGCAAGGTGGTATGCTACCATACCCACTCAATCTAGTATCTGGAATGGGCCAATGAATATCGGCGTGAGCTTCCCCTTCTTTCCAAACTGAAGTACTCCCTTCACGGGGGAAACTTTCAAAAACACGTGGTCCCCGACCTCAAACTTTAGCAGTCACTGCTTCATATCGGCGTAACTTTCTGTCTGCTCTGCACTGTCAAAAGTTGACACCTGATAATGTCGATCTTCTCTGAGGTCGCCTATACTAACTTGGGGCCAACTAAACTTCTCTGGCCAACCTCTGCCCAGCAATGCGGTGCTGTACACAGACGCCCATACAGTGCTTCGTAAGGAGCCATGCCGATACTCGCTTGGAAGCTGTTGTTATAGGTGAAATCTGCATAAGGAAGACAGTCATCTCAAATGTCCTTGAAATTTAATATACAAGCTCACAACATATCTTTTAACACCTGATTTACCCGTTTCGTCTGCCTGTCAGTCTGTGGGTGGAATGCGGTACTGAACTTCAACTTCACACCTATTGCTTCCTAGATACGGGTTCGGAAGATAGATGTGAATCGCGTGTCTCGGTTTGACATGATCTCTATAGGAACTCCATGCAGACCTACTATCTCCTTAATGTACAGCCTGACCAAATCGTTTGCCGAGTTCGAAACTCTAATAGGGAGAAAATGGGCCGATTTCGTCAATCGGTCCACAATCACCTAAATGGAATCATTTCCCTTCCTCGTCTTCGGTAGCCCTAAGATGAAATCCATAGAAATGAAGTCCCATTTCCATTCTACTATGGGAATGGAGTGAAGCAGTCCAGGAGGTCGGCCATGCTCTGCCTTGACCTGCTGGCACGT
Organism: Magnolia changhungtana; assembly: GCA_030180095.1. Lineage (NCBI taxonomy): Eukaryota > Viridiplantae > Streptophyta > Magnoliopsida > Magnoliales > Magnoliaceae > Magnolia > Magnolia changhungtana. Next base: position 1,151,222 of record JASAUF010000426.1, on the reverse strand, counting down.
GAGACAACGTGAGACATAGTCTGCTATGTGGGCCTTCATGTTGTCCCACCAGTACGACCTCTTCATGTCTCGATACAACTTCGTACTACCAGGATGCATCGCCATCTTCAAGTTGTGAGCAGCTTCGAGTACATCCCTTCTTAAGTCATGAAGGTTTGGGACGCATAGGTGGCCATGATAACGCAAACCTCCATCTGTACCAACTCTCCACTCAGAGTCTACATACTTACTAGCTCGTTTCCTCAACTCTAACAACCCTTCATCTTCCCCCTGAGATATGATGATTCAGTCATCAATCAGTGGCTGTACATGCATATGTGCGATGCTCTCGAATGGCTCCTCGACTGTAAGTCTCTGCTCAAAGTCTTGTATAAACTCCAGCATGTCTCACTCGACTATCATCAATGGAGCCGCAAATGCTATAGCCTTCTTGCGGCTCAACACGTTTGCCACAAGGTTGGACTTGACAGGATGGTAGGAGACCTCGAACTTGAAGTCCTTCAAGGTTTTCATCCATTGTCGTTGTCTCATATTCAAGTCCCTCTGAGTGAATATGTACCTAAGGCTCTTGTGGTCACAATAGAGCTCGAACTCTTCTCCATAGAGGTAATGTCTTCAGAGCTTCAATACAAAGATGACAGCTGCTAACTTCAAGTCATGCGTAAGGTAATTTTCCTCGTGTTTCCTCAACTACCACGATGCATAGGCAATCACCCTATCCTTCTGTATAAGGATGCAACCCAAACTAACACGAGATGCATCGGTGTATTTGTATACTTGACCCCTTGCTCTGGCAATACTAGCACAGGGGCGGATGTCAACTTGTCCTTCAGCTCCTTAAAAGCTACCTCTGCCTTCTCATTACCGGCGAACTTGAGATCTTTCCGAGTCAGCTAAGACAACGGTTGACTATCTTGGAAAAATCCCGAATGAATCAACAGCAGTAGCCTCCTAGGCCAAGAAAACTCCTCACCTCGGTAACTGAACCGGGTTACTCCTAATCTTGAACCGCATCTACCTTAGCAAGGTCTACAACTATCCCTTCCTTGGACACCACATGTCCCAGAAACTTGACTTCTTCTTTCCAAAAGTCGCATTTCTTGTATCCTACAAACAACTGGTTCTTCCTGAGAGTATCAAAGACTACTCGTAGGTGCTCCTCATGATCTTCCCAACTCTTGGAGTATATCAGGATATCATTTATAAACACGATGACGAATCGGAATAGAAACGGCCGAAACACTTGGTTCCTCAAGTCCATGAACAAGGTCGATGTATTTGTGAGTCTAAACGATATCACAAGGAACTCATAGTGCCCAAAACTAGTTCTAAAAGATGTCTTTGAATGTCCTCATCCCTAACGCGCAATCGGTGATACCCTGACTGTAGGTCGATCTTCATGAAATACTGCGTCCCCTTCAACTGATCAAACAAATCATCTATCCTGGGCTGGATACTTGTTCTTCACCATCACTTGGTTCAACCAGCGATAATCAATACATAATCGCAGTGACCCGTCCTTCTTCTTCACGAACAACACGGGTGCTCCCCAAGGAGACATGCTAGGTCATATGAAGCCTGCGTCCAACAGATCGTCGATATGTTTCCTCAATTCCTCCATCTCACATGGAGGCATGTGATATGTGGGTAATGAGATGGGTGTCGCACCAAGCACAAGATCAATAATAAAATCGATCTCGCGTTGAGGAGGTAGTCCAAGAATCGTCCTGAATATGACTGCGAACTCCCGAACTATTGGCGTGCCCTCAAGTGTCGGACCATCAACATTCTCTAACAAGGTGGCATAACAGCTAATACGGTAGGGCCAACTGACCTGCACTGAAAAAGTAAAGACCGTGCCCTCAGGTCCATGGGTTGTCACCACTCTGGTATCACAATCAATTTCTACCCTCATCTCGGTGATCCAATCCATCCCGAGGATAACGTCGTAGTGCCATAGTGGGACAACAATAAGGTCAACGAGCACTGTCCTACTACCCAAATCTACTGAGCATGCCTCACAAATCTGGGTAACAACTAAAAAGGTCCCCGTAGCGGTAAGGATCCTCACTCCCTTCGTGGGATCAGTACCCAATCCCAATCGCTTGACTGCTGCGCATAATATGATCGAGATAGTGGACCCGGTGTCCACTAACAAGAAGACGGGTGTACCTTGAAAGTGAGTCGTGACTTCAAAAGTCATCGGGGTTGTAGCTGATGTCTCAGGCGATTCAACTGCAATACGCATATTTGAGCCTTTTATGAATGGTTCGGCTGCGGTACCAAAGGCCGTTGAGGTGGACTGAAGCGAGGTGGCCGTTGAGGTAGCCGAAATGATGGATGTGCTAGTGCTGACAGCAAAGGCGGGGCTGTAATGGCCTGAGGAAGCTAGTAGTTGATCCTCTGAGGTGGCGAGAAGCCGTTGTCCCTCATCTTGGTAAAACAATAGGTATCTACATGGCCTGCCCTCCTGCAGTAAGTGCACCACAAGTCTGGTCTCCTCGTAGGGGCTGGTGGAGCCGCGAGCCTAGGAGGCAAGTTTGCACAAGGCCTCTTACCGAGGAACGGCCTGCTCGGCAACTCGGGTCGTGACCTAGGAATCATAGGCCCACGAGTGCGGGATAACTTATCCCCATCCTACTTCGCTCATAAAGACATGTTCACTAGCTTAGCATAAGTGGGTATGCTTGCACAACACATCTTTGAGCGAATCTCGGGTCGCAAACCCTCAGAGAAGCGTCGTATCCTCATCGACTGATCGATGAGAATTAAAGGAGCATACCTAGCCAGCTCCGTGAACCTGTTCTCGTACTCTGCCACTATCATCTCTCCCTGACGAAGGCAAAGGAACTCTCCCTCCTTCTCATGGCGGTACGTAAGGGGGAAATATTTCTCATGAAAGCGTGTCTCGAAGGCCTCCCATGTCCATACATGTTTGATCACGATGGTCCTGAGGATGCTGTCCCACCATAAGCTGGCCTCTTTCTCAAATATAAAGGTGACCAGCTCAACTTGCTCTGCCTCAGTGCAGTGCAGTGGTCTTAGCATCTTGGAGATGCAGTCAAGCCAATACTCGGCCTCCTCGGGTCTGTGAGTACCCGAGAAAGTAGGAGGCTGCAAGCGCTGGAATCGCTCGAAAAGGCTACTGGCGCCTGCGTTCCCAGTAGGGTGCACAGGTGGTGTAGGTGGAGCCACACTCATAATCTGGACAAAGACCCTTTCAATGGTAGCCAGAAACTGCTACTGCTCTTGTTGTTGTTGTAGTCTACTTGTTGTTCTTGTTGTTGTTGCTGCATCAATAACATCATTTGCTCTAGCCTATCAGGAGGCAGAGCGGACTGTGGTATGTGTGGCATCGAGGTAGACACATGGTTCTGCTTAGGAACTGATGGTGCCATAGGTGGTGCAACAGGTATCGGCCCATTAGTGGGGCCAATGGCCGACTGAGAATTCGGCATAGTGTCGTGAGTCGGGCCCAAAATGGGGTCCGTATGGCTATCGCTCACAAGAGGTGCCCCATCAATCGAATCACCAAGAGTGAGACGTGCCGTACTCCGTGTGGCCTTATGTGGCATTCCCTATATACAACATAGGGTGTAACCCAGGTCAGATTCAACATACTCACAAACTCAATTACACAACATTCAAATTATAGCTCAACGAAACTTCATGCATTTCTTTTAACAAAATTGTCACGATACATGATATGCAGCATTACATAGATCATGACAGAAGATGCATGTGAGCTAATCCAAGTAAAGTCCCACATATTAAAACCTAAAAACTGCACTAACATCTTAATAAGCCTACTAAGGCTATACATATAGAAATAAGAAAACAAGCAACCGAGCAAACTAAAAGACGACCATATGTACGACTAGTCGTTTGACTCTTGCGTGGGGGAGGTGCACCCTTATCCTGCAGACAACATAGGATGACCCTCAAGGTGTGAGACACCTTCTTGAATTTCTGTTTCACGAAGGCCTCGGTCTCTTCAAGCTTAGCTCAGGTCTCTCTAAGCTAGGCCCAGACCTATCCGACCTCCTGTCGCAGGGCGGCTTGGCTCTCCTCGATTCGAGCCCAACGGGCTTCTGAAGCAGCCCGATCCATATCAGGCACCTATGTGGCAGGAGGAGGTGCCTCATCTAGCCCTTATGCCTCCTCTTCTTCTTCCTGGTCTCCCTCTTCACCACTGCTCTCATCTGCACTGCCTTCCTCACCAATTCCTTCTTCTTCATCGCCACTGTGATCCTCACCTTCGCTCTCCTCGTTCTCATCACTTTCCTCTTCGACATCAACACTCTCCTCTTCTGTATCGTCACTTTAATCCCCAACGAGGGCTCAACGTTGCCTTTCGCCAATCCCTATATTGTCAAGCATGCTTACACTGATAATATGGATTGGGGCGGCGTCATCCATATGAAGTCGGAAGCTGTAGCGCCGGGTGATCTTGTAAATCAGTAGGCCGAATGGCAGCATGGTGCTTTCCCTATTGGACCTCCCTACGTTGATTATCTGTGTCAGGATGTGAGTGGGCAAACATACTTTGTCTCCTTTCCCAACTTGAAGCAAGAAGTCCACCATGAACCTCGAGCACTCAGTGCGGTTACTCGACTGGGGATATATGTTATACGTGCATATGTTGTGGAGCAGACGTAAGTCATTTATCATTTTGGTTAAAGCGAGGCCAGTTCCTCGCCTCCACTGCTCGAGCTGGCCATAGATGAATTGCGTGCGGAGTCTCTTCTCCTGCTTAATAGCGCAATCCTTCTCGCTAGCATGCACCAATCTCTTCTCAACACCCATGACACGAGCAATCTCATCCACACCAATTGTAATCTCCTACCTACCTAGAGGAATGGTAAACTGGAGGGGCTTATATATCGGATTCCGAATGAGGGCATAAAAAGTGCGCACAGTGTTTTCTCTTGCAGGCTCCTTTCCCTCAAATATGGGCCCCCACCCATTTTCCAGAAGGAAGTCAATCACTGGATATGTCCCAAACATCTTCTCATCGATGTGTGCTTCAAACACGACCTTGCGGTTGTGGAACTTACCGAGACTGATGTTCAGTATTAGGGATCTCTCCAATGGAATCTGAGGATCGAGGTCCCGCTTGGACCTTCGTTCTTGCTCGGCACTAGTACTTACTTCGGCGTCCGTCCTCCTCATCCGAGGCCACTCTTTTCCTTGTCATAAGAGACAAGAGCGTAGAGATGGAGAAGATGGCGGTGACCACTTTAAAGAAAGCCATTAAGAATAGGATGGGTTGGTGGGTCTTGGAATTTTGAGACACACAAATGGGTTTATGTACTCAAATGAGAAGTAAAGGGGGAGATGGTGTGAAAAATGAAGGAAAAGGTGGTGTTAAGAAGATATGGAAGAAGATTTGAGAGGGATTGAAAAAGTTAGTGGGGTTTGAATCACTTGGAAAGAGAAATAAGGAGGTAATGATAATGAAAGAAGAAGATTTGAAGCTTGAAGATGGGTTTAGTGCAATGGGTTAGAGAGGAAGAAAGATTTGAGGGGTTTGGGAGAGAATATGGAGTGGAGGGGGGTTGGGACTTTGTAAAAATACCCTAAAATGGGTTTTTAGAGGGAAGAGAGGGGTCCCACACGTGTGTGGAGGACCCCATAGTCGGTCGGTTGGCGGGGCCCCACCAGGCGAGCGAAGGCTCTGCTCGGGTGCTATGTGTCCAGGCTGGCGGGTTTTTAGAGGGAAGAGAGGGGTCCCACACGTGTGTGGAGGACCCCACAGTCGGTCGATTGGCGGGGCCTCACCAGGCGAAGGCTCCCTCGGGTGTCCCGGTGTCCAAGCCGGCGGAGGCACCGCCCGGGTGCTATGTTGCCAGTGGTGCCTCTGCATGGGGGTGGTGTCCACCCCCCTAGGGTGTCGAAAAAGCATGGGACCCACCTTGAGTCCCATCAAAAGTTGGTGCATGCGCCCCCCCTCACGCACGCATTCGAGACATTTTGGGTCCTATCTCATGTACATTCACATTTTCTGGGTTGTTTGAAGTTGGAATGGGTTAAATCTTCATCTAAATCCATCGATTGATGATCCAAAAGTGATCCGGGATTACCTCAAGTGATCACGGGTGTGTACGGGCCTGATATCGGTGGTCGATTTCGGTCTGTTTTGCCAATTGGCGAAACTGGGAATCCTATGGTAGTTTCTACGTTTCAAAGCTCCCTCCTAAGTCAAAGTATGTCAGTGGGCATCGTGTGACCATAACCCAGGTCCAGTTTAATCTAAATCATGCTCTGATACCAACTTGTAATGCCCTAAAATTCGAGGGTTAAGCAGGAGGCCAACTCCCAAGTCCCAGCGCATCACTTATGCAACATAGATAATGATGATTGAATGTTGTCTGTATTAGTGCCTTAAACATGAGTGAGATTATACTAAATAACATATCATACTCTAGAGACAGTTAAATTTTGCCAGCAGAAGACTGTGATAGATATATAAAGTACATAAATGTGTTTCCCAACCTCCCGAATATGTTGACATTACTGAGCTGAATAAATACATATCTGTTTCGAAAAAATATACAAAATGACAAAATGTGAATGTCCAACTATTCATATATCCCTATAATCCTGTCCATCAAAGCGGCCTACGTAAACCTGCCTGATAACTGTATGCATGAGAACTCCTCCTCATCATTGTAGAAGTCTGGCTCAGCCTCATACGTCACGCCAGAATCTACATCTAAGACAGAGTTTGGTTAATGTCTAAAACACTGTCCCAGAATGTGGGAGTGAGTGATCAACTCAGTGGAACTATGAAGCAAAGGTTAACATGTTATCAATTTAGTCAAGTAGTAATGATAAAGCAGTACAACCATAAAGTCCTAAGTACTCTTATTAATGCAAGGATGGTATATGTTAATGATGCATGCCCTCGCCTACACTCCCTCTTGCGACAACATCTTAACATTGCGGCATGCACCCCTTCATCTATGTACTTCCTCGCCAAAGCACCATGCAATACGATGTATGGTCATGTTAGTTCTTAATTAGACATATTCATATAACAAGACTAGGAAGCTAAGGCACCTCCCTTGTATCATTTTCCAAGCAATGATCCATTCTAGGGTCATCAGTCCTAGTTAGTCTCATACGATGTTGCGGTTCCAAAAGGGGTCATCACCTCAATGCAGGCCTAGCTTATACTCTAGTTGCTACGAAAATGCTCGTCGCCTCAGCGCAGTCTTAGAGTGATTTCTGCCTGAGGTGGTACTCGGGTCTTTGTACGGATTTTTTCGAGACGTTACAGCATCTCGTCTCACTAGTGTACGAGAGAGAGATCGCCGCGCGCGATTTCTTTGTGGCCGACTGGCTTATTGGAGGGGAGGCAATAGCCTTTCATCGATAAAAATTACGGTAGACTTCTGTAAGTGTTATGGTCTCATACTCCTTTGGTTGTCAAATTTTAATGTGTCAAAACATTTATCTGTGTCCTGTGCTTGTATGATGATTTATATGAATTCAAGACACTGCATAAATACTTCAAGAAGCTACAAGTTGAACTACATATTGAAGTTCAAGAAGCTACATGTTGAAGTCTCAAGAAGCTACAATGTTGATGATCAAGACTTAAGAAACAACTCATGACTTCAAGACTAATAAGCAATGCATGAAGTAGTTGTTATGCTGATGAAGATCTCAAGTTTGAAGCTACTACAAGTTCAAGATCTCAAGCCTGATATGGTTCAAACAATCTACATTCGTTGAATGGTTGAAGTTCAATGTCCATACGACATGATTCAGGTTTGAATGACCTTAGGTTGACCCTTTAAGTAGGTCACTTTGGATACATAAATCAAATATTTATTTTACATAAGTTTTGTCTATTCTACGACCAGTCCTAGCTCTTGTTTGACCAGTCCTGGCATTGGTTCGACCAGTCCAAGAAATTCCACGACCAGTCCTAAGTAGTTGAAGATTTTTCAGAATTTTTGGTACGCCCACGACCAATGATCTGGAGGTCCTTCGACCGGTCGTAGGTGTGGCTTCGACTCGTCCACGACCAGTCGTGGATCTACGACTCAAAGTCCAGCAACGTAATCTATGGTCCTACGACTAGTCGTAAGGATCTACGACCAGTCGTAGGTGACCCACGACCAGTCGTAGGCTACTCACGACCAGTCGTGGAACGACTTTCAAAGATCGCGCTCAATATTTCAAAAATCCATTGTAAGAGCTACGACCAGTCGAAGGTTTCTAAGACCATCGTAGGAACGATTTTTGCTTCTATAAATTGAACACGAAATTCGAGTTTTCACACTTCAACTCTATTCTATTCAAGAATTTTCAAGTGATCACTCGAGATAAGTCTCGTGTTTATTTTAAGCTACATTGTGCTTATTTAATATTCCTTTTTTGCTAGCTTATTTAATTTGATTTTATTTCTATATTCCAATCTTATTTGAAAAGAGGAATTATCTTATTCCTTCTTCTTGAAATCAAAATCAAATATAGCTACGCCCAACAAGTTAAATCTAAAATCTATTAGAATTTAGAACCTTATGAATGTGAGTATTGGAAATTGAACTTTGACATTCAATCATCTACTCCGATTGGTTCTCTTTGAAATTTGGTGCTAAGAAAAGGAGAAATCCGGTATTTTACAATTACATAAAATTTATTTACTTTTGGTTTTGTTTGAGGTTAAGCGAGAAAAATCTCATTGTCTTGGTTTTGTTTGAGGTTGAGCGAGAAAAATCTCATTGTCTGCTGGTTTTGTTTGAGGTTGAGCGAAAAAATCTCATTGTATTGGTTGTCCGAGGAAAACGAGAAAACTTCGAAAAGAGGGGTTTTGAATTGTGTAAGCCCAAGTGAAAAGACACAATTGTAAAGGTTTTTGGTGAACCCGTGAAAACCTATTTGATAGTGAACGCTAATATCCCCCGTGTGTGAGGATATTAGGAGTGGAGTAACTTTTTGTGTGGTGTTGGAAAACAGTTGGTGTACACACAGTGAACCACTATAACTCTTTATCTTGTGGATTGAATGCTTGCTTAATTTTCATATCTTTTATCATTCGATTGTGTGGAATGTACAAGTGGATGTGAATGTTGTAACTATTTACATTTCAAGCAAGTGTGGGGATTGTTGTAATAATTTAGATCTATACTTCTGCATTTAATTTCAATTCCTTGCTATTTCATTTACTTATATTAAAATTGAGTCCTTGATCCAAAAGAGGTTCTAGAAATAAGGTTGTCCTACCATAAGCCCTTGTTTATTATGGTGTAAGGTTGTCCTTAGGACTGAATTTGTATCAATCTCTCAATACTTATTTATCAAGGTGATTTAAAGTTTAGCATTGTGAATTGATTCATATTGTAAGGCTATTGGTTTAATTTATTTCCGCTAATTTTATTTTAAATTTGGCATAGTCCTATTCACCCCCCCCCCTCTAGGACTTATAGCTTGGCCTTTTCAACTTTCACCTACTTCACCACATATGCACGTATAACGTGTATCCTAGGTGGAGCAACCGTACCGAATGCACTCGTTTGATGGTGGACTTTCTGTATAGAGCTGGATGGGGAGACAAGCTGTGTCTGCCTACTTTTGTCCTATCACAGATAATCAGGACCGCATGCTCTACTAGGGGAGAAGTTCCCTCCCATTTGGTCGACTTATCTGCAAGATTGCTCATAACTTCGATTTCAGGTTTAACATGGATAATCTTGCACCCATCCACTTTATCAGTGAGACTATGCTCAACAATATGAGGATTGGCCCTAGACAATGCCAAGCTCGTCTCGATGAGAATAGGGATGAGATTGTGAGATCCGACCCTAGTTTACATGTGTGTATGCGTGTTTGTGAGTATGCATTCCGTTCATTTTAGTCCCGCGGTCCTACCGGTCAAATTTTAGCGACCCGTGACCCTCGGGTAGTGTTTACGGTCATCCTTAAGTTCAGTCATATAGACCTGACTTGAATTGACCTGAGACCTATGCCATTGTGTGCGCCACATCACCGCGATTCCGACGCCGCGTCCTATGCGTTAATCCGATATGTACACCTCAAGTTATGAGCATTGATCAATATGAGCCATTGATTGCATGATTGGTGGATCCCACCATAGGTTGTACGTTTTGCCATGCCATCATTTCACCCTAGGCTGAGATTTCTAGAAAGGCTATTACCCTAAGCCTTGTTAATATCACCATAGGCCATTATCATTGCATAGGAGAGAGAAGCTCATCATTATAAGTCTTAAAAGTCTCTCTCTCCCTCTCTCTTTCCCTCTCATCTCTCTCTCTCTTCTCTTCTGCCCTAGCAATTTCCCTCCATTTCTCCAGCCCATCTTCCCTCCATTTCAGCCCCTTCTCCCTAAAATACCTCATCATCTACCCTTTCTCACTTGATCTTAGCCATTGATCCATGTTGCATGGAGTCTCTAGATTACGGTGATGTAAGTTTCAAGGTTGATCTAGGTGGGTGCTTTCTTCATCAAGTAAATCTTTCCTCTTCTTCATGCAGCTCTTTCTTTCTCATGTAATCTCTTTCCTCTCTCATTTGGATGTGTAGGACACACCAATTAATGGTGGAGATCCTACACAACTATCTAGATGTGGCCCACATTGTACATGCATGTCCATGCATGGGATTCTTCCCTTGATGGACCCCTTGCATGGGGATTTCTCCTATTTTTCTAGGTATGATGGGTCATCTAGGTCCTTGCATGTGGCTGAGATGGCATCCCAACCAGTCATTTCAAAGATCTAGGCCATGCATCATAAGATCTATGTTATACAATGTATTTATATTATTGTTTGTGATTGTAATTGTATGGGGACGACTTAATAGTGGCGGAGCCCTCCCCTAATGGCTGGATGCTCTTCCTTCGCTTTCCTTTGTGTAGTAATCTGATGATATTATGTGTGGTCCACTTAGTGGGCCTGGATTGCCCAGAAAAACCCAATAAGGAAGGGACATCTATACTTAACCTACACCATGGTTTAGATGCCCCTTTTTGCCACCTTAAATGTTCTTGCAAGGGTGGGAATTTAGGAGTTTGTTCAGGACAATTGTGGGACCCACTAGGGTGGGCCATGACACCCAATTTATGGGCCAATCCCTTCCTTAATAGGCCCATACATTTATTTTATTCCATACATATATTGCTGTCAAGAAATTTCTGGACAAATTTTTGTTAGACTTTGGGCTTGAATTTGGGACTAATTGGGGGACCTTTTGTACCCATCAAATATGTTTTTCTGAAAGTTGGGAATCTCATCTTGATGTTCCCCAAATTTCAGCCCCACCTGATCTTGATGGAGGTCCCAAAAGTGTGGCCCAAGTGAGGTGGACAATCTGGATTTTTCTTTACTGTTCCAGTAACATTCCACCCTGGACAGGTTGAAATTCTAAAATTTATTAAAATACTTTTAGGTGTTAAAAAAATTCTAAAAATTTACAAGGAGATGGCCCACCCATGGTAGGACCCACCTACAAAATTTTGGGACCAATGGACACCTGTACACACCATGGTAGTGGCTAGACCAGCCCACTATAATATAGTGTCTAGATCAGTCTGATTTTCAGGACAAATTGATTTCTTTAAATGAATTAAAATATTTCCACATGTCCAAAAATTCTGAAATTTTGTGAAGGTATGTTCCACCCATAGAAGACCCACCTACCAAATTTTAGGTCCAATGGACTCCTGTGCACACCGTGACAAGGGTCGGATTGGCCCACCATGTTGGGACGTCCAGGTCTGTCTGATTTTCTGGACAGACTGTTTTGTTTAAATTGATTAAAATACTTAGGAATATCCAAAAATTCTGAAATTTTGTGAGGCTATGGCCCACCTATGAAAGTATCATTATGTAAAAGTTTAGACCCAACGGACATTCGAACTGACGTGGTGCGGCATGTAAATTGGGTCAGTTTTGGCCCAAATACCCAGGTCCGTAGGACTACCCACCATGGGACGCCCCTACCTTGGGCTGCTGGGCCTGCATTCCAATGGCATGGCCCACTTAGATATATGTGTTGTATGTTTCCCCTCTCATCCGGTGGGACCCACAGTGATGTGTGTGGGCCATCAGAGAAATAAATATACTATAAATAAATTTTATTGAATTTTCAGCAAGCCCAGATAGTGGGTGGGTTGAAATTTCAGCATTTGGCCCAAGGTTGCTACCCACAAATGTATGTTTTGGGGCAGCGTGGCCCACCATATTTGGGGACATTATTACACATATCTTGCCCTATCTTAATTGGATTTTTTGGCTTAATTAGTACACTCTTAAGGCCCACCTTAATGGGTTTTATTAGAACAATATTCACAGTTGGCTGTTGGGTTTCCTGGGACTAATGTCTTAAAAGTTCCTTGATAGACCCCTTACCTTTGGGCCTATATTTAATACACTATTGCGATGAGTTTTATAGGCTAAAAGACTCAGGTAGTTGGGCCCTTGCTTGCCCATTAAAGAAACCATACTTGGGCCAATATGTGAGGCCCAACTTACTTGTTTTAAATATAATGATCACCCATATGTTGGAATAATGGGCTGCCCATTAGGCCCACCACAATGAGTGGACTCAGGATCTTTATGGTTGGGCCCAACCTTGCTTGAGGGTCCACCATATTGCCTATGTGTTGGGCTTTGAGTATAAGCCCTCTAGGCCATAGATTGCCTTAGGCCTTGGGCCTTAGTTCATGTTCGAGTAGTGGCGGGCTACCTCTTGGGAACCAGTTGAGGTTAGATGTCCTCCTGGGTGGTCCTAAGGTAGGCCCATGGGTTCTTCTATGAATGGTTAAAGGCCCACCATAGGCCCTAGGCCATTTGTTTAAGGATCAATGTGAATGTATGTGGAACCTACCTTAACGCATGTTTGATCCAGGCATCCAAGACTTGGATCGCCCGATCATGGAGGCAATTTTTGTCTTGGGTTGCTACTGGATTCAAAATCCAGTAACAGGCCCACTTGATCTTTTCTTGATGTATACGCACCCTCCATCTGGTGGGGCCCCTTGTAAATATTGTTGGCCTTCATAAGATCATTCCCACTTATTTGACGAATTTCTGGGCTTTAGCAGGCTCAGGTAGCTGAGTGGGCCGAACGTTTATCAAGAGGCCTTAAATGTACATTGTTATGGTTGAAACTTTATTGGACATGGGACCTACCATATTGAGAACTTGTGTGCGTGTTGCATGCTTATATTTTATAATCATTGGGCTTATTTAGTGCATTCTTTTGGGTCACCTTTAGTGATCACATGAGGACCCCATCTTAGATCAGATTTTTGGGACATCCCTTAGGCCTAGAGTGGGCTAGGATGTCCTAGCTTGGCCCAACCATACATTAGGTTGACTTCCACCATTTTAATGGACTTGTGGGCTGAGGTAAGGATAGTATTGGGCTTTTGGTTGCCCACTTAAATTGCTAGTTATTGGGCTAATGTAGTGGGGCCCATTTCATCCAAACTTAAACTTATTTAGTCATATATTGTGTACGCGGGCTGCCCACCAAGTCCAACTCAATGCATGAATTTATAGCCATTAGGAATTGAGCCTTGGACCTTAATTTTCCTCTTGGGGCCCATGTTGTTAAAAGTGTTATTATATCTTTTTTATAGCCTATTATGAGGAATATATGTATGTGGTTACCCTTATTTTTATCTTAATTGTAGGCCTTGGGCCTTCTATCCATATAGTTCATGGTTTATATGTCTTTTGGGGAATGGTGGTTAAATGTCCCCATTATGGACCCCTCTAGGCCCGGTGGTATTAAAGAGTGATTGGATACTTATCTTAGACTCTTGCTAGGCTCATTTCTACATTACTTAGACCCATAGCTTGTATACTTAGTCTCATGTGCTACCCCCAAGTAAATGAGCCCCCACTAGAAGTTAGATTCCTTATGGATATTGTCTAAGTACCTAGTCTTGGTTCCCTCTTGGATAGAAGGAATGTAATATACATTGTATATCGCCATATGGTGTGATTAAATTCATCCTCTTGACCCAGGTACATCATTGCATGCTTGGTTAACACTGTGTGTGTGGTCATATTATGTCATTTGGCATTGCATGTTACCTTCTCCAAGGGACGTAGTATTCCCTCTTGAGCACGTTGGATGCTTGGAATTGATGCATAGTTGATTGTGTAATTCATGCATCTTGCATTGCATAGCGTATGGACAATTATCACTCTTGCTTCAGCATGGCTGTAGCTTCCACAGTTACATCATGGATGGCCATGTTTGGACATCGGAAATGTTACTTGAGCCTACCGGGTGTATAGGATGCCCATGGGTAAAATTTTTAAAACTTCCATGGTACCAAGGATATGCTCTAGCGCCTTGACCGGGTGGAATATATGAGCGCACGAGGGCCTTATACCATTAGGCCGCGACTCCCACTGTCGTGTAGTTGGTTGGATATGGGTGTGGTCTTACTCACCTGATGTAAGGGGGCATTGCTAGGCTGAGTCTGACCAGCTCGTGAATGGGTCCGCTACTTTCAAGCCTTGCTGGTGATTGGCTGTAGGGTAGTGAGGTCTCTTACGCTCGTTTGGCTGTGCAGGGTCTGTAGAGCGGTAGTCATCCAACAGTGTAATGGACCCTGGTGATTTTCTTATGATGGAAATGTACTTGATATGTGGATTGGACATGAGCATTGACATTACTTCACATTGCATTTGCATTGGCTGTGTAAGTCTCATATTACATCGCCTTGGTATGGCGCCCAGTACTCATTGCATTATATAGCCTTGGTATGCTCCTGCATTATTGTACTACCTTGGTATAGCTTCTTGTGTTCATGACAGCCCTGGTAAGGCTCGTGGTGTTAGCTTTGATTATGTTTCCTTCTTGTATCCCCTATTATTCTTCTATACACTATTATCACACACCTTCACCACCCCCTAAGCTTTTATAAGCTTATGCACGATTGATGCGTGCAAGAGATCCTAAGTTGGCATTTTAGCAGTAAAGCTTGGATAGGTGTGCGAGCCGAGGACCCAGTCTTGCAAATCCTCTTCCTTCATTCTTCTGTTATCTTATGTATGTCCTTTTGGACCTTATGGAAACTTGTAAAAGTTCAAATTCTTAGTGGACATTTGTGATGTGTGCCTTTGTTATTCTCAAACTTAATTGTTGTGATCTTGAGTATGCTCGTATTAGTAATGATTATACTATTATGAAAATCCTCCTTGTAGGATCCCACGATCGAAACCTGTCTCAGGAGTCGAGAATGGGGTACTACGGAGGCCGTTGCGGCCAGAACCGGCCATCGGGTTCCTTATGAGTCCGGTTACCGAGTCCGGGGTGTGACAGGAGTTGGTATTAGAGCATAACAAGTAATTTTGGAATAACTTGGGATAATATCACATATCTGCTACGAGCTTAGGACAAGAAGTGTCCTAAGTGCATTTTACTCGTTCCATTTGAGCCTTCAAGGATTTTAATTCCTAGGTGTCCATCACCTTTGTTCTTTCTGTAGACCATGCCGTCTAGTCGTGATGCCTGTGACAGTGGTGCCCGTGGACATGGTTCTCATTCCGCTCCAGCAATCTGAGTGCCTTTGGTCCACCATCTGAGATTCATGTTTCCCCTCTGAGCCTGCCGTACCTATTCCTGAGGCTCCCACCGTACCTGTGCCTCCGTTAGAGGCTAATGCTACCCCCGCTTATCTGACGATCCCTGTAGGAGCTGAGCATCTCCAGCAGTTGATGCAGGTCGTCACTAATGTTCTTCAGACCCGTCAGCCCATTCCTGAGATGTCCGGACAGGCGGAACAGGAGCGTGCGAGTCTCCTTTTGCGAGATTCAACTCTACAGCGAGCTCCGTTGGCGGTATTTCTACTTCAGGGTGAGGGCGAGTGGACCGGTTCGCAGAGGGATCATGATCAGAGGAGAGGCCAGATAAGGTAGGCCCCCTCTAGTACATCCCGGCAGCATCGACAGTAGTAGAGGTGCGTAGCCTATCGAGCTGTAAGCGTATCAGCATCACATATAATGTAATGCCCCAAACTCGAAAACCGGGCTCACAATATTCCCGATCACCAAATCTGGCGTCGACAGCCTCTGTAGAACCCCATTCTTAGCTCACAGTGCCCATATGCCAGGTTCCGATCCTGGGATGCTACAAGGAGGATTTTCAATATCAGTTTAATTCGTAATAAGCATAACCAAAGGCATAACCCACAAACAACAACCAAAAACTCCATCACATTTCCACTATGATAAAAAACTTTACAAGTACAATGAGCATAAAGGGAAATACAATGATGATAGACAAAAAGCTCAAAAATGATCAGCTCTGCACTCCTTAGCGTTGCTGCGATCCAACGTTACCTGCACGCAACGGTCGTGCATAAGCTTATAGAAAGCTTAGAAGGTGGTGAAAGTATGTGCGCAAGGTAGTAATGCAATTATGAAATATCAGAGTAATGCGGATCATGCTGGTTAATTCATGAATACCATTAGCCATACCAAGGCTATGCGATTCAAGGCATGAATGATGTCGGTCATACCAAGGCCATGCGATGCGAGATGCAACTCAAGCATACAAATCCTCATCTATATCCATATATCAATACAGCTCAAATCTGGAATATCACCGGGGACTAGTACACTCTAAGCCAGATTGCCGCCTCATTGCGCGCAATAAGGTGAGTGAAAGAGACCTCACTATCCACCTGCTAATATCAGGCTCGGCTTGTCGATAGCGGACTCATTCCTCAAGCTGATCAAACTCAGCCTAGCTTTGCCCCCTCCACTCGGGCGGGTAAGGCCACACCCCCTTCCAACCGACCACGACACAGTGGAAAGCACGACCTTCTGGTAATCGGCACTCGGTGCTCATGCACTCACTCGGTCTAGACGTTGGATCAACCTCTTGGTACCATAAGGATTCAAGGACCTTCACCCAGGGATATCTATAACACCCTAAGTAGAACAAGATTTTCGATATCCAATCCTGCCAACCACGATATGCCTACGGCGGCTATGGCCCTGATGTCGTTAGGGCATACAATATACGTGTCACACAATGCAAGATGCATGAATCACACAATCTAGTCATGCAACAATCTTGCGCATATCATGTTCTCATATAGGGCAACTCTGTCTATCAGGGGGTCCATAATAATCTGCTCGAAGGCCTATGCTATGATCAATCACTCATCTCACCACACGCATGCAAATGATGCGTATGGACATATATCATGATGCTATGTTGTCACATACTCAAAAATCGGTATCAATAATCAGCATCGATAATCGACACCGATAACTAGGGTCGATGATCGGCGTCGGCCTCGACAATCGGTACCGATAATCAGTATCGATAATCGGAATCGGTAGTCAGAATCGATCAATCACATACAGCAAATGGGGCCCACTTATTTGGGTTAACCCATGAAAGGAATGGCCTAACAAGGCCTAAGGGAAGGTCACAATGAGGACATCTAACCATCATTGCCCATCAATGTAGACATCAAACCAACATTGCTCCCAAGGAGTAGCCCACATAAGGAATTTATAAAAAATGTAACGGCTACATACATACATTCATTGGGCCTCACTCATGAACCTCACGTAAATCACATCGGGTAGATCGAATAGACCGAATCGAAAGGGCCGATCAAATGGACCGAGTCGAATGGGCTGAATCAATCGGGCCAAGTTAAATAGACCGAGTCAAATGGGCCTCAGGTATGTCAAATCGGGCCCACCCTCATATATTTTTGAGATCTGACCTATTCACAAGTTAACATGGAGATAGATGAAATGAAAACAAATATCAACTCAATTGGGAACTAATGCTGCCCTTAGAAATTGAGCGGTGGATGCCACGGTCTACTATTTAAATGGTGGGGCCCATTTGAACTTTAGATATGATTCCCTCATTTTCCATGTCTTAAAATGATCTCATAAATGATTGAACGGCATGGATACAACACTTGCATCACGGTGGGCCCCGCCATTCAAATAATGGATGGTGTCGATAGAGCACAAACGTCGTTGGGGCCATGCCAGGGGAATAAAACACATACATCTAGGGTGGGTCCCACCGTCAGATCAGACGTGAGTCATGGTGGGACCCACATGTCTCTGGCCGTTAAGAGAGTGAGAGAGAGAGATATAGAGAGAGAGAGAAAGATAGAGAGAAAGATATAGCGAGAGAGAGATAGAGAGAGAAAGATAGAGAGAGATATAGAGAGAGATAGAGAAAGAAAGATAGAGAGAGATATAGAGAGAGAAGCACGTGGATGCCTCTCCTCTTTCCTTTCCCTTTTTCTTTTCTTTTTCTTTTTTCCTTCTCTAACAAGGTAGAGATACAACAGAGGTGGTTCCCACGTAGGGCCCACCATATATATATGGGAAGAGGTACAGCGCTCATGTTGACACTGGCTCCCATGAGGTCGATTGGTGTGGGCCCCACTGTTGATGTGTGCCGCTAGCTCCCATCAGTCAGATGCACCATTCCAGCGTGGGCCTAGGAATCAAAAATCAAGTCAGTCCGTGACTTGTGTGGGCCGCACCAGATACAACAGTTGGGAGTGGCTACCCTCCATTAAAACATTCAAAAATCATTTATTAGGCCCACTGAGACGGGGTCCACAAATCCATCCCACCCATCATGGGTGTCCCATTTAAATGAAGGGTCAGGCCAAGTTCCAGGCTCACCCAAAAACTTAGGTGGGTCCCACACGGACCACCCTCACTAGGGAAATCGAGGCCAAGACCTCCGTGCTGAAATGAGGTGTCTCCACTCTGCCTACCAGTTGAGCTTTGGATTTGGCGTCAGGGAGGGCCCACACGGACGTGGGCCCCACCATCCAGGGGTGGTGGATGCTCTGGGGGAAACACGTACACCATGGTGGGCCCCATCCATAAAGGATGGACAGCGTGGATGGGTCCCGTGGACCCCATGCCAGTCCACACTCATGTCAGCACACACACCCCATGTCAGTACACACACCATGTTAGCACACACACCATGTCAGCACACACTCCATGTTAGCCACCATCACAGGGATCAATACCAAGACCTCTAGTGGTTGAAACGAGGCATATTTCACTTGGTCTGCCACCTGATCTAAGGGGCTAGGTGGGCCCACGTCAGATCATACTTCACTGGCAGCCATCTCTGCTGTCAGCTACCTTAAGGTGGGCCCTCTATGAATGGTTGGGATAGCATACAAACATCATGGTGTGTCCCACATAGATGGGGTCCACCGATAGATGGCATAGATAAAATACATACATCCTAGGTGGACCATGGTCATAGAGAGAGAGAGAGATCGGCAAGGACGGAGGGGCCCCGCCACTATAGGCTCCTCTTACATATAACATACATCAAGGTGGGTCCCACATACATGGACCCTGAAATCAACAAAATGAATGAAAAGAAAAATCTAAGATCACCTCCGCTTTCTTCTTGCACCAAAGGCTTCCTTAGCTCCTTAGCTTTGATTCCAACGGAGGAGATGAGGTTTGAATGGTGGAGATAGGAGATGAGAGGGTGGGCCACACTTGTGTTTTTTGGGGGAGATGGGGAAGCTTGGACGTATGGGCTGTTTGGGTTGCTTGGAATGAGTTTGAAAATGATGGGGAGAGAGAGTTGTAAAGAGAGAGAGAGAGAGAGAGAGAGAGAGAGAGAGAGAGAGAGTAATGGGTGATGGAGTGATGGATGTGATGAGTGATGGGTGTAAGATCTTTTTAACTCTTGTGACAAATGTTGTAAGAGAGGTATGGGTGGTGTAAGAAACTTTTTGACTTTAGGGGTTGCTTGGGAAGGGTGTGAGGTGATGGTACTTGACATGATGGGATTAATGGATTGATGGATTGATGTGACATCTCGTAGAGATTCTCTCGAAATTTGCACGTGCGACATTTTTCTCGCACCGAACGCTGGCCCACATCTCCTGACCAGAGTATTGCCTCAGCACGCGAGTCGCAGCATCGGAACCGCGACGACGGTGCGGTCGCTAAGGTACTAGTCTTAGGTTGAATCGATTCGGGTGGACGGTGTGTGAATCAGGGTCACGCGCAAATACCGGTTAAGGATCGAAGGTTGTCGGATTTCGACTGGGAAGACCGCGGAAGTCTATGGAATGGTACGGTCTAGGATACGAGTCTTATAACTCTCCCCTCCTAATAAAAATTTTATCCTCGAAATTTACACAATCATCGCAATAGGCATAACTTCCCAAAGAAGAAGAAACATACTCATCATCATATAACATCAGAGATAACATACAAAATACAGCACATAATCAATCATCAAAGAGATGGGGATAACGCTCTCGAATCTCAGCCTCGAGCTCCTAAGAAGACTCCTCTACAGAATGGTGATCCCACTGAACCTTCACTGATGGAATGACCTTGGTCCTGAGGACCTGCTCCTTCCGATCAAGGATACAGACTGGCTGCTCGATGTAAGAAGCGTCCTCATAAACCTCCAGTGGCTGCCAATCAATAATGGGAACTATGTCTGACCCACACTTCCTCAATATAGAGACATAGAAAACATTGTGGACGCCAGTCAACTGAGATGGCAAGGCAAGCCGATAGGCCACAGCGCCAATGCGCCCAGTGATCTCAAAAGGTCCTATGAATCTCGGGGCAAGCTTACCCTTCCTTCCAAATCGAACTACGTCCTTCATGAACGAGACCTTGAGATACACATGGTCCTCTACATCAAATTCTAAGGGACGATGTCGGCAGTTAGCAAAACTCTTCTGCCGACTCTGAGCTATGTGCATCCTCTTCCTGATGATATCGATAGCCTCTGATATCTCCTGCACAAGCTCGGGACCTAAGAGACGCCGCTCTCCAACCTCGGTCCAACAACTCGAAAATCTGGATGGTCTGCCATACAATGCCTCAAAAGGATCTATGCCGATGGTCGCCTGATAGCTGTTATTGTATGCGAACTTAGCCAATCGCAGATGCTCATCCCAGCTACCCCCAAAATCAATCGCGCAGGCCCGAAGCATATCCTCAAGGATCTGGTTGACCCTCTTGGTCTGGCCATTAGTCTGCAGATGGTACGTGGTGTTAAGCTGCAAATCAGTCCCTATCGCTCTCTTGAAGCTCTCCTAAAACTGAGATGTGAACCTCAGGTATCGGTCAGAAACGATCGAGACTGGAACGCCATGTAGTCTCACAATCTCCTCAACGAATAATCTCGCAAGCCGGTCTAAAGGCCAAGTTGCATGAATTAGAAGAAAATGTGCCGACTTCATCAGACGATCCACAACAACCCAGATGACGTCATAACCTCGCTGAGTCCTCGGCAAACCCATAATAAAATCTCTCGACACATGCTCCCACTTCCACATCGGGACATTCAACGACTGCAATAGGCCAGGGGATCTCTGATGATCGGCCTTGACACGCTGGCACCTGTCACACTCAGCCACAAAATTGGCGATCTGATGCTTCATCCCCGCCTAAAAATACTGTCGCCTTATGTCACGATACATCTTCATCGAGTCGGGGTGGAAGAAAACCTCGATCAATGTACCCCGATCATAAGATCTCTATGTAACTCAGGAATATCCGACACACATAATCGGCCTCTGAAGCGAAGTCTACCGTCTGTACCAATCTGCTAATCTGTCTGACTCTCAGATGCCGCCTCAGTCATATAACTCTGCAATGACTCATCAGCCTGCTGAACCTCGATCACCCTTGCAGCAAGAGAGGGTTAAATTGATAGGCTCGATAACTGCATGATAGAAGACTGCAGGCCGAACTCAAAATCATACTCTGCCACATCCTCAAGCATCCGCCACTCTTGAATCATCATATGCGCCACCAGGCCTTGTAGCTGACGGCTGAGGGCATCCGCCACCATGTTCGCCTTACTTGGGTGGTACTGAAGGTCGAAGTCATAGTCCTTCAGGAGCTCCATCTAGCGCCTCTGCCTCATATTCAACTCAGACTGTGAGAAGAGGTACTTCAAGCTCTTGTGGACGGAGAAGAGCTCGAACCTGACCCCATAGAGATAGTGTCTCCATACCTTTAGTGTGAAGACAATTGCAGCCAGCTCTAAATCATGCGTGGGGTAGTTCAGCTCATGGATCTTGAGCTGGCGAGAAGCGAAGGCCACTGGTCTCCCTTGCTGCATCAGGACAGCACCCAAACTAATATGCGAGGCATTAGTAAATATAAGAAATTCGTCACTCCTAAAGGGAAGAGTGAGGACAGGAATGGACACTAGATGGTCCTTCAACTCCATAAATGCTCACTCGCAGGCATCACTCCAAATAAACTCTGTGCCCTTCCGAGTTAACCTGGTCAGCGGGGCTGCAATACAAGAGAAGCCCTCAATGAAACGCCGGTAATAGCCCTCCAAACCAAGGAAACTGCGGATCTCTGATGCAGTCGTAGGTTGGCCCCACTAACACACTGCCTCAACCTTCGAGGGGTCCACTGTGACGCCCTCCCTCATCACCATGTGACCGAGGAAGTTTACTTCCTCCTACTAGAACTCGCACTTCTCCAACTTCGCATACAGCTAGTGTGTTTGAAGGGTCTACAACGTGACCTCTAAATGCTGCTCGTGCTCCTCATGGGTCCTCGAATAGATCAGAATGTCGTCGATGAAGACTACAACAAACTGATCGAGATATGAATGGAAGAACTTGTTCATCAACTGCATGAAAACTGTGGGTGCATTGGTTAGTCCGAAGGACATGACCTGAAACTCAAAATGACCGTAACGTGTCCTGAATGCCGTCTTCGGAATGTCCTCCTCTCGGACCTGAATCTGATGATAATCGGAATGCAAGTCAATCTTCGAAAAGAACTGTGCACCCTACAGCTGATCAAACAAATCATCAATCCTTGAGAGCGGGTACTTGTTCTTAACCGTGACCTTGTTGAGCTCGCGGTAGTCTACGCAGAGCCTCAACATCCATCCTTCTTCTTCACGAAGAGTACCAGCGCTCCCCACGGTGAACTGCTCGGATGGATAAACCCCAACTCGAGCAACTCGTCCAACTGCTTCTGCAGTTCCCACAACTCTAATGGTGTCATACGATACGGGGCCTTCGAAATAGGCGTAGTACCGGGCACGAGATCAATCTGAAACTCAGTGAGTCGGCGAGGCAGTAATCCCGGAATCTCTTGAAACACATTAGAAAAATCACAAATAATCGGCATCTGATCAATACAAGCGGCAATAGGCTCCTCAACGGCGCAGGACATCAAGCAAGACAATGGCTCTCCCGGGGCTCTGCAACGAACTGAAACTACGACAAGCCTGGTATACAGAACGTGACTGTCCTCGCGAAGCAGTCCAATATGGCATACTACTCGGCAAGCCAATCCATGCCCAGGATGACATCAAACTCGGACATCGGCAATGCAAACATATCGACAAACAAAAAGGTATCCCCAACTAGAACGGGGCAAGGCGAGCAAAATCGTCCTAACATTACAGTCTTTCCCAAGGGAGTCGATACTGACAGGCCCTCACGAGCAGACTCCAATAACAAGCCAATCAATCGACAGAAACTCTCAGCCACAAAAGAATACGATGCTCCAGAATCAAACAACACACGTGCAGTGCATGAAGAGACTAAAAGTATAGCCTCAACGACTCCTCCAGATGATTGCGGATCTCGCCGAAAGCAAGATAGAACCCAGCTCGAGCCGGCTAGGGAGAGGTGCCCGTCCCCTCGAGTGTGTTCCGCTTCGCCAGGGTCGCCGAGGTGGTCGAAACTGCTGCCTCTGCTGCTGTGGTCTCGGAGGCTGGTGCTGATGCTGCTGCTGAGGTGGCCTCGGTGGTGGGGGCTGCTGTCACTGCTGCTGTGGGGGTCTCTGCTGCTGTGGTGGAGGCTGTTGTGGACCTCTTGACTACTGGTACTGGTGCTGTAGGGGCCTCTGCTGTTGCTGCTGGGGATGGGGACACTCCCACATACGGTGCCCCGTCGCACCGCACCCAAAACAGGTGCCGGTGACTGCCTCGGAGGTGGTGCTGCTAGTGCTCGGAAGGCTAGGTGACCTATGCGCCTTTACTGCTGTGGTTGACGCTGCTGGGAGTCAGTGGAAGGAGCTGCCTCTTCTGGTCTCTCCTCTGACCACGGTCAGATTGAGAATCGGCCCACTCAGCCTCAAAAATCTAGGCTTTCCGTACCACTCCCTCAAAAGTCGGGAGCTCGTGCCCAATAACACGGCCTCGAAGACCGTAACGCAAACCGTCCTCGAATCGGTGGGCTCTCCGCTCCTCATCATCTACCAAGTATGGTGCAAATCTAGACAGCGCTACGAAACGAGCTGCATACTGAGCCACTGTCATATCACCCTGCACTAGGGCCTCGAACTCCAACGCTCGCTGTCGTCGGATGTGATCAGGGAAATACTGTCAGTCAAACCGATCCACAAAATCCTCCCAGGTCCATACAAAGTCGGCGCCTACTGCTCGGGAGGTTGATGTCCACCAATGCTCAGCCTCACCATGAAGAAGAAATACGGCTAATCGGACTCGCCGCTCAGTCGTGCATCCCATGGTATCGAACATCTTCTCCACATCGGCGCGCCATCTCTCAGCTACCGTCAGGTCGGGCTCGCCCTGGAAACGAGGGGGATTGAGTCGTCAAAACTCTCGAAGAAGGGCACTCGCCCGATCCTGCTCTGCTTGGGCTGGAGAAATGACGGGGTGTCTGCCCTACCCCTGAAGTGCTACCATCACAGTTTGTAACATCTACTGTAACTGGGAGGCACTCACGGATACGATCGGATCCGCACCTATCTCTGGTGGAGGAGCTGCATCCATAGGCTGGGTAGTAAGAATCTCTGGTGGTGGAGTGGGGATCGTAGGTGGTAGGACGGGAGCCGCAGGTCGTGGAGTGGGAGTCTCGGGTGGTGGAGTGGGAGTCGATCGGGTCACTCTCTGACGTGACATGTCCTACAGAAAAGATCGAAGGCGCCTATCAACTTGGAAACTCTCGAAGGCACACACGTTAAGGGTCAGTAATAAAAGATCGCTAAGCTATCCGGACTAAGGAGTCAATCATTCTAACTTATAGCAGACATGTAATATTGTTCTTGGTTATTCCCGAGTTATGCACTGATACCAACTTCTGTCATGCCCCAAACTCAGAAACTGGGCTCACAAATTCTCGATCGCCGAATCCGGCGCCGACAGCCTCCATAGAACCCCATTCTCGGCTCCCAGCACCCATACGCCAGGTTCCAATCATGGGATGCTACAAGGAGGATTTTTAACATCAGTTTAATTCGTAATAAGCATAACCAAAGGCATAACCCACAAACAACAACAAAAAACTCCATCACATTTTCACTATGATAAAAAACTTTACAAGTACAATGAGTATAAAAGAAAATATAATGATGATAGACAAAAAGCTCCAAAATGATCAGCTCTGCACTCCTCAGCGCTGCTGCGATCTAACGTCACCTGCACGCAATGGTCGTGCATAAGCTTATAGAAAGCTTAGAGGGTAGTGAAAGTATGTGCACAAGGTAGTAATACAATTATGAAATATCAGAGTAATGCGGAACATGCTGGTGAATCCATGAATACCATTAGCCTTACCAAGGCTATGCGATGCAAGGCATGAATGATGTCGGCCATACCAAGGCCATGGGATGCGAGATGCAACTCAAGCTTACAAATTCTCATTTATATCCACATATCAATACAACTCAAATCTGAAATATCATCGAGGTCTAATACACTCCAAGCCAGATTGGCCCCCATCGCGCGCAATAAGGTGAGTGGAAGAGACCTCACTATCTGCCTGCCAATATCAGGCTCGGCTCATCGATAGCGGACCCATTCCTCGAGCTGGTCCAGCCTAGCTTTGTCCCCTCCACTCGGGTGGGTAAGGTCGCACCCCCTTCCAACCGACCATGACACAGTGGAAAGCGCGGCCTTCTTGTAATTGGCACTCGGTGTTTATACACCCACTCAGTCTAGACATAGGAGCAACCTCTTGGTACCATAAGGGTTTAGGGACTTTCACCCAGGGATATCTATAGCACCCCATGTAGAACAAGATTTTCGGTATCCAATCCTACCAACCATGATATGCCTGCGGCAGCTATGGCCCTGATGTCGATAGGGCGTACAATATATGTGTCACTCAATGCAAGATGCATGAATCACACAATCCAGTCATGCAGCAATCTTGTGCGTATCGTGCGCTCATGTAGGGCAACTTCGTCTATCAGGGGGCCCATAATAATCTGCTCGAAGGCCTATGCTATGATCAATCACTCATCTCACCACACGCATATAGATGATGTGTATGGACATGTATCATGATGTTATGTTGTCACACACTCAAAAATTGGTATCGATAATCTGCATCGATAACCGACACCGATAACTAGGGTCGATGATCGACGTCGGCCTCTACAATCGGTACCGATAATCAGTATCGATAATCAGATTTGGTAGTCGGAATCGATCAATCACATACGGCAAATGAGGGTCACTTATTTGGGTTAACCCATGAAGGGAATGGCCTAACAAGGCCTAAGAGAAGGTCACAATGAGGACATCTAACCATCATTACCCATCAATGTGAACGTCAAACCAACATTGCTCCCAAGGAGTGGCCCACATAAGGAATTCATAAAAAAAATGTAACGGCTACATACATACATTCATTGGGCCTCGCTCATGAAACTCACATGCATTACATCGGGTAGATTGAATGGACCAAATCGAAAGGGCCGATCAAATGGACCGAGTCAAATGGGACGAATCAATCAGGCCAAGTCAAATGGACCGAGTCAAATGAGCCTCAGGTATGTCAAATCGGGCCCACCCTCATATATTTTTGAGATTCGACCTATTCACAAGTTAACATAGAGATAGATGAAATGAAAACAAATATCAACTAAATTGGGAACTAATGTTGCCCTTAGAAGTTGAGCGGTGGATGCCACGGTCCACTATTTAAATGGTGGGGCCCATTTGAACTTTAGATATGATTCCCTCATTTTCCCATGTCTTAAAATGATCTCATAAATGATTGGACAGCTGGATACAACACTTGCATCATGGTGGGCCCCGCCGTTCAAATAATGGACGGTGTTGATAGAGCACAAACATCATTGGGGCCATGCCAGGGGAATAAAACACATACATCTAGGGTGGGTCCCACCGTCAGATCACACGTGAGTCATGGTGGGACCCACATGTCTCTAGCCGTTAAGAGAGTGATAGAGAGAGAGATATATAGAGAGAGAGATAGAGAGAGATATATAGAGAGATAGAGAGAGATAGAGAGAAAGATAGAGATATATATATATATAGAGAGAGAGATATAGAGAGAGAGCAGCATGTAGCTGCCTCTCCTCTTTCCTTTTCCTTTTTCTTTTCTTTTTCTTTTTCCTTCTCTGACAAGGTAGAGATACAACAGAGGTGGGTCCCACATAGGGCCCACCATATATATATGGGAAGAGGTACATCGCTCGTGCTGATGCTAGCTCCCATGAGGTCGATCGGTGTGGGCCCCACCGTTGATGTGTGCCACACATCTAACCCATCAGTCAGATACACCATTCCATTGTGGGCCTAGGTCTCAAAAATCAAGTCAGTCCGTGACTTGTGTGGGCTGCACCAGATACAACAGTTGGGAGTGGCTACCCTCCATTAAAACATTCAAAAATCATTTATTAGGCCCACCGAGATGGGGTCCACAAATCCAGCCCACCCATCATGGGTGTCCCATTTGAATGAAGGGTCAGGCCAAGTTCTAGGCGCACCCAAAAACTTAGGTGAGTCCCACACGGACCACCCTCACTAGGGAAATTGAGGCCAAGACCTCTGTGCTGAAACGAGGTGTCTCCACTCCGCCTACCAGTTGAGCTTTGGATCTGGCGTCAGGGAGGGCCCACATGGATGTGGGCCCCACCGTCTAGGGGTGGTGGACGGTCTGGGGGAAACACGTACACCATGGTGGGCCCCATCCAAAAAGGATGGATGATGTGGATGGGTCCCGTGGACCCCATGCCAGTCCACACTCATGTCAGTACACACACCCCATGTTAGTACACTCTCATGTCAGTACACACACCATGTTAGCACACACACACACCATGTCAGCACACACTCCATGTTAACCACCACCGCAGGGATCATTACCAAGACTTCTAGTGGTTGAAACGAGGCATCTTTCATTCGGTCTACCACTTGATCTAAGGGGCTAGGTGGGCCCATGTCAGATCATATTTCACTGGCAGCCATCTCTGCTATCAGCTACCTCAAGGTGGGCCCTCTATGAACGGTTGGGATAGCATACAAACATCATGGTGTGTCCCACATAGATGGGGTCCACCGGTAGATGGCATGGATAAAATACATACATCCTAGGTAGACCATGATCATAGCGAGAGAGAGAGAGAGAGAGAGAGAGAGAGAGAGAGAGATCGGTAAGGACGGAGGGGCCTCGCCACTATGGGCCTCTCTTGCATACAACATACATCAAGGTGGGTCCCACATACATGGACCCTGAAATCAACAAAATGAATGAAAAATAAAATCTAAGATCACCCACCGCTTTCTTCTTGCACCAAAGGCTTCCTTAGCTCCTTAGCTTTGATTCCAATGGAGGAGATGATGTTTGAATGGTGGAGATGGGAGATGAGAGGGTGGGCCACACTTGTGGTTTTTGGGAGAGATGGGGAAGCTTAGACGTATGGGGTGTTTAAGTTGCTTGGAATGAGTTTGAAAATGAAGGGGAGAGAGAGTAGTAAAGAGAGAGAGAGAGAGTGATGGGTGATGGAGTGATGGATGTGGTGAGTGATGGGTATAAGATATTTTTGACTTTTGTGACAATGTTTTAAGAGAGGTATGGGTGGTGTAAGAAACTTTTTGACTTTGGGGGTAGCTTGGGGAAGGGTGTGAGGTGATGTGTACTTGACATGATGGGATTAATGGATTGATGTGATATCTTATAGAGATTCTCTCAGAATTCGCACGTGCAGTATTTTCTTCGCACTAAACGCTGGCCCACATCTCCTGGCCAGAGTCTCGCCTCTGCACGCGAGTTGTGGCATCGGAACCGCAGCGATGGCGCGGTCGCTAAGATACTAGTCCTAAGTTGAATTGATTTAGGTGGACGGTGTGTGAATTAGGGTCGCGCATAAATACCGGTTAAGGGTCAAAGGTTACCGAATTTCGACCGGGAAGACTGCGGAAGTCTATGGAATGGTACGGTCTAGGATACGAGTCTTACATACAGTGGCTTATTTATCATCATCAGCACTGCCGACAACTTCATCTTTTAGCCCCTTTTTTGGTATTTGCTTCAGTTGTGGACAGGCTAGGCATCGGAGGCTCGAGTGCCCTCTCCCCTTGCAGCAGCGACAGTGGCTCCCGCCACCAAGACCTCGACAGCAGTAGAGACCGCAGATGCAGAGGAGACAGACACCTCCCCAGCCACCTCGGGCATGATTTTGAGCAACCCAGCAGGACCCTTAGTTATTAGGGGAGTCATTATGGGTATTCTCCTTGTCTCCATATGTAAGTCTTGTGTTTTGGTGCATCGCACCCTTTTTGTATCCAAGGGATTTTGTTCACTCAGATTGCTATTAGAGTCTGTCGTTAAGGATTGTCAGTATCGACATTTTTGGGAAGATCGCTGTGTTAGGTCGATGATATTATCTTGTTCCGTTTTGGTTGGTGAAATGTTCTTGCCCATTGAATAGTTTTGTATTGCCAATGTTGAGCTTGTTGGCTTATTTTGTTATTAAAGTAGTATTTCTGGTTAGGGATGGTAGGACAGATTGCAAGTTTTGTGGTCGAGTGTGACACATGCCAGCATGTCAAGGCTGTTCACCAGAGACACCCTGGTCCCTCGCAGTCGTTGAGCATTCTAGAGTGAAAATGGGATCACGTATCGATGGACTTCATTGTAGGTTTGCTGAGGACTTAGCACGGTCACGATATCATCTGGATTATCATTGATCGTTTGAAGAAGTCGGCTCATTTCATTCTAGTGCATGCTTCCTTGTCTATGGATCAGTTGGCAAGGATATTCATTGAGGAGATAGTGAGACTGCACGACGTCCCAGTTTTGGAGGAGTTTTCAGCAGGCGTTGGGGGTCACTTTGCATCTCAGCACCGCTTATCATCCACAGATGGATGGGCAGACCGAAAGGGTCATCCAGATCCTTGAGGATATGCTCAGAGCTTATGTAATCAACTTTATGGGGAGTTGGGATGGGCATATGCGCCTCGCCGAGTTTGCATATAACAATAGCTATCAGGCAACTTTCGGCATGGCTCATTTTGAGGCACTTTATGGCAGACTATGTAGATCTCCTAGTTGTTAGGCCGAGGTAGGAGAGCATCGTCTCTTAGGTCCCGAGCTTGTGCTGAAGACGTCAGAGGCTATTGATGTTATCAGGTAGAGGATATGCACAGCTCAGGGCCGGTAGAAGAGTTTTGCTGATCGTCAGTGTCGACCCCTCGAGTTCACAGTCAGGGACATGGTATTTCTCAAGATCTCGCCTATGAAGAGCGTGGTTCGCTTTGGTGTGAAGGGCAAGCTCGCCCTGAGGCTTATTGGACCTTTTGAGATTACCGAGTGCATAGGTGTTGTGGCCTATAGGCTTGCCTTACCTCCTGAGTTATCCGTGATCCATGATGTGTTCCATATTTCTGTGTTGCGAAAATGTGGATCGGACACTATTCCCGTGATTGATTGGCAGCCACTTGAGGTCCGTGAGGATGCTTCCTACATTGAGCAGCCGATTTGTATTCTTGATTGGAAGGAGCAGGTCCTCAGGACCAAGGTCATTCCCTTGATAAAGGTGCAATAGGGTCATCGTTCAGAGGCATCTTGGGAACGCGAGGCCGAGATTAGAGAGCATTATCCCTATTTATTCGATGATTGATTGCTTGTATTGCTTGCATTACATTCTCTTTTGATGATTATTATATGATGATGGTGTTTGCTTTTCATTTTGTCCTACATTGGTCAATTTCGAGGATGAAATTTCTTTGTTAGTGGGGAAGATTGTGAGATCCAACCCTAGTTTACATGTGTGCATGCGTGTGTAAGTATGCATTCCATTCATTTTGGTCACGTGGTCCTATCGGTCAAATTTCGGCGACCCACAACCCTCGGGTAGTATTTGCAGTCATCCTTAAGTTTTGTCACATAGACCTGACTCAGATTGACCCGAGACCTATGCCACTGTGTCCGCCTCGTCGCCGCGTCCCATGTGTTAATCCGATATGTACACCTCAAGTTATGAGCATTGACCAATGTGGGCCATTGATTGCATGATTGGTGGACCCCACCATGGGTTGCACATTTTTCCATACCATCATTTCACCTTAGGTTGAGATTTCTAGAAAGGCTATTATATCACCATAGGCCACCATCATTGCCTAGGAGAGAGAGCTCATCATTACAAGTCTTAAAAGTCTCTCTCTCTCTCTCTCTCTCTCTCTCTCTCTCTCTCTTTCCCTCTCTTTTCTCTTCTTCCCTAGTAATTTCCCTCCATTTCTCTAGCCCATCTTCCCTCCATTCCAGCCCCTTCTCCCTAAAATACCTCCTCATCTACCCCTTCCCACTTAATCTTAGCCATTGATCCATGTTGCTTGGAGCCTCTAGATGATGGTGATGTAAGTTTCAAGGTTGATCTAGGTGGGTACTTTCTTCATCAAGTAAATCTTTCCTCTTCTTCATGCAGCTCTTTCTTTCTCATGTAATCTATTTTCTCTCTCTCATTTGGATGTGTAGGACCCACCAATTAATGGTGGAGATCCTACACAACTATCTAGATGTGGCCATGAGGCCCACACTGTACATGCATGTCCATACATGGGATTCTTTCCTTGATGGACCCTTTGCATGGGGATTTCTCCTATTTTTCTAGGTATGATGGGTCATCTAGTCCCTTGCATGTGGCTAGGATAGCATCCCAACCACTCATTTCAAAGATCTAGGCCATGCATCATAAGATTTATATTATACAATGTGTTTATATTATTGTTTGTGGTTATGATTGTGTGGGGACGACTTAATAGTGGAGGAGCCCTCCCCTGATGGCCGGATGCTCTTCCTTCTCTTTCCTTTGTTAGTAATCTGATGATATAATGTGTGGTCCACTTAGTGGGTCTGGATTGCCCAGAAAAGCCCAGTAAGGAAGGGACATCTATACTCAACCTACACCATGGTTTAGATGCCCCTTTTTACCACATTAAATGTTCTTGCAAGGGTGAGAATTTAGGGTTTTATTCAGGACAATTGTGGGGCCCACTAGGGTGGGCCATGACACCCAATTAATGGGCCAATCCCTTCCTTAATAGGCCCATACATTTATTTTATTCCATGCATATATTGCTGTCCAGAAATTTGTGAACAGATTTTTGTTTTGACTTTGAGCTTGAATTTGGGACTCATTGGGGGACCTTTTGTACCTATCAAATATATTTTTCTGAAAGGTGGGAATCTCATCTTAATGTTTCCCAAATTTCAGTCCCACCTGATCTTGATGGAGGTCCCAAAGGTGTGGCCTAAGTGAGGTGGAAAGTTTGGATTTTTCTGCACTGTTCCAGGAACATTCCACCCAGGACAGGTTGGAATTCTAAAATTTATTAAAATACTTTTAGGTGTTGAAAAAATTCTAAAAATTTATAGAGAGGTGGCCCACCTATAGTAGGACCCACCTACAAAATTTTGGGACCAATAGACGCCTGTACACACCATGGTGGTGGCTGGACCAGCCCACTATAATATGGTGTACAGATCAGTCAGATTTTCACGACAGATTGATTTCTTTAAATGAATTAAAATATTTATACATGTCCAAAAATTCTAAAATTTTGTAGAGGCGTGGTCCACCCATGTTAAGACCCACCTACCAAATTTTAGGATGGACTCCTATGCACACCGTGATAAGGGTCGGACTGGCCCACCACGTTGGGACATCCAAGTCTGTCTGATGTTCTGGATAGACTGTTTTGTTTAAATTAATTAAAATATTTAAGAATATCCAAAAATTTTGAAATTTTGTGGAGCTGTGAGCCACCTATGGAAGTGTCACTATGTAAAATTTTAGACCCAACGAACATTTGAATTGACCGTGTTTAGCCTGCAAATTGGGTCAGTTTTGAGCCAAATACCCAGGCCCGTAGGACTACCCACCATGGGACGCCCCTACCTTGGGCTGCTGGTCCTGCATTCCAACGGCATGGCCCACTCAGATATATGTATTGTATGTTTCCCCTCTCATCCGATATGGGTAATCAGATAAATAAATATACTATAAATAAATTTTATTGAATTTTCAGCAAGCCCAGATAGTGGGTGGGCTGGAATTTCAGCATTTGGCCTAAGGTTGCTACCCACAAATGTATGTTTTGGGGTAGCGTGGCCCACCATATTTGGGGACATTATTACACATATCTTACCCTATCTTAATTGGATTTTTGGGCTTAATTAGTACACTCTTAAGGCCCACCTTAAATGGGTTTTATTAAAACAATATTTATAGTTGGCTGCTAGGTTTCCTAGGCCCAATGTCTTGAAACTTCCTTGATAGACCCCTAACCTTTGGGCCTATATTTAATACACTATTGTGATGGATTTTATGGGATAAAATACTCAGGTAGTTGGGCCCTTACTTGCCCATTAAAGTAAACCATACTTAGGCCGGGATGTGAGGCCCAACTTGTTTTAAATATAAGGATCACCCATATGTTGGAATAATGGGCTACCCATTAGGGCCACCATAATGAGTGGACTCAGGATATTTATGGTTGGGCCTAACCTTGCTTAAGTGCCCACCATATTGCCTATGTGTTGGGCTTTGAGTATAAGCCCACTAGGCCATGGATTGCCTTAGGCCTTGGGCCTTAGTTCATGTTCGAGTAGTGGCGGGTTACCTCTTGGGAACCAGTTGAGGTTGGATGTCCTCCTGGGTGGTCTTAAGGTAGGCCCATGGGTTCTTCTATGGATGGTTAAAGGCCCACCATAGGTCCTAGGCCATTTGTTTAAGGATCAATGTGAATGTATGTGGAACCTACCTTAACGCATGTTTGATCCAAGCCATTCAAACCTTAGATCGCCCGATCATGGAGGCACTCTTTGCCTTAGGTTGCTACTGGATTCACAATCCAGTAGCAAGCCCACTTGATCTTTTCTTGATCTATACACACCCTCCATCTGGTGGGGCCCCTTGTGAATATTGTTGGCCTTCATGAGATTATTTCCACTTATTTGATGAATTTCTGGGCTTTAGTAGGCCCAAGAAGCTGAGTGGGCCGAACGTTTATCAAGAGGCCTTAAATGTACATTGTTATGGTTGAAACTTTATTGGACATGGGACCCACCATATTGAGAACTTATGTGTGTGTTGCATGCTTATATTTTATAATCATTGGGCTTATTTAGTGCATTCTTTTGGGTCACCTTTAGTGATCACATGAGGACCCCATCTTAGATCAGATTTTTGAAACATCCCTTAGGCCTAGAGTGGTCTAGGACGTCCTAGCTTAGCCCACCCATACATTGGGCCGACTTCCACTATTTTGATGGACTTGTGGGCTGAGGTAAGGATAGTATTAAGCTCTTAGTTGCCCAGTTTAATTGCTAGTTATTGGGCTGATGTAGTGGGGCCCATTTCATTCAAACTTAAACTTATTTAGTCATATATTGTGTACACGGGCTGCCCACCAAGTCCAACTCAATGCATGGATTCTATGGCCTTTGGGAATTGGGCCTTAATTTTCCTCTTAGGACCCATGTTGTTAAAAGTGGTATTATATCTTTTTTATAGCCTATTATAAGGAATATATGTATGTGGCTACATTTATTTTTATCGTAAATGTAGGCCTTGGGCCTTCTGTCCATATAGTTCATGGTTTATATGCCTTTTTGGGGAATAGTGGTTAAATGTCCCCATTATGGACCCCTCTAGGCTTGGTGGTATTTAAGAGTGATTGGATACTCATCTTAAACTCTTACTAGGCTCATTTCTATATTACTTAGACTCATAGCTTGTATACTTAGTCTCATCGGCTACCCCCAGGTAAATGGGCCCCCACTAGAAGTTGGATTCCTTATGGATATTGTCTGAGTACCTAGTCTTGGTTCCCTCTTGGATAGGAGGAATGTAATATACATTGTATATCTCCATATGGTGTGATTAAATTCATCATCTTGACCCAGGTACATCATTGCATGCTTGGTTAACACTGTGTGTGTGGTCATATTGTGTCATTTGGCATTGCATGTTACCTTCTCTGAGGGATGTAGTATTCCCTCTTGAGCACGTTGGATGCTTGGAATTGATGTATAGTTGATTGTGTGATTCATGTATCTGGCATTGTATAGCATATGGACAATTATCGCCCTTACTTCAGCAGGGCTGTAGCCTCCACAGTTACATTGTGGATGGCTATGTTTGGACACCAGAAATGTTACTTGAGCATACCGGGTGCATAGGATGCCCATGGGTGAAATTTCTAAAACTTCCATGGTACCACGAATCTGCTCCAGCACCGTGACTGGGTGGAATATATGAGCGCACGAGGGCCTTATACTGTTAGGCCATGACTCCCACTGTCGTGTAGTCAGTTGGATAGGAGTGTGGCCTTACTCGCCTGATGTATGGGGGCATTGCTAGGCTAAGTCTGACCAGCTCGTGAATGGGTCCGCTACCTTCAGGCCTTGCTAGTGATTAGCTATCCACAGGCAGGGTAGTGAGGTCTCTTACGCTCGTTTGACTTGCAGGGTCTATAGAGCGGTAGTCATCCAGCAGTGTAATGGACCCCAGTGATTTCCTTATGATGGAAATGTACTTGATTTGTGGATTGGACATGAGCACTGGCATTACTTCGCATTGCATTTGCATCGGCTATGTAAGTCTCATATTGCATCGCCTTGGCATGATGCCCAGTACTCATTGCATTATATAGCCTTGGTATGCTTCCTGCATTATTGTACTGCCTTGGTATAGTTTCTTGCGTTCATAACAGCCCTGGTAAGGCTGGTGGTGTTAGCTTTGATTATGTTTCCTTCTTGTATCCTCTATTATTCTTCTGTACACTATTATCACACACCTTCACCACCCCCTAAGCTTCTATAAGCTTATGCACGATTGATGCGTGCAGGAGATCCTAAATTGGCATCTTAGCAACAGAGCTTGGATAGGTGTGCAAGCCTCTTCCTTCTTTCTTTTGTTATCTTATGTATGTCCTTTTGGACCTTATGGAAACTTGTAAAAGTTCAAATTCTTAGTGGACATTTGTGATGTGTGCCTTTGTTATTCTCAGATTTACTTGATGTGATCTTGGGTATGCTCGTATTGGTAATGATTATACTGTTATGAAAATCCTCCTTGTAGGATCCCAGGATCGAAACTCGCCTCAGGAGCCGAGAATGGGGTACTACGGAGGTTGTTGCGGCCAGAACAGGCCATCGGGTTCTGTAACGCCCTGAAAATCGGGGGTCGAGTATGAACTCAACTCCCGAGTTCCAACGCATCACTTATGCAACATACACAATGATGGTTAAATGTTGTCTGAGTTAGAGCAATAAACATGAATGAGATTATACCAAAACAGTAATCATACTCCAGTTCAGTTGTATAAAGGCAAGCGGAAGGCTGAAATTTTATGTTCAAAGTATGTAAAGTAACAAAATTTTATGAACTCCAGAGTATGAGTATTAACTGAGTACCAATATACATGTATTGTTTCTAAGTCAAAAATCAAAATACAACTCCCAAGAGAAGCCATGAAATCCCATGATCGATGCACTAGCCCTAAGCAAAGCCGTCAGAGTACTGCATAAAGGAGAACTCCTCCTGATCCTCATCGAAGTCGGGCTCCGGCTCCTGAACCGAGGCGCCATCTATACCTGCGACAGAGTCTGGTGGGTGTTGCAAACACCGTCCCGTAACGTGGGAGTGAGTAGCTAACTCAGTGGAACAATAAAGCATAGGTTAACATGTTATCAATTCAATCAAGCAGTAATGATAAAGCAGTACAAATCAAACAATTCTAACTACTCTTATTAAGTGCGAGAATGAAATGACATGATGCTGTATGCCCTTGCCAAACCACCCTCATGCGACATCATCTTACGTTCGCGAATGCTTAACTCCCTCAGTGCGCCACATCTACTAAGCACATGCGGTGCGATGATGATCATGATTACCGAGTTATTATTAGTTTCTTTCAAACAACAGTATTGAGAAACTAAGGTACCTCCCTTGTATCATTCCCAAACATGATCCATTCTAGGGTCGTCAATCCTAGTTAATCTCATACGATATTATGGTTCGAGAAGCATAGCGAAGGCATCGCAAAGGGCTCGTCACCCGTCAGCGCGGATACAGATCTCACCGTATGCGGCTCAATTGCTGACTGTCAGCTCAAGTACAGGTCTCACCGTACTCGGCTCAATCACTAGCCGTCAGCTCGAGTACAGGTCTCACCGTACTCTTACTCAACTCTCTACTCTAGTTCTTGTGAAAGACTCGTCGCCAATCACAGACCCTTGGAGTATACTCGAAGATACTATAGAGGACTCGTCACCCGTCAGCATGAGCACAGGTCTCACCGTACTCGGCTCTCGCCGTAAGTATCGACAGCTCGAATACAGTGTCCCATACCACCGTATTCGGCTCACGAGTTCGGGTTGCTCAATGGTCACTACGGGGAGGCACATGGCCCCAGCATAGGCCGACAGCTCGGCCACGGTCTCCCATACCACCATGTCCGGCTCATGAGTCTTAGCGGATCGAGGTACCTTGGTTAACGGGATCGCCACTGGTAAGTTTGGTACCCTAGGTTCAAACAGTAATGACCAAACATGGTGAACACACATTCGACAATCGGGTTACTTGACGAGCCTGACTAGCTCGAGCACACAACAAGTTGGACGATATGAAGCGCAAAAGCACTCCGTGTGGCCAACCACTATCGCCAACCGAAGTACGACTCGGGTTTGCCAGACACATTCCTTGTGGCGACATGAATCTCAGCCACAATTTCCAATCACTGCACCGAATGCCTGGACTATAAACATAGTCCCAAACTCATACAGTTCTCATCAATAGCATGTGGAGTTAAGCATGATAAACAGTGTAATACAACATGTTAGGAAGCATATCATAAAGCATGTTATGAAGCATGATATAAAGCATGTTGTAAAGCATGTTGTAGAGTACTATACAAATAGGGACACAATTACGTATATATCACAAGTGAGTGGCTAAAGTAAACCACCACATGGAGGGTATCCTACATGTCTCTAAGGTAGTCGGGAATTCCATATCAGCACCTATCTAAGGCACTAACACTTAAACATTTACACTCACAAGCGTTTACACAAACACTTAGAGTACACCATTCCAACATACATGACGTATGTTAGCAAAATACGTATTAGGGCTATCCTTTCGCCAAGCGGTTGTTTTATCCATGTATACCATAATCATACAGCAAATAATCACGACAAATGCATTTCCAAAATTTACACATATACGGTATTTCTAGAATACACAATTTCTACATACGTAGTATTTACAAGCGAGCATGTATTACGGCGATTCCTTTCACTAAACTAGTATTTTATCCATATGTTGTATAATCATACATTAACTAAACATGTCAAACATTTTTCCAAAAAAAATACGTATACGGTATTTCTACGTATACCAAGAGTATGTGAAATTCCATATTCTACAGCGTTAATCAAAACAGAAAACGGAAAGCACTTTGTACATGTGCATTTGCATGCAGATCATGAATCTATCATTATCTGACATTGAAAGCGTTGAAAACCGTAACCTATACACCTAAAGTCCTCACCTTTGCCCTTGGAATCACAACGAATCAGCAAGGGTTGTTGAGCTTCCGTATATGGGCATTTTCTAGGCTAAAGAGTGAAATCGGTTAGCCTTTTCACAACCTACAACCTATATACTTCAAATCAGACCTAGGGTTAGGGTTTCTCAACTTCAAACGGAGTGGATACCGCCGGAAAAGTGCCTGGAAAGAGGCGGTGTAGGCCGTGTGATGATTGAAAGCAGTAGGAGGAAGGTGGTCTCACAAATCCAAAGCTTTCTCTCCCTTTTCTCTCTCTCTCTCTAGGGTTTTATCCCAAATTCGTATGGCTGTGAGAGGGGTTGTTCTAAGCTCCTTTTATAGCCAAAAACCTCCACAAAACAGACTCAGGTTCAATGGTTACTGCTTATATAGGTATTTCATCACTTTTCCAGCTCAAAAGAGTGTTTCTGGTGGCCCCCCTTGAGCCAAACGTCAGACTTAAGCTCACCACACATGGATCTATGTGGGATTACGTTTTCGACCCGATCGGATTCCCAGATCGCACGTGGCGGACCACTTTCAGTTCAACGGTCAGTGGGCCACGATCCGAAATTCCAAGTTCATGTAAATGTTCCTGAAATTTTTCTTAATCCGAGGGTGTAATTTGGTCTGATTCTGACGGTCTGGTTGCTTAATACTGATGCGCAAGCGAATGGTGCCAGATCACTATTCCAGATATTTATTTTTCAAAGGGAATAGTGTTTTTCACACTCCCTCGCTCCGGATCCAAACGAATGGCCGTGGGACATCGGCTGGACCTGATTTTTGATATGATTGTCAAGCCCAGTGAGGCGGTCCTAGTTCCTTAACTTTGTGTTAATCGGACTTGATGTGCGATCTAGACCTAATACGAAGTTTCGTTTCATTCAGAGCAAAGGGTAATGAGTTTGGCTCTAAACTTTAGGGTAAACTAGAGTCACTGATTTTGCAAGTTTTGGGTCTTGCAGATCGTATTTGAAGCGATCCCAACGGATTTCATGGCTAATTGAGTTTTGCACTTAGTTAACTTCGTTAAATTTCTAAAGGATTTAATCCTAATTAATTTCTGGTCGAGGTGGTACTCGAGCCAACGTACGGAAATTTACGGGTCGTTACAGGTTCCTTATGAGTTTGGTTACTGAGTTCGGGGCGTGACAGAGATAGAACAGGAAAGTGAAGAGGAAGGAAATGAAATATAGGAAGGCAGTGAGGAAGAAGGAAGTGAGGAAGAAGGCAGTGATGAAGAGGGAAGTGAGGAGGGAGAGCAGGAAGAGGAAGAGGTGGCCCAAGATTCTGATGGGTGCCCTCCTACTGCTACATATGATGACCGCCATGATCGGGCTACCTTAAAAGCCCGCATGGCCCAGATTGAAGAGAACCAGGCCATCCTAAGACAGGAAGTCAAGGAGAATCAGGCTTATCTGAAATAGAAATTCAAGAGAATGTCTCGCACTCTGAAGACCCTCCTGTGTTGTATGTAGGATAAGGGTGCATCTCTACCTTTGCCTGAGTCAGCGGACTAATCATATGTAGCAGTCATCTATTGTCATGCTTTGTTTCCTGCTTTTCTATGTAATAGCCTTTGTTAGCTCAGTTGGATGTTAGAATAGTTTATGTTAAAACTACTAAATTAGCTCACATGCATCTTCTGTCATGATTTCTGTAATGCTACATCATATGTATCGTAACAATTTTGGTTAAATGAAATGCATGAAACCTCTTTTGTTATGAAATGTGTAGGATGTTTGGAAAAGCGTGTGTTATTATTCCAAATCTGACACATGTTGCACCCTATGTTGTATATAGGGAATGCCTCTTAAAAACACTCAGAATATTGCACGCCTCGCACTTGGCGGATCGATTAACAGGGCATCTCCCCTGAGCGATAGCCATACGGACCTCGGTTTGGGCCTGGATAGTGACACAATGCCAGATTCGTAGCCGGCCATTGACCCTACAAATGGGCCAACATAGAATGCACCATCGGTTTTGAGACAAAACCGTGCCTCTACGTGACGCCACACATACCTCAGTTGGCTCCTCCTCCTGATAAGTTGGAGCAGATGATGTTCCTAATGCAGCAACAATAGTAATTTTTGGCTACTATAGCGGGGGCCATTGCCTAAAACATGAATATGGCTTCGCCCGCACCACTTGTGCAGCCTCCTGGAAACAGCGCTTCCGTCCTCCTACCTTTCCTGGCACTCACCAACCCGAGGAGGCAGAGTATTGGTTGGATCGTATATCCAAGATGTTAAAGCCATTGTATTGTACTGAGGTAGAGCAGGTTGAACTGGTTACGTATATGTTTCAGAAGGAGGCCAGCCACTGGTGGGACAACATCCTATGGACCGTTCACATGGGATATGTGTGGACGTGGCACGCATTTGAAACTCGCTTCTACGAAAAGTACTTCCCCCTCACTTACCGTAATGAAAAGGATGGTGAGTTTCTTTGCCTCCGATAGGGAGGAATGACCGTATCAGAATATGAGAACAGATTTACAAAGCTAGCCAGATACACTCCTTAGATCCTAGTAGACGAGCCAATGAAAATGCGGCATTTTTCAGATGGGCTGCGGCCTAAAATCTGCACCAAGATGTGTTGCGCTAGCATTCCCAACTATGCTGAGCTAGTGAACATGTCCCTATAAGCTGAGCAGGATGAAGGCAAATTATCCCAGACATGTGTGCCCATAGGCCCAAGGCCTCGACCTGATTTGCCAAACCGACCATTCCTCGGCAAGAGGCTATGTGCAGATTCACCTTCTAAGCTGATTGCTCCACTGACCCAGTAGAGGCGATCGGATTTATGGTGCACCTACTGTAAGAAAACGGGCCATAATAAACCCTTTTACTTTACCAAGATGAGGGACAATGCTTTTATGCCACCTCAGAAGATCAACCGTCAGTTACCACAAGTTATTTTGACTTCACCTCTACAATCTGCATCACCAGCACAGCCATTCTACCAACTTCCCTTATCCTGAAATAGGCCACCTCAACGACCTATGGCAGTGCAACCAAATCATCTTCAACAGGCATGTGTACATGCACTAGCAGCTGGAGCATCTGAGACAGCAACTGCAGTGCCCTTAGCTTTTGAAGTCACAGCCCACATTCAAGGTACACCTGTATTTCTATTGGTGGACACCGGGTCTACTATTTCAATAGTATAATGCTCTATAGTCAAATGATTGGGGTTAA
Organism: Magnolia changhungtana; assembly: GCA_030180095.1. Classification (NCBI taxonomy): domain Eukaryota; kingdom Viridiplantae; phylum Streptophyta; class Magnoliopsida; order Magnoliales; family Magnoliaceae; genus Magnolia; species Magnolia changhungtana. Next base: position 1,109,208 of record JASAUF010000426.1, on the reverse strand, counting down.
ACACTACCCCTATGGTTGGGGTGAGAGTCCTTACCGCAGCAGGGACCTTCTCCGATGCTACCAAGCATTGTAAGGACTGCCCGATAGACTTAAGAAGCAGAACTGTGTGCATTGACCTGATTGTCAACCCGTTGTATCATTACAACATCATCCTCGGTATGGATTCGCTCATCGAGATGAAGGCCGAGATCGACTGTGAAACTAGATTAGTGACAACACATGGGCTCGAGGGCACGACCTTCACTTTTCCAATTCAGATCAGTTGGCCCTACCGCATTAGTTGTTATACTTCCTTGATGGAAAATGTTGATGGTCCGTCTCTTAAGGACATGCCAGTAGTCCAAGATTTCACAGACGTGTTCAGAACGATACCTGGACTATCTCCCCAGCGTGAGATCAACTTTACTATTGACCTTGTGCTTGGTGCGACAACCATTTTCTTACCAACATACTGCATGCCTCCGTTTGAAATAGAGGAATTGAGGAGACAGATAGATGATCTGCTGGATTCAAGTTTTATACGGCCTAGCGTGTCTCCTTGGGGAGCACCTATATTGTTTATAAAGAACAAAGATGGTTCACTGTGATTTTATATTGATTATCGCAGACTGAATCACGTCACAGTCAAGAACAAGTATCCTCTGCCTAGGATAGACGACCTATTTGACCAATTGAAAGGGGTACAATACTTCTCAAAAATTGACTTACAGTCCGGGTATCATCAGTTGCGCGTCAAGGATGAAGACGTGCAGAAAACGACATTCAGAACCAGTTTTGGGCACTACGAATTCTTAGTGATGTTGTTTGGACTTACGAACGCACCGGCCGTATTCATGGACCTTATGAACAGGATATTTCAGCCGTATCTGTACCGATTCGTCATCGTGTTTATAGATGATATTTTGATATACTCCAAAAGTCAGAAAGATCACGAGGAGCACTTGCGAGCATTCTTCGATACTCTCAGGAAGAATCAGTTATTTGCTCAATACCAGAAAAGTGACTTCTGGAAGGAAGAAGTCAAATTTCTGGGACACGTGGTGTCTAAGAAAGGAATTGTCATGGACCTTACTAAGGTGGCCACGGTACAGGACTGGGAGTAGCCCGGTTCAGTAACAGAAGTGAGGAGTTTCCTCGGACTCACTGTCTACTATAGCCGATTCATTAAAGATTTTTTCAAGATAGCCAGACTGTTTTCTCAACTCACTTGAAAAGATCTTAAGTTTGCTTGGAACGAGAAAGCAGAAGCAGCCTTTTAGGAATTGAAGGACAAGCTGACATTCGCACCCGTGCTAGTATTGCCAGAGTAAGGGGTCAAATATACTATATATACCGACGCATCTCGAGTCGTTTTGGGATGTGTATTGATGCAGAAGGATAGGGTGATCGCCTATACCTCACGATAGTTAAGGAAACACGAAAAAAACTACCCCACGCATGACCTAGAATTAGCAGTGGTCATCTTCGCATTAAAACTCTGGAGACATGACCTCTACGGAGAGGAGTTCGAGTTCTTTTACGATCACAAAAGCCTCAAGTACATTTTCACGTAACGAGACCTGAACATGAGGCAACGACATTGGATGGAGACCTTGAAAGACTTTAAGTTTGAGGTCTCCTACCATCCTAGAAAGGCCAACCTTGTGGTCGATACGTTGAGCCACAAGAAGATAATAGAATTTGTAGCTTCGCTAATGATCGAAGAGTGGAATATGGTAGAGTTTGTGTGGGATTTCGAACAGAAGCTTACAGCGGAGGAGCCTTTCAAGTGCATCGCACACCTCTGCATGGAGCCACTTATTGATGATAGCATCATTATGGCCCAGGAAGAAGATGAGCTGTTGGTGAAGATGAGAGAGCGAGCAAGTGACAGTGAAGAACCCGAGTGGAGAGTTGGCTTGGATGGAGGTTTGAGGTATCGTGGTCGCCTATGCGTCCCAAACCTCCATGACTTGAGGAGAGAGGTTCTAGAAGCCACACACAATTCAAAATTGGCAATATATCCCGGTAGTACAAAGATGTATTGTGATTTGAAGCATTCATGCTGGTGGGACAACATGAAGGCCCAAATAGTAAATTATGTATCTTATTGTCTCACATGTCAGCAGGTCAAAGCTGAGCATCGCCGACCTCCTGGTTTACTTCAGCCCATGCCCATAGCTGAATGGAAATGGGATTTCATATCTATGGATTTCATTTTCGGGTTACCGAAGACAAGAAAGGGGCATGACTCCATTTGGGTGATTATGTACCGATTGACGAAATCAGCTCGTTTCCTCCTGATTAGAGTTTCAAACTCAGTAGATGATTTAGCTAAGTTGTACATCAAGGAGATAGTACGTCTGCATGGAGTTCCTATGGAGAATATGTCGGATCGAGACACGCGATTCATGCCCATTTTCTAGAATCGAATCTAGGAAGCAATGGGAGTGAAACTGAAGTTCAGTACCGCGTTCCACCCGCAGACTGATAGGCAGATAGAACGGGTAAATCAGATATTAGAAGATATGTTACAAGCATGTGTGCTTGATTTCAAGGACAGTTGGGATGACTATCTTTCCTATGCTGAGTTCACTTATAACAACAACTTTCAAGCGAGCATTGGTATGGCTCCTTACGAAGCCTTGTATGGGCGCCCATGTCGAGCACCACATTGTTGGGCAGAAGTTGGCGAGAAGAGCTTGGTTGGCCCAGATTTGGTTCAGGCGACCTCAAAGAAGATCGACATTATCAGGCATCGACTCCTTATAGCCTAGAGTAGACAGAAGAGTTATGCCGATACAAGATGAAGACCGCTAGAATTTGAGGTTGGGAACCATGTATTCTTTAAAGTTTCTCCAATGAAGGGAGTCCTTTGTTTTGGCAAGAAGGGGAAACTCACGCCGAGATTCATTGGTCCATCCAGATTCTTGACCGAGTGGGTGTAGTAGCATATCATCTCGCCTTGCCTATACTACTCGCTAGCGTGCACAACGTATTTCACGTATCGATGCTGAAGAAATACGTTCCTGATCCTACTCACATTATCAAATGGGAACAAGTACAGTTAAGTGAAGATGCTACTTATGTACTTCGACCAACACGTGTTCTACATAGGAAGGAATAAGTGCTACGTAACAAGGTGATCTCGCTTGTGAAAGTATTATGGACACACCACACTGAGGAAGAGGCTACTTGGGAAATAAAAGCCGAAGTCTGTAAGAACTATCCTTAGATCCTCGAGGAGTACGAAAAGTACTAATTTCGGGGACGAAAATTTTCTTGAAGGGGTAGATTGTAATGTCTCGAAAAAATCCATACAAAGACCCGAGTACCTCCTCAGGCAGAAATCTCTAAGGCCCATACTCTGTAGAAATTTAGGTGAAAATTAATTAAGTACTAAACTAAATTAATCGGTGGATTTAGTTGAACCACTATTTATACAAACCGCAAGACCCAAAACCACCAAAATCACTGACTCAACACTACTTAAAAACCTAGGAGAAATCTCAAAAGCCGGTTATTCTCTAGAGCACATTGAAACTCCATATCGGACCTGAACCGCACGTCAAAAGTCCGATGACAGTGAAACTATAGGAGTATGTCCATCTTATTGGGCTTGACAACCATCGCGGGAATCAAGCCCAAATAGTATCCAAAAATGCACAACTTGAACCCTGAGTAAAGTGTGTAAGAACATGAATATCTTTAGAAAATGAACCAGAACTTAAGTAAATTGGGTCATTCGCTGACGCGCCAAATTGTGGATTTCAGACCGTCAGTTTCTGATCAAACTTCACCCATAAATTAGGGAAATTTTCCCACGCATATTTATAAACTTGTGGCCCTGATCGAGTGACAACGACCGTTGATCTGATGCAGGTCCTCCACGTTCGATCCTCTAATCCGATCATACCGAAATCATAAGCTGGCTTAAATCCATGGTCAAGGAACTTGTTCCATGCCCTAGTTGAGTAATGGACCTCTAGACGAGCCCCATTTGCCCGAAACAAGCACCCGTTGGCTATAACCTAAGTATACCATGGCCCTGTGGCCATTGACATCAGTTCTTGGCCTATTTAAAGGCCTTAAACCACCCCACCCCTCTCTCATAGGAATTTCTCTAACCTTAAGAGAGAGAAGAAAGAAAAGAGGAGAAAATTGTGAGGGAAAGAAGAGAGATCCTTAGAGTTTGTTGGAGTGATTCCTTCCTGCTACTCCACACACTAAATTGCCATTACATCTACCAAACTGATACGTTTCAACGACGATTTGGGTAAGAAATCCAAACCCTAACACCATAGTTAAGGTTTAGAATAGTTGTTTATCAACCTAGCTAACGGATTTTATGATTTAGGTACCCGTTATTCCTTTTTCGGGAATATAGGATTCGAACCGAGTTCGAAACGAGATTTTCGATGGAAGGTGCGGACTATAAACATTTAGGTTATGGTTTTCAAGGCTTTCGATGTCAGCAATGATTTATGTTTGACTTGATTGCTACCATATGATCTTAGTTACGACGTTTTACATAAATTATACATGTGTGAACTATGTTGAATATAAGATGCATTCCATGTGTTTGTTGAAATGTTTGAATGAGTGTGAAATCCTGATTTGTGATTATCATGATTTCTAATCTAAGATCCATGTATGTTATATGCTTTATAACCGATGTTGTGTAATGAATTGTTATAGTGCATGTCGTAACTAATTTAGTCTATGTAATTAGTAAGGTGTAGTTTAAGTGTTTGATAAAATGTCTGAATGAGAAGTTATTGATGAATTGTATTTAATAAGGGTATTGAGATAGGATTCTCAATTACCTTATCCATATGTGTAGTTTCCTTCACATACTCTTAATCTTGCTATGCAATTTATGAATAAAATGCAAGTGCTTAGTGATGCAAATTCCGAGGGGACTAAGGCTATTCCTTACCTAAAAAGAGAAGAGCAAGGTACAAAGCTACAGTTAGAAAGCTTTGGTAATACTCGACTGAGAGAAGAGGGCTTTGCAACAGCTGTCCAACAAATTGAAAAGTTTGCTGCAAAAGAAAAGGTTTGCTTTTGGCTAAGAATTCAAAAGATTCTATCATCGAACATCGAATTCTTTCTTGGCTGGTCCTTCCTTGATCTATTCCTTGCCTTATGTTCAATGTGTTGATAAAATGCTCAAATGAGTGTTGTATTTGGATTGTTCGTTAAATGCTTATATGATTATCACATGCATTCACGTGCTATATCTAAGTAAGATCGGGACTACAACGTGGTCCAGGTAATTGGTAATGATTCCTGTTTGAGTGGTCGAACTAGTTTCGCCACAGTAGATACATTCGATGAATCTAGGTCGTATGACGATTATCGATAGTGGTTAGGCCACGTGGAGTGCTTGTACGCTCCATGTCGATTAAGTCGGCGTGCGCCCATACCAGTTGAACTTGTCAAATAACTCGATTGGCCTATTGTGTGTTTACCATGTATGGACATTCCTGCTTGAATCTAAGGTACAACTTACCAATGTAAAGACCCATTTCAACTATGGTACCACAATCTGCTAAGACTCATGAGCTGGGCATGGTGGTATGGGACACCGTGGTTGAGCTGTCAGCCTACGCTGGGGTGACGAGCCTCCCCGTAGTGACCAATGGGCAACCCAAACTTGTGAGCCGAATACGGTGGTATGGGATACTGTATTCGAGCTACGGCCTACACTGAGGTGATGAGCTTCCCCTTAGTGACCTCGAGTATAAACACTTGAATTTGCCTATCCACTGCTTTCATTAGTGGTGATGCCCTACAACTTGCCTATCATATGTGTTTAACTAGGATTGACGACCCTAAATGGTTCTCCGTTTGGGTTAGTGATATAAAGGGAGGTGCCTTAGCTTTTCGAATCTACTGTATGAATAAGCCTAATTAAGTACTTGGCTAACACGACCATACACCGCATTGCATGTGCTTTGGCGATGAAGGGCACATTTAGGGAGTTATTCATGCATGAACGGTTGATGAAGTCGCTTGTGAGGGAGCTTTGTTCGAGGGCATGCATCATTACAGCATACCATTCCTGCATTAACAAGAGTACTTAGGATATGATTGTTGTACTGCTTTATCATTACTGGTTGAATGAATTGATAACATGTTAACCTTTTCCTTATAGTACCACTGAGTTGATCACTCACTCCCACTCTAGGACGGTATTTTAAAACACCAACCAAACCCTGTTTTAGATGTAGGTAGCGACGATGCCTATGTAGCTGATCTGGATTTCATAGACGAGGAGGAGGAGTTCTCCTATGTACAACTATCGGGTGGGTCTATGTAGACCATATACTGATTGACGGGATCACAGGGATTATATTGATTAGTCGGACATTCACTTTTTGATATTTTGTATATTTTGAAACAAAACATGTATATATTCAGCCCGGTAATACACTCATACTCTGGAGGTTGTGAAATACGTATATACTTTATATATCTATCTTAGTCTTCCCCTTGCTTAATTATATTAACTCTGGAGTATGATATGATGATTTGGTATAATCCCTCTCATGTTTAATGCACTAATATGGACAACATTTAAACATCATTATCTATGTGCATAAGTGATGCATTGGGTCTCGAGAGTTGAGCTTTGCTCGACCCTTGAAATTCGAGGCGTTACACTTATTTATCTACTTCCTGTTCCATTTATTGGTTCCTTCCTTTGTCATATTGTGACAAAAAGGGGGAGAATTTTATCATGCTTGATATGTGGCACGTGGACATGTGGATTGTGGATAGATTGTGGATAGTCTTTCATTTTTTTTGTAAGGGGGAGTAAGTAAGGGGGATTATTATTGGGAGAGTTGATGTGAGAATTGATATGAATTAAGACCTGTTGATAACTAGTGCATGATTCTTTGACTAGGTTGTAACTGGTTTATATTGATAACTGGTGCATGATTCTTTATTGTGCATATTATGCTTATTTTTAATGAAGTGTATTTTATCACTAATTTAACAAAGGGGGAAATTGTAAGTGTTATGTTCTCTAGCTCCTATGATTGTCAAATTTTGTAGTACTAAAATTCTTAGAATCTGTCTTGTGTGATGCATCTACATATTCAAGATTGTGCTTCTCAAGTACAAGAACAAAGATCTTTACCTCAAGAACTTCAAGTGCAAGATTACATGTTCATGTCAAGTACAACACCTAGTGAGAATTCAATCTTTCAAGCTTCAACAGTTCAAGTAATCAAAGCTTCGTCTAAGTCGAGACAAAGTTCTTTACTTTGAACCTCAAGCTCAAGCTTCAAAAATCTCAAGTTCAAGCTTCATCATATATCAAGATCTCAAGCTTTGTGAACTTCAAAGAACGACTATCAACTGAAGTAAAAGAAGACTCAATGTTCATACATCACTAACAAGGTATGAAAGACCCTAGATTGACCATAGGGTAGGTCATTTTGAATACATAATTCAATTGGGTCACTTTATAAGTGCATAGTTTATTTTTTGACTAGTCTTAGGCTATGTCGACTAGTCCTACCACTGGCTCAACCAGTCCAAGAAATCCTCGACCAGTCCTAAGTTTGTTTATAATTTTCAGAATTTTTATTAGATCCTCGACCAGTCCTAGAGACTGCTCAACCGGTCATGTGAACAGTGCTGGACCAATCTTGCAGGCTCGACTCAAAGTCTAGCAACTAAATTGAGTTCCACACGACCAGTCGTGGACAGGACTCTACCAGTCGTGGAGGCTAATCAACCGGTCGAGCAGGTCCTTCGACTAGTCGTGGAACGGTCTAATCTTATCACGCTCAAAATTTCAAAAATCTGTTGGTCCTACAACCAGTTGTGGCGACCTAAGACCAATTGAAGATACAATTTCTGTACTTATAAATTGAGCACGAATTTCAGAGTTTGGTATCTAATTTAAGCAAAATTAATATATTTCTCTGAGAGATAAGTTAGTGATATTCTTAAGCTATTTCGTGCTCATTTTATATTCTCTTTAATTAGCTTTTTTACATTTGATTTTGCATTCTGCATTCCAATTTTATTTGAAAGAGAGATTCAAGTATCCCATTTCTTGGAATCAAAATCAAATCAAGCAAGCCCAAGGTGATTTAATTTAAGATCAATTTAGAACTTAGAACATTTTCATATGTGAGCGTGAACATTGAACATCTACGTTAAACTTCTACTCTGAATTGGTTCTTCCGGGCTGCATCAAAAGGAGAATATCCAGATAAGTATTTTACAGTTTTGTAAATTCATTCTTTTAGTTTCATTGAGTTTGTGCCAGAAAAATCTCTTTATTTTGGTTTGTCTGAGGTGATCCAGAAAACTCAGAGTGTGGGGTTTTTTTAATGTATAAGCCCACTTAAAAGACACAATTGTGTGAGTTTTAGGTGAACCTTGAAAAACCTATTTTTATAGTGAACACTAATATCCACTGTGTGAGGATATTAGGAGTGGAGTAGTTGTGTGGCTGTTTTTCTAAACAGTTGGTGTACACACAAGCGAACCACTATAATTTCTGGTCTTATGGTGATTGAATGAATATTTCATTTTGTGGATGTTGTAATTTCCCTTTATGCATTTGTGGAGAATGTTGTAATTTCTTTTATGCAAGTGTGGGAATGTTGTAATAGCTTAGTTATTTCCTTTGCTATTTATTTCTTTTATATCCTCTTCAGTTTGAGTTTTTGATACTCACCCACGTTCTAGTAAGGTTGTCCTGCCATAAACCATTGGTTTTTGGTGTCAGGTTGTCCTTAGAACCAAGTTTGTATCAACCTCTCAATACTAGATTTTTGAGGTTGTTTTACATTTCCGCATTGTGGATTGTTTAAGTGCTATCTTTATTAATATTTGTTTAATTCCACAGTTTAATTTTTTTAATTTGACATAGTCTTATTCACCCCCCCTTCTAGGACTCTTAGCTCGGCCTTTTCAAACATAAATAAGCTTAATGTTCTATTTTACTCATGTATATGTTGCAAGGTGAATTTAAGAGCTTGGATTGAAAAAAGGTGCTAAAAGCATGGATTTGATACTCAAGAATCTCTTAGGCAAGGGATGGATCTTAGGAGACCAAGATTGAAGAATTTACATGCCAAAGATCTAAGAAAACCAAAGAATGAAGGAGAATCGAAGATTTGAAGTGAAAAATCCAGAAATCGTCCTGAACAAGTGTGTTCTAAAACTCTAAAGTCTATTTTGAGAAATTGCGTAGCGTAAAATCTATTTTAAACAAACTGCTTAGCGTGAAGACTATTTTGGAAAACTGCATAAATTTGAGGTGGTTTCTAGAGTTTTCCAACTTTGTATGAAAATTGGAGTTCCCCATTTATAAATAGGGCTTCTCAGGGCATTCCTAAGCATCATTAAAAGCATTCAAGAGCAAGATTTAAGGTTTTTAAAGGGTTTTCAATTTTATAAGTTAATTTTTTTTCCTTTTAGATATTTTCTATTTGTATTTATTTCTTTCTTGTTTCTTTCTTTTTCTATTTTAGTTATGTTTTTCTAAGTTCGCTCTACCCCAAGCTAAAAGGGAAGCACATGGGTTTAATAATTCTTTAAGTTATGATGATTGATTGTTTTAACGATGAGAAGAATGGTGTATACATGTTATATATTGTTTAGGTTTTGTTTTTGATCCTCTTATGAGATCCATATGTTTCCATCATATGAGATCCACATTGATGGATAGGCTTACCCCAGATCAATCAGATTTCCTAAATAGGAGAGGTTCTCAACCTGCTATATTTCTTTAATTCATTATCTCATTGATATTGATTTCTTAAAATCACTGGCGCTTGAGAATATATATCAATGGTGCAAATCCATGATTTTCTAATCTCTTATATCATTTATTTAAAATATTTAAACTGGTTTATTTTTCGATTAGTCTGACCATAATGCTTGGATCCTAGTTGTGTTATCCAAATCATCATGATTTTAGAACATTAACCTATGTGTGGAACGTTGAAGCTTGGGTGTTGTTTTAATTCAGTTAAATTACGTCCATTCAAAAATCCTAAAATCAAATCATCAGATTAGTTTTTATTACTTAGTTTATTTTGCATTTGATTTTCTCCTTCTCGCAATTCATCTCCCTGCGGGATCAACCTTGTATTCACAGGATATTACTTATGAACCTCTGCACTTGGAGGCATGCAATCAAGTTTTTGGAGCCGTTGCCGGGGAGAGATTGAGATAGATTAAATCTGTGCATGATAGCTAAGGTAAGTTTTTTTTCAAGGTAAGTTCTCTTCTAAACCCTCCAAATTTTCTGTAGATTTTCTGTTTTTCTTTAAAAGTAAATTCAACTGAGTCTTTTAAGAACTAATTATGACATAAGGTTGCCCTGCTTGAGATTTTATCACCCAAGTACTATGGTTGTCTTACAGTTGCTGTTTGATCACAAAGATCATCCGCTAAATCTATTTTCTAGATTAACATAGTTTAATTTCTTCATTAGTTTTACTTTTATTGATTTATTTTTTTATTTTTGCTTTGTGGACTAAACCCTCATGGTTGGCCCTGCCACCTGGGTTGTTGATTTATTTTTGCTTTGTGGACTTAAACCCTCATGATCGGCCTTGCCACCTGGATTGTTGATTTATTTTTTACTTTATGGACTGAACCCTCATGGTCTGCCCTACCGCCTGGGTTGTTGATTTATTTTACTTTGTGGATTGAACCCTCATAGTCAGCCCTACCGCCTGAGTTGTTGGTTAAGTTTTTATTTTCATTTTAAGTATCATACTTGCTATTTGAATTACTGGTATTTGTTGTGTGGTGTGGATGATTTATGTCCTATTGGAGTAGCGATCAAAACAATTGACTCTCCTCCGAATGCAGACTAGTTCCAGGTCTTGATCATTCACTTAGAAGAGGCACTCAACATCACTTGGATTTCATGGCAAAGCCAGTTGATAATCCAAATCCAAATCTGCCAGATCCAAGTATAAATCAAAATAGAGAAAATCAACTTAATCCACCTCTTGAGGATGAAAATGAAGTTCATAAGAATGTGTTAAACTAACCACAGACTTTACATGAACATTTACACCCTGAGATATCAACTTTACCATCTTGCATAGTGTTCCCTGCTCAAACAGGGAACATTGATTTTAAACCAGGTGTGATTCAATTAATTCATAAATTTCATGGTTTGGATTCTGAAAGCCCCTACTTGCACCTCAAGGACTTTGAGGAAGTAATTACAACATTGTAAGTAAACAATGGCAATAGGGATGCACTTAAGCTTAGGTTATTCTCATTTTTTCTAAAGGATCGGGCCAAAGCATGACTCAACTCTCTAAGACTTAATACCATCACTACATGGCAAGCCTTAAGTAAAGAGTTTTGAAAAAATTCTTTCCTGAGCACAAAACAAATGCACTAAAATAAGAAATAATGTTATTCTCCTAAATGGGTAATGAACTATTTTTCTAAGCTTGGGAGCACTTCAAATACCTTCTACTTACTTGTCCACATCATGGTTATGAATCATGACATGTGATTGATGCGTTCCGAAAGGGGCTCACCATGGATACCCATCAGTTCATAGAGATGATGTGTGGTGGAACTTTTCTTGACAAGGATCATAATGAGGCTTGGGATTTTCTATACATGTTAGCAGAGAATACGCAGACATGGGATGTCTCTACTAAACCAGACCAAACTAGACCCATTCCTAGAAAGAAAGCGGGAATGTATGTCCTAAGAGAGGAACGACCTTAATGCAAAATTCACTGCATTGGCTAGAAAGGTCAAAGCCTTGGAAATTAGGAAGGTTAATATGGTTAAAGCAAACACTTCCTTAGGTAATTTTTGTAGTATTTGTGGTGGTACAGACCATGACACAAAGGATTGTCTAATAATCTCAGTTGTACAAAATATCATGCATAAGCATGAGCAAGCAAATGCTATAAATAACTACCAAAGGTTAGTTATGCAACCAATGGGAAACACTTATAATCCAAATTAGCGTAACCATCCTAATCTTAGTTGGAGCAATGGACCACAAATTAATGCGCCCAATGCACCTCAAATGCCTCCACAAAATAACTTCTTTGGGGCACTTAACAATGCACCATATGTGCCCCCGCCAAAGCGATCATCGGTGGAGGATGCATTGACCGTATTCATGAACTTTCAAGCTCAAATGAATCAGTCTCTAATCCAATCAAATCAGGAATTAAAGACGGCTGTGGGAAGGATTGAGACTCAACTAAATACTAGGGAAAAAGGCACCCTTCTCAACCTGTGCCAAACTCTAGAAACACACATTTCATTGGAGACTTAAATCCAAGTGAGCCACATCATGAACAAGCTAAGGCCATCATTACCTTGAGAAGTGGGAAAGAGGTCGATAACAAGATAATGCAACCGGTAGAAATACCGGAGGATGAGACACTTTCTTAAGAGAATGATTAACCGACTATAGTTCAAGAGTCGCAACAACAAAAGGATAAAGAGAATAAGTCATATGAGCCTCCAGTTCCGCTCACATCTAGACTTCGGAATCCGACTGTCCCCATGAAATATCAAGAGGTGTTGGATGTGCTCCAAAAGGTTACTGTCAATATTCCTCTGCTTGATGTCATTAGACAAATTCCATCATATGCTAAGTATCTCAAGGACTTGTATATTGTAAAGAGAAAATTAAATGTGCACAAAAAGGCCTTCCTTACTAAGAAAGTGAGCACTATCATTCAACAAAGGGCCGTACCCAAATACAAAGACCCGGGAAGTTCCACAATTCCTTGTATTATTGGAAATTTCTAAATTGAGCATGCTTTGCTAGATTTGGGTGCAAGTGTCAACTTAGTACATTATTCGGTTTATAAACAAATGGGGTTAGGCGAGCTTAAACTAACCATGATTACACTCCAACTCGTTGACCGCTCCATTAAGGTAACAAGGGAATTTTAGAGGACGTGCTAGTCCAAGTGGAGAAATTCTACTTCCCCATAGATTTTATTGTACTGGACACTGAACCATGTGTAAATGATAGCGCTTAAGTTCCCATCATTTTAGGCCGCCCATTCTTAACAACTTCAAATGCAATCATAAATTGCAGGAATGGATTGATGAACTTGTCTTTTGGTAACATGACTCTAGAGCTAAATATTTTCAATCATGTAAGCAGCCTATTGATAATAATGAAATCCATGAGCTGAATTTCATGGACTGGTTGATAGAAGAAGATGAATTGGAATCTAGTCTGACTAAGGAATTGATTCAAGTCTTTGGGGACTTGAAAAATTCTGATTTAGAAAAAGTACTTGCTAAAATTTGTGATGATAATAAGAGCACTACCACTTAGGACATTAGTATGTATCAATGGAGATCGCATACTTAAATCCTATTTATCGAGGACTCACGACCTCTGCCATCACCAACCAATGTTCCAAAGCTTGATTTAAAACCACTACCAAATGATCTTAAGTATGTATACTTGGGTGAAAATAAAACTTATCCTGTGGTGATCTCTTCATTTTTAGACAAGGATCAAGAGATTAAATTGTTGAATGTTCTAAGGGACCACAAAGGAGCATTGGGCTGGACCATTTTTAACGTCAAGGATATAAGCCCTTCCATATGCACCCATCGGATCCACCTCGATGAGGACACCAAAGCAATTAGACAACCTCAAAAGCATCTCAATCCAAACATGATGGAAGTTGTAAAAAATGAGGTGATCAAATTATTGGATGTGGTAATCATCTACCTAATATCTGATAGTGTTTGGGTGAGTCCAACTCAAGTAGTCCTAAAGAAATATGGAATAACTATCGTGCAAAATTCTAATAATGAACTCATACCAACACGTGTCACCACTGGTTGGCGATTTGCATTGACTATAGAAAATTAAACCAGGTCACAAGGAAGGACCATTTCCCTCTACCATTCATTGATCAAGTTTTAGAGAGGATAGCAGGTCACTCCTATAGTTTTCTTGATGGATATTCCGAATATAATCAAATAAAGATAGCCCTGTAAGACCAAGAGAAAACCACGTTCACTTGTCCATTTGGCATGTTTGCTTTCAAACGGATGTCATTTGAATTGTGTAACGCCCCATCAACTTTCCAACGGTGTTGTTAAGTATTTTTTAAAATATGGTTGGGAAGTTTCTTGCGATTTTCATGGATGACTTTTCTATATTTAGGAGTAGTTTTGAGGAATGCCTCGACAATTTATCTCTTATCTTGTCTAGGTGTGAAGAGAAGCACCTTGTCTTAAATTGGGAGAAATGTCATTTCATAGTTCAAAAGAGAATTGTTTTGGGTCATGTTATCTCCAAAAATGGAATCGAGGTAGATCGCTTAAAACTCGACATTATTGTTAATCTACCTATCCCCCAAACTGTTAGAGATATTAGGTAACTTCTAGGGCATGCTGGTTTCAATAGAAGATTCATAAAGGACTTTAGTGCCATTACTAGACCCTTGACTAATCTTCTTCAAAAGGATGTCCCATTTAAGTGGACAGATGAGTGTGCAAGTGCCTTTAATAACATTAAATCATCCCTTACCACTGCACCAATCATGCATCCACTAGATTGGATACTTCCTTTTGAACTAATGTGCATGCAAGTGATTATGCCATAGGGGCTGTTTTGGGCCAAAGGAAAGATAAATGGCCCTACGTTATTCACTATGTGAGTAAAACTCTAAACTCAGCCCAAGTGAACTACTTAACAATTGAAAAAGAGTAACTTGCAGTGGTTTTTGCTTTGGATAAGTTTAGGTCCTACTTGCCAGGATCTAAAGTGGTCATTTTCACAGACCACTCGGCTTTGAAATATTTGCTATCTAAGAAGGATGCAAAGACGAGACTTTTGAGATAGATCTTCCTACTATAAGAATTTGACTTAAAGATAAAAGATAAGAAAGGAGTAGAAAATGTAGTGGCCGATCACCTTTTCATATTGGTGTTAGATGATTCTATTGAGGAGATGCATTTCCAGGACACTTTCCCTGATGAACAATTATTTGCGATCTCCAAATTGTCTTGGTATGTGGATATAATGAACTATTTTGTAATGGGAAAAATGTCATATCATTGGAAGTCACAAGATCGGAAGCGTTTTGAAATCGAGGTTAGGAACTTCTTCTGGGATGACCCGTATTTATATAAATATGGGACCAATCAGATTTTTAGACAATGTCCCAGAGGATGAAGTTCAGAGTGTTATTTCTTTTTGCCACATGGAAGCATGTGGTGGCCATTTTTCTACTAAGAAAACTACTGCAAAAATCCTGCAATGTGGTTTTTACTAGCCCACCATGTTTAAAGATACCTATGCTTTTTGTATTGCTTATGATAAATGTCAAAGGTTGGTAAGAGTGTCTCGGCGCAACATGATGCCTTTATCCCCAATTTTACCATTGGAGATATTTAATTGTTGGGGTATTAATTTTATGGGCCTATTTTCATCTTCTTTTGGATTTCTTTATATATTGGTTGGTGTGGACTATGTTTAAAAGTGGATTGAGGCAGTTCCAAGTAGGACCAATGATAACAAAGTCGTCATACGATTCCTCAAGGAAAATATTTTTTCTAAATTTGGAACTCCAAAGGTCATTATTAGTGATGGTGGGTCTCACTTTTGTAATAGGACATTTGAGGCTTTGATGAAGAAATATGGCATCAAGCATAAAGTAAGCACCTCATACCACCCACAAACGAGTGGGCAAGCTGAGATTTCTAATCAGGAAATCAAACACATTTTAGAGAGAACTATAAGGCCAGATAGGAAGGATTGGTCCCTCAGACTATCCGACGCTTTATGTGCTTATAGGACTGCTTATAAGACTCCGATTGGAATGTCCTCATACAGATTGGTGTATGGGAAGGCTTGCCACTTGCCTGTGGAATTGGAACATAGAGCCTACTAGGTAATAAAGAAATTAAACTTTGACATGGACTAAGCAAGTGGACAAAGGAAATTAGAGTTGAATGAATTAGAGGAGCTGAGAAGAGACTCCTATGAAAATTATAAAATCTACAAAGAGAGCATCAAAGCTTTTCATGACAAAAACATCCTGAGAAAGAATTTTGAACCTCAGCAAAAGGTCTTATTGTATAATTCTCATCTTCAATTCTTTTCAGGAAAGTTAAGATCAAGATGGACATGCCCCTTCATTGTGAAGAATGTTTATACTCATAGGGCTGTTGAAATTGAGAATCCACGTAATGGCAATGTGTACAAGGTTAATGGTCAGATATTGAAGCATTATGTGGAAAACTTTCATTTGGGAGAGGAGTTCATCCCTCTTCATGAGCCAGAATATTCAAATTGATGCTCCTAGTCTGACGGAGCATTTGTGTAGGATTTATATCATATTCAATTTTTTTTAATATCACCTAACAGGTGAGTTCTTTATGGTAGGTATTATCCACTCTTTCTTTTATTTTTATTGTTCTCTACATTACATTATCATTACATTGGGGACAATGTAGATTTTAGGTTGGGTGGTGTGGATAGTCATCCATGTGAGGGTTTTTTTTAGGTTTGAGTTTTTTTTTTTTAGGTTTATGGGAATTTTTTTTTCTTTTCAAAATAATATTTTTATATACAAGAATTTAAAAATGATATTATGCGAATTTCAAAGGCAAAATTAATATTTATTCTAGGTTGATAGCAATCAGAATTCTGATAATTGGAAATTATAAACTTGAGTGTGATTATCTAATCACTAGTTTGAAGTGAATTATAATTTGATGTACTGAATTCACAATACACCCTAGTTAACTAAGTGAGGAATATGATATGTGAACTAGAATAACAAATTTTTATTCAAACAAGGTTGAATGAACTAGTACCATTGATACATGCTTAAAAGAGAGAATATTGAAAAAAAAAAAGAAATGAAAAAAGAAAAATTTATTATAGAGCATGAATGCAATGACCATAACAATCGTGTCAGTAATCCGGAGTAAGGATACTTAAGTATCCATTATTGTTACCATTATAAGTATAATACCTTAGGTTATGAAGCAAACCCGGTGGGAATCTTCATCTAAGGGTGATCTATAATAATGAGGATATGATAATAAAAGAAGAAATGTCACGAAGGAAATGAGATAACTAGTGATTTCATATTCTTGGAATGATTTAAAGGAGTTAGGATAAAGAACATGCATATTTCTCAAAGTTAGACTAATGTCATGGAGCACCTAAGTATATTGGATCATAACTATTCTAAATTTTAATTAGGTCTCCGAATTCAAGGATGTAATGGATTAGAAAATTGAGATTCTAAATAACTTCAGACTTAGGGTAAGTATTATTTTGTTTTAGAATTCATATGATGAATAAAGGCATAATTGTATAAATTTTTGGGTGTTGAACTATTTTTCATGTTTTCAATGTTCATAGATAACATTTCTGAAAAACCTCACGAGACCATAACTCGTCCACTAGGGAAAATCTAAGGGTTTAAAGGATTGTTGCATATGTTAAATACAATCGAGATTACCTGCGAAAGTGGTGTAGTTAGAATTTTTTCATTTTAATTTTATTTATAGAATTATTTTTTATTCTTATTTTTATTTTTCTTCACTTATTTTGCTCGGGACTAGCAAAATGCTGGTTGGGGGGTGTGGTTCCGTTGCCGGGACTTGAACCCGGGTCTCTCGGGTGAGAGCCGAGTATCCTAACCAATTAGACTACAATGGTGAGACTCAAATATTACATAATTTTCCCAATTTATATCTTGGTTTTATAAATATAAATCAACTTAATATTCTATTTTACTCATGTATGTATTGCAAGATGAATTTAAGAGCATGGATTGAAAAAATGTGCTAAAAGCATGGATTTGATGCTCAAGAATCACATAGGTAAGGGATGGATCTTAGGAGACCAAGATTGAAGAATTCGCATGCCAAAAATTCAAGAAAATTAAATGAGGAATAAAGGAGAATCGAAGATTTGAAGTGAAGAATCCTGAAATCGTCCTAAAAAAGTGTATTCTAAAACTCTGAAGTCTATTTTGAAAAACTGCATAAATTTGAGGTGGTTTCTAGAGTTTTCCAACTTTATATGAAAATTGGAGTTCCCCATTTATAAATAGGGCTTCTCAGGGCATTCCTAAGCATCATTAAAAGTATTCAAGAGCAAGATTTAGGGTTTTTAAAGGGTTTCTAATTTTATAAGTTGTTTTTTTTCTTTTTAGATCTTTTCTATTTACATTTATTTCTTTCTTGTTTCTTTCTTTTTCTATTCTAGTTATGTTTTTCTAAGTTTCCTCTAGCCCAGGCTAGAAGGGAAGCACATGGGTTTAATGATTCTTTAAGTTATGATGATTGATTGTTTTAATGATGAGAAGAATGGTGTATGCATGTTATCTATTGTTTAGGTTTTATTTTTGATCCTCTTGTGAGATCCATATGTTTCCATCATATGAGATCCACATTGATGGATAGGCTTACCATAGATCAATCAGATTTCCTAGATAGGAGAGGTTCTTAACCTGCTACATTTCTTTGATTCATTATCTCATTAATATTGATTTCTTAAAATCACTGGCACTTGAGAATATATATCAATGGTGTAAATCTATGATTTTCTAATCTTTTATATAATTTATTTAAAATATTTAAACTATTTTATTTTCCAATTAGTCTGACCATAGTGCTCAGATCCTAGTTGTGTTATCTAAATCATCATGATTTTGAAACATTAACCTATGTGTGGAACTTTGAAGCTTAGGTGTTGTTTTAATTCAGTTGAATTTACATCCATTCAAAACTCCTAAAATCAAATAATCAGATTATTTTTTACTACTTAGTTTGTTTTGCATTTGATTTTCTCCTTCTCATAATTCATCTCCCTGTGGGATCGACCACGTATTCACAGGATATTACTTACGAACCTCTGCACTTGGAGGCAAGCAATTAATTTTATCCACCTTAAAAGATGAAAAGAACTAGTTAAAAAATAGTGAGATCGACAAAAAGGCCATGTATGGTGAAAAGGCTGGAAAAGATTGTAAAGTCTGAAAAGAATGAATAAAAAGAGATTGTTGATATAAAATAAAAATAAAAAATTGGAAAAAGAAGGAATAGGGGATAAGTTCGGAATCAGCACTTGATTATTCAAGTAATCCTGAGGTGATGAGCATGGCTAACATTATGAAATGATAGTATTTTTATAGAAAGTAAGTTGGAAATCACTGAGCACGTTCGAAAAACTTGATATATGAACTTATACTCTTAAATAAAAAAAATTTTTAAATGAAGAACCTATTTGATTGATTGCTCATTTTATTCGACTCTAGGTTTTCAAATTTTCACTCTCGCTCCTTTAGATTATACTCATTCATACTTGTTTACACGAAAGATTATTTTCTTGAAGAACTTTGAACATTGAGAATTGAAGATCTCTTCACGCATGTTTTGCTCAGGACAAGCAAAATGCTGGTTGGGGGGTGTGTTTAGTGTGAAATATTGCATATTTCTCCCGATTTATACCTTGGTTTTATAAACATGATAGTTCTTAATCGATTAAGTTATTCATGTTTTCCCGTGTGACGTGATTTTGAGAGTTTAAGGTGAAATTGATATCAAAAGAAAACTTTATGCTCAAAAGATTACTAAATGAAGATTTGAAGATTTAGAAGTCATTAATGAAGAATTCACATATCAAAGATCTAAGAAAACTAAGTGAGGAATGAAGAGAATCAAAGATTTGAAGTGAAGAAAAGGAATCCTGAAATTATCCTGAAAATAAATATATTCCTAATATTGTCCTGAAATAGCATATTCTAAAACTCTGAGTCCGTTTTGAGAAACTGTGCAGAGTGAAGTCTATTTTGGAAAACTGTGCAGAGTGCATAAATTTGAGGTGGTTTCTAGATTTTTCCAACTCGGTGCGAAAGTTGGAGTTCCACAACTATAAATAGGAATCCCTAGGATGCTCCAAAGTATCTTCTAGGGTTTGGAAAGGTCCCAAGGAGCATACACAAGGGTGGAATAGCCGCCAAAGAGTTTTTCTTCTTCCCTACTTTATTTCTCATGATATGTTTAAGAGATTTGATTTCAATCATGTTTATGGTTGGCTAAACCTCTTAGTTAGGGCTACAAGATGAAGCTTGTAGTGTGTTGGGATGTTTATTTTGCTTTAATTCTTGTTCTTTTTGAACTTCATTAATTTCTAGTTTGATATTAAGGAAATATTTTCAGTTTTCTATGATTTGTTGTGACTTAAATTACAATAGATGCTGTGATAGCTTTGGATCTTCTTTTTCTGTTTTGAGATAGTGAGATTGGTAAATCCCGTTATTCACCATCGTCTCCTGGGCATGGTAGGGTGATGGAATCCCTTCCAATCTTCATAATTCTCCTCCATTGAGAATTAAGTCAAAGAAAAGTTCAAATTTGATTTAATTTACTTTATCTTCCAATTGGATAGGATAAGACTCCAATTCCAATTATGTTTATTGAATCAAGCAAGGTAGTATCTTGATAGCTACAAGTGGATCCTTAGCACGTTAGTTCCCACCTTTAAATTCATAAGTTTTAATCAACATTATTCACCATTACTCTCAATTATTCAGATTTTAATTTAGATCTTTTTATATTTCTAGTTATTTTCAGAATACGTACAAGTTTAGTCCCTGTGGATTCGACCTCGGTATTACCGAGTTATTACTACATCGTGACCCTACACTTGGGGTTGTGAACAGTTTACGTTATAGGTGATGTTTGGGCATATCAGAAGCATTGATCCTAGAGCATGAGCTTGTTCTTTTGAGCTTTGATTACATTTTGTATTTTCCTTTTCAGCATTGTACTTAAAGATTATATTAGTAGATATGTGGTGATGATGTTTTTGTGATTTGGGTACACTTGTGGTTATGCTCCTAAAAAAAAATTCACCCTGAAAATCCTCCTTGTAGGATCCTAAGGTAGGAACCTGGCATATGACAGCTGGGAGCTAAGATTGGGGTATTACGGAGGTTGTCAGCACTTGATTCGGCGGCCGAAAATTTTGTGAGCCCGGTTCCCGAATTTAGGGCGTGACACAAGTTGAGTATGTGTACATGTGAGTGGCATGGATTGTGAAATGTGGTCCAATGTATTTCTCAAGGGACGAATTTAATCCCATGAAAATAGTTAGGGTATTTCTGACATGTAATCATTGTGCAATGATAGTATTAAACCCATCTAACTCAAGTAGTTAGGGTATTTTACCTATATATACTCAAAGTTTTATGGGAGTGTCAAAATAACATCACTTTTCAAAATATTATTTTTTTTACACGTTTGTACGCTGTAGTCATTTTCCTGGAAAAAAATGCCCTAAACATCTTTTCAATTTTATTTGCACATGTACCTTATCTTATCATTATTATTTTGTAAACTCTTTTATTTGTGCATGTTTTAAAAAAAATTTAAAATTTATTCACTTTTTCCAATTTTTTATGCATCACAAAATGTGGATTTTTCTTCTTCTTTCTTTAAAAAATTCTACTTAGGTCTCTTGCAAAGAAATAGATAGAAGGAAAGAAAAAAGATAGCAAAAACTCAACTTTTAAAAAATACATTCTTCTTCTTTCTGTAAAGATTATGCTTAGATGAAGCTACTTGAGAAGAAACTGATATGAGGATAGGAGAGATATTAAGAACTCTATTTTTAAAAGACAGTTTCTTCTTCTTTTTTCAAAAGATTAGGGTTAGATTGATCATTTATCGAAAGTTAGATTTTAGCCCACTTTTGAAAGGATAGACAATATCCTAATGAAATGATTTCAAAGTTATTTAAAAGTTTGTCAAACTATCTTTCCAAATAGTAAAAAATCACCCCTAATTAAACATGTAGTGAGAGAGTTATGATTGTTTTCCTGGGATCGCATGATATTAGAAATGAGAGCGATCATGACCTGACATCATCATATATTTGAACCCACTTTCAAATTATCAAATAGTGTCCAAATAAGATAATTCCAAAGTTATTTGAAATTTCATTGAACTATCTTTCCAACAAGCATTATAAAAAGGGAGTTAAAACTATTTTAATAGAATCGCACAATGCTGAAAACAAGAGCAAAGGCGACCTAGTGCATCATGGACTTTGGACCCACTTTTGAAAGGTCAAATGGTGCCCAAATGAGATTATTCCAAAGTCATTCAAAAGTTCATCAAACTATCTTTTTAACAAGTACAAGATCACCTTGCTCAAAATTGTAATGACGGAGTTATGATAAGGCCTGTTTGGTTGCATGTAATTACATGTATTTCCATGTAATATGCATCCAATCAAGTAATAAATGTGTACTCTAAAAATTATTTGATTTTGAAGTTACAATTGGGTAAGAGGTACCACGTTTGGAAGCACTTCTATAATCTCATATCCACATTTCACCTTCTACATTTCACTATACAGATTACACCGACTGCATGGCAATGGATTTCTTGTGCATTTATTATCTACATTGTTTTACATTCAAACACCCTTAGAAATTCATAATTACAGATTTGACTGATATTACCCCAAAATATATGTAATTACAGGAAACCAAACATGCCCTTAGTGGGATCACGGGTAGCTGATAACGAGAGCGAACGTTACCTCACACATTATGAAATTTAGGCTCATTTTTATATGGTCAAATGGTATCTTAAATAAAATGATTCCAAAGTCATTTGAAAGTTTATTGAATTATCTTTCCAACAAGAACAAGATTACACCAATCGAACCTGTAATGAGAGAGTTATAATTGTTTTAGTGGGATCGCACATAGTTGAAAACGAGAGCAAACTCGACTTCACATATCATGAATGTAATGGTCCGGTTTTTAGAACCCGAGTATACAACTCATTCTCGTGAAACCCGAGAGTTAATAATCAAATGTTTGGCAATCAAAGAAGAATCAAAGTACAATAGTAAAATCAAGCGTAGATAAAGCCGTAAACCAAATAATAATATCCTGGTCCACTCAGCTGGGGACCCAAATACAAAATTATAAGTTCAATTGTACGTCCAATAGCTACTGATTCAACCCAAAGTACTCCGCCGCCTCCTGATACGGCTCTTCCTCGTAGAACTCTTCCTCCGATCCTGCTACATCGGCTCCAAGATTCGTGATTTAGTTGTCCCTGCTTGCGCCTACATTCTTTGTACCGTTGAACATTGGATGAATGAGTGGCTAGCTCAGTGTGATTTCCCATCAAGATTACACACCGCCGCCTTAGACTAGTTTAGCACGAAATCATAAGGCATCCAAAACAATCAAAGCACAGTCTTATTATATGCATGAATGTATGAAGGCACATCAACTGGGGATGCTCATTTGGTTAGCTTTTAGGTAAAACCCATGCATGTGACTGGTCACCAACGAAAGTACATAGTACATGCATAGTGCCAAACTTACCGAAGGTGGGCCGATAGTCGATGGTCTGGGAGCTAGCGAAACGATACCATGACTATGGGTACGTGCTACAACATCCAGAATTAGCCATCCGTCATTGCTCGAATGCTATGTATGCATGATTAGCCCATCCATTATTAATTCATTTATAATCAACCGATTTAATGAAGCTCAAGGTCACTATGGGGGGCTCATCACCCAGCGTAGGCCGACGGTTCGGGCATAGTGTCTTATACCACCATCCCCGACCCATGAGTTTACCACCTTAGAGTGTTGATAGAACCCGTCAACATGTGACCAATCAATTCTCAATATATGGGATAACTACCATCATATGTCAAAGTGGGGACGAAATATCGAAATTGCAAGGGTAAATCACACGATTAAAAATGAGTCAACATGTATGCTTCAAATGCAATAAAACAAAGGCAATTAAAACGTTAAATGATTCATCCCAATGTCACCCCGTAGATGGTAAGTCCCATGAATAATCTGCCACTAGCATAACCTCCACATTAGGGGCCTACTTTGAGCACAACCAACCTTGTTACACCCTAAGCGCGGATTCTCTTCCATAGGTAGAGATTCCCCTATTAGTTTAGAGAGATTTTAATTTTGTATGTGTCTTGCAAACAGTCTAATAAATATATAGAAATGGCATAATGACTAAGCATCGAATCATTCTATGTGATTAGGGTAACATTCTAACAATTAGAGCAAATCTCATGTACATGTATGAATATAATTCAAGAGTTACTAGATGAAACAAGGCCTAACATTTGCATTTGATTCTCATAACCAAGAATTACCAATTCTTAATCATATATTTAGGTAAACTAATCATATAGTTATTCAAGCTCTAAGATATACTTTATAATCAATATAAGAAGCTATGCTCGATCTAACTTAGAGATGGAAAGCCCAAGGGGAAAAGTCATCACCTGGCGGGTTGTAGCTTCTTCCTTGATCCAAATTTCTGCGGTTAACTAATGGCCCAACACCACACGATTGATTACCTAGGGTTATTCCCAAACTAAGAGATTGTATTAGATAAGTGTTCTCCAGGACCTTTAACTGTCTGAACCATTGCAATTAGGTGGGGTTTGAAAGGACCCATTAAATGTAAATTGGGCCTGAATTAGCCCAACACTCGAGGCCCGAACTGGGCTGGTTTAGCCTAGTCTGTGTTATTCAAGCAAGGCCTAGAAACTAACTGGGCTGATTGATTCTGGCCCACTGGTTGCCGTACGTGGCTACCTGTTGGTGGCCCATAAGCTGGGCTAGACTGGGCTCGTCCTGGCCCAGCTGTGCTACTCAATCACAACACAGGAGATTGGGCTGGCTGGGCTGATTCTGGCCTGACAATTACTGGCCAAAGACCAACACATCACACTAGGTTGGGCTGGACTGATTCCGGCTTAGCAGTATCCATCCACACATGTCACACTGGACTGGGCTGGACTGATTTTGGCCCAGTCGTGTCCGTTCATCCACTTTACAGGGGTTGGGTTGGGCTCGTCCTAGCCCAACAGCAATCACTCTAATATCAACCCAAAGGTTGGGCTATTCATGCCCGCTGGCACACTCAAGACCATGCCCGAAAGTGGGACTGTTTGGGCTTCCTTCATCTCCACAGTGGGGCCCAGAGAACTGTATGAACGATGACTGCCAAGGAACTAGGCTGGATCTAGCCCGGCCTAGCCCGACAGTTGTTGCCTCATGCTGGGCCTATCTTGGCCTAGTCGAGTTATTTTAAAACACCTGGGGCACACTATATCCATCGACTGGCCCATCTATAGGCCCTACGTGCGGCCCACTGCATTTTTGTAGGGCGTGGCCCACTGCATTTTGTGCAGGGCGTGGCCTAATGCATTTTGTGCAGGGCGTGGCCTAATGCATTTGTGCATGGTGTGGCCTATCGTGTATATGGTGTGGCCCACTGAGCTCCATCTCAGGTGTTGTCATGCCCCAGACTCGGTAACTGGACTCACAAGGAACCCAATAGACGGTTCTGGCCACAACAGCCTTCGTAGTGCCCCATTCTCGGTTCCTGAGGCAGGTTCCAATCCTGGGATCACACAAGTAGGATTTTTATAACCATATAACTATTTCCAATACAAGCATACCCAAGATCACAGCAAGTAAATCTCAAAAATAACAAAGGATCACATCACAAAATCCACTATAAATTTGAACTTTCATAAGTACATTGTAGAAAGGAAATACATCTACTAGCAAAAGAATGAAGAAGAAGATCTGCAACACTGGAGGTCCTTAGCTCAACTCTATTCCGAGCTTTGCCGCTACGATGTTGTCCTAGGATCACCTGCATGCACAATTGTACATAAGCTTATAAAAGCTTAGAGGGTGGTGGAAGTGTGTGACAATGGTGCACAGAAGAATAATAGGGAGTACAGGAGGGGAAGCGTAATCAATGATAATATCGCTAGCCTTACTAAGGCTTATCATGAATACAATGCAATGAGTACTGGGCGCCACACCAAGGCGATGCATAAAGGGGCTTATGTAACCGATGCGAATGCAATGCGAACTGATACCAATGCTCATATCCAATCCACATATCAAGTACATTTCCAATTATAAGGAAATCACCGGGGTCTAGTACACTGCAGGATGACTGTCGCTCTACAGATTCATACAGCCAAACGAGTATAGGAGACCTCACTACCCGCCTATGGACAGCCAATCACTAATAAGGCCTGACGGTAGTGGACCCATTCACGAGCTGGTCAGACTCAGCCTAGCTATTACCCTCTTTCCATCAGACAGGTAAGGCCACACCCCAATCCAACTGACTACATGACAGTGGGAGTCGCGGCCTAAAGGTGTAAGGCCCTGGTGCGCTCTTATTTTCACCTGATCACGGCACTGGAGCAGATCCTTGGTACCATAGAAGTTTTGAAAATTTTACCCATGGGCATCCTATGCACCCTATATGCTCAAGTAATATTTTCGGTGTCCAAACATGCCCATCTATGATGTATCTGTGGAGGCTACAGCCCTGATGAAGCAAGGGCGATAATGTTCATATGCTATGCAATGCCAGATGCATGAATCACACAATCAACCATGCATCAATTCCAAGCATCCAACGTGCTCAAGAGGGGATACTAGGTCCCTCGAGGAAGGTATCATGCAATGCCTAATGGCACAATCATAACCACACACACACAGTGTCATTCAAGAATACAATGATGCACATGGGCCATGAAGATGAATCTAGATGCGTTATGCGATGATATACAATGCGATACATTCCTCCTATCCAAGAAGGGGCCAAGACTAGGTATTTAGACAATATCCATAAGGAACCAACCTCCAGTGGAGGCCCATTACCTGGGGTAGTCCACGAGACTAAGCATATAAGCTACATGACTAAATAATATAGAAATGGCCTTAACAAGAATCTAAGATGGGCATCAAATCACACTTAAATACTACCGAGCCTAGAGGGGTCTATAATGGGGACATTTAACCACCATTCCCCCAAAAGGCATATCAACCATGAACTATATATGGATAGAAGGCCCAAGCCCCACAATCAAGATAAAAATAGGTGGCCACATACATATATCCCTCATAATGGGCCATAAGAAAAGGGTCTAATGCTACGTTCAACAACATGGGACCCAAGAGGGGAATTAAGGCCGAAGGCCCAATTCCCAATGGCCATAGAATTCCATACATTAAGTTGGACTTGGTGGGCAACCTGCGTACACAATGTATGGTCCAAAAATAAGTTTAAGTTTGGATGAAATGGGCCTCACTACATCAGCCCAATAACTAGCATTTAAGTAGGCAACCAAGGGCCCAATATCATCCTTATCTCAGCTCATAAGTCCATCAAAATGGTGGAAGTCAGCCCAATGTATGGCTGGGCCAAGCTGGGACGTTCCTGCCCACTCTGGGTCCACTAAATGTCCCAAACATCTGATCTAAAATGAGGTCCTCATATGATCATTAAGGGTGACCCAAAAGAATACACTGATTAAGCCCGAGGATTATAAAGTATATACATATAATAAGTACACAAGTTCTCAATATGGTAGGCCCCACATCCAATAAAGTCATAACAATGTACATTTAAGGCCCCTTGCTAAACTCTCAGCCCACTCAACTTCTTGGACCTGCTAAAGCCCAGAAATTAGTCAACTATGTGGGAATGATCTCATGAAAGCCAACAATACTCACAGGGGCCCCCACTAGATGGAGGGTGTGTATACATCATGAAAAGATCAAGTAGGCCTGCTACTGGATTGTGAATCCAGCAGCAGCCCAAGGCAGAGAGTGCCTCCATGATCGGGCGATCCAAGGCTTGGACGGCCTGGACCAAACATGCGTTAAGGTAGGTTCTACATACATTCACATTGAGCCTTAAACAAATGGCCTAGGGCCTATGGTGGGCCTTTAACCATCCATAGAAGAACCCATAGGCCTACCTTAGGACCACCCAGGGGGACATCCAACCTCAACTGGTTCCCACGAGGTAGCCCGCCTCTAACCAAATACAAATCAAGGCCCAAGGCCTAAACTAATCCATGGCCTAGTGGACTATACACCAAGCCCAACACTTAGGCAATATGGTGGGCCCTCAAGCAAGCTTTGGGCCTAACCATAAAGATCATGAGTTCACTCATTGTGGTGGGCCTAATGGGCAGCCCATTATTCCAACCATATGGGTAATCCTTATATTTAAAACAAGTGAGTTGGGCCTCACATCTCGACCCAAGTATGGGTTTAATTTAATGGGCAAGCTATGGCCCAACTACTTAAGTATTTTGGCCCATAAAAACTATCACAATAGTGTATTAAATATAGGCCCAAAGGTCAGGGACCTATCAAGAAAGTTTCAAGACATTGGGCCTAGAAAACCCAACAATTAACTATGAATATAGTTCTAATAAAAACCCATTTAAAGTGAGCCTTAAGAGTACACTAATTAAGCCCCAATATCTAATTAAAATAGGGCAAGATATGTGTAATAATTGAAAGTGCTATGTTGATAAACACTATGGCTGTGTTTGTTAACACTGAATTTTTGCACTTAACGCGGAATAGAGAAAATTTTTCGTATTTAGTGGTGTTTGTTAATGCGTTATTAACGCGAAAGACGGAAAGCGCTAAGTGGTTTTTCACTGAATTCTTTCCATGATAGGAGTCTAGCTTAATGGTGAACGCGGAATGCACTCCGTGATTTTTCATTAAACAAAATTTTTTGCTTCCTAAAGTACCCTTTTTCAAATAACTCCAACAATTTTTTCTTTTAAATTGTTTGCGAAATACAAAATCTGTGAAACTTTTTTTATACCCCACCATGATTTATGTGTTTGATCCACACCGTCCATCAACTCTTACAAATCATTTAAGGTGTGAGCTAATAAAAGAAGCAAGTCCAGTGATTAATTGTACCACAAGGTGGGGATTGAACGTCCACCATTAAAAACTTCTTAGGAGCTGGACAAGTTACAGATCAAGTTAATATTTGTGTTTTCATTTCATCCACATCTACCTGACCTAATGAATAAGTGGAAGGTAAAAAAACATCACAGTGGCCCTTAAAAAGGCTTCAACGATGGATGTTATTATCACTGCAGCATCCTTTGGTGTGGTTCATTGGAGCTTCGAACCTACTTCATCTTTAAGATCACGTATTAAAATAAAATGAGAAAAATGATGAGCGACTTAGATAAAATACTTACATCATGGTGGGGCCCACAGAGCCCTTCCATGCGGGCGGGGGTAGGACGCAATCCGTGTTTGTAGCGGATCGGTGGGGAGGCGGATTAGATCTGCCACGGCTGAGTAGAGCGTCAGGTTCTGAAGTGACATCACCAAGTTATATGGGCCCCACTGTGATGTATGTGTTTTATCCACACCGTCAATCCATTTTGAGATATCATTTTAGGGTATCATCCAAGGAATGAGGCAGATAGAAAGCTGTAGTGGACCTCACCACAGAAAACAGTGGGGAGAGTGATTCCCACTGTTGAAACTATCTTAAGGCCCACCATAATGTTTATTTGAAATCCAACCTATTCAAAAGTTAAAAAAAGACATGAAAGAAGGAAAACACAAATATCAGGTTGATCTAAAACTTTTGTGGCTTTTAGAAGTTTTTAATGGTGGGCGTCACGCCCCCAACTGTTTTATCTGTGCGGTCCACTGGAAATTTGGATTTAACTCATACTTTAGATCTTGCCCTAAAATAATCTCTCCAAATGGATGGACGGCGTGGATACAAAACATATATCATGGTGGGCCCAAGAAACTTGGTGACGTTACCTCAGTAGCCGGTCTCGCTACAAAACCGGTCAGTAGCTAATCCGCGCCTAGGCTGGGACGGAATTGGGAAGCAAATTGGGACGCAGATTTCCTGCGAAAGCCTTTCGCGGGAAGTTCCTGTGCAAGGATGATGGGTGGGGCCCACCACCATGTTTGTAGGAAATATACTCCGTTCATCCGTTTGGAGAGCTCATTTTAGGACAAGCCACCAAAATTGAGGTGGATTCAAAACTCTATTGGGCCACACCAGAGGAAACAGTGAGGATTCACTAAGAACCATTGAAACATTTTTATGACCATATAAGCTTTTTTTTTAGGTTAATTTTTTGTATTTTCATTTCATCTATGTGGTAATGACCTTATAAACGGTTTGGACAGTATATAAACATCAAGGTGGATCTCAGGAAAGTTTCAACGGTAGGTATTTCTTTTCCCAATTTACCATCTGGTGTGGCCTAATTGAGTTTTGGATCCACCTCATTTTTGGTGGCTTGTCCTAAAATGAACTCTCCAAACGGATGAACGGAATATATTTCCTACGAACATGGTGGTGGGCCCCACCCATCATCGTTGCGCAGGAACTTCCTGCCAAAGGCTTTCGCAGGAAATCCGCGTCCAGCAGATTGGCTGGTATACTTACGTTTCGTGAGTTCCATCATGACATATTTGTTATTTCCAAACCGTCCATCCATTTTGCAAGCTGGAAGTAAGGCTTGAGCTAAAAAATAAGACAGATCTAAGGATAAACTTGGACCACACTGCAAAAAGCGATGGGAGATTGAATGTCTACCATTGAAGCCCTTTTGGGGTTGCAGAAGTTTCGGATCAATATGAAAATTTTTTTTTCCTCTTCATCTAGATATTTTTGACTTTATGAATAGATTAAAAGGAAAATAAACATTATAGTGGGCCCTGCGAATTTTCTAATAGTAAAAATCATTATGCCGCTGCTATTTTTGGTGTGGCCCATTTGAGTTTTGGATATGATTCATTTTTTGGATAATGCTCTAAAATGATCTCAAAAATTTGATGAACGGTGTGGATATAATAAATACATTATTGTAGGGCCCATGTAACTTTGATCTCCTTTGAACCGTTTGTACGTACCTCGAGAAGTGTCTGCGCTGGTCTTCGCACGACACGTATCTACACCAGCTATATAACTCGTCTTCGTAGGAAGTTCCTGAGCTGGAAACCTATATGAGCACATCTTGACTTTTGTGAATAATGATATTTTAATTTTTTATCAAGTACTTCATATTTTATTTGAATTAAATAGAATAGTTTTATTTTTATTTAATAAAAAATAACTTCTTTATAATGTAAAATATTTCCAAACAAGAGATAGGGGCAAATGTGTCAAATTAACATATTTCAGACATTTCAGATGTTTGTTAACAAACATATTGTTTCAAATTCAATACTAAATTTTCAGACTTCACCATAATTACCAAACAAGTTTTTTGACTTCAGATTTCAGATTCAAGCTTCAGATTTCAGATTCAGGATTCAGACTTCAGATTCAGGCTTTAGACTTCAGATTTAACAAACGGGGCCTAAGGCTGTGTTTGTTAACACTGAATTTTTGCACTTAACGCGGAATAGAGAAAATTTTTCGTATTTAGTGGTGTTTGTTAATGCGTTATTAACGCGGAAGACGGAAAGCGCTAAGTGGTTTTTCATTGAATTCTTTCCGTGATAGGAGTCTGGCTTAATGGTGAACGCGGAATGCACTCCGTGATTTTTCATTAAACAAAATTTTTTGCTTCCTAAAGTACCCTTTTTCAAATAACTCCGACAATTTTTTCTTTTAAATTGTTTGCGAAATACAAAATCTGTGAAACTTTTTTTATGCCCCACCATGATTTATGTGTTTGATCCACACCGTCCATCAACTTTTTCAAATCATTTAAGGTGTGAGCTAATAAAAGAAGCAAGTCCAGTGATTAATTAGACCACAAGGTGGGGATTGAACGTCCACCATTAAAAACTTCTTAGGAGCTAGAGATGTTATAGATCAAGTTAATATTTGTGTTTTCACTTCATCCACATCTACCTAACCTAATGAATAAGTGGAAGGTAAAAAAACATCACAGTGGCCCTTAGAAAGGCTTCAACGATGGATGTCATTATCACTGCAGCATCCTTGGGTGTGGTTCATTGGAGCTTCGAACCTACTTCATCTTTAAGATCACGTATTAAAATAAAATGAGAAAAATGATGAACGACTTAGATAAAATACTTACATCATGGTGGGGCCAACAGAGCCCTTCCATGCGGGCGGGGGTAGGACGCTATCTGCATTTGTAGCGGATCGGCTGGGGGAGGCAGATTAGATACTGCCAGGTTGAGTAGAGCGTCAGGTTCTGAAGTGACATCACCAAGTTATATGGGCCCCACTGTGATGTATGTGTTTTATCCAAACCGTCAATCCATTTTGAGATATCATTTTAGGGTATCATCTAAGGAATGAGGCAGATAGAAAGTTGTAGTGGACCTCACCACAGAAAACAGTGGGGAGAGTGATTCCCACTATTGAAACTATCTTAAGGCCCACCATAATGTTTATTTGAAATCCAACCTGTTCAAAAGTTAAAAAAAGACATGAAAGAAGGAAAACACAAATATCAGGTTGATTTAAAACTTTTGGGGCTTTTAGAAGTTTTTAATGGTGGGCGTCACTGCCCCAACTGTTTTCTGTGCTGGGGTCCACTGGAAATTTGGATTTAACTCATACTTTAGATCTTGCCCTAAAATAATCTCTCCAAATGGATGGACAGCGTGGATACAAAACATATATCATGGTGGGCCCAAGAAACTTGGTGACGTTACCTCAGTAGCCGGTCTCGCTACAAAACCGGTCAGTAGCTAATCCGCGCCCGGGCTAGGACGGAATTGGGATGCAGATTTCCTGCGAAAGCCTTTCACGGGAAGTTCCTACGTAAGGATGATGGGTGGGGCCCACCACCATGTTTGTAGGAAATATACTCCGTTCATCCGTTTGGAGAGCTCATTTTAGGACAAGCCACCAAAAATGAGGCGGATTCAAAACTCTATTGGGCCACACCAGAGGAAACAGTGAGGATTCATTGAGAACCATTGAAACATTTTTATGACCATATAAGCTTTTTTTTCAGGTTAATTTTTTGTATTTTCATTTCATCTATGTGGTAATGACCTTATAAATGGTTTGGACGGTATATAAACATCAAGGTGGATCTCAGGAAAGTTTCAACGGTAGGTATTTCTTTTCCCAATTTACCATCTGGTGTGGCCCAATTGACTTTTGGATCCACCTCATTTTTGGTGGCTTGTCCTAAAATGAGCTCTCCAAACGGATGAACGGAATATATTTCCTACAAACATGGTGGTGGGCCCCACCCATCATCCTTGCGCAGGAACTTCCTGCCAAAGGCTTTCGCAGGAAATCCGCGTCCAGCAGATTAGCTGGTATACTTACGTTTCGTGAGTCCCATCATGACATATTTGTTATTTCCAAACCGTCCATCCATTTGCAAGCTGGAAGTAAGGCTTGAGCTGAAAAATAAGACAGATCTAAGGATAAACTTGGACCACACTGCAAACAGCGGTGGGAGATTGAATATCTACCATTGAAGCCCTTTTGGGGTTGCAGAAGTTTCGGATCAATATGAAATTTTTTTTCCCTCTTCATCCAAATATTTTTGACTTTATGAATAGATTAAAAGGAAAATAAACGTTATAATGGGCCCTGCGAATTTTTTAATAGTAAAAATCATTATAACGCTGCTATTTTTGGTGTGGCCCATTTGAGTTTTGGATATGATTCATTTTTTGGATAATGCTCTAAAATGATTCAAAAATTTGATGAACAGTGTGGATATAATAAATACTTTATTGTAGGGCCCATGTAACTTTGATCTCCTTTGAACTGTTTGTACGTACCTCGAGGAGTGTCCGCGCTGGTCTTCGCACGACACGTATCTACACCAGCTATATAACTCATCTTCGTAGGAAGTTCCTGAGCTGGAAACCTATATGAGCACATCTTGACTTTTGTGAATAATGATATTTTAATTTTTTATCAAGTACTTCATATTTTATTTGAATTAAATAGAATAGTTTTATTTTTATTTAATAAAAAATAACTTCTTTATAATGTAAAATATTTCCAAACAAGAGATAGGGGCAAATGTGTCAACTTAACATATTTCAGACATTTCAGATGTTTGTTAACAAACATATTGTTTCAAATTCAGTACTAAATTTTCAGACTTTACCATAATTACCAAACAAGTTTTTTGACTTCAGATTTCAGATTCAGGCTTCAGATTTCAGATTCAGGATTCAGACTTCAGATTCAGGCTTTAGACTTCAGATTTAACAAACGGGGCCTAAGTATTGTCAAATTTTAGCATGCCAAACCAATTCAAGTCTGTATTTTGATTTGTATCAAGCTTGTGCATCTATTCACATTGAATCTTTGACGTTCGTTATGTTCGTTCTGAATCTATCTTGCCAATATTTACGACGAACTTACCGAGATCTTCAAACTAGAAGAAAGTGAAGACTTTCATATATTGAGTAAAGACAGTGATTTCAAGAACATTGTGGTTTAAGATCTGGAACCAAAAAAGTCCAAGAACTCAAGACCTAGTTGAAGATTATGTTTGGTATGTTAAGTTCAAACTTTGAAAGAATTAAAGTTACTGAAGTGATTGATATATTAAGTGTTCATATGTTCTATCTCACAAGTAAGGTATGATTGACCTAGATTGACCTTAGATCATGATTAGATCATTTCATACTTTCGGTCAGTCATTTTGGTCATTTTATAAGTGTAAAATTCTGTTCTTTTGACTAACCCTAGCATTGGCTCAACCAGTCCTAGAAATTCTTCGACCAGTCTAGGATTTGTTATGAATTTTCAGAATTTTTCTGTTGGTCTATGACCAGTCCTAGAAACTGCTCGACCAGTCGCGTGAATAGTTTTCGACCAGTCGTGCAGTGCTCAACTCGTTTTCTAGCGTGTAATCTAGGCTCACACGACCAGTCGTGTGGTGTCCACGATCAGTCGAACAGGCCACTCGACCAGTCGTGGGACCCATAAGGCCAGTTGTGTAACTGAAAAATCTTATCGCGCTAGAATTTTTGAAAATTTGTTTGGATAAGGCCAATCGTAGCTATCCAAAGGCCAGTCGTGCAAACCGATTTTTCACCTATAAATAGTGCTCGAATTTTAGAGTTTTACATTCAATTCTTATCATTCTTAAACAATCACTCTGGGTTTATTTTGAGTACATTCTAGGCTATTTTGTACGTATTTTAGATTTTTTAAAGTAGCTCTTGTAATTTGATTTTAAATCTCTATTCCATTCTTATATTGAAAATGGATATCTGATTTACCCTTTCTTGATATCAAAATCAATACAAAGCCCTTGCTGATTTAATTAAAAATCATTTAGACTTAGAACCTTATACACTTGTGAGACTGAACGTTGAACATCTACGTCATCATCAAGTTGGTTCTACCGGGCTGCTTCAGAATCGTCATTCAGATAAGTTTTTACTTTTTTTGTAATTCAATTCTTTTTGTTTAGTTTGTGAGATTGTTCTAGAAAATCTCCATTTGTGGTTTATCTGAGGTGATCCAGAAAACTCAGAGCGTGGGGTTTTTGAATTGTGTAAGCCCACTCGAAAGACACAATTGTGAAGGTTTTAAGTGAACCTTGAAAAACCTATTTTGGATTAGTGAACGCTAATATCCTGAGGGAGTAGATATTAGGAGTGGAGTAGTTGTGTGGATGTTGTTTAACAGTTGGTGTACACACAAGCGAACTGTTATAATTCTTTGTGTTTAGTGGATGTTTGATTTATTTCTTTATCTTTTATGATTTAATATTGTGGGATGTATTTGTGGATGCGAATGTTGTAATCTTTACATTTCAGCATTGTGTAGTTAATGTTGTAATAGTTTAATTTCTATTTCTTTCATATACTCTTCAGTTTGAGTTTTTGATACTCACCCACGTTCTAGTAAGGTTGTCCTACCATAAACTATTGGTTTTTTGTGTTAGGTTATCCTTAGAACCAAGTTTATATCAACCTCTCAATACTTGATTTTTGAGGTTGTTATTTCCTTTGGTTATTTGTAATTCATTTGGCTATCTTATTGTTTATATTCTGCTTATTTATTTTTATTTGGCACAGTCCTATTCACCCCCCTCTAGGATATATAGCTCGGCCTTTTCAATAATGTCCCCAAATCTGGTGGGCCATGTTGCCCCCAAAACGTACATTTGTGGGTAGCAACCTTGGGCCTAATGCTGAAATTCCAACCCACCCACTATTTGGGCTTGCTGGAAATTCAATAAAAATTTATTTATACATTTATTTTAAATCTCTAGTGGCCCATACAAGTCACAAAGGGTCCCACCAAATGAAGGAGTGAATACAACACATAAATCAGGTGGGCCATGCTTCTGGACTGGACGTCCAGCAGCAGCCCAATGGGCTGGGCATCCCAAGGGTAGGCAGTCCTATGGGCCTAGGTAATTAGCCCAAAACCCATCCAAATGGGTCCCAATTGAATACCACTGAAGGAGGGAATGATCACACCCCCTATGGACCCCAATTGGATGAACGGCGGGACACAAAATACATTAAGGTGGGCCCACAAGGTGGCCTGGACGGCCAGCCTAGTGGGCCACTCCAGGCACACCACAGATGGTACAGGGGCCCGATGACCCCGAACATCTGTAGGGTGGTCCTTCCATGGGTGGGTCACACCTCCACAAAATTTCAGAATTTTTGGATACTCAAAAATATCTTAATTAATTTTTTTTAAAAAAAAACAGACTGTCTAGAAAATCTGCTTGACCTGGGCGTCCCATCTTAGTGGGCCGGTCCAGCCCTTGCCACGGTGTGCACAGGGGTCCGTTAGCCCCAAAAATTGGTATGTAGGTCCTACCATAGTTGGGTCACCTCTTTGTAAATTTTCATGATTTTTGAATTAGTAAAAATATTTTAATTAATTTACGAAATCCAAACTGTCCAGCAAATCTGCTAAGTGTGGAATTTTGATAGATCCGGATCTAGGCCTCTAATGGGGTGTATTAATGACCTCAAAAAAATCAGAAAAAAATATGTTTTAAGTCCTCTCATATATGTACTACAAAGTGGGGTCTACGGATATGGCCTACCAATGGAAAAATTATTTTATAATTAAGGATTTCCACTCTAATAAGTTGCTGGAAACAGTCCAGAAATTTCAGGCTAACCACCTCACTTGGGTCACACCTTTGGGGCCTCAATCGTGGTCGGATAGGGCTGAAATTTGGGGGACATCTAAGTGAAGTCCCCACCTTCAAGAGGAATATATCAAATGGGACCAAAGATGTCACGCCCCAAACTCGGAAACCGGGCTCACAAAATTCTCGATCGCCGAATCCGGCGCCGACAGCCTCCGTAGAACCCCATTCTTGACTCCCAGCGCCCATACGCCAGGTTCCGATCCTGGGATGCTACAAGGAGGATTTTCAACATCAGTTTAATTTGTAATAAGCATAACCCACAAACAACGACCAAAAACTCCATCACATTTCCACTATGATCAAAAACTTTACAAGTACAATGAGCATGAAGGGAAATACAATGAGAATGGACAAAAAAGCTCCAAAAGATCTGCTCTGCGCTGCTGCGTCCTCACGTCACCTGCACGTAACGGTCGTGCATAAGCTTATAGAAAGCTTAGAGGGTGGTGAAAGTGTGTGCGCAAGGTAGTAATGCAGTATGCAGTATCAGAGTAATGCGGAACATGCTGGTGAATCCATGAATACCGTTAGCCGTACCGAGGCTATGCGATGCAAAACATGAATGATGTCGGCCATACCAAGGCCATGTGATGCGAGATGCAACTCAAGCATACAAATCCTCATCTACATCCACATATCAATACAGCTCAAATCTGGGATATCACCGGGGTCTAGTACACTCTAAACCAGATTGCCGCCCCATCGCGCGCAATAAGGTAAGTGGAAGAGACCTCACTACCGCCCGCCAATATCGGGCTCGGCTCGTCGGTAGCGGACCCATTCCTCGAGCTGGTCAAACTCAGCCTAGCATTGCCCCCTCCTCTCGGGCGGGTAAGGCCGTACCCCCTTCCAACCGACCACAACACAGTGGAAAGCGCAGCCTCCTGGTAATCGGTCATCGGCGCTCATGCACCCACTCGGTCTAGACGTTGGAGCAACCTCTTGGTACCATAAGGGTTTAGGGACTTTCACCCAGGGATATCTATAGCACCCCATGTAGAACAAGATTTCCGGTATCCAATCCTGCCAACCACGATATGCTTGTGGCGGCTACGACCCTGATGTCGCTAGGGCGTACAGTAACCATATCATACAATGCGAATGCATGAATCACACTATCCAGTCATGCAGCAATCCTACGCATCTCGTGCGCTCATGTGGGGCAACACCGCCTAATTGGGAACCCCTAAACAATCTGCCCGAAGGCATATGCTATGATCAGTTACTTCTCATACCAAGCATACATATGATGCGTATGATCATGAATCATGAGACTATACTAAACATGTTATATGGAATAGATGTTGTTCATAAGAGATGGGCCTAGACGGCCTACAAGTATGGGCCTAACAATGGGCCCTAGGGAGAATTATAATGCGGACATTTAACCAACATTATTCGACAATGTGGACGTCCAAACCAACATTGCTCCCAAGGCATTGCCTGTCGTAAACATCATTACATGAACCAGGTTGGGGTTACACATTGCAATGGACTTTCGGTACATCCCATTGGGCCTTAAATACATCAAATGGGTCGTATCACATGGGCCTTACATTCATCAAATGGGCAGCAATAATGGGCCTCACCAATGGGCCTTATGTACATTGCAATGGGTCATAACCCATGGGCCTTAGATACGTCAAATGGGCCTAGTCTCATGGGTCTTAAAATACATCAAATGGCCTAAGGACATGGGCCTTAGATCCACATCGAAGTGGGCCCCAATGATCTACCACAAATACATTAAGATGGACTTCAAAACATGCCAAGGTGGGGTCCACTTGGACTATGGATCTGGCTCATCTTTAGCTCATGCCATAAAATGATCCATCAAAACGGATAGATGGATTGGATGCAACATAAGCATCACGGTGGGAGTCCAATTGAGGGCCCACCATAATGTGTATTATATTACATAATATAATAAATATATACATATATATATATAATATGTGTACAATATTTTATAATATAATATAGTATATATATATATATATATAATATCACACGCACACACACCATTCACACGCATGCACCCACACATGCACACACACGTGCACATACACCACACACACACACATCTGCACACGTACCACCACACATGCACGCACACACACGTGCACACCACCACACCAAAGACCCATGTTTGTGTGCTCCGTCCAATGGACGGTGGGATAAAGCACATAGGTCATGTGGGCTCCACGTGGGGCCCACTGTAATGTTTACATGCCATCCAACCCGTTCATAAGGTCACTCAGACCCAGGAGAAGGGAAAACACAAATTTCATCTTGAGCCAAAACTTCTGTGGGCCCCAGAAAGGTTTCAATGGTAGACCCTCAATTCTCACTGTTTCCTTTGGTGTGGGCCGCCAAAATATTTGATGGACCTGATTTTTGGGGGGAACCCACTCCATGTAGAGGGCCCACCCAATGAACGGATGGATGAAACATATACATCATGGTGGGGCCCACTAGGGGCCGGGTGGTCAGCTTTGCCTCCAATCGTCATCACAGAAAATGGCCATGACGTGCGCACGCCCTCCTTCCGACAAAATGGCAGTCAGACGGCCTTTATTTTTTATTTTTTGATTTTTTTGTTTTTGAAAACAACGCAGGTGGGGCCCGCTACCGGAGAATCCATTCCGTCCAATGCGTTCAGGAGCTCGAAATACACAAAATGAGTCCAATAACCGGTATTTTTGGCGTGTAGAAACAGACAGAAAGGCTTGAATAGCTTGGGACTGTAGGAAATACAGTTTCCTAGGGTATGGTCCGCCTGATCATCAGATTGACCTCATTTTTCGTCTCAATGCCTAAAATGAGGCAAGGTTTGGGGTGGACGGCATGGATCTGACCCTTACATCAAGGTGGGGCCTACATAGGCAGCCCTTCCTAAAACCAAATTATTTTTTTTTCTCTGATGGCGTAACACACCCCACTGTCGGTTCGCACTTGCAGTGACGTCCGGCGTCCCCCTGACGCCGGACGATCATACCGTGATTAAGGTGGGCCCCACCCTCAGACATGCAATCAGGGTGGGCCACCAAATGGTTGGATGGCGTGGGTAGTTCATACATTAAGATGGGGTTCACCCGAGTAGGCCACATGGCCACTTCATCATACCACAAATGTGAAAGAGAAAGAGAGGGAGAAAGAGAGAGACACCGGCAATATCGGAGGGACCCCGCCACTATGGGTCCCTCTTGATCATAAGCATACATCAAGGTGGGTCCCACTACAAGTGGGCCCTTAAATCAACAATGTTAAAATAGGTGGAGATCCGAGATCACCCACCAATATGGACGGTCTAGATGACCTATCTAAAGCAAGAAAATAAACATCATGATGGGGGCCATGGAGAATGGCCCCATCATGGAATGATCATGATGATCAAAGCGAGCCATCGGCCACCTCTTAGGGTCCCAAGTGAGATCCAAACCATTGATCGGTTGGCCTCACTTGGCCCATCTTAAAAACATGAAAAACTACTCTTATCAAGCACCCACCGTCCGATCTTCTTGCTCCTATGGGTTCCTTAGCTCCTTAGCTTCAATTCCAAAGGAGGAGATGAGGAATGGATGGCTAGGATGGGAGATCTTGGGATGGAAAGGTGGGCCACACTTGGAGTTTGAAAGAGAGGGAGAAGCTCATACGTATGGGGGTTTGCTTAGGATGAGATTTGGAAAAGAGAGAGAGATTTGTAAAGGGAGAGAGAGAGAGATGGGTGATGTTTGATGGAGTGATGGATGTGGTGGTGATGGGTGTGTAAGAGACTTTTTAACTTTGGAGGCATTTTGTGTAAGAAAGGTATGGGCTTGTAAGAACTTTTTAGACTTTTGTGGTTGCTTAGAAATGGATGAAAAGTGATGTGTACTTAACATGATGGGATTGATTGATGGGTGATTGATGGGACATGTCATAGAGATTCCCTTGGGTTTCGCAACGCGCGGCGTTTTCCTCGCACCGAACGCTGGCCCACATCTCCTGGCCAGAGTATCGCCTCGGCGCGCGAGTCGCGGCATCGGAACCGCGGCGACGGTGCGGTCGCAATGGTACAAGTCTCGGGTTAAGTCGACTCGGGTTAACGGCGTATGAATCAGGGTCGTGCGCAGATACCGGTAAGGTTGCCGAAATTTGATCGAAAATACCGCGGGATTCTGCGAAACGGTACGGTCTAGGACACGGGTCTTACAAAAGATCCTACCAATTATCCCAAAAACTGAGCTCAAGACAGCCCAAAAATCTGTCCAGATAGTTTATGGACAGCAACATAATACTGAAATAAAATAATTATGATCACTATAAAAAGAGGAAATCAGTCCATGGAAATTATGGTATGGACCATCCCAGTGGGCCCCACAAACATCCAAACCATTCCCACCAATAAATACCATTTGCATGTACCCTTTTTGGGTATATTTAGGGCCCCAACATCCAAAGGTGGACTGTCAAGGACGTCCTCCCTCTTTGGACGGTCTAGATGGTTCCAAGCTGCAAAGTGGGCCATACACATCTTGATTTCAGAGATATAAATAAGGAAAATAAAAGAATCTGGCCACAAGGGAAGGAGCTCCGCCACATTGAGGCCCTTCCCTTCATCACACAATCACAATCATCCATTATATCATGATTTACATGGTTCCACATGAGCATAACTCGTCCTACTCAAGATCTATGGTGGAGATGTCATCTCCACCAAGGATCAAGGGTCTAGTTGACCTAAGGATCCTTGATCAAAGAAAGAAAATCATGTAGGGGTCCATGGGGAATGGCCTCTTGTATGGAATATGCATGCACAAAGGATGGGCTATAAGCCACATCCATGAAGACATGGGAACCACCACCATCATTTAATGGGCCCCGCAAGCTTCAAAATGAAAGAAATGAAAAGAATATCTATGGAATCAAAGAAATCAGAAATTTCTATCTAAGGAACACCCACTTCACAAGAACACCAAGAATCTTCTACCGCTAGACTCCTTAGGTCCAAGGTGCATAGATCTAAGGTTGAGATCTTTCTTCAAGGGTTAGATGGGGGAATTTATGAGTGAAAGGGCTGGAATTTGTTGAGCAACGTGGGACGTCTAAGCTCCTCTAGTTGAGAGAAAGAGAGAAATGAGGGAGAGAAGATGGGAAGAAATGAGAGGGAAGTTGCTAGAATAGAGGGTTTTTAGGAGAGCAATCATGAAATTGCTAGAAACTAAAACCAATTATGGATCTTGTCTCCTTGAGAAGAGGAAATTTCTAATTTTTCTAGTCTAGGATAGAGAAAAAGGCATGATTACCATGGGA
Source organism: Magnolia changhungtana (assembly GCA_030180095.1). Lineage (NCBI taxonomy): Eukaryota > Viridiplantae > Streptophyta > Magnoliopsida > Magnoliales > Magnoliaceae > Magnolia > Magnolia changhungtana. The sequence goes on along the minus strand of JASAUF010000426.1, from coordinate 1,066,952 downwards.
GAGGGAAAAGTGGTAGCCTAGAGAAGAGAACTCATCATAAGATGCTAGCTATGGGCCTATGGCCTAGGCTAGCTAGGCAATTATAAAACATAGGATGATGTCATGCATGGAAAAATGTGTACACCCTAGGTGGGCCCTACAAAACACAATCAACGGTTTACAAGAAGCGTGACCTATATCTTTTGATCCACAACTTGGGTTGCCGCACGAGACGCAGCTTTGGAACCGCAGCGACGATGCGGTCGCTATGACACTAAATTTGGGTCGATCCAGGTTAGGTCTATGTGATCGGACTTGAAGATAATCACAAACACTAATCAAAGGTCGCGGGTCACCGGGATTTGACCGGTAGGACTGCGAGACCTAGAGGAACGAAATACACACACTCGGGTAGGGTCTTACAGGTGAGGCATGCTGTGTGCACAGTGTGGCCCACTGAGTCCCTACTTAGTCTTGGCCCGCTGTGCAATCATGGTGTGGCCCACTGATAGAAATGCAAAACGAGGATTGACCCAATAATCTGCAGGGGATATGTGAAGCTAGCAAGCCTATGTAGACTTGGCTAACAACAACCTTAACAAGCTAGCCATGTCAGGTTAACAATCACAACCTGCTAATTGCAAGCATTGAACCTGATGGGGAGAGGACTCAGGAAGCATTGTTGTAGAGCACTGGGATGAATAACATGGCCCACTGCTCGACCTGGGTCCGGCAATCAGCTTGGCACATTACCATCATTGCACTTCACTGGATGGGGCCAAACGAATGCCATTTTTCTGGGCTACGAGGGAGCATTGAGAGATTACCTGACCTGATCTAAGTACCTATTGAGTCAGCTAATCGGTCCTCATCGACGAGCCGTTCAATCCTAAGCCGAACACGAAATGAACTCGGAGCTAGCCGAGTTGTTCCAATGGTTGCAATGGCAGGTAGATCCTTCTTCCTCCAACGGTTGAGAGTACCAGCGCATGGCCCTCTCTCTTTGGCTGCCCTTGGCCCACACTGACCTGACTCAATCCGAGCTAACGGAATGACTCAGTGCAGTGCGACACTGATCCAGCCTCGAGTGAGCTCACTCCCTTCTCTCTCTTTCACTCTTTCTCCCTCCTTTCTCTCTTCCTCTCTCTCTCTCTCTCTCTCTCTCTCTCTCTCTCTCTCTCTTTCTCTGGTGCGAATACCAAGAGCAACCAACAACTTTTATAGGCAAGGGAAGGGGCCATCCAACGATTGAGAAGAGATGGCCCTTCCCACGGGAAATCTCGTGAATCCCGCATGCATGGGACCCATCCGACTATAGGGATGTGATCTAGTTGAGCTAGCCCACCAGAAAAGTACATTTTTACTTACTGTGGGGCCCATCTCATCGTGGTGGGTCGGAAGAGTTAACAGTGAAGATGACCTGGCCATCAATGGCCGATTTTTGTTCATGGTATTTCAGTGAGACCTGGTCCATTTCAACAAACCAGATAGGACTGCTGATCACTATGGGGTCCACTTTTTGGCCCATTCACCCACGTTTCAAAACTTCTCACGAGATATCCTTCATCTTGTCATTTTCTCATGAGACAAGAAGATTTTCACTCTCATACCGTGCTGCCCTAGGAGGGATGGTCGGAACTTGTCCACGTGGCCCAGGGAGGGCTCGGATCGAGCCAGCTGCCCTTTCCAAAAGTGGCATTATCTCCTTTCTCTTTTCTTGATGCAGGCGATTGCCTACCCATTTTTTGTAACAGAAGAATGGCATGGATGATCCTTTGGATGAGCGGCTAGGATGATGGGAGGGAGGCTGACGTAGATTGTCACCTGGAGCCTCTGAAATTGCTTGATTTTCGGAGAACATTGCATCGTTACAGGCTATCCACAGCTCGAGTGCATGCTCGCTTGCATGAAGAGGCTTGGACGACATGGATCTGGTCATCCCGAACCTCCTTACGAAAGGGAGTGTTTGGATTGCCCAGATGGTGGCCCGAGGTGGGCCACAGCTTGTGATAAACGGACACAGTCCGTCCATCACATTTAACGAATGCAGCAGGGAGGTTTTGTCTCCCTTTTTCGAACTTTCACGGGTCAGCACCCGTTTGACCCTCGTTGTGGTCCGATGCACTTCGTGTATGGGCGGTTGTGGTGTATACGCACCCTATGTGGGGACCACCATGATGCTTATGATAAATCTACTCCGTCCATTCTACTTGGAGGCCCCAGTCAGGGTCCTTAACCAAGGATGAGGTGGATGTGAGGCCCAGGTGGGCCATATCGTGCATCCTAGGTCTTATTTCATCAATCCTCATTGATCTAGTGGCTAGATTTGTTCAAAAATCTGTTTTAATGGTTAGTTGGGGGCTTAGGAGGCAGTAGTTGATCAGTTAGCTACACACTAGTTCTCGAACTTGATCATAAGTATATTGTCATGTTATTTTATGACCATATGATTTGAAAACTACCCTAACTTGAGATGGTCAGGTAGGCTTACCCTTGTGGCTGGTGTAGGGTCCTTCTTAGCTCCTAGGGATTTCTGATGGACGACTTCAATGATGAGTGAAGGCCCCTTTCCATTTGAGTTGAATTAAAATTACTTGCTAATTAAGTTTGAAGTTACACTGATATGGATTAAATGGTAACACCCACATACCAGAGGTGTGGGGTGTTACAATGAACTTTAAGCCCACTTTTATATGGTCAAATGGTGTCCAAATGAGATTATTCTAAAATCATTTGAAAGTTCATCCAATTGTCTTTCCAATAAGCATAAGACTACCCCAATTAAACTTGTAACGAGATAATTATGGCTGTTTTAGTGGGTCATATATAGCTGAAAATGAGAGTGAATGTAACCTCACACATTATAGACTTTGGGACCATTTCAGATAGTCAAATGGTATGCAAATTGATTATTCTAAAACTATTTGAAAGTTCATCGAATTATCTTTCTAAAGAGTATAAGATCACCTAGATCGGACCTGTAACGAGAGAGTTATGACCGTTTTATGGGATCACGAGTAGCTGAAAATAGGAGTGAATGCGACCTCACACATCATGAAATTTGGGCCCACTTTTAGACCATCAAATGATGTTTAAATAAAATAATCTAAATTTACTTGAAATTTTATCAAATTATCTTTTTAACAAGAATAAGATCACACTGATCATACCTATAATGAGAGAGTTATGACCATTTTAGTAAGCTTGTGCGTAGCTGGAAATGAGAGGGAACTCGACCTCGCACATCATAAAATTTGAGACCACTTTTAGATGGTCAAATGGTTTCCAATGAAATTATTCCAAAATCATTTGAAAGTTCATTGAATTATCTTTCTTATAAGCATAAGATCACCATGATCAGACCTGTAATGAGAGAGTTATGAATGTTTTAATGGGATCATGTGTAGTTAAAAACGAGAGTGAAAGCGACTTCACACATCATGGACTTTGGGACCACTTTTGTACAGTCAAATAGTATCCAAATTAGATAATTCTAAAACCATTTAAAAGTTAATCAAATTTATCTTTCCAACGAGCACAAGATCACCCTGATCGAACCTTAATGAGAGAGTTATGACATGTTAGTGAGATCATATGTAGCAGAAAATAAGAGCGAACGCAACCTCACACATCATGGAATTTGGGCCCACTTTTGGATGGTCAAATGATGTCCAAATAAAATAATTTTAAATTTATTTAAAATTTTATTGAATTATCTTTCTAATGAGAATAAGATCACACTTAGCAAACTTATAATAAGGGAGTTATGACCATTTTAATGAGATTACATGAAGATAAAAATGAGAGCGAACTCGACTTCACACATTATGAACTTTTTGTCATGCCCCCAATTCTGAAACCATTATTAAGGATAACCTTAGTGCAACACTCTAAAACCTGCTATCTGAGTATAACAACCCGAGTCCCAAGTTCGTGATTGTTAACTTAAACATGAGTCAAGCGTGGGGCAGAAATCCCCACGTGTTTGCATAATCTGGTTAACGTTTGGCTCGAAATTCATAATCAGAGTCATGGTTAATCACACAGCAGTAATCAAAAGGTGGGTATATTTATAACTAAACAAAAATCAACATAAATCATCATTCAAATGGTATAAAAGTCAAATCCCATGATCAGCGATGTACAACATAATGTCCAAAATGTAGAGAGCATAAGACAATAAAAAGGAAAGGAAGAGAGCTCCAAGACGCTCAACACAACCTTACGCTTCCAACTGCACTCTCCAAGCATCTCATCGTACTCCCAGGCAACCTGTACGTGTCAAATAAAAAGTGCCAGATGCCTACATAGTGAAGAAGTACCCCTATGATTATACCCACAAAATAATAACTAAGTATGAAACCAAGAAAAAATAATCATGCATATATAAGAGTTATATATGCTTTCGATGAATACAATTAAGAGATGTAAACATGTCAACACAACAAGCATCCACAAGAATAAAATTCTAAACATACATACCAACGCATGAATTAGACTCTAGTATTAGGGACAAGCATCGGGCTAACATGTGATTAGCCCATCGTAGTTGATCAGTCGATAAAAGTATGAGAAAACACACGCACGCTGCTATGAGAAAACACACCCACACTGCTAGTCACTTGGTAAAATCTTCAACAGAAAAGGGGTACCCATAGCGTACTAGTCAGCTGGCAACATGCCTGAAAGTACAACTTATTTGATTAAGTACTTGGAGTAGCTCTCATGCCTCGAATGCGTATCTTCAATCGGATCTACTCTGCTCATAACAACAAGTTCGCAACAATTTGGCCTATTTAATTATACAAGTTGTGGAGGCATAATCCTTAACATGCAACACCCATAATGAGCTAACTAGCCGGGAAAATACATTGATGGTATACTTATACTGTTAGGCACTCGGTAAAATCTTTATGCTCTAGAATGTGTATCTACAACTGAAAGAGACCTAGTCTAACGAAAAACTAATCTGTACTAAATTAAAGTTGGAGATGCATATCTAACTGACATGCGACACCCATATTGAGCTAACTAGTTGGTAAAGTACATTGGTGGTACACCCCATACTGTTAGGCACTCGGTAAAACCTCCATGCCTTGAGGTATGCATTTCCAACTAACACTGTTTCTATTTACAATTAACAAACCAAGTCACATGAGTCTATCCACAATCGCACATAATCTCTGTAGATATCCCCCAATGATCTCACCTATGACATTCTAATTTACTAGGAGTATTTCTTACTAGCAGCCCTTCCACATAAGGTATAACTCAAAAGGTCGGTCATGGCTTAAAAGTCCAATTAAAAGGGCAACAAGACTTTTCGAAAGACGAGGTCCATCAATATGGGGCTGGGTTATTAGTCCTAGATTATACAAACAGTAATATGTATGAATAATAACTAATTTTGCATGATCGATCCATATGCAACTACTAACTTGCACCAATAATTCATAGGATTAACAGATGATTTCACTCGAACATGTATAACACAACAACTCCAACACACACAAGTAATTCAACACATAGTCCTATTAATACTATGCATATTAGCATGGCTAATCTACACAAGATTACACACATACGAACAATCATAACACACATTACAAAGGTTAGTACAATCATACACACATATTTTCGGCAGAAACTCAGTTAAAATGTTGGTCGAAGCTTAAGGGTAATTCTTTACTTGAATCGTAGATAGGGTCTTTAAGCTATGAATGCTCCAAAACGAGCGACTCATGACAATAATGAGTTCTACGATTGTTGGCCCAGTGAAAATTGGGAAAAATCTAATCATGGCAACATAAGTATGAAATTTCCTAAATATCTATGGGCTGAAGGTATGAATACTGCTGGCTATATAATCAATCGTGTTTATATTAGAGCTGGAAAAAATAAAATAGCCTATGAAGTGTGATTTGAGAAAAAACCTAGTATAAAATATTTTCGTACCATTGGAAGCAAGTGTTACATTTTATGTGACATGAAAATTTGAAAAAGTTTGATGTAAAAAGTGATGAAGGCATATTTTTAGGATATGCAATAAATGCTGAGACTTTACCAGTCGTCATGGATAGTGACTGGATGAATCTCCTTGGTGTTATTCCCCCCAGCTCGGAGTTCTATTATAACCAGTTGATCTCTGATGGTTGACGGCCACCTCTGCGTACATTATCCTGAAGGATGATGAAACAACCATATTTAAGGCTAGAGCCATGGTGATGTTCCTCTTGGCCTCTCTCATATTCTGCTACGATAATGAGAGGATGAATCCTTGATTGATCTCTCAGTTGGAAGACATCTCGTTCCCTTACAATTGGAACATGGCTCTCTTGGCTCGTTTGTACCACCCTGGATAAAGTTAGCCATCACAGCCGCTCTTTGACCAGGTTTTGGTCTATCATCGAGGTGACTACCACTTCCTTAGCATGGATTTCTTGATCCTTTAAATGGTAACCAAGCTCACTTCCTTTTTTGTTTGATCCTCAAACCTATTTTTATGACCATTTTCCCCATCTTGCCCCGCCCTTGAAGGATCAGGAATATCCTCGCTACCACTTCATGTTGTGGCGGTTGGAGAATCGCTATCTTGTTCTAAGTACATCGGTATATAATTAGCATGCCGATCTTGACGGCCTCACCCAAAATTATGTAAGTGTTGATTTTCGATTCCTGACTGTTGTCTTCTACTTGCTCTTTGATCAACCAATGACTTCTTGACCCTTGCGCGGTTTTGACTGACACCCTACGCTCATCTTTGTATGCTCTTGACCTTGTCGGCTGGGATGGCTTTTGAGGCGTCTCATCAGCGCCGTTCACTTTCTGATCCTAATACCTACAGATGGTATCAAGGTGAGAGACTATTTGGTTAACTTACCAAGGTTCAATATGTGGCCTTGTCAGCACCCTCGGAGCCGATCTGCTCTGGTCCGGTTGTTATGGGTAACTTCATTGAGATGCCGACGTGAGATTTTATCATGCCTGACAGAGACTATGCTTTGTGGTATTGTCAATTCGACATGGGATCGATCTTCCATCCTCTCTTTGCTCCCCGATGGGCTCACCGATATACTGGTGGTTCGGTGATGGCACCTCTAGCAGACGAGGTTTATGTAGGGTAGAAAGAGAGAGTTGATAATGATGACTACATGGGTCATTTGTAAGGGCTTCAGTGGCCATTCAATCCTTCTTCAGTAGCTTTTGTAAATGTTTTTTCTTATATTCTTCTCTGAAGGATCGGGCACCTTTAGGTTGTTCAACATATACTTCCTCATTTAAGTTACCGTTTAGAAAAACACCATTGACATCCATTTGATATATTCGAAAATTCTTATAGCATGCAATAGAGATAAATAGTTTGATTGATTTAAGGTGAGCAACCGGTGCAAAGATTTCATCATAATCAATTCCTTCTATTTAAGTATAACCTTGCACAACCAGTCGTGCCTTATTTCTAATAATATTTCCAAGTTCATCTAATTTATTTTTTAAAAATCTACTTGGTTCCAACAATATTTTTATCAGATGGTCTAGGAACAAGATACCATACATCTCCCAAATTTCCTAATCATGTGTACCATCTCAAGAAAGTTTTATATTGTTTGAAATAAGCCCCCAGAGCATGGTATAAAAAGATGACTAAATTTTTGCTCAACCATGATTTTCGAATGGAAAGTGTAGGCAAAACTCTGTTTGTTAAAAAATTCAATAATAATATCTTAATTGTTCAAATATATGTTGATGAAATTATTTATGGATCTACATGTGATAATCTATTGTCTAAGTTTATACAACTTATGAAGTCTGAATTTGAAATGAGTATGATTGGTGAGTTAACATATTTTCTTGGACTTCAAGTAGCTCAAAGATGAAATTTTCATTTTTCAAACCAAGGATGCACATAGTTTGGTTAAGAGATTTGGATTTGAAACTAGGAGAAATTTCAATAATCGCATGAGTAAAACACTCTGATTATCCAAGGATAAAGCAAGTAAAAGTGTTGATTCTCATCTTTATCGAAGCATGATTGGTAGCTTGTTATATTTAACTGCTAGTAGACCAACTATTTCATTTCGTGTTGGTATTTGTGCAAGGTATCAATATGATTCTAAAGAATCACATTTCTCATCTGTCAAACACATAACTAGATATGTTGCAAGCATTGTTAATATTGGTATGTAGTATCCTCATGATACATGAATTCAAATAGCAGGATATACTGATGCAAATTGGGCATGAAATGTAGATGATAGAAAATCAACTAGTGGTGGATATTTTTACATTGAAAATTATTTAGTCTTCTAGATGAGCAAAAATAAAATTCAGTATCCTTATCTACTGCATGCAGAAGCATAATACATTGTTGAAGGAAAATGCATGTACTCAGCTTATGTGGGTGAAGCGAATGTTGGCTGATTACAACATAAATCAAGATACAATGAACCTGTATTTTGATAACACAAGTGCAATCAATATATCTAAGAATTCTATCTAATACTCTCAATCAAAACATATTGACATCAAATATCGTTATATACAAGAGTTAGTTGAAGAGAAAACAATTGTGCTAGAATATATATACTCAGACTGAAAAGCAGCTTACAAATATTCTAACTAAACCACTTGACAGTGTTAAAGTTTTAAAGTTAAGGCATAATAATGGCTTATGTTTTATATAATCATCTTCTTAAAGCTATATATATATATATATATATATATATATATATATATATATATATATATATATATATATATATATATATATTGATTGTCTTTATTTTTGTGGTTAAAAATATTTTTGTTATAATTTTTTTAAAATTTTTTCTGGCTAACAGAAGTGGAACTGGATTGTCCGGTCAATCGAACTTAAAGTCTGATCAACTGAAGATTGTGCTGCCCCTTTTTAAAATGCAAAAATTAATTTTCCTCCGTTTTCTTCTTCTTTTTCTGCTTGCCAATGTCTCCTTCAGTTACCCATTCTCCATTACTTGCTAGTAAATACTTTTTCTTCCATTCTCTTGAAGATTTCGGTTACTTATTGTCTCCTTTTTTCTTTTTTCTTTTTTGGTTTGTGATTCAAGTCTTTTTCTTTAGATTTGAAATCCTTGTGTTTGGTTCTTTTAATTAGAGTTGATTTTTTTGAAATCCTTGTGTTTCTTTCTTAATGGAGAGTTATGAAACTATGAACTAAACATGTTGTGAGGAAAGTTCAAGTTGGTTCCTCATCTAGATCCATTCCCCGCGATATTCGAACCATCCTTCCACCGAAGGATTACCCCGAAAACCTTCAGGATTTTAGATTCAGAAAGATAATGAGGCTCTTATTTATGAGTGATGATATGAGTGACAACGATGCTTATTTATGAGTGATGATAGGAGTGACAATGAGGCTTATTTATTAGTGATGATATGAGTGAAAGTGAGGCTTTATAATGAGTGATGCTATGAGTGAAAGTGAGGCTTTATTTTGAGTGATATGAGTGAAAGGGAGGTTTTATTATGAGTGATGCTATGAGTAAATGAAAATTAATGAGGGGACTGTGGGTCCTCGAGGAAATTCCTATAAGTGAAGAGTTACTTCATTTTGGAATTCAGGGTTGTCAGGAGCTAGGCACCTATCTATCCAACTGAAGAATAGTGATTTTGAGCTATGAGTGATGAATGATTTTAGGCCAATTGGAAAGGAATTGGTCCTGATGTTACAATGAAAACCACGCCTTGAGATGTGGAATATTCATACATATTGATTTCATTTTCCAAGTATTTTCTTCAATGCTACATTTGGAAACTCTTGATTTTTCTTATATTCAAAACTATTCACTAGACAATTTTGGCTTATACCATTCATTGATGAAAAAAAATGCAGACTAAGGAGCAGGTTGAAATTCTTCGAAGTTGGCCCAATGATGATTATAACATTGATGATTTGCTTTAGTCATTATTTAGATTACACGAGATGATACTTGAACAGTTTATGTATTTATCTTATGACACGATTTTGAGCATTTTGAGTAGATAGTTGACACTATTGTTATCGTTAATTCTTGAATAAAGTTCCTTAGTTTTTCTTCTCAAAGTGGATGAGTGTAGAATGTATAGTTAAATGTTTAATAAATCCTTTAACACTTCCTTAGTTTTTCTTCTCAAAGTGGATGAGTGTAGAATGTATAGTTAAATGTTTAATAAATCCTTTAACACCAGTCACATATCTTAACCTGAGGCTAGGGTTAGCCTTAACCATGGTGTGGGAGTTGGGGGCATGACAAACCTCGTGAGTAGGCAACATGATTGAAGTGTGCAAGCAAGGCGTCGTTATGTGTGGACAACTTACCCTTTGCGTGATTTTTGAACTCCAAATATTCTCATAGAAAAGTCTTTCATAGAAGATTAGATTCAAATGATCAAATTGTTCAAGTCTTCGACCTGTTTACAGTAGTACACTAGTTAACTCGTTGTGATACTCCACACCTGACTCGGGTCGCAACACCAACCCTGATATAAGGATGTGCTTTTAGGAATGCACTTGGGACCACCAAGCTCTTAGATTTGATAGCAGCCTTAGCCATGAATTTTACATCATCACCACCTCAGGGGGACCGTGCATTAGTCATCTGTGACTACTAGGCCTAGGTGGGGGCTTCTGTTGACATAAAAAATGTCTTCGAATAAATACCATCGTTAGACAAATGGACAGGGATTGAATAGGCTCAGAATGAAATAAGCTTGAATCGGGTGGAAATGTTATCAAAATTACTTTCCAAGAGCTTGGAATCACCTTATTCTGATATCAGATGATTTGGACACAAGATAAATCCCTAAAATTACGTGGTCCTAAAGATTACTTAAGTACTCTACCATATACATGGTTCGACAATATGCCTACGTCCATGGAACAACAGCATAGCGCTTTTTTATTCCCTAAAGCAAGAGATATTAGAAATACAAAACTTAAGTTTTCTCCCACCCTTTTTATGTACAAAAGAACTCACATTAAGAAAAATCCCTTAAGATGATAAATGGAATAGCTCTCTTTACTTGTGCTCCTCCTTATATAAACCACACCAGAGAAAAGACACCATACTAAAGGAAAGACAAAATCTACCCTAACTAGGCTTCACAAAAGATACCATAAGATGAGAGTAAGAGAAAGGTCTCCCTTAAGGAGACGTCAGGCCCTCATCAATAATATACAGAGACAAGAGGGGCGTAAGCATCTTAGGGGCTGTATAACACAGGGATCTTGATTGACATTGCCTACTAAAAGTGCCCAGCAACAGCGGGCATTTCTCGTAGGACAGATAATCCTACAATCATTTCTTGGAAGACAAGAATAGTGACGAAAAAGCGGAAGACAAAATTCATCACACTACCAATTCATCTAAAGTATGAAAATTGATTAATAAAATTGTGAGAGAAAGATAAACATATATTACAGTACTAATCAAATAATAGTGATTGTTAAATAAAAGTTATAAAATTATACTATAAATAAAGTTAAAGTTAAAATGCTTATGTTCTCTGATTTCCTCTAATATCTTAATTAAATATAAAACCTTGTTGTTCGGCATCTCCCACACACACACACACACACACACACACACACACACACACACAAAAAAAAAACATATATGTAAGTTGAGGCATCTAAATGAGAGTGACAAAGGAATCTAAATTAATATTTTAACGATATATTTATTATAGAAATGCTAATAATAAGTTTTAGAAAAAAGAAATTCAACAGTATACAAAAATGTAGTGAATGTTTTCTAAACAGGAAAATAATTTAAAAGAAAACAATTACCCAACTTATCTCTTTCATATTGACTGCTTATTTCATATTAATGGTTTAGTGTCTTGATATGCAATAGCTTCAAAACATCTTCGTGACTTAGGGTTCAGACACACCCTAGATATCAGATATTTCCTAGTAGGAGTTGTTAAGGAAGTAGTGATAAGCAAGGATATTGAAGGTGGGTAGAGTATTCATGCTTATGAATGTACTCTAGGGTTTAAAAAGAAAAGAAAAATAAAATAAAAATCATTGGATTGTTGACAATGACATTCTACTGGATGAAAGGTTTTATTTCTTTTTTAAAATAGAAAAGGTAGGTAAGGTAGTTAAAATTAGGTGATGACTGTAGAGGTGAGTAAAGCATTGACTACCAATTTGAGCAGTGGTGATTGGGTTCTACCCCCTCATGACCCAACGAGAGGCCGACGGCCCTGTAAGGGGCTTTTTGGGGTTCACCGCGATGTATGTATTTTATCTAAGATGTCCATCCATTTTGAAATATCATTTTTGGGCATGAGCCCAAAAAAGAAGCAGATCAAAGGGTCGACTAGAGCACACCATATGAAATAGTGGGGATTGAATGCCTACTGCCCAAAACCTCTTGGGGTCACAAAAGTTTTAGATCAAGCTGATATTTATTTTTTCTCTTCATCTAGGCCTATGTGACCTCATGAATAGGTTGGATGGAAAATAAATATTATAGTGGGCCTTAGGAAGAAGGTGGGTTCATTGTGTGGTCCACTTGAGCCTCCAATCTACCTCTTTTTGGGCTCGTGTCCTAAGATGATCTTTCAAAATTGATGGACAGCTTACTTAAAACACATATATCACAGTGGGCCCACAGAACCTCTGATAGACCGTCAGTCTCTACCTATGTCATGGTGGGGTAGTACGGAATCCACGCCCCAATTTGAGAGCTTTGCTAAGTGCACACACATGTGCAATAAAAGCTTACGTACACATCACACATATGGTAGCTTGACGCAAGTGGGAGAACCAATCCACCCAATGGGTTAAGTCTAAACATCCTAAGCGGATTAGATGAGACCTAGGACTGACCCAATATGGTGCGGCCTTAATGTGGGGCACACCTTATTATATCTATTATGTATCCACGCTGTCCATCTATTTTTCAGATCATTTTAGGGCATTATCCCAAAAATGAAGCAAATCCAAATATAAGGCGAACCATACCATAGGAAACAGTAGTGATTGACCATTAATGGACCACAAAAGTTTTAGATCCAACTTATATTTGTTTTTTCCCTTCATCCAGGATTATGTAACCTTATCAACAAATTGGATGGCAAATAAACACTACAGAAACATCCCGTTTGGATTGTAAGTTGCTTAAGATAAGCTACTTATTCCATAAGTAACTTATCTTAGTTTCTACTTATTAAAAAGACAAGTACGTTTGACAAACAGCATGCTTATTAGCTTCTCCTCCCTTTTGTCTCTCCCATGGCTCTCTTCAGCAACTTATAAAAAGTAAAAAAAAGCTAAAAAAAATTTAACTGAAGTGATTAATTATTTTAAGTAAAAAAAGCTACTTATAAATAATCATAAACCGAACTTACTTATCTTAAATAAGTCACTTATCTACTAATGTAAGTAGAAAAATTAACTTATTTGGTGGTATCCAAACAGGCCCTAAGGTGCGCCGTAAAAAGTCTTTAATGGTAGTGTCCAATCACTACTGCTTCCTAGAGTATGGTCCACCTGAGATTTCGATCATCTTCATTTTTCGGATCATAGCCTAAAATGAAATGGAAAAACAGATGCACAATGTGGATACAAAATACATCACTCAGCACATAGGCCCCAATAGAGGAAACAATCTGATGGATTAGAAAACTTTAGCCAAGTTTTTCATAGTTGTACATTTGCTTTGCAAATTGTGGCCCACTTGACCAATCGATCAACCTGATTCTTTAGGCAAGGGAAATATCGTGGCATCTTTCTAATGGATTAGCTGGATATTAGACTTATTGTCCCTGCAGTAGCTGCTGGATAGTCTGAATTTTTCTTAACCATCTCTTTACATTTTGCGAAAGTCATCGCCACGAACGGCTAAGATTGTCTAGTCAAGTGTCTCCTAATATTTATTGTAATATTAAAAGTCAAATTAGATGAGAAATATTACACTTCCACGCATTACAAAGATACAACTGGCTTGTTTTAAATAGGTGATTTCCTACTAGAGACACTCGCTTATCTATTATGTCCTCTAAGAAAAGCTTTTTACAAAGTTAACATGATATAGCTAATCCAAATCGTCCAAATCACATTACCATTGTGAATGGATCATCATCATCTAAGCTTTATCTCAACTAATTGGGGTCAGCTATATGAATCCTCTTTCACCGTTGCACTCTATCAAAGATTATTAATTTAATAAATTCATAGGTCACAAGTCTTATTTTACTATCTTCAACCACATCCTTTAGAGCCTTCCCCTACCCTTTTAAAGCCTTCAACTTGTTGATTGCAATCGACATATGTAATAGGCTATTATGAGCATTTGATTACGATCAACCTATATAATATTCTATTACATTGCACCTACGAGAGTTTTATGCTCTAATTGACGATCCTCAAACTAGAAAAAGAATTGTTGCATTAGATTGGCAGAAAACGTCATACTTGGGCCATAACTTTCGACATGAATACAAACCACTATGAACGAATACATGATATAAAACTCATTTATGTGGGTGGATCCATGGTGCAAAAATTGTTTCCATTATATGATCCTAACTAATGAAATTAAGGGTGTGTTTGGATCATAAGTTACTTTAGATAAGTTACTTATGCCATAACTTATATTGGTTTTTATTGAATCAGTAGATAAGTACATTCAGTAAACAACGTACTTATCATCCAAAAAGTAGAAAATAATATTTGGTTTTCAACATTATAAGTAATTATCACGAAAGTCTATTTGATCCCCCATCCATCATGTGGGGCCAACCTTTGATGTAGATTGCTCGTTGTATGGGCCGCACCTTTGATGTGATTGTGAGCTATTCACTATTAAGGGGCCGACCTTTAATGTGCACAGTTCATTAAATAGGGCCCATATTTGATGTTATTCATCCATTATGTGGGGCTCACCATCAATGTTATTGTCCATCATGTGGGTCGTCTATCATACCTACCTTGGATATGGGCCACTCATCATTAGGCTAACCTTTGATGTGGATTGTCCATCATGTGGGGCCCACCTTAATGTGGATCATCCGTCATGTGAGGCACACTGTCACGCCCTAAACTCAAAAATCAGGCTCACAAAATTCCCGATCGCTAAATCTGGTGCCGACAGCCTCCGTAGTACCCCATTCTCGACTCCCGTATATCAAGTTCCGATCCTGGGATCCTACGTGAAGGATTTTCAACATGAATTGGATTCGTAATGAGCATAAACCATGAACAATAACCACAAGACACCATTACAAAATCCACTATGATAAAAAACTTTAAGGTACAATGCGCATGAAGGGAAATACAATGATAATAATAATGGAAACTCCTGAAGCTCGACTGCACGCTCTTGCTACGACTAAGCTACGGCTGCGTCTTAGCATCACCTACACACATCAATTGTACATAAGCTTATATAAAACTTAGTGAGTGATGAGAGTGTGTGTGCAATATAAGCGTGCTCAGAATTTAATATCAGAGTAATGCGGAATCATGCTGATAAGTCCATGAATACTAACAACTGTACCACGGCTATGCATTGCAAGGCATGAATGCTGTCAGTCATACTAAGGTCATGCGATGCAAAGTATGAATGTTATCAGTCATACCAAAGCCATGCGATGGAAGATGCGACTCAAGTATACCAGTCCTCATCCGAATCTACATATCAATGCAACTCATCACTAGAGTATCAAATATCAGTACAGTTCTTAGACTGGACAAGCATCGGGGTTTAGTACACTCCAAATGACACTGCCCCTTTCTCACACGCGCAGTCCAAGTGAGGGTAAGAAACCTCACTATCCGCCTGGCCAATAGCCTGTCAATACCTATCTGACATGTTGATAGAAAACCCATTTACGAGATGGTCATACTCAGCCTAGCAATGCCCTCTACCCTCGAGCGGGTAAGGCATCACTCCCTTTCAACCGACCATGACACAGTGGGAGATGCGGCCTCCTAGTATTCGGCCCTCGTGCGCTCATGTATCCACTCGGTCTCGACGTTGGAGTCACTCTGGTACCATCGGGTTTAGAGATTTTTACCAAGGGACATCTATGATGCCCCGATGCTAGTAACAGTATTTCCAATATCTGATCCTACCATCCACGATATGCCTATGGAGGCCACAGCCCTGATGTCGCTAGGGTGTACAGTAATCATGTCACATAGATGCGAGATGCATGAATCATGCTATCAGTCATGCAGTAAATCCTACGCGTACCGCGCGCTCATGTGGGTAACTCCTATCGGAGAGTCCCATAAACAATCTGCCCAATGACATATGCTATGATCAGTCACTCCTCATATCAAGCATACATATGATGCGTATGGGCATGAGTCATAGAGTTATACTAAGCATGTTATATGGTGATGAACTATCTTCATAATGAAGATGGGCCTAGACGGCTTATACACAACAAGTATGGGCCTAACAATGGGCCCTAGGGAGAGTTACAATGCGAACATTTAACCATCATTGCCCTTACAATGTGGACATGAAACCATCATTGCTCCTAAAGCATGGACAATTATAAACATCATTACATACATCACATTAGGCGTCACACAAAGGCCTCACGTACATCTCTTTGGGTCTCACTCATCGGCCTCAAATATATCACAATGGGCCTCACCATATGGCTTCATATACAACGCATTGGGCCATAACAATGGGTCTCACACACATCAAGTGGGCCACATCAATGGGCTGCACCAATGGGCCTCATATATATTAAGTGGGCTGCATCAATGGGCCGCACCAATGACCCTCATATACATCAAGTGGGCCGCATCAATAGGCCACACCAATGAGCCTCATATACATCAAGTGGGCTACATCAACGGGCCGCACCAATGAACCTCATATACATCAAATGGGCTGCATCAACGGGCCACACCAACGGGCATCATATACATTAAATGGGCTGCATCAACGGGCCGCACCAATGGGCCTCATATACATCAAGTGAGCCACATCAACTACCCCATTCATCTATTTTAGAGATCATTTTAGAGCATTTCCAAAAAAAAAATAAAAAAAATGAATCATATCGAAGGATCATCTGGACCATACTACAAATAATAGTGGTGATAATGATTTTCACCGTTAAAATTCCCAGGGCCGCCATAAAGTTTATTTTCCATACAATCTGTTCATACGGTCATAAAGACTTGATTTAAGTGGAAAAACAAGTTTCATACTGATCCAAAACTTCTGTATACCCAAAAGGATTTCAATGGTGGACGATCAATCCCTAATTGGTTATTGTAGTGTGGTCCACCTGATAAACGATGGATGTAACACATACATCAGCGGGCTCATAGAGCTGCTGATGTCTTCCCAGCATAGCAACCACGCTGCTGGGGCACACCGTCTAGATGATGGACCATTGGGATACAACATATACATCATGAGGGGCCCACAGAAATTGTTGAGGTCAATAGCAATTGTTGACGCTGCTGGAGATGAATGAACGCCATGGATGAAATCATAAAACACATATACCGGGGGGGTGGGGGGGTGGATTAACACACGGGGTGGGTCCCACCCGTCCAAAATTTTGGACTGTGTGGATAAGACCCATACATCAACAGTGGGTCCCACATACTTGCTGACGTCAATACATCAGCTATATAGCTGGTGTATGGACGTCCATCCAATCTGCTCCCAGCAGCATGTGGGTCCCACGTGTGACCCACCTCTATCAAATATATATACATATATTTTTATATACATTAATATATATTAATTATTATCATTTATTATGTTATTATTATTATTAGTATTTTTTTATACCAATGTCCAAGCCCTAGACGACCATTTAAACAGAGCGAGAGAGAGAGAGAGAGAGAGAGAGAGAGAGAGAGAGGACCGTGATGGTAGGGACCCCAGCACTATGGGCCCTCCCTTTCATGCATTACAAGACATACAACAAGTGAGTCTCATTATATGTAGGCCCAACAATTAAAACCAACGGTGGAGATCCCTTCTCCACCAAAAATACAAGGTCTAGATGACCCTTTTATACTAGGAAAATAAACATCATAATGGGGTCCATGGAGAATGGCCCCATCATGGAATAAACATATGAGTCATGGTGGGCCATCGGCCACACCTAGGGCCTAAAGTGAGATCCATACCATCGATCGATAGGCCCCACTTGGCCCATCAACAAAATACAACCTAATCCTACAAAAGCACCCACCGATTGCTAATCTTCTTGGTCCCTTAGCTTCCTTAGCTCCTTGGCTTCTTCTTTAATGGTGGAAGATGAGAATTGAAGGGTTAGATGGTAAGATAAGGGGGGGTAGAAAGATGGGTCCTCTCTTGGCTATTTTCTCTCCTTAGGATTTTCTCTCATGGAAACTTGAGAAATTGTGGAGAGAATGAGAGAGGAGAGGGTGTTGTAAGAGAGATGGGATGGGTGGGATGGATGTTGTAAGAAAGGGTACAGGCGTTGAATTTTGGGTGAGAGAGGGATGGGTGGAGAGAGAGAGAGAGAGAGAGAGAGAGAGATAGTTGAATTTGAGAATGGGAGAAGGATGAGATAGGTAAGGTTGTGTACTTGACTTAGATTGATGGATTGATGTGATGTTTAGGGTAGAGATTCTCTTGGGAATTGCAACGCACAGTGTTTTCCTCGAAATAAACGTAGGCCTACATCTCCTGGCTTGGGTATTGCATTGGCGCGTGAGACGCGGCATTGGAACCACGGCGACGGCGCGGTCGCTAGAATACAAGTTTCAAGTCAAGTCGACTCAGATCTTCGGGATGTGACTTAGGGTCGTACGCAAACGCTGATTATAGGTTGCGGGTTGCCAGAATTTGACTGGTAAGACCGCGGAAGCCTATGGAACAGTACGGTCTAGGATACAGGCCTTACACACACCATTATTAATTGCCCATCATGTGGAGCCCACCTTTGATGTGGGCTGCCCATCATGGGGGGCTCGCCTCGGATGTGGGCCATTCTTCATTAGGGGTGGACCTTTGATGTGGATTGTCCATCATATGGGACCACCTCGATATGGGTGATTATCATGTGGGTCCCACTAGATCATCTACCCATTCATTAGATGATTTTTCAATCTCATGAACTTAGAAGGGGTTCATGGCCATAGAGAGCATATTTCCTTAAATAAATTTCTAAGTTGTTGTGTCACCAGTGAAGAAATAAGTTACTTTTGAAAGTTGAAAAGCAATGAAAAATAACAAATAAAAATAAATAACTTTTTTCTAAAAAGCTATTTATTTAAGTTTAATAACTAAACAAACTAATTTAAGAAAAATAACTTATTAACTTACATAAGTTAAAAAAGCTACTTATTTGATAGTATCCAAACGTCCCCTCATAAGTTGCCTAAGATAAGTTACTTATGCCACAAGTAACTTATCTTAATTTTTACTTATTAAGAAAATAAGTATGTTTGGCAAACAATGTACTTATTAGTTGCTCCTCTCTTTCATCTCTCATGATGTGTCTCTTAGGGTCGTTTGGCACCATGGATTTGGGAGGATTTGAGGGGGTTTCAAATCCCCTGCTTGTTTGGTAGCATAAAGTAACAGGGGGTTTCAAATCCCCTCAAAGTGGGGGTTTGAAATCCACGGTGAGAGCTTGGATTACACCTAAAATCATTTCAATAGTTGCATGTGTAACATGTGTGTCACTGTGCTATTAATCTATTGGGCACATGACCGACTGACGATATCCAAAAACAATTAGATTATTAATGGCATCACCATTAATTACTTTAATATGATGATCAACACCATCCAAACATTGTCCATGTAAATCAACGATTAAAAATCGCTGGTTAGTCACTCAGATGTGCTCTTGTGTTTTTGGCCCATCCGAGACTTCGAATTTCATCATTTTCTGGAAAAGTATATATTTCAGCGGGCTTATTACAATCATTGTGCCAAAAATTACACAAGTTCACTAATTGAAGATATTAAAGTTGATTTAGTAATTAAATTCAAACCCCTGCAAATATACTATGAATAGCTACTTCTGGATTAAAGTTGATTCTCAATCTATGGTGCCAAACACAACAAGAGGATTTCAAATCTAGGGGGTTTCAGATCCAGGGGTTCTGAATCAGCAAGTTATGATAAATAGAAAAGATAAAAGAATTTAACTGAAGTCATTAAGTACTTTTAAGTAACAAAGTTACTTATAACTAATCATAAACCAAACTTATATGAAATAAGTCACTTATCTACTGTTGTATGGTAAGTAGAAAAAAGTAACTTATTTGGTGGTATCCAAACCTTACTTATATGAAAAAGTCACTAATCTACTTTTTGTAAGTAGAAAAAGTATCTTATTTGGTTGTATCCAAACCGGCCGTAAACAAAATGATCTTTATGATGTGCACACCAGTTGGACAATTATATACCAACAACTCATGCTTAGGGATCCGTACAGTCAGTTCCTATATCAGCCACATTCTTGCATGAAAAAGGAACCCCGGGGTTGGTTCCCACCTTCGTATGGCACACTTGTGGTTGATCTAGGCCATTCAACTCTAGGTAGTGCCCTTTTTGAAACCCTAAACCCTAAACCCTAAGTCAAACCCTATATCAGCCACATTCTTGTATGAAAAGGAACCCCGGGGTTGGTTCCCACCTTCGTATGGCACACTTGTGGTTGATCTAGGCCATTCAACTCTAGGTAGTGCCCTTTTTGAACATGCCAGATATTAAAAATCAGGGTAGTTCACTCATCAAGTGAGCCAGATATGTTCGTTTAATTTGGACCTTCACCACATATATTCATTATTGAGAAGAATTTTTGGCGATAGTCCTACCATGTTGGGATGCCTCAAACCAATGGTTCAGATCACACATCTGTAAGCCCCAATTGACACAATTGAAAGACACGTGTGTGTGCTATTCAAAGCATCGGGCTCCAGTTATTATTACTATTATTATTATTATTATTATTATTATTATTATTATATATATATATTATATATATAATATATATATATATATATATATATATATATATATTTTAAAGCAATCAATTAGGCATTTCTGTACTTAGTAATCGACATGGTATTATTAGGAGCTTATATGCGTATGATATCCAAATGAGATCTGAACCACTCATCAACAGGACCCACTATGAAAGTCGCATCATCCAGCAATGTATAAGGATAAATGCTCCAGTTTTCTCAGAGTACTATAACGCTCCTAGTTGCATTGGCATAAAAAAGCAATCCATTGATCCAGACTGTTCATTAGGTTCAACACACATTTCATCGGCTACCACGCAAACATCACACCAGTTTGACAAATATTAATTATTTGATCAATGTCCTTTAGTATGGACGGCCAATATTGTTTATACAAGAACAGGTCCGTTCGACAATTTGATCAGTGTATTTGCTAGTGCCATGTTGGATTCTTTATGATTACGAAGAATCACTTTTGTTAGCTAACCATAGCCATTACATCCATGGCTTGAAAAAGAGATGGCAATAAAAAATAGGCCAAGGATAGATTGGATCATCCAATCAGTGTGATTTTTGCATGTAGTATATGAAAATATTCTAAAATTAATAGATAGTTTAATTAGACGGATTGATTGGACAGTCCAAGTGAATGGATTCAACTAAGGGCACTATAATTTTAAAAGTACTCTGAAAGCAAAGGAACATTTCTCTTAGTTCCAATCGCATTTGTAGATGTCCCACGGGAGATGATAAACTACTTCGCAGGAGAATATTGAAATAAGACACCTGAATTGACTTCGGGAAAGCACCTAAAAATCAATTAATTGGAGAATTGCCTCACCGTTGTTGATGTCTTAAATATTTCAGTAACAAGGATCTGTCAATGCCATCGACAGATACGCAATTCCATTGAGAAAATTCATAAAATTTCATGTTGGTTGCTAGAACATTTTAAGTGTTGCTACTAGATGACATTGAAGGAGTTTGATGCCATTGGTAGATCCTCGATGCATTGTCGATGCTATCGAAGGTCCCATCGAGCATGCACACAGAGTTGCTTAAGTGCGGAATTTGTTTCATATTCTGGTTGTGATAGTATATATATCGGGTGTATTCAGGATTAGGGTGAGAGAGGAGGTATTCTAGGGATTTATAATTTGTTCTTAAGGGTTCAAGGGCATAGCTAGGGCTTGTGAAGATAGATTCGAGGCTTGTTCGAATTAGTAAGACTCTTATCTCTTATAATTTCTACCTTCATAATGCATTACTTGTCGCTTTGTGCCGTGGTTTTTTCCTGAAAGGGTTTTTCTACATAAAATTCGGATTGTTCTTTTTTTAACTTGGTTGTATAATTGTGTGTACCTTGCTTGATTCATCTCTGTATGCTTTCGCAATTTTCCAACAAGTGGTATCAGAGATAACGTTGGGAAGCAGATCGAATATAAAAGAAATGTATCAATGGCATCTAACCCAAAGTTCGATGTAGAAAAATATTTCGGTAAAAATAATTTTGAACTATGGAAAGTTAAGATGAATAGTATCCTAGTTAAGTAAGGATTAGATGAAGCTTTCCTTGAAAAGCGACCGAAATTTATGACAAAAAAAAAAGAAGAATAAAATAAGATGAATAAGAAAACTAGAACCTCTATCCAATTGTGCTTAACAAATGAGATCTTTTATAATGTTATGAGAGAGAAAACTACAACAAGTACATGGGCGAAATTAGAAAATATATATACGATAAAATCTCTTGAGAATCATTTGTACTTGAAGCTACAATTGTTCAATATGAATATGGCGGATGGGACTGACATTGAGGCCCACATTAGTAACTTCAATATGTTAATTTGCAAATTGTTGGATGCGGAAGAAACAATGAAAGATGAAAATCAGGCATGTATACTATTGCACTCTCTTCTAGCATCATATGAGTCGTTTAAAGACTATTTGTGCACCGGTAAAACGACCATTATCGTTGAGACTATTATCTCAGCCCTTCAGTTAAAAGCGATGAGAAAGAAAAACGATGACGTGAGTGCTTTTATAGACGTACTGGTTACGAGGGGGGATTCTGAGTAAGACAGTAGATCATCGTGATCGAGGTCCAAATCCAAAGTTAAGGGCAAGGGCAATTTGAAGTGTTAGAATTGTGGCATGACTACGCACATGAAGAAGGATTGTTAGAATCCTAAGTCGACGTAGGAGAATTTAAATAGTTCTTCAAGGGAAGCCAACATTGCGGAATCCAATGAAGAAACAAATGATAGTGACATGTCAACCGCATCAAAATCTGGGTACTTCGACGAAGCATAGATTTTGGATAGGGGGGCTTCGTATCACATGACCCCTCATCGAAGTTGGTTTACTAGTTATAGCGAGTGCGATGACAGCCAAGTGTTTATGGGCAATGATAATGCCTATAAAGTGGTAGGCACTGGATCGGCGCGCATAAAGATGTTTGATGGCATGGAGCGTATCTTGACCGAAGTAAGACACGTTCCTGATTTGACGAAGAGTTTGATATTTCTGGGAGAACTTGAGGCACTAGAGTACAAATTCACCGGTTTTGATCGTGTCCTTAAAGTTTCAAATGAGGCACTCATATTCAAGAATCCGCAAAGGAATGGAAACCCTTACAAGTATATCGGGAGTACTTCATTGGGTGGAGTTGTAGCATATGTAGTGGATTCCACATCTGCATGTATATGGCATGCACGCTTGGGCCACATGAGCGAGCGGGGCACGAAATTACTTTCTGACCGTTGTTTAATTTCGGTTTTTAAAAGCATTGATTTTAGTATATGTGAGCATTGTATATATGGTAAACAGTCAAGATTGTCTTTTAAGTCTAAGAAACATGTTTATAAGGGAGTTCTAAATTATGTGCATTCTGATGTATGCGGGCCGGCACCTGTGGTTTCTGGTAGAGAGTCGTAATGGTTTGTCACGTTCATTGATGACTATTCTAGAAAAGTGTGGGTTTACTTTATAAAAAATAAATCTGATGTTTTTACCAACTTCAAACAATGAAAGACAATGGTGGAAAAACAATCAGGGCGGAAGGTGAAAGTGTTTAAGACCAATAACGGTGAGGAATTCACTTATGGGGAATTCAATCGTTACTATAAGGATAAAGGGATCGTGAGGCATAAAACAATGAGTCACATACTAGAGCAGAACAGTGTGGCTGAACGGATGAATCAGACTCTCTTAGAGAGAACCTAATGCATGATGAGCAATATTGGGTTGGGCAATGAACTGTAGATTGTGGCCGTTAACAAGACTTGTTGCTTAGTGAATCAATCCACTTCTACAACTATTGATTGTAAAATTTTAGAAGAAGTGTGGAATGGTCAGCAGATAGACTACTCAGAACTGTATGTATTTGGTTGTTAGGCTTGCTCTCATGTACCATCAGTTGAGAGAGATAAGATAGACCAAATGACTAAAAAGTATATCTTTGTCGGCTATAATAATGGTGTGAAGGGGTACAGGCTATATGACCAAGTTACATAAAAAAATCATCCGCAGCCATAACATCGAATTTGACGAGGGATCATTGTTCCGTATAGATGAATACAAGGAAGCGGAAAAGTTGGTTATGGACATTTAGTCAAACAGAGATGAGAGACGAACTGATACAGAGACATAAACAAAAGTAGATGAGTAGGTGGAGCAGCCACCTGTGAGAAGGAATCCTCTAAGAGATCACATGTTACCGCCGAGATACATTAATTATTCAAATGTCGCATTTTCCCTCATTATGGATGGGGGAGGTCCGTATACTTTTCAGGAGGCTCTTGATGAGGTAGATGCCAAAAAGTGAAAAGTAACGATGAATGATGAGATTGACTCCTTATACAAGAATGATACGTGAGAGCTAACGGAACTTTTCGTCGGCCGTAAAGTGATTGGGTGCAAGTGGATCTTCAAGAAGAAACAAAATATGTACAAGGTAAGGTTGGTAACAAAAGGATATGCTCAGAGATAAGGTGTGACTTCACTGAGATATTCATGCCGGTAGTAAAGCAAGTATGTATCATATTTATGTTGGCACTGGTTGCCCAATACAATCTCAAGCTAAAATAGATGAATGTGAAGATTGCCTTCCTGCATTGGGGAATTGGAAGAACATATTTATATGAAGCAACTAAAAGGTTTCAAAATACAAGGGGCAGAGAA
Source organism: Magnolia changhungtana (assembly GCA_030180095.1). Lineage (NCBI taxonomy): Eukaryota > Viridiplantae > Streptophyta > Magnoliopsida > Magnoliales > Magnoliaceae > Magnolia > Magnolia changhungtana. The sequence goes on along the minus strand of JASAUF010000426.1, from coordinate 1,041,829 downwards.
CAAGGTTTGCAGGTTGAAAAGGTCTGTATGGCCTGAAATAGTCGCCTAGGCAGTGGTACAAGAAATTTGATTCTTTCATGGAGAATCAGAAGTTTTTCAGAAGTGAGTATGATCATTCTGTCTGTTACAAGACACTGAGTAATGGAAATTTCATTATGTTAGTATTATATGTTGATGACATGCTTATCGCCGGTTATAGCATATCTGAGATCAACATACTAAAGACTTAGTTATCAAGGACATTCGAGATGAAAGATTTGGAGGCTGTAAATAGGGTTCTTAGCATTAACATACACAAAGACTTAAAGAGGAGCAGGCTATGGTTATCTTAGGTGGAATATCTTGAGAAGGTATTGAAGAAGTATGGGATGGATAAGTAAAATCGGTCAGTGTTCCCCACATGGCTCATTTTAAGCTATCTTTTGAACAATCCTAAAATAGATATATAAAAAAAAAATTAAAAAAAAAAAAGTAGGTCATGTCCCGTGTGCCTTATTCAAGCTCATGTTAGCAGCTTGATATATGCAATGGTTTATACAAGAACAGATATTTCACATGCGGTGGGTGTTGTTAGTAGATACATGTCTAATCTCGACAAGCAACACTAGGAGGAAGTTAAATGGCTACTTTAATATATTCAAGGTACGTAAGACTATGTCTTAACATTTGAAAAATCAGGGGACAAGCAAGTATGCAGTGGATTCTAATTATGTAAGTTGTGGATAATAGAAGGTTGACTTTTATTTACTTGTTTGTGCTAGTGAGTGGAGCAATCAGATGGATGTAGAAGCTTTAATCTATGGTAACTCTTTTAACAACAGAAGTTGAGTATATGGTGGTGACAGAAACATTCAAGAAAGGTGTTTGGTTAAAGAGAATGATAAATCAGTTGGGGATTTAACAGGAGGCCATACCGGTTAATTATGACAACAAAATAGCAATTAATTTGGCTAAAATTTTTGTTTATCACTCACGTACTAAATATATTGATGTGTGTCATCATTTCATCCGATAGGTGCTTGAGAAAGGAAGTGTGACTCTGGAGAAGATTCACACAAGCGTGAATCCAGCTAACATGCTTACAAAGGTGGTTTCGAAGAGAAGTTCAAGTTATGTGTAACTTCTCTAAGCTTAGCGAAGGTGTAAATGGAAGACAAAGTGTGCATGAGAAGTGATGTTGGAGCAATGATGCAAGGCAAGATTAAAGATTGTAATTGATAATGAGCTATAAAGAATATGAAGATTGAAGAGATTGTGGAGATTGTTGTTGATGTCTTAAATCTGTCAGTAACAGGGGTCTGTCAATGCCATATGACAAACTACTCGATGCCATCAAGCAAATATCGATGACATCAACAAATGCTCGATTCCATCAAGAAAATTCAAAAAATTCCATGTTTGTTGCTGGAACGTTTTAGGTGTTACTACTCGATGACATCAAAGGAGTTTGATGCTATCAACAGATCCTCAATGGGTTGTGGATGCCATCGAAGGTCCCATCGAGTGTGCATGCAGAGTTGCATAAGTGTGATATTTGTTTCCTATTCCAGTTATGATAGTATATATAGGGTGTAATCGGGATTAGGGTGAGAGAGGAGGTGTTCTAGGTCTTTTTAATTCATTCTTAAGGGTTCAAGGGCATAGCTAGGGCTTGTGAAAATAGATCGAGGCTTGTTCGAATCGGTAAGACTCTCTATCTCTTGTAATTTCTACTTTCATAGTGCATTACTCGCCACTTTGTGCTGTGGTTTTTTCCTGAAATAATTTTTCAATATAAAATTCAAATTGTTCTTGTTTGGACTTGGTTGTACACGTGCATGTACCTTGCTTGATTCGTCTTTGTATGCTTCTGCGGTTCCCCAACACTTACAACCTTCTGAAACTAAACTAGTGGAAAAATAAAGGAAAATGTGTCAGCAGAAATCTGGTTCCTGCCAGTAGGGGTGTACACGGGTCGGGCCAAGTCGAATTGGCCTCAGCCCGTCCAGGCCCGTTCAACAGCCACACAAGGCCCGAACCCGACCGAGCCTGGTCACCGGGCCAACATCTCCAACCCGAACCGGGCCCGGCGCGAGTTCGAGCCGAATTCGGGCCAGTTTCGAACCTTCGAGTTCGTGTCAGTTTCGAACCTGAGTTCGGGCCAGTTTCGAACCTTACAGCAAGTTCATGGGAAGGGCTTTGGCAGGTAATCCGCGTTCCATTACAAGGCCCTCGATCAACGGTTTAGATAGTTAAAGTATAGACTCCACAAAAAATCTAACTAGTCAGGACATTTACATACATTTGACAAAGCATAAAATAAAACATTTTATACAAATTAAATACAACATCATACAGTGTCGGGGTCGAGCGAGTCGAGTGGATTTCGGACCGAGTCGGGCCAAATCGGGAGGTATCCGAACTCGGCTCGAACTCACTTTCGGGCCTAGAAAATTGGCCCGGACCCGAACTCAGTTCCGGGTCAGGCCGAGTCGGGCTTTTTCGGGCCGGGTCGAGCGAGCTAATCGGGCTAGCCCGGTTTGTATACACCCCTACCTGCCAGCCACCAACAACTAATCAAGGCCTAACAGGTGGCACCCTAATCTCCTATGTGACAAAATACCTTGATTTACATGCTTTGTACAACAATCTGATTCTCACCGCCACCTTTTTCTTTGTTTTTCTACTGGCTGAAATCCGGGATGTGGGAGAGTTCTTCAATTTTCTGATTCCCACCGACATACAAAGTCAACCACTATAAACATGACAACTCCTGTCAATTGAAAGGAGCCTCATGAGTCATGATTGGCCACTTAAGTAGCTAGTGGAAATTTGATTCCTGCTGGTCTTGCCAATATAAATAGATCACTCTCCCCATTTACAAAAGGGAGCCAAGGAAAGATGATGGGGACATCTCGCGCACATGCACGCCCCCTATGCATGTACGCAAGGAGGAGGGCCTCACCATCAATGTAGGTCAATGACAACGTCCAGGGAGGACCCCCCTAGTTAGAGGACTGCGTTTTGGGTCCTTGGAGTGGACTCGATCGTCAAGTGAATCCCACCATGGGTTCTCATGATCGTGGCCCACTATTCCAAACGATCTAGTACTTTTGAGTTTTGGTTATTATTGTTATTAGGAACATCATGGACGGTTTAAATTATTTTGATTAGTTGTTAATTGTGGTTACTTTGTCTTTAAGTAATAGGTTGCGCACATGGCACGAGTTTTGGAGTACAGGATTTTATTATAAATAGGCACCCATTATAGTCTTTTTCCTCATTGATGATTGAATAAAAAATTTTCATTTTTCTGCTCCTCTCTGAGTTGTGAAAATCCAATTAGGTGTGAAACCCTCACTTCTTCGAAGGGCTAACTACCATGGTGCAAAGCCACACCCATCCCGATTCGCCCCCACCTTCTACCATCCATATTTCTCCTCCTATAGTAATTTCACCTACAAATCCATCGTTACTTTACAGTCGTTCCTCCTCTACAATAGATTTCTAGAATCTGGCCCTGCAGGAGGCCTGAAACTTCGGCGAAGCACCACGCACGGACCGTACGTTGGATCGGATCGAAACTTAGGGGGTTTGTAGTCTAACCCTAGCTGTACAACCCTAAGGAGGGGGTTTTGGGGTTCATGGGCCCCACATACGAGCGGACTGCCCTCAGCGCACATGCGTCAGGCGTGGCCTGCTGTCCACACGAGTGAGCGGCCTTCAGATTCACTCTCTCCTCTCTTTCACTCGTCTCTTACCTGATTTTCCTAACCCTAACCCTAGATTGTCTTAAACTCCCAATTTCTTTGCCTTTTTTCCAACCCTAGGGTTTCTCGAATTGAAACTTGTGAATCCCTTGAATTGGAGAAATTATTCCTGTGCATGTGTGGCTAAATCTATTCTCCTTTGAGTATTATTTGGTCTATAATTTTAACTTATCCAGCCCTACCATGTGTAGGCTTGGACCCGTATAGATTCCCCTTGATTGAGTGCTTGACTTTATGTGGGATGTGGAATTTTGTGTGATTGTTTTGAACTAGTATGATCTAAAGCCTATAATCTCGCATATCATGTTAAAATTTCATGTCATGCATCAAAAGAGGGGTTAGGCTAAGGACAATAGAGAGTGAGGAGAGGTCTAAAGGGTTGTTTCAGAGAGAAAAGTTGGAAGAGGAGAAAAAAAAGTTCTCTCAGAAACTGTGAGGAGGGCCAGAATCGAGAGATCCAATTTGTTGGGTATAGTCAATCCTCTTGTGTGAGCCACTCACTTTTAGATGGGTAGAGTATTTGAGTTTTGTGTTATGTTTTTTACATCTTTGTGTGTTCCTACATGTGTCTGTGAGTCTCTATATATGTGTCTCTGCATGTGCGAGTCTCTTACATTAAAAAAGAGTGAGAAAGTTATGGAGAGGGTGTTTGTAAGAACAAAAATTAGAGAGACTTGTGTTTCCTCTAGTATCAAGAGAGATTCCAAAATGGGGTTTTTATGCATGGGATGATATTTAAGCTAGACTTGAGAGAGCTTGTAATCTTTAAACATTATATGGCGGATTCTTCTTTGACGGCCTCGCGGTCTTTTATTCTCAGATTGAAAAGTTTTTTCACATAAAATTTGTGTGCATCTCTCTCTCTTTATCCTATAATTTTCTTTCCATTTGACAATTTTTGGTATGCTTATTGCAATTTTGTGGGTTGGTTTGCACAAACAATGTACTCTATGTTTGTAGAAATTTCTAAGTGATTTATATAAAGGGAAAGAGTTTCGCAACTTCAAAAAAATATTGGTATTAGAGCTTTAGTTGTTTATTGAGGCTTTGTTCATTTTAAATCAAGATGAAAATTTCTACACTAAGGATGATTAGTCTCAATGGAAACAATTGATATATATGGAAAGCCAATATAAAATATGTGCTCTATTGTCAAGACTTATATGCACCCATTGAAGGAAAGAAGCCTGAAACCATGACAGGAGATAAAGGCTATTAGAACAATTCAACAAGAGTTAGATGATGCGGTGTTTCATCATGCGTCGAATAAATCCACAACACAATCTCTATAAAAAAAAAATTGTATAATTTATATGAGAAGAAAATGATGGCAAATAAAGCTACTCATTAGGCAACTTGTGAACCTAAAGTTGAAGGAATCAGCTTTGGTGATGGAACATCTAAATAAGATGCATAACATTGCAAACCTAAATGAGCTTTGGTGACGGAACATCTAAATAAGACACATAACATCGTGAACCAATTGACATCTATGAATATGGTCTTAGATGATGAGTTGCAAGCATTATTATTGCTTAACTCACTAACAAAAAGTTAGGAGACATTAGTGATTTCCTCAAGTAATTTAGTAGCCAATGGAAAGTTAACCATGAGTCACGTGACGAGTAGCTTGTTGAATAAAGAAACACAGAGAAAATCTACCAGTGTTTCAAGGTCACAAGTTTTAACAACTGAAAAAATAGGTAAAACTTCAAATATAGAGAAAAGTCCAAACTGAGATTAAAGTTAAGAAGTAAGATTGTATATGACTATTGTGAGAAGACCGAACATATAAAGAGAGATGAGAAAGAATGAAAAGTAAAAGAAGAAAAAAAAGAAAAAGAAAAAGTAGAGAGACGACTGTCATGGTGGCTAATGATAACACTCTAATTGTAATAGAGGAGAATGAAAAATGTCTAAATTTGGCCAACTTTGACATGAATTGGGTTGTTGATTCGGGACTCTCTTATCATGTTATACCATGTAGAAATTTGTTCATCTCCTACAAGCTAGGAAAGTTTGGTGTTGTCCATATGGGAAACGAAGGATCATCTCAAATTGTTGGCATGGGTAGCATATGTATACAACCAAGCATCGGAGTTAAGCTAGTGCTAAAGGAAGTTCAACATGTGTTGGATTTGCATAGAAGTCTCATATCCACGGAAAAGTTGGATGATGAAAATTATAATACCATCTTTAGAGAGGCAAGGTGGAGGATTACTAAAGGTGTACTAATAGTGGCGAGCGACAACAAAGTGTGGCATTTTGTACTACATGGGGGGGGGAAGCACCTTGACAGACCTACGGCATAAGAGACTTGGCTGCATGATTGAAAAGGGGATGAAAGTCTTGGCAAAGAAGAACTTCCTTCCAAATATCAAAGGTATGCATTTAACTTCATGTGATGATTATCTAATTGGGAAGTAACATAGAGTCTCTTTTGTAAGGAATAACTCTAACCAAGCGACAAAGATTTGAGATAGAGTTTATTCAGATGTGTGTAGTCCCATGAAAACTATTATGGCCGGTAGTGCCTCTTATATTTTTAACCTTTATTGATGATACATCTAGAAAAGTATAGGTATACGTTGTAAAAAATAAGAAAGATGTGTTTGATATCTTTAAAAAGTTCCATGTTTCAGTCGAAAGAGAAACGGAAAAGCTTTTGAAATGTTTAAGGACAAACAATGGGAATGAATACACCTTGAAGGTATTTTATGTGTATTGTGAGAAGCATGTGATAAGGCATGAGAAGACCACTTCACGTACTTAGTAAAATGGTATTGCGCTCCATGCTATAGTTAAAAGAGTTCGATGTTTGTTATCCTCATCAAGATTGCCTAAATTGTTTTAGGGTGAAGCAATGAGAACGGCATGCTACTTGATAAATTTGTCTCCATCCACATCATTGCAATAAGCAATCCCCAAACAAACTTGGAGAGGAAAGATGCCAACTACAAGCACCTACCTTTGTGCATATTCCCAAAGAATTAAGATCCAAGTTAGATGACAAGGTTGTGCCATGTATTTTCTTGGGTTATGTGGATGAAGAGTTTGGTTACAAGTTAACAAAATCCAAATGATGAAAATGTGTGTAGAAGCTGAGATGTAGTCTTTAGAGAGGACAAAACCATTGAAGACTTTGATGAGTCTATCCGGCGAAAGGTTGTTGGTGAGCGAGTAGAATGAGTTGTAGTTGTTCCCCATGAACATCATGATGGTTGTGATGCAAGCATTCCACATTAACAAGATGGTGGAAATGAAGAGAAACATTAAGCACACAGTGAAGATGAGCCCAATCATATCCATGATGATGAAGATTGTGGCAATGAGGGAGAGCAGTCTCTTCTTGATGAGTCGACTATGTTAGAGCCAATGAGTACAAGAGTACTTAAGCCATCAACTAGGTATCCTAGTTCAAAATATGTGATGATAACAGATTGTGGTGAGCTTGAAAGTTATGAAGAAGCTTAAGTTAATGCTCATAAGCACGAGTGGAAGAAAGCTATGTAAGCAAAGATAGATTCCTTGCATAAGAAAGACACGAGTTGGTGAAAAGACCAAAGGGTATAGAGCACCAATGAAGACAAAATGGGTCTACAAGTTAAAAGATGAAAACGAAATAAAAAAAAAAAAAAGTTATCAAGCAAGGTTAGTTATAAAAGGCTGCAATACAAGCATAAAAAAGGTGTTGATTTTGGTAAGATATTTTCACTCATAGTAAAGATGTCATCAATTCGTAAGGTGTTGGGTCTTACGGCAAGTTTGAATCTAGAAATGGAACAACTAGATGTCAAGACGGAATTCCTACATGATGACTTGAATGAGGAAATCTATATGCAACAACCAGATAGCTTCAGGGTGGAAGGCAAGAAGCACATGATTTGTAAATTAAAGAAGAGTTTGTATAAGTTAAAGCAAGCGCCAAGACATTGATATAAGAAATTTGATTCATTCTTAGTAGATCATGGCTACCATAGATTTATGGCGGATCATTGTGTATAGGACAAGAAGTTCTCTGAATGTAATTTTATCATTCTTTATCTCTATGTAAATGATATGCTGATTGTAGGACAAGACATGCACTTGATTGATGGATTAAAGAAAGATTTGAACAAGTCTTTTGTTATGAAAGGCTTGGGACCAGCTAAGAAAATAGTGGAAATACGGATCTCTCGAGATAGAGCAGCTAGAAAGTTATGGTTACCGAAGATTAGTATACTGAGAAATTGTTGGATCACTTCTAGATGACGAATGCGAAGTTGGTTACAACACCACTTGCAGGACAATTCAAATTGATCTCTAGTCAAAGCCCTTCAAATGAGAAGGAGAAGAAAGAAATGGAAACCGCTCCTTATGTATGAGCCGTGGGGAGCTCGATGTATGTTGTGGTATGTACTAGGCCCAACATAACACATTTAGTTGGCGTTGTGAGTAGGTTCCTTGTCAATCTTCGCAAAGGGTATTGGGCTATAGTGAATGGAATTCTTCAGTATCTCAAAGGTACTTCTAAGATGTGTTTGTGTTTTGGAAATGGTGAGCCAAAGATAGTGAGATTTATGGATGCAAATTTGGGAGGAGATATGGATTTAAGGAAAGCCTAACTTAAGCTACTGGTTCACATTCGCAGGGAGATCAATTTCGTGACAATCTAAGTTACAAAAATGTGTTTCACTCTCCAACACTGAAGCCAAGTATACTGCAACCACATAAGCATGTTAGGAGATGTTGTGGATGAAGAATATCATTGAACATTTGGACATCAAATAGGAGTTTGTGGTTAATTGTGATAATAAGAGTGTTACACATTTAGCCAAGAACCCAGCATATCACTCCAGGATCAAACACATTGACTAGTGGTATCATTGGACACAGGATGTGTTGCAGTCAAGGTTGATGGAGCTAAAGAAATTCATACAAGTAGGAATAGTCAGATACGATGACAAAGGCATTGCCAAAAGCCAATGTTGAGCACTGCCAATATCTAATAGGGCTTGATAGAGGAGGATCAAGTTTGTTGGGTTTATCGTTGTACAAGGTTGTGGCTTCCCTTCATGAGTTTGGAGGGGGAGTTACTGGGTATGGTCCATCCTCATATGTGAGTCACTCACTTTTAGATGAGTGGAGTACTAAAGTCATGTGTTATGTTTTTCACATGTGTGTATCTCTACATATGTATCTCTACATGTGTGTGTCTCTACATGTGTGAGTCTCTTACATAAAAAAATAAAAATAAATAAATAAATTAAAAAAAAACAAACAAAAGAGATAAGAGTTATAGAGAGGGTGTACAGGAGAGAATAGAGAGGCTTGTTTTTCCTCTTGCATTAAGAGATACTCTAAAAGGGTTTTTACATATGGGAAGAAGATCCTCAAGCAGGCTTAAGAGACTTGTAATCTTCAAACATTGTATAGTTGATTCTTCGTCGATGGCCCCATGTTTTTCTTTCTCGGATTGAAAAGGTTTTCTACGTAAAATCAGTGTTTCTATTTGATACTTGGTGTTATGCTTGTTGTGGTTTTGTGAGTTGATTTGCACAAACAATACACCCTAGGTGTTTTTAGAAATTTCTATGTGATTTACAGTGAAAAAGAGTTTCGCATCTTCCCAACATGATCATCTCTTCTATTAAAGAGTGTCTGATCTCCCATTTTTCTTCTCGTATCTCACCATTAAGTTGCATTTTACTTTTCCACAAATTTGTCATCTCTAGACCAACGTTAAGATTGACATTGTGTGTTTGGTCTCCTCAATTCTAATCACAGTATTTTCTTTTACTTGTTCTTTTCTTTTCTTTTCTTTTTGGGGAGTCAAGCTGACATTGAGGGCATTGTCTTTGCAGTCCCGATCCCCAGATACAATAATATACTAGAGCTTTGCAAATTCTCCAAAAGTCTCAAATTTTCATAAAGTGGACCACACGATTGTGCTAGCGGAGATGGGTGCCTAACTCCTTCATTCTCTCTTGCCAAGACCCTTGCTCGGAATCTCAAACCATAGACCAACGGTGGAGGTCACTCAAGTTATTGAATCTTGCAACTTCCCAACTCGTAAGCAATTCTACAACATCTAACCAACTCTAGATTTAGAGTTTCATTAGCCAGTGGCCACTCCAACTCAAACATGTCAATCTAGAGCCAATTCCACACCCTTCGCTCACCGAAGAAGTAAAGCAAATAGGTGCGCACAAATAGGTCTTGCGGAACGTTCACAGCATCTATTGTGATTAGATGGGGTACACTATTAGTTAGCGGTAATATGGAATGTATGTATACAAGCAATTCATTAGGCATATAAAAACTTTCATTATTCATTATTGATGGATGGTATCTATTATGGTACGGATGGTATATTCATAATTTTGGGTTATCGTGGCACAAGTAGACAAGACTTGGATCATTCATTGCATGGGGCCCTACTATTCTAGGTTCATGTCTCAAAATCTCATTGACTGGAAGATGCCAATATGGGAGATTTTTGAGGTAATTAATTTCCATCCATTGTAAGGCCCATCATATCTATGGATCACCTAATCAAGGTTGTAGCTTACCTGATCAATGTATAGTATCGATTGTGCAAGTGAACTTGCTATTCATTGATTCATATCTTTAATCTATTAGGCATCACTATTGATGTACCATCCTACAAAAGTCTAGCCATCCATTCATCCATTCATGATCCTTTTTCGTTGAATTTGGATGCTTTTGTGCTTCTCAATCACTTGGGATCTACGTGAACACAAGCAGAATATGTGGTTTTGTGATCCACAGATTCAACTGATTGTCTATCTGTAGATGGATCATACCTTAAAAGTCATACTTTAAATGCTTGGATCATAATCAACATAATAAGTGCTTAAAGAAAATGCCTCAGCATAGAGGGTTACACCTAATTTTACTACTAGGAATATTCATAGTGAGATATGATTATTATTTTTGCCACGGTTTACATTTTTTTTTCTTTCATTTTATTTCTTTCAAGCATAGTTCTAAAACTCAGTGACTCGACCTGAAACTCAGCCGAGTGATCTTGACTGGACGATACTTGAAACCGAGTCACAAGAAAACTTGGCTCATCTGAGTGAGCTCAACTCAACAAGATTTTGAGTCAAGTCGCAAGGAAACTCGCTTGCGACTTGTCAAGCCAGCCCGATGACTTGGTCGACTCAGTGAGACTCAAATTGAGTCATTAGCCACTGTGTGCTTGTTTAATAAATAATAAAAAATTTGGCACTGTTATAGGGTTGAAACACAACCATTTGAGGCCTTCAACCAATGAGCCAAACACCATGCATATCACAACATCTCTCATTTTCTATTTATTTATAAAGACTTGGTTGGGTCTTCAAGTTGATCCCGACACGTCAAATATCCAGTTGAGTTTCCAGTTTTTAAATTATGATTCCAAGTACTCTTGGATTCTTTGTATAAAAAATGAAGGGAATATATATATATATATATATATATATATATATATATATATATATATATATATATATATAAGACTTGAACAAGTACAAGAAAGAATGGAAGAAACAACAAAAGATTCTCTCTTAATAATCTTGAATACAAATGACAGTTGCACCAAACATGTTTATTCAATATGTATTAGTCCTACAATGTCATTGTAGATGTTAGATGGGATTTAGTAATATAAGATGAACAAATACCTTGAACAATATTAAGTATCAAGGTCATGACGTGTATTTTCAAACATCTATACAAAGGGTATGATCGTTCAGAACCATAAGTATACCCTTTGAGTTTCTTTTGTATTAAATAAATGTATTTATCATTACATGATTCAAATCTTTTTTAGATATTGTATTAGATTTTATTATTTTATTTTTTTTTCCAAAAAAATCTGTCTCACTAGTTTAAAACCCAAAAACATGCACCCTGTAGAGTGAAATGACCAAACTGCACTATGCAAATTTTATTTTATTTTATTTCCTAAGATGTTGAATGGGATTTAATGATATGCTTAGATGAACAAATGCCTTGAACAATATTGAGTATCTAGGCTATGAAAGTATATTTTAAATATCTATACAAAGGATATGATCTGACAATTCATGTTGACTGCGAGAATTCAGATGACTTTATAGATAAGACGTCATACACTAACCACCAGTAGACTTGATGCATTGAATAAAAATATTCATCACTATATGATACAAATCTTTTGTAGATTTTATATTAGAGATTTTTACCAAAAAAAAAAAAAAAAAAACTGGAGTAAAATATTGGAACATTCTAATTTTTTAGCCTTCTAATTATCATGGGGGAGGTGCGATTGTTGGATGGGTTGGATTTCATACAAATACCACATGGTCGCACAATCCTTGACTAAACCAACTTTTGGGAAAATATGCAAAAGGACATTTTGGACATGTTTTGGTCAAATGAAAAGTTATTGAAGATTTTTCTGTAATAAGTTCCTATAATCATATTTGAAAATTCCATCCATTAATATCATTTTATTCAAATTTATTTATTGAGGCTTCCTAATCCCTCACGAGTGTATAACCATGCCAATTGGAATGCCAACCTATGTGCCCATATAAAACTGGAGCAAAATTGATCCGTCGAGGTGTCTTTTTTCTCAAAGAATCAGGGAAAGGTTTGCACATCAGCTAGACCCACATTACAATTGAATTGCCTCCCACGTGGAATGCACATGCATTTTGCGTGCGTGGTGTGCGCGCGTGTGTGTGTGCGCGCGTGCGTGCGTGTGCGCACGCGTGTGCATGTGATGCTCATGTCCAACCTATTGGACTACTAGTTTACCATCCAACCAGCGGATAATTTACATCCTCCCATGCTCGTGCAACACCCAACCCCACCTAATAGGCTGGCCCCACCATGAGGAACACTGTACCAAGATGAGCCTGATCCACCCATCAGGTGGGTCAGGCATCTATCTTCTTTTCTTTCTTTCTTTTTTTAATTTATTTTTAAAAAAAATATTATAGGCTATCCATTGTTTTCTGTGGTGTGAGCTTCCTGATGAACGGATTGGGTGGATTCTTGAAGTAGGTGAGCTGGAACTTCTCTTTTTCAGGTCTGATAGCCATTGGGTTGCTTCTTGAAGTAGGTGAGCTGGAACTTATCATCTCTCTTTCAGGTCTGATGGCAGGGAGGCTCCTAGACATGGTCAGTGCTGACCACTTCGTAAATAAACGGGCTAGAATTTTTAGTCCTGGGCCATGAAATTCCAAAGCAAGCCACCCGAAAAACCTAACAGCCAACCCAGTCAATTGACGGCCTTATTCACATGCCAAGAGTTGGATATTCAGGAATTCCATGTCATAAGTTCCCGGAACCTGAAGATCCTGGAGAGCAAACAAGGCCCTTAGCATATCTCTGAGGTGAGAATACTCTTTCTTGTTTCTATCCTTCATTAACCAATATACTATCTAAATCATCTTTATTTCCTTGAACAATTAAACAGTTCTTTCGACCCCAAAGACGAGAACTGTGACTGCATTAGTAGGCAAGAGATTTTTAGCAATTGCCATGCATTCAGAGACAATAATCAATAAATGATCAACACTGAAGACCACATTACCAAATGTAGCAGACAATATCAGTTCGTGGATAAGCTACCAGTCTCAATTCCAAGGAGAGAGAGATCGCGTTGAAGACAAGCTGCATTTTTGAAATGTAAACCAGTCATGCCAACATTTACGGCAGCCTCGATATTTACCACCCTGGAACCAGTCAAGGATGGACTAAATGAGCCATTAATAAATAAATAAATAATTGTCAGAACATAATCGGTAGAGAAGAAAATTTGTAGAAGCATTGGGCATGAGCTATTGAAAGAAATCACTCTAAGAATACTACTATGTGCATGTTGTAAATAACTTCCACCTGACCATTCTATGGATAGAGAATTTTCTTTGTTTTTACCTTTTAATATTTTTGAATTAAAAAAAGTAAATCAGGCAAGTGTTTCGGGAGGCTCACGCCTCGGATTGGGATATTCATTAAGCGGATTAAGAAGAGGTCCCTTGGAGGTAGTGTGATTGCTGCATGCATATAAATCTTAAGGATGATGCACTATTCATTGAATGGCCATCATAATAATTTTGATGGATGGGATGGATGGATTTTGTATTATTGGATGGACGGATGATTGGATGGATAGATATAACGGATGGATGGGATGGATGGATTTTGTATGATTGGATGGACAGATGGATGGTTAAATGGATTTGATGCATGGATGATTGGATGGATGTAATGGATGGATGACTGGATGGAAGGATGGTTGGATGGGATGGATGGATGGATGGTTGGATGATTGGATGGATGGATTGATGCTTGGATGGATATGATGGATGGATGATTGGATGGATGGATGGATGATGGATCATCCATGTGTATCATGTTTGTGTGCTTATTTATGCATGGAAGTATAATGTTGAATGTATTATGCATGTTGGTTTTCATGCATGCATAGATTGACTTATTACTTGTTAATTGGTTTGATGAAATTTAAGTGATTAACTGATTATTGTGTTATTAATGGATGTTGTTATTGGTTGTATTTGCAGACAGGTAGCAAGAAGTAAATTGTTGCCAAGATCGGGAAAAGAATGAGTAATAGGCATTGGTTGGAAACATGGATAGCTAATGGAAACGAATAAATATCGAAGTATTTGCAACTACTGTGGACACTTATCAAATAGTGGGGAAGTGTCTAGGATGAAGGAGCACTTGTCAAGGGGGGATAAGAATATGAAGAATTGCCTAGGCGTATCATGGAAGTGAGAGCAGAGATTAAATAAGGGTTGAGTGAGGGGAAGACATATTAGGCAAGAATAGTAGGCATGGGAGAGGGACATCATGGAGGAGTTACAGGTTCCTAGATGGGGCATAGGAACTGTTCAAGAGGAGCAAGATGACGATGATGAGGAGCTATTGGTATATCCAAAGGAATGAATTATTGAACCCTCCACCATGCTAGTTAGTTTATTACGTTAGTTTTATTTTTTTCACTTGTATTTTAATTATTACTTTTGTTTATATGTTAATGCAACTGAGTAAATATGATTTGAGTTTCAACATACTAGTTGAACCCCATGTTCCATTACAGACGTCGGCAATGAGAGGATCACGGATTAACGATGGTCGTCTAACAGGTCTATGAACCGTTGTTTCCTGACTTCAAGGAAAAAAGCAAAATTCGAGAACCAGGTAATGCAAACTAAGCAAATTTCAATAATAGTAAAACAAATTTACTTTTTGATAATCTCTACAAATATGGTGATTAATTATGGCCATTTGTAAATCTGTGTTTATAGTTGTTGTGTTTTAGAAATACTATGGGTGTTTTCTTGATTGCACCAACAAAAGCATCGAGAGAAACGATGATGCCATGTGAGTATATTAATTATTTTATTTACTTTTGTATGATTTATAATTAAGTAATTGCATTCCCTGTATAAATTGAAACATGCTTCTCATGGATATTTAGGCGATTGGTAGGTGATGTACCCACACTGTAGTTATTAGCAACCCGTATTCTCGCCCAGATTGTATCATCTTCATCATGCGAGAAGAATTAGAGCATTTGGTTGCTCATACACACCAACAAGAGAAACAAATTGGGATATGAGAAGTTGTAAAAGCTCGTATACTACTATTATAATATTGAAGTTGAAAGAGATGCAACAACAGGAAAATCGAGACATAGAGGGACATAAAGACTCACTCGACATAATGTCGATAGACACGATGGCACAATTCAGTAATAATGCTAAGGACCCACTTTATGACTAGGTCAAGTCAACTGATTTAGATGATGCCGAGCAAGGCCTTGCTCTAAAGGTAGCAGCGTCTCTTGGTATTTATGTTGGCCAGGTAATCAGTGGCAATGAACCTTCGATGCTTTTATGAGAAATCCAATCAGCATTTCCAGCATTGAAAGAAGAAAGTTGGACGCGCCAAGGAGACTATTGCACAACTTGTCATCCATGGATATCAGTGCAAAGCAATGGAGCTCCATTTTAGTTCTACCTCATGCACATGAGGGATATCACGAGTATGGGCATGGCAGCTTTGGCATTCAGTCATACTCGTCCACCCATGGATACGCACAATTGACAAAAAGCTCTTCCGGTTATGGGTATGGAGGGGGATATTCGGGATACCCATATGATTGGACCCAATACCATCCGGGCGTCGGTATTGGAGTCGGTCTATACCCTGCTTAGCCACAATAAGTGTTTATCATGTAGTATCCATGTCTGAACAAACTCAAACAATTCGGGGAAGCTAAGTATCAGAGATACATGAGAGAGTACCTCAATTGGTATAAACAGGTGATGACCTAGGCAAATTATTGTTGACACATTGAGCAATAGTATTATGACAGACAGTGTAGGTATCTAGATGATGACTATGTACCACCTTGTTCCGCTCCATTTCAGTTCTATCTTATGCGTATGGGGGATATCACGGGTATGGGCATGGTGGTTCTAACATTCAACCATACTCTGTAACACCCCAAACTTTTCAATACCCGAGTATTGAAAGTCCTCGAGTGTTACCGTGAATTTAACCTATTATGTACACGTATACGGTACCAATCTAGCTAACCTAATCCTACATCCATCCTCCAACATGAATCTGACCAATTAAGAATAATCTTCATCCATAAATTAAGTCATCCGACCGTTGATCATGTGGTTTGATATATGTACCTTCCCTTGACTAAATCGGTAAATAACTCTTTATCCACAATTATTTAGATGTAAGTTTTTTTGTAAGAATTGTTTAGAAATGGACATAAAACTATGTAGAACCATTAGATTGTACAAAACTCTTAGATCAGCAATAATTACGAAAATGCCATTAACCTAGACCCCTGAATTCTAGATTACATGATTCCCCTTATCCGCTTGATGAGAAAATTTACACCATGGCTATTTATCATAAATTAACCATACATGTCGATTTTCAGCCATTAGATCATCATAGAAGTGACCCAATTGACAAATCAGCCCCTTAACCATTGATTTTGGTGTCCATCGAGTGAAGAAAGGTCATAGGTAGTTGTAGTAGGATATTTCCCTTCATATGAATGACTTGGATTGCCCATCATATGGACCAAGTGTGAAAGATGAAGCCCCGCTTTGGTAAGCTTTTCCTTAAGCGCGAAGTTATCCTTTCGAGGCTTATCAACTTTGTATAAATCTAGATCTTCAGATCTAACCACTTACTGCCGTCTATCGAAATTCAAACTTGGACCACACCTTGGCCTCACATGACTATGACATTATACAAAATTTAGACCCCAATCTATAATCTTACGCTGTTGAACGCAGAAGCCAATTCCTTCCTTTCAATCTTACGTAAAGCCCGGATCTGCTTCATACTTGGGTTCATGGACCAACATGACCCGACTAGATTGATGAATGAAATGGATTTCTCAAAAATTCATCGTAGTGGACCCAACTGATTCCATACAAACGAACCGGAAGGTGTAACTTCTGCAAGCCAATGCATGAGGAATCGGTTACGTAAGTAACTTCTTACGATAACTCTCACTCACACATTGTTGCAACGTGTAGCCCACCAAAAGCTCGGATCAGCCCCATATTTGAACGCATGGATCCAAAGGATTCGACCAAGAAGATGAGTGGGAGAGATTCTTGAATGGACCCCGGGTTGGGACCCACCTAACGACTCGAAATTCAAATCAAAAGAATAACCTAAAGGTATGGCCCTCCTCAAAAATTAGGCACTTTAAAACGGGCTGTAAAACGAATAGACGGAGTGGATTTCTTGTAACATCCCTGTGGACCCCACAATCTAATGAGTGTGCACAAAGGGTGTATGCACCCCAACACACGACGATTCCAATTACGGTCAAACCACATTTGACCTGTGAGTTTCCGAAAAAGGGAGAACACCTCCCTGACTTCGCGCACCGTTCGCAACTAGGACAGACGACGACTGAGTGAAGGCGTTGTGGCCCACCATCACGATCAATCCGAATGATCTGAACCGTCCATCGTGGCCAGGGGTCAAAACCGACCAAACCCTAGATCCCCTTGCACTTTTCCAAGCTCCCACGTGTACACGATATCGAGCACAAGCAACTGGGCTGCGCATGGACGATTTGTGATCGAGCTTGACTAGGCCACACTTCATTCCATTTGGAAAATCCGAACCACCCATTGAGCCTAACTCGTAGTTACGGTCAAGACCATAAGATCCATAGTCCCATGCAACTAGCTACGTGCACGACAACAAGCACGGGAGGAAATTCCCCTTCCCTTGAACGGCAATCCAAGAAATCCGGCCACCCAAATTCACGACGATCTGAGCCGTCCACCACGTCCATAGGACAAATCCAACCAAACCCCCAACCCTTTTCACACCAAACTAAACCAAGAAACCAAACAGATTTCCGTCCACCCTCCTTTCGCTACACGAACAAGAAACCTGCATAAGTTTTCTTGCATATTCACGGCTGCACAATTGCGTAACCAACCCCAAGAAGAGTCTGGAACTCTTATGCCTATAAAAGCCATGTATCCGACCAGGAGGAGAAGGGAAGAAAGGGAAAAAAAAAAAAAAAAAAAAAGGAAGAAAATGAGAGAGAGAGAGAGAGAGAGAGAGAGAGAGAGAGAGAGAGAAAGAAGAAAGAGAAAGAAAAAGAAAAAGAAAAGGAAAAGAAGAGTGAGAAGAGGATTGGAGAGAAAGAAGGATCGAGTTGAACTGAGTCGACTCGACTTGGAAATTCTGCTGAAGATGCAGGACGGATCAAGCTAAGGTTAATTACTAATTAGGTTAACCCTCTCATCTACTGAATTTATATCTAATTGGTTTCCTTGGTAAGGTAGATCTTAAACCTAGATCTTAAGACAAATCCTCACCTTCGATCTTAACCATATGAGACAGTTAATGGAATGAGCTAACCACTCGAATTGTTTAAAATCATGTTAGAATTTAATCCTACGGTGTATACTCACTCTCAAGGGAGAAACGACGTTAGAGGTGAGGGTTTTATCCTTTAAGCTTACTTTAATTTAAGTTGATATGTATTTCTTGCCTTTTACCTGTTCTCATGATTTTCTCTCTGCAATTGTTTATTTTATCATCAGCAATTATTTACTCTTTGGGAATTATGATATGATGTTAATTACGAGTGATATTTATGAATTTATGTGGAGTGATGGATACAAGCCTTGCCTTGCCTTTACCAATTTTGTTGAGTTAGCCCTTGCTACTCATCTCTTGTTGAGTTGGCCTTTGCCACTCTTATCTTTATTGAGTTAGCCCTTGCCACTCTTCTCTTTATTGAGTTGGCCTTGCTACTCTCTCATTTTGTTTAATTTGGTCATTACCACTTTTGTTGAGTTAATCATTGTCACACTTCTCTTTATTTTATCAGCCTTGTGCTATCTATTTTTATGGCGTGGGCATGTGTCTTGATATTCCAAAGCTCCCATAATTCAATGGATTTCTCTCCTTGGTACAAGTACTATGTTAGGAATCCCTCTTCTAGTGATCGAATATATATCGTGGACGTAATGCACTTTTGGTAGCGACTCTTGGGGCGACACGTAATTCCATGTTTCATATGTAGTGGTGCACAAATCGATGTAAGTAATTCGCAATGCGTGTTACATCACTTCCAGGATTGGATGTCGTAAATAGTTGCTCCATGAACAAATCGTGTCACATAATTCATTCAGTCATGTATTGTGTTTGTCTTGGGGTAACTGTATAAATCCATATTAAACGTGGGACACGCCGGCAAATCTCCAAAGTATGGGACGCGGGGCGAGTCAGATAACTCTAATCATATTCTACATTGTGGCGATCGCTAAGTGTGATGAACTGCATATACTTTGCTAGGCATACATCTCATGTAGATTGCTTGTGCATATTGATACCTCTTATAGTTGTGGAGTATGGGACGTATCAGAACATTTACATTGCTTTTATGAATCGCTTAAATTATTGTTAATCTCAAAGGATGACCATCACTATGAGTAGGGCGTTGACCCTCTTCAACCGTACAGATGATGCAAGTGACGTACAGATTGAAGACCTAGAGGACCATCTCCCTATGGAAGATTATACTGAAAGAATAAGATGATAATTCTATGATTTAGTTTTATACTTCCGCTGCGAACTCAATAAATGTAATAAGCTCCCATTGAGAGGACATTTGATTATTCCTTTACTCCGATGAAATAATTAATATAGTCGATTTTATTCTCGTGAATGTTACCTTCATGAATGTATCTGGATGTGATCCAAATGAAAATAATAATAATAATAAGGTGCGATTTTTAAAAGCATCCAATTTATACATTATTAACACCCGATTTTCTCGGGCACGAGTACAAAATATGGCCGTGAAAATTAGGGATGTTACATACTCATCCACTCAAGGATACACACAGCCGATAAATAATTTTTCCGATCATGGGCACAGATGGGAATACTCGGGCTACCCGTATGATTGGACCCAATGCTATCCAAGAGTCGAGGATGGAGTCAGTCTGTACCCTACTCAACCACAATAAATGTTCGTCACACAATACCCACGTCTAAGCGTACTCAGACAATTCGAGGAAGATAAGTATTAGAGATATGTGAGAGAGTACCTCCACTAGTACGAATAGACGATAACCTATGTAAATTATTGTTGACACATTGAGCAGCCGTACGACAGACAAAATAGGTATTCAGATGACGAAGGTACGTATTTTAATTTATTTGCTTTTTACATGTCTTAGTTATTGTTTGGTACTTACATTGTATTATATAAACTCATTTTAGCTACTATTGCATTGATTTCTTACACCATCACACTTATTATAACATAAATGCAAGTACCAAAATGAGTCAATATAAAATAAAATGAGGGGATGACTTAAAAGCATGTGCTATCGTAGGAAACTAAGGTAATAGTAACCAAATTGAGTTTATATAATACAAATGCAGATATCAAACAATAACTAAGACATGTACAAAGTAAAGGAACTAAAAAATGTACCTATTTGGTCCCCTTATACCCGCATGGAGCTACGAAGTGACTCGTAGTTGTCACCTGAATCCTTACTATCTATTTTAATACTACTGCCAAATGTGTTGGTAGTAATCATCTACTCATACCAATGGAGGTACTCTCTCAAGTATATTTGATACTCATCCTCCCAAAACTGTATAAGTACGCCCAAACGTTGGTATTGCATGATGAACCCAAACTGTGGCTAAATAGGGTCCTAAGGGTACAAACTGACTCCAACCTCAACTCCTAAATAGTGTTGGGCCCAGTCATACGGATACCCTAAATATCACCTTCCATACCCATAAGTGGAAGAGTTATCCGTCAATTGCACAAATCCATGGGTGAACGAGTATGACTGAATGTTGAAGCCGTCACATCCATAGCCATGATATCCCCCATGTGCATAAGGTGAAATTGAAGTGGAGTTTTCTTACTCTGAGCTGATATTCATAAATGATTGACAAGCGATGTGCAAGAATCTCCTCGACACGTCCCACTTTTTTCCCGACACTAAAAATATAGACTGAGCGGTGCCACTCTCATCGAAGATGGGAGAAAGGATCCATAGTTGTCATCCTGAATGGCATGGTCAAAGTAGGCCTCTTCAATGAATTGGACAACAATCGCCAACTCTGACCCGCCATGCACGCACCACCACTGTCACCTCTACCCAGTCACTACCACCTACATCGGTGCTAATGTCGCTGTCATGCCCACCAAACTGGCCTCCATCCCCTCCCTCACCATCGCTATCATCATCATCATCCCCATCACCACCATCGAATGGGGGTAAAGTCTCATCATCATCGCTCAATACAACTCAACCATGAGGAGCCTATGAAGATGCCTCACCTCCCCCATCAGGATGAACCAGACTCCTCATCAAAGCATCTAAGGAGTTTGCCTTAGCCCTCTGCTCGTTGACTACCTGGTCGACGTTAATACCAAGAGATGTTGCTCCCTCAACTACTCCAGAGCAAGGCCTTCCTTGGCATCATCTAAAACGGCTGACTTGACCCACCACAGAGTGGGTCCTCAACATCATCACCAACCTATGCTATCGTGCCTATTAACATCAGGTTGAGCGGTTCCTAATGTCCCTCCATGTCTTGATTTTCTCGTAAGTGCCTCTCTTTCAACTTCGTATTAAAATAGCAATATACGAGCTTTTGCAACTTCTCATATTCCTCTTGTTGGTGTATATGAGTGACCACGTCCTCTAATTCCTCTTACGTGGATAAGATGATATAGTCTGGGCGAGAACATGGATGGTCAATAACTGTAGTGTGGGTACATCGCCTCCATACATAACCCACCACTCGCCTGCATATCCATGAGAAAAATATTTTGGTTTAAATGAGGAACGCAATTAATTATAAACCATACTACAGTAAATAAAATAATAAATACACTCGCATGGCATCATCGTTTCTCTCGATGCTTTTGTTAGTGACTAAGAATGAACCCCTAGCATCTATAAAATGCAATAACTGTAAACACAAATTCACAAATGACGGTTAGTAATCACCATATTATAGAGATTTAAGAAAGTAAATTTATTTTACCATTACCGAAATTTGCTCAATTTGCATTACTTGGTTCCCGAAATTTGCATTTTCCTTTTGAGTCAAGGAACAACATTTTATAGACCCGATGAGGTTCCGGTAGTATGCTAAAACTCAAATCATATTTACTCGGTTGTATCAACATATTAACAAAAGTAATACATAAAGCGCAAGTGCAAATGATAATAATAATAATAATAAAGTTAAATGTAACAAACTTACCAGCCTGAGGGAGTAGATGCTCTAGGGTCCTAGTCCATCTGTCATCGATGATCTGGAGTACCCATATATGCGAATTGGGGATACGACTCATAACCCCTTTCATCGATCTCAGGGGCTCGTACATGGACCTCATCCAAGGCCACGTCTCATTACCTATGACCCTAAGAACCTTGTAGATCTACTACAGGATGGCAACAACATCATGAACTCCCTCACAGAAGAAATCACTAGGCGTTGTTGTTGCAACCTTTGTGCGCTCTAGGTTTGTCTTTGATTCCACTCTAAGTATCTCTCAGATTTGAACAAACCCTAAGCCCCGCTCTATGCTTGTATAAGTTGTCGACTGCAATAAAGTTTGTGGCAAACCGTATCATACTCAATCATACGATATCCCCTTGACAACGCTCGTGCATCGCAACTAACAAACATGAACGACTATATGAAGTTCGTCACCCTCCTCATTGCCACAATGGTGTTCATGACTATCGCTCTCTGGCTTATTGCCACAGGCATCAGATCAATGCAATGAGCCATGCATAGGGTCCACTATATATTATACTTCATCAACTTCTTCCCCACCTTCAATCAAATTCTTTAGCCCCACCTCTCTAATCACTCCCTTTAAAAGGTTGAATATATAGGAGTGACCCTTTATTTGAACGAATACATTAACTGATCCGAGGAAGTTTGTGGGTTCCATCCACCCATTGTATGTGATTGTCATCCTATACGTCTCCTAGTTCGGCTTGAGTTCATGTACCTAAGCTTGCATCTCCTCAAACTCTTGATCAAAGTAGACCCCCAAGATCTCCTTTGGCATTGGAGGCTTCATGTCTATCCCAACAATGTTGCACGGTGTCAATCATATTTTGGAAATGAGGGGTGACTACTGCATTTGTTGGTATGTGGTTCAAAATGAACCACATAGCTATGGCGCTCCCCCTAGTCTCTTTGAAACCCCCAATGCTCCATATGTCTTTCATTCTCCTATGCTTTGCACCTGCAATGGGTGCATTAATAACACAAGCGCTCTGGGCAAGGTGTGCAAAAATGGTTATGTTTATGCCGTAGTGGCTATAAGAATCGTTATAGCCTCATGATGGAGAAGAAAACGAAAGAAAAAGAAAAAGAAAAAAATACCTCTAATTTAATTCTTCTTCAGCTGCAACTGTTGCGGTAGCCAGTATAGCTCTCTCTCTCTCTCTCTCTCTCTCTCTCTTACCACTCCAAAGGCAAGGCGCACGACACTAATAGCGCATTCACTGTTTCGTGGGGCCCATCTTGTTGTATGCCTTGTATATCCACGTTGTCCATTAGTTTTGCCAACTCATTTTAGGTCATGGTCCCTAAAATGAAGTAGATCCAAATCTCAAGTGGACCCTAGTAGGGATTGAATGCCCACTGTTAAAAATGTCCCAAGGCCCACCGCAATGTTTATTTGCCATCCAACCTACTGATAAGGTCACACAGATCTAGATGGAGGGAAAACACAAATATCAGCTTAATCCAAACTTTTGTGACCCCTAGGAAGTTTTTAATGGTGAACGTTCAATCACCATTGTTTCCTATGATGTGATCCACCAGAGATTTTGATCTGCTTCATTTTTTTTACCATTGCCTAAAATGAACTGGCAAAACAGATGGACGGCATGGATATACCACACATATTTCAAGGCCCCAAGTTTAGGGCCCCACCGAACTAAACTAGATTGGGTACAGACCACCAACCTTGGTGCTGCATTGACGTTGCAAAGTTTTATAGACTCACATCATGATGTATGTGTTATATCCACACCATCCATCCATTTTTCCATATTATTTTAGGACATGAGCCAAAAATGAGGCAAATCCAAAGTTCAAGTGGACCACACCACAAAAATGGTGGGGATTGAACGCCTACCATTGAAAACTTTTTGGGGGCCACAAAAGTTTTAGATCAAGCTTATATTTGTGTTTTTCCTTCATCTAGGTTTGTCTAACCTTATGAACATGTTGGATGGAAAATAAACATCATGGTGGGCCCTAGGAAGGTTTCAATGGTGAGCATCATTGTCCCCACTACTTTCTGTGGTGTGGTCCACTTGAGCTTTGGATCTACTTCATTTTTGTGCTCATGCCCTAAAATTATCTAGCAAAATAATGGATAGTGTGGATATAACAAATACATCATGATGGGGCACACAAGACTTTACTGCGTCAAAACACCACTGAGGTTGGTGGTGTGTGCTACACTACGCGATCTGAGTCCCACCTAATCTGGCCCTAAAAAAATTATATACGAGGCATGTATTAACTCAAAATTAACCAATTTAATTATTGGATTGTTGTTGCTGAGATACAATCCCAAAATCAAATTGTTTGAACAATTTTAACTGTTAATTTGCATACACTTATTTTTTAAATAGGACCATTTGATATTTTCATTCTTCACCATGCAATAAATGTCCACCGATCCATTAGTGGGATAAGTGTCAATAAATTGGATGAATTTGAGGCTGATTTGGGGAATCAAATGCTCCAGCAAATCGGCCCCAAATTGGTGACACTACATTCGAATTTAATTTCAATTTTTTATTAAGATTTATTAGAGGAAATTGTATCAAATTGTTAGATATAGAAATTACATGATATGGCATAAGTCTCTAGAATCTATATGTTGAAATGAAATGTACATGAATAGTGAGGTATGCCAAACTAATCTCATCTCCCACCTTGAGGATATATTGAGTCAAGCATCACCCTATCTATATTCCCTCCTGTCCTGCTCAGTAACACAATCCTCACGATATACCAACAACTCCAAATCATCATCATCCTACCCAACCGTCCCTAAGCCCTGTCCAGGAACCCATAACTCCTTGATGTTCTTCTCCCATGCTTGTTGTTGCCGCCTATGTGTCTTCCCCTCACTTAACATTTTCCAATCTCTACTCTCACTTCCTTTAATACACTTAGGCAGACCTTCACATTCTTATATTCCCCTGCCAAGAGCTCCTTCAGCCTAGACACCTTCCACATCTTGAAACGGAACCACAATAGTCGCAAATACTTCCATATTTATTCGCCTCCATTGGTCATCCACGTTTCCACGAAATGTCTCTCCTTTTCCCGATCCCGACGACATTTTACTTCATGCTACTTGCATACAAATACAACCAATAAAATTGATAACCAAAAAATTAATAAATAAATAAATAATAAGTTAAATTAAATTAAATTAAATCCAAACATAGTAAGATACAGGGTATTGATCTCTTTATTATTCCATAGTTTATTCAAATACGAGCTTTGGTAAGTTCACATGCATGTATAAAGGCAGGCCATCTACAACCAGAAAATGTGCCAGCATGGCACACGGTTATGAGATCCAACCTTCCATCAGGTAGTCCCACTGCATAGATGCCCTGGCCCAAAGAAAAAGGATGGTCCACTTATAAGGTAGGCTCCAATTTACAAAATAAATGGGCAACTAAAATAAACTAGGGCCAGTTTTTCTAAGCCATCCAAATGTTTTTAATATCATGATCTCATGATGGCAGACCATCCTGATTTTTTGGCCATATGGTCAGCTAACAATGGTCAGACCCCCCTGATGGACGATTTGGATCTTGCTCCTGTGTGCCATGCTCGCACACGGGCCACTGTGTAAGTTGGCTGCCTTGTACATGTGTGCTTAACAGACCATCTTTAGATCTTGTACTACAGAGACGAGTTCCAAAAATAGTAGGATATGGTTGTAACCATATCCAAGGCATATCCTCCAATAGCCCATACCCATATCCATACCATCCTCTGGAAAATTTTCATGCCTATACATGTATCAGGGTATCATAGCCTGTTAATGTTTCACTTCATACGTGCATAATTTTGAACTGAAGTTATATAAATGTCATTAATAGCATCTTTTTTTTATTGATATCAGTGGTATGAAAAATAACCTGTCATCAATGAAGATACAACTTGCTGGCTCAACTCCAAGACGATGCAAAACTTCCAAGTAAGAATCCACTGCAGGTTTCCGCTTTCCTGTGTAAGAAGTCAATGGATGATATCAGGAGTACAACATATGTCTGCCTTTTGTGAATCCAAGTTTGTTGTTTTGACAACAATCATGGAGATCAATCCAACATGTAAAGTTTCAAGAGCATTTGTATGTAATCGATCAAGAAATCAATTGGAGAGCAAAAATTAACAAAAATACAATATTCAAATCCAAATAAGTGAAAACAAAACCATACTAAAAATTAAAGTATCATTCATATAAATTGACTCCAGAAATTGCTAATATGGGTTTCCAAACCCTTAGAAAATGAATACAAAAGCAGAACTACTATATTAGTTATGATTAGAAGTCCTTCAGTGCTGGAAAAAAAAAAAAAAAATCAGAGTAGGGTTTAGTTTAATAAATCCATTCGAGTATGGAGAAATCATTTGAACAAGTATTTCGGAGAAGATCACTGCAAAATGGTGCTATAAATCTAGAAGCCCACCTCTACACCTAAGAAACATTTCATTCTAGCTCTCTCAAGATAGACATGAGACCCTCTAGTGCTAGATTTATTTCCAGAAATGTTCTCACGATCAAGGTATTCAACAACCGTTACGTAACGTTAATGGCTTGGGCCGTCATGCTTTACGGGTAGCAACGGCCGGTTATGAAAAAATCAGACCATAATGGTTCAGTAACGGTTAGTTAGGTCCAATGTAATGGCTTCGGGCCATTACGCATATATAAGCCCCATTTTGGGAGTTGTTTTGTTATTATTGGAATTATTTTTAACCCATTTTCAACTAGATTTGTGCAATCCTTGAAGATTAAAACACAAGATTTAAGCCATTTTCTAAGAATCGAAGATCCAGGGCAAATTTTGAGGAAAATCGGAAAAAAAAAAAAAAACAAAAAAAAAAAAAAAAACAAAAACTAAAAACAAAAACAAAAACAAAAACAAAAACAAAAACAAAACAAAACAAAAAAACAAAAAGGAAAAAAAAAAAAAAGTTTTTTTGTGTGTGTGTTCTCTTGGTGTAAATTTATTGATTCAATATTATATTACTAAATCAACCAAATCTTGCTAGATTTATGTTTGATTTGGACATGTTTGTATACTTTTTTTTTTCTTTTTTTTTGTATTTAAGCTAGTTTCTATATAATTTTTAGTAATTTTCAAAATAATTTTTTTTTCTAAAATATTTAGTGTAGATTGTTCAAATACATGAATAATGAATAGAGTTTAAATCTACACATACATACACTAAATCAATATTTTTTTTACCTCTTCTACTATTTTTCAGCATTTTTTTTATTTCGAACCATTTTAGAAATGAAAAGTGCTAGATTTATGTTTTAAAAAAATTTCCTCAGTTTTTATAAGGGGAATGATGTCGAATGCTTGGGGATGTGCATTAGTGGGATGAATCCCATGAATTTCACCCGTTTTAGGGGCATTTGAGAGGGTCCTAAATCAACTTGACTGATGCAGGGGCATCTTGGTGTGACTCCAAGGATACCACGTCTCCACACTGGGGTGGGGTGGCCCACGAGGTGGAGTCCGTAAGATGCAAAATGGCCATGAGGTGGGCCCCACTGTAGGACTGTGATTCGGGGACCCGTGCGATGTGGGGGTTACCCATGGAGAGGTTTCGCCTGGGTTTGTCTGGGAGGGCCTGCATGTAAGGATAAATCGGTGATTCCCCATTAGCTCTGAAGCTTTTGGAGCGCTGGTCAATTGTCCGCTATCAGAATGGTATCAGAGTGGGAGCCCAATGTTCGAGTCTCCTCACCGATGTGGGTGGATGATGTGGGGGCATCTTGGTGTGACTCGTGTGATTTGAGGATGCCATGCGTGTGCGCCAATCACAAGTGTCGTCCTTGTGGATGCACACTATTGAGGGGGAAGACCTTTCACCCACATATAGGACCCCACTCGGGGTTGTTAGATGCGAGAATGGACTTTCCCGCACTTAACGTGGGCTTAAGTTAGGGTCTTTTAGTGGGACCGTGTGATTATTTAGGACCCCTAAATCCGAATTTGCGATGAATGAAAAAAACAAACCCTTTGGTTGCCCCTTCTTCTCTTCTCTCTAATGAGGTATTTCCTTGATCTTCTTCTTCTAATTTCTTCTTTGCACTAATTATTTCCTTCTTTCTCTTTTCTAGTTTTGGCTAATCCTTCTTCGATCAAAACTTTGAGTCCCTAAACCCTCAAATTCTCAAATCCCTAATCCGAGAAACTTCTTGGTTCTTCGGACTAGTGATCTTCATTGATCGATTGGGTGTGACCATGCAAGATCGGAGGTCTCATCCTCGCCGGATCATTCTCCATTGCATGTTTCCTTTATGATTTTCGGATGATTCTTGCTAGAATTTTAGATCATTTATTCCTTTTATTTCCATTGGAGCTTTCATATTTCCTGGTGTTTGCCTGATGGTTGGGAGCTTTTGGTGTGATGGTTGGTTGTCCGCTATCATTGAAGCTATTCATCCAAATTTAACTTTATTTTTGTTTCCTCAAATCTCTTGAGGGAAATGATTTTAAATGGTTAGGGAAGTGCATTAGTGGGAAAAGTTCCACATATTGTATGAATTTCAAGCCATTTTAGGACATTCGAGTAGTCGTAAGTCGACCAAACCCTATTCATCAAATTTTAATTTAAATTTTTTTCCCTCAAATTTCTTGAGAAAAATGGTGTCACATGGTTAGGGATATGCACTAATGGAATGGTCCTAAATTGGCCAACACTAATCAACAATTTATTTTTTTTTCCTCAAATTTCTGGAGGGAAATTGTGTCAAATGGTTAGAGAAATGAATTAGTAGGATGACTTCCACAGAGCATGAATTTCGGGTTATTTTAAGAGCATTCGAGTGCTCCTAAATCAGCTATATTATGGTTGCTTGTGGTAAAATGGTTATATACATACAAATATATAATTGTCTCATCATTAGATTCATGCTTGTATGATCTTATTTATGTTGAATTATAGATATTAGATATTTAGAAAATAATTATAGGATATGAAAGTCAATCTAAGCTTCTCAGTTTAATAAAATCATGAGGCAACCTGAGACAACATTCTTACTAAAGAATGGCCCGTTACAGCATAAACATGTTCAAAATCAGAAAATACATATTTAGAATCCTCTCATTCTCTGGAAATTTTCAATATTTTTTCTGATTTTTTTATTATTATTATTTTATTTAAAAAAAAAAAAAAACCGATCGTTAGAAGGCCGTAACATACGGTTGAACGGCCAGCCATTATGCCAACTGTTACTGTTATTGAATATCTTGCTCATAATAAGATCACGAAAGTTTCATTCTTGACATGTCCTTCTCCGAGAGGAAACCTCTCATTGTTTTACTCCAATACGTTTTAACCACATGAGCCAATGCAATCAACCCCATTACATATTAAGTATTGAACTCCCAACATGTGGAAAATTCCATTTGCTTATCCTACAATTCCATTTCCAAAATCCAATTTTGAAATGAATATTGTTAGAGTATATAATATAGATTATTTTCACCATAAAAATATCTAGGGACCATCTCTTCACTAGAAAACTATAAAAACTCCTTTTATGAGAAAATTGAGAATTAGCCTACTATATCTTATTGTGATGTTTTCACATGAACCCAATAAACATAGCAAATGTCTAGCTCCAAGATACATTCAATAGGAATTTCTCTAGAAGATTTTTAGTTGCCCATTAATGAATCTTTTGACGAATTCACCCTCCAATGCAAGTGGTTCATCATCTCAATGTGATGATTGCATGCTAAATCAAAATAGTATCCAATTGTCGAAATCTATGCAATCCACTACCCATGTTGCCTTCTAATTTTCCAAGACTCCAAATTGCATGGTCCATAAAATATGTGAATCTAGGATAAAAACAGAGATGACTTTGTAAGAAACCACACAACAATTAGAAGAAAAAAATATATACTTAACTAACAGTATGCATTCATGAACCTCGAAATATTCACCTCAACCAATGTTGTCAAAATCCTTATCATATCGGAAATCATAATACGGGTTGAATTGTATTGAATCACACATCGTATTGTAAATCATAAGAATTTTTATAATTTTCCATAAAAACTGAAAAAAAAATATGAAAAATATAAATAAATCAGAAAAAAAATTATAAACTCATCAATCATCTTTTTGACATCAATATGCACCAAGTAACATGGTTCTGAAAATCGGTATCGTATCGGCCGATACGGGCGTATCGTATCCGTATTGACTCGATACGATACGCAATACGGGGTTGTATCAGCCGTATCAAAATCAGTTGGACCGTATTAGTGCCAATACAGGGCTGATATGCCCGATACAAGTCGATACGCCCATAAAACCCCAAATTTGATTTGATTTTATTTTTTTCAAAAATTCACTCACATCTCCTCTTCTTCTTTTCATTTAAACCATGGAAAAATCTTTTAAACTCATTTTATGCTAGATCTAGACCTATTTTGGGATCAAAACAAATGCTTTGAATGGAATTTGACAAATTGAAGCAAAGTGGACCATTATGGGAAAAATCGGAAAGAAGGGTAAACCTTCACTTTCTTTTTTATATTTTCATCTTCTTTTTGTTGTATTCCCAATGTAATGGGTCATTGTTCATCAAATCATGTTAATATTGTGTTCAATTAGGGCCCATTTAGTTGACCTTAAATTAGTCAAATCGATAAACAACATTATCATTAAAGAATGGTCCGATACACCATTGAATACATCCAAAAAAAAAAAAAAAAGATAGATTCATGAATATCTCATATTCATTTTTTTCATTTTTTTTGCTTAAAAAAATTTGATCGATATGGGCCAATGCGGCTCCGATTCCAATACGCGACGCCACATCGTATCATTTTTCGGCAAGGCCGATATGGTGGCCGATACCATCATTCAGAACCATGCCAAGTAATACCATGTCATGATAGTGTTTAAGGATTCTTATCTTTCCTTTCTTTTGGTCTTTCAAGAAATTTCCCTTAGAAAAATACAAAGATCCTTTAATAATTTATGTTCTAATTACCTTTCTTAAACATAGAATCACGTTGGAAAAGCGGCATTTGATTCTATAAACCAATGAAAAGACATATTTTGATTTCCAACATCATTCCACAATACATATAAGTCAACACAAACATAACCATCCATAAAAACATTCCAAATAAGCCCCCACCAATTTAAAAACAGAAAATGAAAGTCAACTTAAATCGTAAATCAGGATTTGAGTCATAAATTGTGTGATTCATATAAAAATGGATTCAAGGTGGGATTCAAATTGTTTCGCTTAAGATTCAACTCAAATCACAAAACGCAAGTCGTAGGATTTTGACAAAAATGACCTCGACAACAAGTTGATGGAATATCCAACAGACATGAATGATTATTTCCTAAGAAAAAATAGCTTCACATAACGAGAAAGATTACTATTGGCAATCATGCCTACTAGATAAGTACATGTAGATGAAACTGACATATGAAAGATAGTCTGCACGAAGAAATTTGAATCAGTCTTTCGATGTTTCCCATACATCTAAGCATTATAAAACAAGTTTCATGCAAGGAAAAAAAAAATACCTATTTTACAAGAACAAAATGTCCAGGATAAGTATTTGGAGATTTTTAGCTTCTCTTCAATCAGAGTGTACCTGTAGAAGATAATGGAAGTAATTGAGCAAGGTCATGATGAATGAATAAAGCATAATAAAACATTAAAAAGAATGTAAGCAAGTTTCCATTTCTTGAAAGTACAAATATAAATGGGATTAATGTCTGCATCCCTCAATAGGATGCTTAATGACCAGAATAAAAAGATTGCAAGCTCATCTTCTATTAATAAATTTTGACTCCTAGACTTGGACAAGATTTTCCGGGTAGAACTTCATTAAGACCACTCCCACCTCTGCACCTAACCACCCAAGTACAGGTTCCTTCCTAACATATCAAGTATGGCAATAATCTATTATGGCCCATCCTCTAATTCTAAATTGTTAGAATATGGTATTCTTATAGTTCAGAAACCAAGATTCTGTGGATCGACTAGGTGGGTCAAGAAAACTACTACTTATTACAAATATAAAACGTTTTCCTTCCTTATTGCATGGTGAAAAACAGGCTGAGTCCCAAATCAAACCCAGGAAATCGGGCCAAGTCATGCTAAACAAGGTTGACTAACGCTGAAACAAAAGATGGTCCTCATTTTTTCTGATCAAGTCACCCAACCAACGACCTGGCCTAATTGACTTGGGCAAGTCCCAAGTAGACCATCCTGATTTGCAAACGGTGGGTGCTGCATGGATTGAGTACAATTTGTAAGTATAATAAGGTTAAACTACGTCCTAACAATATCGAAAGTTTGATTTATAGTTCAATTGGTAATTCATTGTAAGTTCTAAAAATATAATAGGTGTAATTTTTCAAAACCTCCATAGATTTGAAGCTTGAGTCCTGGGGAAGGGGGATTCCTTATTAATGAGATTCATTGTAAGAGAGATGAGGGAGAAGAAAAGACTATGGAAACGAAAAGATGATTAGAGCATAATCACTCAACGCCATGAACTCTTTATTATAAAGAAACCCACTTCTGTTGCATTGCAGCAAAATATTCTTCCACTTTCAGTTCTTATTGTTGCAAGTTGGTAATCTCACGATGCAGCTGGTAAACATGTGCTAGATCGTCTTGTTTAGAGTTTCTCTTGGCTATGGTTTCTCATAACTCTTTTGTTGTTCCTAAGAACAACAAACCTTGGCTAATATTTGGTTGCATGGAATGAAGAAGCCATGAGATTACTATTAGATTATCACTTCCCAATCATCCTGGGATGAATCAACTGCAGCAAGGTCCTTCCCATTGCCTGTAATATACCTCAGTTTCCTCCTACTTCCATTGACCATTTTAGCAGATTGAGACCACTCCAAATAGTGTTTCCATTAAGTTTTGCAGTGGTGATCACCAGCCCAGGAGATAATCTTGCAGACTGGACCCCATGAGTACATGGTTCTTTTGATCACCACTTACAAAACCCTCTCCCATGTTAAACATAAAAAGGAAAATAATCTTGGCTCAGATCTGGCATACCAGATGCATCAGAAGGCTCGAAAAAACGAAAAAACAAAAACAAATCATGCTTTCTTGCATACAGTCCAAATTTGAGGATGGATAGTGCTTCGAGACCAAAAATGAAAAGAAAGAAGCAAAGGAAGATCCCGACTGAGCTGCCGTGATTGGTGCCTGTCAAATTTTTTATAATTGGGATTCAGTGCTTGTAAGAGAGTGAATTGACTAACCATATAGGATAGTTTGTGAAAGCATGCATTTCATAGTTGTTTCGTTTCAGACTTTGTAGCAATGCTTCAACACCGTCTACATAGGAATATCCTTGTCTCATGCATTCTTTAAGACCTGCAGGGAGAATAGCTGCAGTCATTGGCTTCAAGCAACTAAGGATGGAAGAGAACTGAATAAACATAAGTAGCAAAGATGACCTTGAAAAGCATCATTCATTTATTTTGGTTCTCTAGTATAATAAATAATACACGCATGCCAATGTCTAACCGGTTGGGCCATTACTTTGCTTTCCAACTAGTGGATAATTTCCAACATGTCATGTGTGTGCAACATTGATCTTGTCCAAAAATTGGCGCCACCATTCCAGGGGCCCTTGCACCTTTAGTGCACCTAGCACCTTTAGTGCATTGCCGGTGATTAAATTACTTACAGAATGAACATTAATGAACATGTCTCTAGTGCACTAATGCTTACCTTCCACATCGAGTGGTCTTCCATCTTTAAAGAATTTCTTAGCTAGGTCCATCTGTTACCAGACGAAATAAACAAGCATAGCATCACCCACGAGAATTTCATTTACTCAAGAGTATCGAGTCTAAAAAGTAAATTTTCAT
Organism: Magnolia changhungtana; assembly: GCA_030180095.1. NCBI lineage: Eukaryota > Viridiplantae > Streptophyta > Magnoliopsida > Magnoliales > Magnoliaceae > Magnolia > Magnolia changhungtana. The sequence continues at coordinate 1,007,324 of JASAUF010000426.1, read as the reverse complement.
GAGTACTTTGTAAAGGATGAGAGATGCATTACAAGAAGTCATAAATACAGGCAAAAAAATAACAGAAGAAGAGAAAATTCAACTTTCCCCCAATACATACGCAACTAAAATACAGAGAGAAACTACTAGGAAAATAGAGACCGAGGATAATCCCATAACAAGTACGCCAATCAGTTACTAGATTTTCATCCAATGGGCAAGGGATGTCCTTATAGAATCACCAAATTCCTATAATTTCAGAATTTTGCTTAACACAAACTGAAACCATCAAACATTGGAATTTCCAAAGGAAAGATAGCACATCCAACATCATTGAGTCAATGAAACCAAACCAGGTGAAATGTCAATTACGCTATCCAAGTATGAAGCATCAGAAAACTCCTTCCCTTATTGAGGTTGACAGTCCACTGGCTTTGCCTGGTTGATTTTCAATCAATTTTATTTTCTTCCTTGTTCTTTGTTTTAGATAAATTGGAAAGGACCAATGATGTAATCATGTTTTGATGGTTAGAAATCTGAATTTTGCGCTGTGTTACTATGAAGTAGACATTATTTTTTGGGTTTTAATTTACTGAAAGGGTGAAGGAAAATTCTTTCTAGTGTTAGGAGGATTAAGAACTGGATTAAATTGTCGCAGGTAGTTTAATATTATTTTAGTATTCCTTTTAATTAGGACATATCAAGAAGTATGCACAGGGAAGCTTCCTCTACACCTTAAATCTCCATACAATTTGAGTCAGACCCATTAGGAACAAACTCAAAATGGTTTGAGAAAGAAAAGGTGGAAAGGCATAAGCATAATGAGGTCCAGCTTTAAACTTTGCACCAAGCACATGTTTCAATAAATTGGGAGTGCCCTCACCCCATATCTACCGAAACTATGATATGGGAACACATTGAAGCCCACCTTTAGAGTCCAAAATTACTAGTTATGTTGGCTTCCTATTTAGGTCAGGTACAAGCATTTTTAGAGCTTTTTCTTTTTTTGTGAAGAGTAAGAATAATAAGGAGATTGCAACAGAATGGTAGTCACCAATCAACAGGCTTTGGAGACTAGAACCTCTCGTTTGCTGAATCATCTGCTATATGATCAACTGTCCTATAAGCATTCATAAAAATAAAAATTGGCTTTCCTACTAGTATGAGCAGAGGATACTGAGATAGTGCCCTCCATCTCCTGGATTTCCTTCGTCAACTGAGAAAAGCATCAGGGACAAGCATCCAAAGAATCAGCCCATGACATGGCATTTCAGGAGTCTTTAGAATTAGGAGGTTTTTATTGTAGAAGGTTTCCTATGTGAATTCAGTTTGGGTTTTGAAGACTTAATAAGCATGTATTTCAGCTCTTATGCAATCTAGTTTTCATCATTGGATGAAGGATTTCGTCTTTTAGATGATGATGATGATGGTGATGTGATGGTGGTGGTGGTGATGGTGGTGGGAGTTATCATCTAAGCTATACCCCAATTAATTAGGGCCAGCTACAAAAATCCTGTTCTGCCATCCCAACTAATTGGTTCAAAAAACATAAACCTGCTGCCACCTTGCCAAAGGCTTTGTTAAAGTTAGATGTTTTTCTTTATTTTACTAATCTCCATCAAGTTTAATATTAAGTACTCGAACCCATGACCTCAATGTTGAAACTCTTGTGAGTCTACCACTAAGCCATGAGTAGGGACCCATATGTGTGTGTGTGTCTTATGTACATATATATACATATATAAATATATATGTGTGTGTGTGTGTCTGTGTCTGTGTCAGTGTCAGTGTCAGTGTTCGAAATATTGGTATTGTGTTACATATCGCATCCTTGGGATACGGATACGTATTGGTTATCACATAGGATATATCGTTTGTATTGGGTAATTTATCACACTTTTTGGGAAACGTGGGGAAACATTGAGAAAAAGGTTGAATTTTTCAATGAAACTTCAAGGATTGTTAAAAAATTATCTTAATACATACTTTTAAATTATAAGATCTCAAAAAAGAAGTGCACATAATAGGTTTCCTTTGTATAGGGTCCTACGATATGCGTTGTCTAATTGAACTAATGCAACTATATTCAAATTAAATGCATAATAATTAGAGTGAATGTGATGATCATTTCATCAAGCACTCCTACGTACTTCAAAATTAGTCTCAATTGACAATTGGTTGAAGGGAAATTTTGAAAAAAATAATAATATTTTAATAAAAATTTTATTAATTTTTAATTAAAAAATGATTTTATTTTTCAAAAATTGACAAGTACTAAACAAATCAATAGATCAACCCTCATACATGCTTGATTTCATGTTTGGAATGCAACATTGTAAGTAATCTAGGAGAAATTGGGGAAATTTCGAATTTTCCCCAAATTTTTCCAAATCAAACCACCTACACTCAAATTTCAAACTAGAGTGTATGTGATGATCATTTCATCAAATACCGATGCAGGACAATTAACCACTTGCTCTAAAAGCTCGAACTGATAGAGCATGGTGAATTAATCTCTTTATTTCATTACCCAGGCCCAACATCACATGGGTTAGGACGTCAACCGAACCCTCCTCGTGGGCCCCACTTCACATGGGCCTGCCTCTCACGAGCAACCCGCCTCAAACAAGCCACCCACCCCGAGTGTATCCCCGCCTCCCACAAGCTACCCCACTCGAGCCTGGTATGAAAATGTCCCTGCATTAATCACCCCTAGCGAGGAGTCTCAAACACGAGACCTCCCGCTCTGATACCAATTTCATGCAAGACAATTAACCACTTACTCTAAAACCTCAAATTGATAGAGCATGGCGAATTAATCCCTTTACCTCATAACCCAAGCCCCACATCGCATGGTTTAGGACGTCGGCCGAACCCTCCTCGTGGGCCCTGCTTCACATGGGCCCGCCTCACACGGGCTGCCCACCCCGAGTGTGTCCCTACATCACTACCGCACTCGAGCCCGGTGTGAAAATGCCTCTACATTAAATGGTCATAAATACTTCAAAATTAGTCTCAATTGACGGCTGGTTGAAGGAAATTTTCGAAAAAAAAAAAAACATGGAGAATATGTAGAACCAATGGATATTGAAATCAAAGCTCCAACTCCATGATTTTTTATGCAAAAAATGAAGAACCAATGGATTTGTAACCATTTTACACCGATTTAACATAATTTCAACAAAAAAAAAAGGATAAAAATTTTGAAAATGCTCACTAGATCGAACGTGTGGGATATATTGACACTACTTATGCATTTCGTATCGCACAGGTGGCATACAAGATATATTGTGGGATATAGCGGCCGAAATCATTAATATTTAAAACACTAGTCTTTGCGTGTGTGTGCATATCTATATCTATATCTATGTGTGTGTCTATGTACATATATATATACATATACATATGTGTGTGTGTGTGTGTACATATCTATATCTATATCTATATGTGTGTGATGGGAATAGGGAGAGCATATATGTCCAAGAGAAGGTTGACTTGACAAGGGAAATTGGCTGAATAAGGACAGCCGAAAATGAATTGATTTCTTCAGGAACAGAGTAAGAGGTTGAGCAGGTTTCTTCTTGTAAGATGACTTCTTGCTAGAGGGCAAGAACTGACTGGGAATCATATTCATCATCAAGAGAGAAAAGCGATTTAAGATCCAAAAAATCATCTTGAATAATGCCGCGGGCCTTTTGGAACAGAGCAATGTTCTTCTTCTTAGGGTGTTGCGAACATTGTTTGGCGAAGTGGCATTTTTTCCACAAAGATAACACTGATCAGTAGTATGGTGCCAAAACTTCTTTAGAGAAAGAAACGTCCATCTGCGAGATGAAGTTTTCCTTCGAGGAGATGAAGAGCGCATTTCTTTGAGGATGATTTTCTTATGATGAAACTTCTTTTCGGTGGCATAGGTGCGGTTTATAGGATCATTACACTTGATAGAGAGGTCTGGATAATCACATGCATCTCCTAAACATTTTCCAAGTTGCTCAATTCAACGCATGAACTTGTGTTGGTTACATAGCCTTCCGATTGCTTGTAAGTTGAATTGGTGGATGAACCCTAATGAGGTCTGTTGGAGGTTGAAGCCTCTGTAATGCGAGGGCATTTTCACATCGGGCTCGAGTCGGGTGGCCTATGGAATGCAGGGGCACACTCGAGGTGGGTGGCCCGCGAAACCCATGGATTTGGGGCCCACGAGGAGGGTTCGGCCGAGGACCTAACCCATGGATTTGGGGCCTAGGCTATGAGATAAATGGATTAATTTGCCATGCTCTATCAGTTCGAGCTTTTAGAGTAAGTGGTTAATTGTCCTGCATCAAATTGGTATCAGAGTGGGATGTCTCGTGTTCAAAACTCCTCACCAGAGGTGATTAATGCGAGGGAATTTTCACACCGGGCTCGAGTCAAGTGGCCTGTGGGATGCGGGGGCACACTCGGGGTGGGTGGCCCGCAGAACCCATGGATTTGGGGCTTGTGTAAGGCGAGCGGCTTGTGTGAGGCAAAACCCATGGATTTGGGGCCTACAAGGAGGGTTCGACCAAGGACCTAACCCATGGATTTGGGGCATAGGCTATGAGATAAAGGGATTAATTCGCCATGCTCTATCAGTTCAAGCTTTTAGAGCAAGTGGTTAATTGTCCTGCATCACTCTGAGGGTGAGCAACTTCTGTGTTTCATCGCCTAATGTCTCTGGGAGAGAGTTAAGCCTGTTTGAGATTCACATCATCTATACCATTGAGGATGTGGAACCAACAGGACATGTTGTTGTTGTGTGATGTCTTTCTTTCTAAAGGAACAGAGCTTAGCTTTGAGAAACTCTTCTCGAGCTGAATCTTGATATGTTTCAATGAAGCCAATGAATTCACTAAAAAAGAGTCCCATAAATGCTTCAAAAATCTGGGAGTGGAGAGCTTATACCCACCAATACTTGCCAAGATTGTTCCATCACTCTTGCAATCGCCTTGCTAGACGATCAACAAACTTCTGGATAATGCAAGGAACTATGGCATTCGGGGTATACATCTTAGTTGCACACCATGAGTACATCTCGAATACTCTGCTTTGCCACTAGGATGGCGGTATGCCATCTAGAGTAAATAGATGTTTTTATCAATTGCCTCAGCATAATGAACACAGGCTGGAATAGCATTAGGTGGTGGCTGCTGTGTTTGTTCATTATCAGACTTAAAATCAATAGGATCATGGACATCTCCATGTTGCATGAGAAGTCCAAGCAGGGAGTCTGAACTTCTCATGCAATATATATATACATATATATATATATATATATGTGGGAAAAGGTACTATGCGCTCGAGCTCACGATAAGCTCCCATGAGGTCGAGCTGTGTGGGCCCCACCGTGATGCGTGTCGACCATCAACATCGTGCATTTGATGGGTCCCCTTTAAATTATGGGATATGCCAAAAATCAGCCATATACAGAACTCAGGTGGGCCATACCATCTAAAATCATGTGAAGACATGCCAAAAACATATAAAAGCACTTGGTGGGGCCCACCTGAGTTTTGAATCTTTCTTTGAAACTTGTCCGAACCATCATCCAAGTGGGACACACATAATGGATGGGCTGGATTTGCAAACCACATCTCGGTGGGCCCAAAAAATGATTATTAATGTTTTAATGGTGCACGGCCCCTCTCAACTTTTGTATGTGGTGTGGTCCACACAAGTCACGGATTGACTTGATTTTTGAGACCTAGGCCCACGATGGAATGGTGCATCTGACCGATGGGGTAGATTTTTTAAACGCATCATGGTGGGGCCCACACAGCTCGACCTCATGAGACGTTCCCATCAGCTTGAGCGCATAGTACCTTTTCCCTATATATATATATATATATATATAGAGAGAGAGAGAGAGAGAGAGAGAGAGAGAGAGTAATGCTCTCATGCGCACCGTACTGCAGGAGACCTTTTGAGCACCGGGCCAACGTACTTGGAGAGGGTGGGCCCTATGGTGATCTGTTCATGTAATCCATGCCGACCATTAGGTTCGTAATGTTTCAGTCGTATAGCCAAAAGAACATATGGATTCATAATTTAGTTGGCCTATACTAAGAGAAACAATGGAAGAAGGGGACACCTACCATTGAATTTTTACAAAGTCCACCTTGATATTTATCATTTATGTGAAATCCACTCTAACCATTACCTACCACCTAACAATACATGCATGGGGACTAAACTTCACGCCTATACGTGATTTATGCGGGGCATACAAAGTGAAACAATTTGGATGGTGGGCGTCTCCTGCACTATTTCCACTCATATGGCCCACCTGAATTATGGATGTGGGTGATTTTTTAGCACTATGGGTAAATTATCGCCACGCACCTTGTGATTGGGCAGATTTCTCATACACGTCAAGGTGGGCCCACCCCCAGCCCTCCCTCCTGGGTTTGCCCGCCCGTTGATGTAAGGCCTTATGCATGCTGACACTTCAACAGCGACCTGGCTGCTATTGAGTGTTGAAAGTGCTCTGTGGGCCCCACCAAAATGTATGAATTTTATTTATATTGCCCATCCATTTTGCTAGGACATAAATTAGTCCAAAAATGAGGCCGATCCAAACCTTAGGTGGACCACACCACGAGAAATAGTGGTGATTGAATGCCACCATTTAAAAAAATTCTCGAGGCCACATAAGCTTTGTATCAAGCTGATATTTTATTTTTTATTTCCCTTCATCCAGGTCTATATGACCCAATCAACAGGTTAGATGGCAAATAGGCATTACAAGAAACCTTAGGAAGTTTTTACTGGTGGGCGTTCAATAACCATTGTTTTTAATGGTGCCTCATTTTTCAAAACATGCTATAAAATGAGTTGGCAAAATGGATGGGCAGCTTGGATAAAGAACATACATCATTGTGGGACCCACAAGCACGGATCGGTAGCAAAGTCGCTAGTGGCAACCCAGCATGCAATCCATGTCCCGCCTATCCTTGCCCAGTGTGCCACCAGGGTTGGTTGGGGGTGGACCCGCCTTGACGTGTATGTGAAATCCACTCTGATGATAAGTTGCATGACAAGAATTTATCAATAGGACTAAAAAATCACCTACATTCATAGTTCTAGTGGAAATAGTGAAGGGAACACCCACCGTCCAAACTGTTTCGCTCGGTATGGCCCACATAAATCACATACGAGTGTGAAATTTGGTCCTCATGCATGTATTGTTAGGAGGTAGGTAATGGTTGGAGCGGATTTTACATAAATATCACTGTGGGGTTTATAAAAATTCAATGGTAAGCGTCCGCTTCTCCACTATTTCTCTTAGCGTGGGCCACCCGAATTGTGAATCCATCCGTTCTTTTGGTCACACATAAATTTCCATCATGAACCTAATGGTTGGAGTGGATTTCACGAACATGTCACCATAGGGCCCACCCTCTCCAAATGCGCACATAGGTATTATGTAGTATGGTGCATAGGATATATATATATATATATATATATATATATATATATATATATATATACACACACACACACACACACACACACACACACACTCATGGCTCGGTGGTAGACTCACAAGAGTTTCAACATTGAGGTCATGGGTTCGAGTACCCATTGTGGGGTGTGAGTGTGTGTCTGAACTATTAATATATCAAATTGAGGCGAGTTCACTCGGTCAAATCTTTGTGCCGACTCGACCTAATTGGACATCGCATTTTCAAGTTTTTGAACTACCTCCATCTCAACATCCTCCAGTCTTTTCTTATTACCTCTATGCACATCATTTTGGGTCTTCCCCTTGCCCTTTAGAGCCTTTAACTTGAATCAACTCCCTTCTGACCTATGCAGTTCTTGGTCTTTATTGCACATGGCCAAACCATCTAAGTCTACCTTACCTCATCTTAACTATTGGTGTTATTCTTATGTTCCCTCAAATGTGTTTCATTTCTGATTCTATCTTTCCTTGACTTCCCATTCATCCATCTCAACATCCTTGGTTCAAATATGCTCATCTAGTGTTTTAAATAGCGCATGTAGTGTACGCTACAATGTAGCATAGCTACAACGCTATTTAGCGCATCCAAATAGTGTAACTCTCATGTAGTGTATGCTATTTTGGGTGTACGTATGGCATAAGAAGTGTATACTAATGTCAAGGTATTCCGTATCGGCAACGGTGGCCATAACAGTCACCACCATTACTGATACGGGGGCGTAACGACCGTTACGACCCCATAGCGGTTGAAAATTTTCTTTTGCCCGAAAAATTCTGAAAAAAATATCTAGAAAATCAAGAATAATGTAAATATTTCAAATATGTATTCATTTTTTGTTTTGAATATGTTTATGATAGTGTAACGGTCCACTCTTTGGTGAGAGTGTTGTATCGAGCTATCTAATGAATTGTTAAATATGATTATGTCTCTAATGTTTACACATCAAAATCAAGCATTAGAACTATAAATCAGAAAAATGCATAAATACTGCTTTTTCAATTTTTTTCAAAAAAATGCCATCGGAGATTCTATTTGCTCAAATCACTTCAATCCATGGTTTTAATCTTAAAAGTTATAGTAAGAGTGGTCAAAATTTGTCGTAAAATGATATATGAGAGTTTTTGGAATTAGAAAAGTGAAAAAGAGAAGAAAATGAATTTAAATAGGAAAAAAAAAAAGTGATCGTTTTTTTACTATTACGGGAGTAACGGTCGTTGTGTCCTGTAACAGCCTTTACAGCCACCGTAACAGTTTATACGGTCTCAAAAAACCGACTGCCCCTTTTCACCCCCTTTGTCGCGTAATGGTCATGGCCATTACCTATACGTATCGGCCTTTACGGGCGTATCGTAACGAATATGGAACACCTTGACTAATGTGGAGGTGTGTTTTAAAGCTTAAAAAGTTAAAAATTGTATATTGTAGTATCTTATATTAGTTAATTAAACACAATTTGAAAATTGGTTGTGACTCATTCTCCTCACATGTGGCATTGATGTACAGCTATTAAGACCATCCAAACTAGGGTCCCTATTGGGGATGGAACATATCTTTAGTATCGTAAGTACCAGGCAACTGTAACATCTCTGCCAAGTGTACAGTTGAAGAGCTACAACCAGTTTTAAATGGTGTAAAACTAAGACATAAAAGCAAAGACTTTCATTTTCCCTCTTCTAAGGCACTAGTCCCTCTCTCACCAAAAGCCCTATTCCTCTTTCAAAAGCCCTCTTTCGATTCACTCAATCAACACAATGATTGAAGGTAAAAATTTAGAGAATCAATCAGCCCGACGGGAATCTCTTGGCTAAATTTTAAGGAAGCATTGGAGTGCAAACAAAGGAGAAGATCAATTTTTCCCCCTTCTAATGTTTGTATGGTTGTGGAGCTCAAGTTTTATTTTTATTTATGTAAATCTAAAAAAAGGTAAGTTCTTCCCCTTAATCATCAGTAATGAATTTTATTTCATTTTGGATGTAGATTTAGGGTAATTTTGGCATTTTCTCCTCTCTTTTTTTCTTCTTTTTGGTAGGTTTCCTATGCAATGTCATAGGGGGGAACTTAGAAGATGGGCGGTGGCACACTTGACTACCATGTGGGACACTATATAAAAAGAGAGGTCATTTCCCTCAATTTCTTGAAAATGACGTTTTTTAAGTTGGGACGAGAAAACGAAAATGGGCATTTTTCAGGAAATGAGAGGGCAATGGAAATGGTGTTTCCAAGAAGTTAATCGACAACATCATCTAATAACAATCATTTTGTATTCTTTTCAAGTAGATCAGCCAAAAATACCTTCCCCACCATTGCTAAGTATACCTCATCAATCAGCCCCTCCTCAAACTCAAGCCATGCAGTTGGGTGCTTCATCTCTAATAGTTCTTTGAAAGGCATTCTGCACATGCAAATTTCTATTGGCTTAAGATGATAAATTAAGTTTAGGTTCGAAAAGGTGAAAATTGCAGGAAAAAGGAGAAAGAATCATCTAGAAAATCAGGATAATTTTCAAGTTCAAAACATGAAAGCGAGTGAAAATCAATACATCTTAGTAAGCCTATGAGAATGCCAAGGAATAACTTGTTAGTTCTCAAAATGGCCCTAATCCCAAAATACATTGCAGACAGGCCGACTGAGTAGCACCTAGCAGCATATTACAGGAAGACAAAACTAAAGTTTCCATCAACATGGAAAGAGCATCAACCCTACCATCATAGTACATATCTCATATATCACTGATAGGGAACTAAATCTGTCAAAGTTCACACCAATAAGGAGGATGGATACACATGATGCATCATTTGATATGTACCAATATATTGGTTTCCATTGATAGATACTTCAGTAGCGCAACTTTGAACCTTATGATGAGCAGCTTATTATGTCAACTCGGCAACAAGAAAGTAGAAAGGATACAATCAGGAAGTTCTCTTCTAGAGAATGAGAACATGAATGGATGAATATTAGAAACAAAACTATGATGAAGACCAGCTGTCCACTAGGACTTCAACCACATGCATTTAGAGTGAAAAGAATTAGTAAACAAGATGAATGATGTTGTAAACCAAAGAAACTAAAGCTGACAAGCTCTTTCGATGTGTTCAAAGCATTGCAATTTTCGCTCCTGAACCAAGAACTCCTGATCCCATCCTACGAATGATGTTGGATCTCACATTCACTTAAGTTACTATAGCTAGAGACCTACCAGAGGTATTTTACTCATTATTCTTTCTCCCCCTTTCAAAATGCAGCCATTTTTTTTCTTTTCTTTTCTTTTCTTCCCTTTTTTTCCCCTTAAGATGATAATACATGCATTTCTTCTGTTTAGTCACTCTGTGAACTCATTTCTGCGGAAGCAATTTCCCACTCGCCAGAAAAATGATACTTGAGTAAAAATGTAATTAGGAACTAGGATTAGTGCACCTAGCGCAAAGGAACCTTTTCTTTTTCTTTTCTTTTTTACGCACGCACACTCGCACCCACACGGACCACTAATAGGAACTCAAACCCATGACCTATGTGTTGAAACTCATGAGAGTCTACTACTGAGCCATGAGTAGAGACCCTAGCGCAAAGATATCTGATCCTAGATACAACTGGATATATAAAATGAAGTATTATGCAATGCCAACCCAAAAAAAAAAAATGGTGTTTTTATTTGGGCCAAGTATTCCAGATATTTAGAACACATCTTTCGGTGACCAAGATCATTCACCTGGCAAGCTCCACCATCAAAGGACAATAGACCAAAAATCTCCGCCATTGAATGATCTCGGACATTCAGTTGAAAGCCTTTGCATGTGGACTGTTGGCTGTATTTCTTTTTAATCTTCAACTTCAGCCCAACCACAATTGGATGGGCCAATTTGTCAACAAGGGGAGTTTTGTGTAGCATCACATGACTGCAGTAGACCGTCAGATGAACCACCTAGAACACACTGAAGGCAGGTCCTACCAATAGTGAGTACTGACCCGAATGAAAACTCTAGTAACTCGGTACAGGAGCACAAAATAGACTGCAGGGAAATCTCCACGGTGGTAGCCAACATGACCTAGAAGGTACACATTATCCACCACTTCAGGGAGGATAGCGAAGCTTCTTCATCATCTTTTAAGACTACATCCATAAGGTAATCTTCACATGGATATCTATATGGTCTTCCACCAAAGTTTTCTCAAAAGGACAGCATGACTCCACACATGGCAAATCAAAATGGTTTTTATGGATCAAGAGAAGCCTTGTGCATGTGTTTTCCTAGTTACACCATGAAGCTTTCTAGTCTCACCCAGGATAATACTTGGCTACCATACTCATAAGAAGCCTCAAAGTGAAAATGCACTACCCATCGACAAGAAATAGGCTGTGTTTGGGGGCACTGAAGAGTTGCATTGCAATAACTAGTTCAACTAAGTGCAAGTGACCAAGCTGTAATTACATTTCCAAGTATTCATATCGAAGGAGTACACTTGAAATTACTATTAAATTATTTTCAACCAGGATAGGAAAGTGATGTAACTCAAATTTATGGACTTCCTCATTATGAATACTAACAAAAGGTCATTATAATCTGGTCGTTGCCATTTGGCCTGTTTTGAATTGTGGGAAAAGAAAAGAAATTCAAGGGTTTTCCATTCTTTGGACTTTTTGTGTTGTTTGGATAGCAAAGGAAATAGTGAGATTGCAAATAGCAATCATTAGCCTTTTCTATTGTCAAGTTCTCACACGTAAGACACGAGGTGACCATTTTGAGAGGAAAAATGAGATTTATACTTGCTATCCAAATAAGATTTCCCCAAAAATGGAATCCATGGGAATTAAAGTTGGACATGAACCAAGTGCTCGCTTAACTCACTCGACTCGGCTCAAATCGAAAGCTAGGTTCGGGCCGAGTTGAGCCTCCTTTTTTAGGTTGAAAAAATTTCGAGCCAAGCTTGAGTTGGCCCGAGCATGACTCGACTCGACTCGAATTCAACTTAGTTCGGTTCAGCTCGACCTATATACATTTAAAAATAGAACTAAATATATAATATCGAGCTCACCCTAAATCCCCTTTCCTTTTTTTTCAACCTGGCCAACTTGACTCTCTCTCTCTCTCTCTCTCTCTCTCTCTCTCTCTCTCTCTCTCTCTCTCTCTCTCTCTCTCTCTCTCTCTCTCTCTCTCTCTGTCTCTCTCTAGCCGAAGCCGAGCTAGCCAGTCAGGCTCGAGGACCAAGCCAAGCCAAACTCGAGCTGAGGTAGGCTGCTGGCCATACCGAGCCAAGTTGTGCCAAGCTCGACTCGGTTCGGCTCGGTGTCCAACTCTAATGGGAATCCATGTTTCAATAGTGCTCCTAGAATCCAATCCAAGGAATCCAACATTGGATCATCATTATCGTTTTCTGCTCTTTTCTTTTCCCCACAATCCAAAAAGGCCCTTGACTGGAGTAGTTATTGCAATTCGACTCAATAGGACATATAAATACAGCTTTGATGCGGCCATGTGTCGAATGACATGCAGGCCCCACATGAGCACGTGTGGGAGCCCATTAGCTTAGTATTGGTGTTTATTTTCTTTTTTATTTTATTTTATTTTCCTTTAAGCTTTGCAGATACCCGTTTTAAGTAAAATATGTAACAGTATTGTAATCTTTTCGTTAGTATTAGGGTATAGTCTCATTATGAAGTTTTGAAAATAAGTGTTCTCTTAAGAAATATTCATTCTCTTGCATGTGTGCATTGAAGAGCATGTGTTGCCATCGATCTAAACTTGTTAGCTAGATCATTTTACCATCTAATTGCATCCCAGTGCTTCCAATTGCATTGAGCTTGAGGCTAATTTTGCCAGTAAGGTGAATAGATGCCACAAACAAGATGAATCCAAGGCATTGGCTGCAAGCTTCGAACATTTACACGAGATTGAAGGAATTGGTTGCAAGAAAACTGCGTGCATTGGATTTACTCATAAGCCAATGAATTACAAACTACAAATCGAACCAAAGAGAACTGAACTCTAGATAGGTCATAAGCCCAAAACGAGATCGTTTAAATTATGATCAGAATTCAGATCATCAAATATTTTGTTTTAACCATCCAATAGATTTCCAGTAATCAGCCAGTTGGGACATCAGTACAGTGAAATTCTTGGTTCATGGCCCATACAAAGCAGGGCCCAAAATTTGGATGGTTCAATTTCAGTCGTGAGAATGCCACGTGTGCAATTTCTAGGGCATGTGTATGAAGCGTCAAACCATGCAAGTATCAAAGATTTTTGGTTTCTTTTTCTCTTCCAATTTCAGCAAAAGGAAGAGATTAAAAAAAATTTTCATACAGTAAAACGGCAGAGACATTAGAAAATATACTCAAACGAAAGAGATTGGAAAAGAAAAATACCCGAAGAAGGCAGGGATATCTTGGTAAAAAGGGTCTCTGACGATCGTGTCCATTACATCGAAGAGTAGAATCGGCAACTTGTTTCTCTTCTCTGGAAAGGATGAGAAGGAGCTGCTGCTACTGCTACTGCTGCTGCTGATGGCCATTTGCCGTAGTGATGGTCTTGAAATGAGGGTTGCAGATGGGAAAAAGGTGGGCCGCACTAGAATCGTAGCCATTCGATGTTAGTGGCTTCCGATTGCGGATCGCCTGCCTCGTGTCTCTGTTCCGACTTTTAAGCGACGGGAACTCATTCCGTGAGGACGGGGAAACACAGCCCGCAGATCAGCTGGTGCTGCCCATGCCGCCCCGCCGGTGATGTGGTGATGTGTTGGGCGCCGTAGGGCCTACCGTGATGTATACGGAAGCGGATTGGCTGGTGTACCTCACACCAGCTATATAGCTGCTGTGTTTACGTCAGCAAGTTCCGTGGGTCTGATCACGAGGTATGTGTTATATCCAAACCGTCCATACATTTGGCGAGCTCGTATTAAGGCTTGAGAAGAAAAATAAGACAAATCTAACTATCATGTGGACCACACTGAAAAAAGCAATGGGGGATTGAACGTATACCATTGAAACCCTTTTTGGGGTCACGGAAGTTTTTGGATCAATATGAAATTTTTTTTTCCTCTCCATTCAGGTCCTTGTGACCTTATGAACAGATTGGATGGAAAATAAACATTATGGTGGGCCCTACAAATTGTTTAATGGTGAAAATCATTATCTCCAAAGATTCGCTTTTTGGATAATGCTCTAAAATGATCTCTAAAAATAAATGAACAGTGTAGATATAATAAATACATAACTGGAGGGCCATATAAACTTTAATCTCCTTTGAATCATTCATGCAACTCGATGATTGAGGAGCGTCAGTGCTCGCACGACATGTACACCAGCCAATCTGCTTCCGATGTAAACATTGAACGCGGATTAGATAATGACAGGTTGAGTAGTGAGCCCTCTACTGAAGTGACGTCACCAAGTTCTAGAGGCCCCATTATGATGTATGTGTTGTATCCACACCGTCCGTCCATTTTGAGATATCATTTTAGACATGAGCCAAAGAATGAGGTAAATAAAAATTTGTAGTGGACCCCACCCTACTATGTGTATGTGTTGTATCCACATCATCTATCCATTTTGAGATATCATTTTAGGGCATGAGCCAAAGACTGAGGTAAATAAAAATCTACAGTGGACCCCACCACAGAAAATAGTGGGGAGAGTGATTCCCACAGTTGAAACTATCCTAAGGCCCACCATAATGTTTATTCAAAATCCAACATGTTCAAAAGTTAAAAAAGACATGAAAGAAGGGAAAACACAAATATCAGCTTGATCTAAAACTTTTATGGCATTTAGAAGTTTTTAATGGTGGGCATCACTGTCCCACCGTTTTCTGTGTTGGGTCCACTGGAGCTTTGGATTTAACTTGTTCTTTAGATATTGCCCTAAAATGATCTCTCCGAGTGGATGGAAGGCGTGGATACAAAACACACATCATAGTGAGGCCCACGGAACTTTGTGATGTCACTTCAGTAGTGAGTCTCGCTGCTCAACCTGTCAGTATCTAATCCGCACCCATTTACATTTTGGACAGAAACGGATTAGCTACTCCCCTGCCACCGGCCCAGTGGCCGGTGGTGGGGTGCTCTGTGGGCCCCACCATGATGTATATGCTTCATCCATTTTTGTGTATCATTTTATGGCTTGATCCCAAAAATGAGAGGGATATAAATCTTAGCTGGACCACACTGTAGGAAAACGATAGTGATTGGATATCCACCATTAAAATCCTCCTAAGGCCCACTGTACCGTTTATTTGATATCCAATATGTTGATTAAGTCATGTAGACCCGGATGCAGGAGAAAAACAAAGATCAACTTGATCCAAAACTTTTAGGGCCCCAAAAAGTTTTTAAGGGTCTACATTCACTCAACATTGTTTCCAGTAATGTGGTCCACTTAAGATTGGGATATAATCATTTTTGGTCTCCTACAATAAAATGATCTAGAAAAATAGATGGACCGCATGGATGAAACACATACATCATGGTGGGGCCCACATAGCACCAACCACCAACTATTGGCCGGTGGCAAGGGGAGTAGCCAATCTGTTTCCATCCGTTTTGGACGCAGATTAGCTACCAACAGGTTGAGTACCGAGACTCGCTACTGAAGTGATGTCATCAAGTTATGTGAGCCCCACTATGATGTATGTGTTGTATCCACACTGTCCATCTATTTGGAGAGTCATTTTAAGGGAGGATATAAAGAATGAGGCAGATACAAACCTGGAGTAGACTCACCACAAAAAAGAGTGGGGAGAGTGATGCCCACCATTGAAACCTTCCTAAGGTCCACCATGATGTTTTTTTGAGATCCAAACTGTTGATGAGTTAACACACGCGTGAAGGAAGGGAAAATACAAATATCAGCTTGATCTAAAACTTTTGTGAGCCTTTAGAAGTTTTTAACCGTGGGCGACACTCTCCCCACTGTTTTATGTGGGGTCTACTCGAGCTTTGCATTTGACTCATTCTTTGTCTCATGCCCTAAAATTTTCCCTCCAAATGGATGGGCAGTATGGATACAAAACATACATCATAATGGGGCTCACGTAACTTGGTGATGTCACTTCAGTAGTGAGTGAAAGTACAAGCTATAAAAGTTCAAGAGGGTGGTAAATAAGACTATACAAAATATTTTGATACAATGCAGAATAATAAAACAATTATACTCAATTGCTTAGAGTATTGAATTCTTGATATCAAATAGTTCGTAGGACAACCTTCACCTAAAAATTTAGGTAGGATAACTTTATTTCACGACATCTTTGAAATCAAAATATCAAACTTAGCAAGAGTTAATCAATCACAAGGAAAGTATATAAAAAAATTAAAACAATCACTACAATACACAAAAGAGTTATAATTGTTTGGTGCTTAAACCCACACTTACTCCACTCCTAAAATTACTAACCTCGTAATTTTGGCTTACACTATTTCGAAGTTTTCACAGGGTCACCTTAATAACCTTATACAATTCTTGTGATTTTTACGGGATATTACAACAAAACCCACTTTGTGATTTTCACAAAATCACAAAAAAAAACCCGCTGAGATTTCTGGGCGATCTCAGAAAAGCCCAAAATATAATAAATGTAAATACAGTACTTATCTTCAAATAGAGAGTCGAAGACGTTATTGTAGCTTGATTGCAGCGATCTTCTTTCTTGGAATATTGATGAAGCCGTGTATGAGTTCAACCAAAAAAGAATATAGGGATCTAACGTGTTTTCAATATATATATATATATATATATATATATATATATAGTGTGTATATATATATATATATATATAAACAAAACTCTAATTGCTACAAATTCTATTATCTAAATCTCATGTAGAGTTTCGATAACTCTCTTAAAAATAATTAAAGTTAACTTGAGAAATAGAATAAAATAAGCTAATAAAATATAAGAATTACTGCACAGATAGCTTAAGGAGGGCCTGGCTCTCTCTTACTTTAAGGAGGTTTATCATCGATTTTCGTTGTAGAAATGAATGAGAGAATGCCTTTATTTATAGCTAAAAGATTTAGAAATTCGGCTAGCCTAATTGTGAGTTCGGCTGGTCGGATTCTAACGATTGCGTTTCAACGACACTTGGATTTCATAGGATAAGATCTTTCAAAAATTTGGTTAGCCCAAGCCAAATTCAGCTAGCCGAATCTCTTTGAAATCCGAAATGATTATACGCTGAAAACTTGACTGAACATAGTCGGGCTAGCCGAGCAGACATGTTCGACTGGTCAAACCCAAGGTTGGGATGGTCAAACTTTCCGCGGAAAATTTATATCAATTTGTAAACATGCCTGAATTATGTTGGGTTAACTAAATGTAGTTAGGCTAGCCGAACCAGATGTCGAGCTGCCCTAACTAAAGTGTATTTTACTTGAAATTATGTTCCTTATGATGCTATGTGAAATACACCTAACCTAGGGTCAATCTAAGATTATACCACCTGATGGTTGACTCATACGAAGTGTTCCGATCCTCGAACCATATACTTTTATGCCTTGAGATGTTGAGTCTTCCCTGAGACGCTTGATCGATTCATCAATATTTCTTCATGAGTTATCGAAGAGTTTCTTCATGAGTATTTGTGTTCCTTTCAGGACTACAAAATTTGACAATCCTAATTTTGCTTAAGTATAAGCACTTACAATCTCTCCCTTTGTCAATTTTATAACAAAACACAATCATACAAACATACAACTCATCATAACACATTACACCATCTCACTGACTCATCATACTCATATAATGTAACGCCCCACTTTCATATAATTAATCATATAGACATACATATCTATATCATGAAGAATAACGGGAAAATTAAACATAATGAATCTTTATACAAGGTGAAAGTAAATAAATTTCAAGGGCAAAATTTTGTTTAAAGGGGGTAGATTGTAACACCCCGAACTTTTCAAAACCCGAGTATTGAAAGTTTTTTAGTGTTACCATAAAATTTAACTTAATATGTACATATGTACGATACCAATTTAGCTATGCATCTATTCTTCAACATGAATCTGACAGTTGAGAATAATATCCATAGATCAAGCCATCCAACCGTTGAATTTAATTTTAAGACAAGATCATCATATGTCCAAGTAAACCCACTTGTGATCATCTACTTACAAAATTGACCATACACTTACCTCCATACATAACTAGATTACTAACCATTAAGCTTTCCTATTTTGAACATGTCATCTAATCATTCATTATGTGGTTTTATACATGTGCATTCCCTTGATTAATTTGGTGAATAACTTTTTATTCATAATAATTTAGATATATATTCTTTTGTAAGAATTGCTTAGAAACGTACCTATAACCATCTAGAACCATTAGATTTCTCGAAACTATTAGATTATCAATAATTATGAAAATGCCATTAACCTAGACCCATGAATTCTAGATCACATAGTTTCCACAATTTATTTGATGTGAAAATTTATACCATGTCTATCTATCATAAATTAACCATACACGTCGAAATTCAGCCCTTAAATCATTGTAGAAGTGGCCCAAATTAACAAATTAGCCCGTAATCATTGATCTTGGTGTCCATCGAGTGAAGAAATCGCGTAGGTAGCAGTAGTTGGACATTTCCCTTCATATGAACGGAGTATATTTCTCATAAGTAGCAGTGTGGGCCCCACACATGTGTGAGTGAACATGTGGTGTGCGTGCAATCGCTGCACACCTTACTGGGAAACCCAGTCAAAGTAGGCTAACCCCCAATTTCTAAAAAGGAAATCCCTTCTTTCTTTCTGCCGAAATAGACGAATGGACAACGTCCATTTGGGAATTTAAGTGGGCCACCATCACGATTGTTTAGAGCAATCTGAACCATCCATTGTGTCCGCGAGATGAATCCGACGAAACCTCCACTCCTTCTGCACGGCGGAGCTCCTGCACAATGCCCTTTCCTCCGACCAAACCCAAGATCGCACGCTTGATCTTGTGGAGGCAAGAAGCTTCAGGTACGTTGTGGCCCATCAAGACCATCCATCCGTTCAATCCAAACCGTCAATCTTAAATCTAGGGCAAAACTGACCAAGACCACAAGACCCAACAGGGCCCATGTATGCAATGGTTATGCAAATAGTCAGCACAAACCTGTTCTCCAAAAAAAAATTGTCATCCGGGAAAACCGGATGCACCAACTCCATTTATGCAGTCTGTTGGCCCATCCTAGCCATCCAGACCTCTCCAAGGTGGAACCTGAATCTCTCAACATCGACTAAAAGAGAGAGAGAGAGAGGCGTTGGCCACTCCCTCTCCTTTCACCACACAAGTAAGTGCGTAAGTTTTCCTTTCCATTCATAGCTGCGTAACAGAAGTTGCGCAAACCGACTCATGAAGAGTCTAGAATCTCTTGAGCCTATAAAAGCTCCTGTATCTGACCAGGAGGCGTTCAACCAAGGAAAGAAAGAAACGAGAAATGAGAGGGAATAGAAGAGAGAGAAACGGGGGAGAAAAGCCGTCCAGCAATTGTCTTCCAACGCTGGGAGAAAGAGGAAGAAAGAAAGAAAGAGAAAAAAAGGGGAGAAAGAGAAAGAAAAGAAAAGAAAAGAAAGAGAGGAGAGAAGGAGGGAGGCTGAGTGTGAGCAGCTACTTGCTGAATCGCCAAGTTGAACTAGATCCAAGGTAGGCCCAAACCCAGTTTTCTTTATTGTTTTCTTCCTTTCCTCCTTTCCAACAACCTGATATAAGTTGTTTAAAATCAAGTCGAATCAAGTCGACTCGATCTGGAGATCCTACTAAAAGTTAAGGTCAGGTTGGCTAAGGTTGAGCACTAATTGGAGAAATCTTCCACTTTATTAAACTTAAGAGACATTTGAGTAAGATATATCCTAACCCTATATCTTAGTATTCGATCTTAACTATGTAAGAAAGATAATGTAGCGATCTAATCACTAAATTGTTAAAAACTAGGTTAGAATTCAAATCCTACGGCGTATACTCACACTCGAGGAAGAAATGACATTAGAGGTGAGGTTTATTTTATCCTTTAAGCTTATCTTAATTTAAGTTGTATGATTTAATTTCCTTTTTATATGTTTCTATGTTATTAAGATTCTCTCCCTGCGATCGTATAATTTTTCCACCATCAATTGTCTATCCTTATGAATATTATAATATGACTTTAATTACATGTGACCTGTATGAAGTTATGTGGGGCGATAGATACAAGCCTTGCCTTTGCCTTTACAACTTTGTTGAGTTAACCCTTGCTACTCTCCTTCTATTGAGTTGGTTATTACCACTCTCCTTTTGTTGAGTTAGTCATTGCTACTCACCTTATTTTTGAGTTAGCCATTGCCGCTCTCCTCTTTGTTGAGCTACCTAATGCTACTCTTCTCTATACTTTATTAGCCCTTGTGCTATTTACTTTTGAGGCTTAGGCACGGGTCTTGATATTCCAAAACTCCCATGATTCAATGGATTTCCCTTTTTGGTGCAAGCACTATGTTGGAAATCCCACTTCTAGTGATTGAATAAATATCGTGGACGTAATGCGTTTTCGGTAGCGGCCCCTGGGGCGCATGTAATTCCATGTTTCATGGGTAATGGTGCACAAATTGATGTAAGTAATTCGCAATGCGTATTACATCACCTCCGGGATTGGATGTCGCAAATAATCCACTACCAAAAAAATGAGCAAAGGCTATAGATGATTGAAGTCTTTAGCTAAGGATATAAACCGTAGCTGAATACTCCAATCATCCGTAGCCTTTGCTCGTTTCAATGCTCTCTTGGAAGTTCTATGGGGGGCCCACCACAATTTTTGTGTTCAATCTAAGCCGTCCATACATTCTGATAGATCATTTTAATGTGTTAGATAAAAAATTAGATAAAGTTAAAGCTTAAGTGGACTACACCATAAGAAACAATGGAGATTAAGTGCCTTTTGTTGATTTGTGGTGTGGTCCATGTGAGTCTTCTATTTGCCTCATTTTTTGGGATAAATCCCTAAATAATTTTTTGAATTGAATGGAAGGCATAGATAAATGACATACATCATGGTGGGCCACACGGAGCCCCTAACATGACTGTTCATCTGACTTTGGTGGCCGCGCACACAAAAACCAAAAGAGCCCACCACTACATTTTTCATTCTCGCGCGTGAAAGTGCACCTACTTATGCCCTGGTTTGTCAAGTTACGTGAATGATGGGTTAGACTATCTACAGAGCTCGATAGAAAGATTATTTCAAGCGTTTACCTCAACCGGATGTGTGGAAGCTCGCAATAGGTAAATCATAGCCTCACATCCCGTAGAACCTTTTTGCGCGCGACCCTGATTCACACGTTGTCAACGCGAGTCGACTTAACCCGAGACTAGTACCCTTGCGACCGCACCGTCGCCGCAGTTCCGATGCCGCGACTCGCGCGCCTAGGCGATACTCTGGCCAGGAGATGTGGGCCAGCGTTCTGTGCGAGGAAAATGCCGCGCGTTACGGAACCCAAGAGAATCTCAACGAAATATCACATCAATCAACCATCAATCAATCCCATCAAGTCAAGTACACATCACTTCACACTCTTCCCCAAGCAACCCCTAAAGTCAAAAAGTTCTTACACCACCCATGCTTTTCTTACAAAATTTGCCACAAAAGTCAAAAAGTAGCTCTTACACCCATCACCACCACATCCATCAAACATCACCCATCTCTCTCTCCCTTTTACAAACCTATCTCTCTCATTTTCAAACTTCATTCCCAAGCAAGAGAGAAAACCCCATATGTATGAGCCTCTCCCTCTCTTTCAAAGCCCCAAGTGTGGCCCACCTTTCCACCCCAAGATCTCCCATCCTAGCCATCCATTCATCATCTCCTCCATTAAAATCGAAGCTAAGGAGCTAAGGAACCCATAGGAGCAAGAAGATCAAGTGGTGGGTACTTGATAAAGTAGTTTTCATATTTTAAGGTGGGAAAACCCAACCGATCAATGGTTTGGATCTCACTTGGGACCCTAGAATGTGGCCGATGGCCCACTTTGATCATCATAATCATTCCATGATGGGGCCATTCTCCATGGACCCCATCATGATGTTTATTTTATTTTTTGTATAGCTAGGGTCATCTAGACCGTCTATTTTAATGGAGAAGGGACCTCCATCGTTGGATTTTGATTTAATGGGCCTATGTGTAATGGGACCAACTTGATGTATGATTGGTTGCAAGGGAGGGCCCATAGTGTCGGGGTCCCCCCATCACGCGTGCCTCACTCTCTATCTCTCTCTATTTCATTTTCTTTTATGAGATCATGATATGGTTGTGTGGTCCACTTGAATGAACCCCACCATGAGGCATGTATTCCATCCAAACCACCTACAAGTGGGGCCCACTTGTGTGTTGTATCCACACCATCCTCCATGAGGTGGCCCACCTAAACAAGGCCCACCTCTAATGTATTTGTTATGTACAACGTCCAGGCGTCACTGACGCCATTTGTGCGTGGCTTCCAAACACAAATATCGGTTTGTTTCCAAGCTTATGGGTGGCTTATTCATGTAGGCCCCACCTTTTTGTATGTATTCAATCCACATCATCTATCCTATTTACTAGAACATTTTAGGCATTGAGCCGAAAGGTGAGGCTGATCCAACTTTCTGGTGGGCCATACCTTAGCAAATGATGATCTTCACCATTTAAATTCATTTGGTTTCTCTTTACACGCTAAAATACATTGGGTATGGAACTCGTTTAATCTGTCTTGAGTCGTAGAGAGCAATGGATGGAGCGGATTTACCGGATGTGGACCCTACCTAGGAAAAACCGCGAGAAAACTCGTTGTAAAAAAATAAAATAATAAAGCGAGAGAGAGGCTCCCTCTCAAGACAGCCCGGCACGTCGGGACGTTCTTGGGCGGGCGACAGTGCCCACGGCCCCACATGTGGGCCCCACCTTGATGTTTATTTTGCCATCTAACCCGTTCACAAGGTGGGCCCCTTCTGGCGTGGGCCTATCCAAATTTCACCCACATTCAAGACTCAGGTGGCCCACATCATAAGAAACAGTGGGATTAAACATATGCCATTGAAACCCTTCAATGGGCCACTGAAGTTTTGGATCAAGATGAAATTTATGTTTTTCCTTTCACTTAGGTCCATGTGACCTTGTCAACGTTGGATGGCAGGAAAACATTAGGGTGGGCCATACACGTGGAACCCACTATTGATGTATGTGTTACCACACTGTCCACGGCTGTGGACGGTGGAACTCACCATGATATATGGGTTTATTTCACACCGTCCAGGCGGACGGTGGAGCTCCTGATGCATGTGTTTTATCCACACTGTCTAATGACAGTGGGGCCCTCCATGATGCCTGTGCTGCATCCAATTCGTCCAACTATTTTAAATGCTCGTTTTGTGCATGAACTAAAGAATGAGTTGGGTCCATAGGTCAGTGGACCCCACCCTTGATGCATGTGCTGCATCCCAACCGTCCATCCATTTTAAAAGCTCATTTTATGGCTTGAGTTAAGAGGAATGAGTCAGGTCTTTAGTCCTTTAAGACCCCACTTTGGTGTATGTATGGGGCCCACTTTATTATGTTAGGGCCTATAGGTTAAGGCCCATTTGATGTACATATGGGGCCCAATTGGTGTGGCCCATTTGTTACATATAAGACCCATGTTACGAGGCCCATTTTGATGCATTCTAAGGCTCAAGGCGGGTTATGACCCATTGCAATGCGCATAAGGCCCATTGGTGCGGCCCATTGATGTGGCCCACTTGACTAATGAAAGGCCCATATGGTACGGCCCATTTGATGTATCTAAGGCCCAATGGGATGAACTAAGGCCCATTGAATGTGTAAACCCAACTTTGGTTCATGTAATGATGTTTACGACGAGCGATGCCTTGGGAGCAATGTTGGTTTGACATCCACATTGTCGAATAATGTTGGTTAAATGTCCGCATTATGATTCTCCCTAGGGCCCATTGTTAGCCCATACTTGTAGAAAATCTTCAGCCCATCTCCTTATGAACAACATCTATCCCATATAACATGTTTAGTATAGTCCCATGATTCATGATCATACGCATCATATGTATGCTTGATATGAGAAGTGACTGATCATAACATATGCCTTGAGCGGATTGTTTAGTGGACTCAGGTTAGGCGGGTGGTGGCCCTTGCATGAGCGCATGAGACCCGCATGATTGCTGCATGACTGGATAGTATGATTCATGCATTCGCATCGTGTGATATGGTTATCTTGTCACGCCCTAGCGACATCGGGGCCGTAGCCTCCACGACATATCGTGGTTGGCGAGGATTGGATCTGAAATCTTGATCTACATGGGTCTTTATAGATATCCCCTGGGTGAAAGTCCCTAAACCCTTATGGTACCAGGTTGCTCCAACGTCGTCTAGGCCAGAGTGGGTGCATGAGCGCCTAGATGGCCGATTACTGGAGGTGCGCTTTCCACGTGTGTCGTGGTCGGTTGGAAGAAGGGTGCGGCCTTACCCGCCCGAGAGGAGGGGCGATGCTTGGGTGAGTCTAACCAGCTCGAGGAATGGGTCCGCTATCGACGAGCGAGCCCGATATTGGCAGACGGGTAGTGAGGTCTCTTCCACTTGCCTTATTGCGCGCGATGGGGCGACAATCTGGTTTAGAGTGTACTAGACCCCGGTGATATCCCAGATTTTGAGCTGTACTGATATGTGGACTTAAATGAGGATTTGTATGCTTGAGTTGTATTTCGCATCGCATGGCCTTGGTATGGCCGACATCACTCATGTCTTGCATCGTATAGCCTTGGTACGGCTAACGGTATTCATGGATTCATCAGCATGTTCCGCATCACTCTGATACTGTATATCTACATTACTACCTTGCACACACACTTTCACCACCCTCTAAGCTTTCTATAAGCTTATGCACGACCGTTGCATGCAGGTGACGTGAGGATTTGTTAATACTGAGAGCGAGGCGCGGCGATCTTTGGAGCTTTTTGTCCATTCTCATTGTATTTCCCTTTATGCTCATTGTACTTGTAAAGTTTTTGATCATAGTGGAAATGTGATGGAGTTTTTGGTTGTTGTTTGTGGGTTATGCCTTTGGTTGTGCTCATGACGAATTAAACTGATGTTGAAAAAACAAAAATCCTCCTTGTAGCATCCCAGGATCGGAACCTGGCGTATGGGCGCTGGGAGCCGAGAATGGGGTTCTACGGAGGCTGTCGGCGCAGGATTCGGTGATCGGGAATTTTGTGAGCCCGATTTTCGAGTTTGGGGCGTGACACATCCCATGTCCCAAAACACCAGGTGATTAAAACCCTTAAAATAAGATAGACATCTTAGGGTTTTTGTGGTGAGAAAACTTTTTCAAAATAGGAAAATCTCTATATTTTTCTCGCCTTGTTAATCTTATCGAAACACCCTTGATATCATCGACCTGCACTGCCGATGTCCTCGATACCTTAACGATATTATCGATAAGAGGACCAAAAATGTCCAGCAACTAAATATTCATCTGGACGGATTTATCGATGTATCGATACACCTATTGATATCATTGATAAAAGCACTAATTATGTCTAGCAACTTCACAACATAATTGGACAAATTATCGATGTATCGATACACATATCGATATTCAAATCTCGAGACCATCGAGAGTGGCTCGATAAGATTGACAGGCAGATTTCCGGCGCCCCTGTTTTTTAAAGAAAATCGTAAAATTCTTCGATAGCATCATTGTTCTTCCGATATGATCTAAATTTAAATACCGATAAGATCGGAGATCCATCGATGATATCGATAGTGGGCGCGCATTTCTTACAACAGATATTTCAGGTTATTTTTAACTATGATCAGGGGGCCCTTTGATAGAATCGATATTCAAATATCGATGATATCGGCACCAGGTCGATTGCATCGAACTAAGACACAAATCGTCTAGCAAGCTTTAAGTCAAATCCGCTGGATTTATCGATACATCGACTCTGATCTCGATATCATCGACATTCAAATTCTGATGATCTCGACGGTTCCCCCGATCATTCATGAAAACCTGAAATATCCCAAAGTCAAGTCTCTCTCATTTTTCATGTGTCAATCAATCGATCGTGTCATCGATGAAATCAGAGTTCAAAATTTGATGACATCGACAACTATTTCGATTCATCGACCAATTGGCAAGAAGTTTCAAAAGCGTATGACATCGAGACCGAGTCATCGAGCAGACCATCGATGCTATCGAGAGTATACGCTCAATGATATCGAACCTGCTCAATGATATCGAACTCTGTCATAAATGTGACCGTTTTATATTCGTTGGAGCTTTTTACCTATATATAGAGGACTTGTCTTTTATTGCCGTAAGAGAGAAAAGAGAGAGCTTTTGTGTGTTTCAACTTACATCTTATATCCTAAGCCATTTCTCTCGAGGGAGTTCATCCTCTAATCCACCCTCACCATTGATATTCAATAGAGTGGATTGGGGAATTAACTTCCGCATTCAAGGATCCTTCAGCTACTACCTTAATGTCAAATTATTGAGCTAGGATGCCTTAAATGCATAAGATTGGAACTACTTTACCTTCCTTATAGGTAAACCTTTAGAGAGTAGGATTCCATCTTAACCTTGACCCAACCCTAAGCCTAGTCTTGGTATATCTTTTGTGTTATGGATTAAGGGAGTAGAAGACTCTTTGTCAACAAGGAGGAGGAGGTCTTCGACATTGTTCTTAACGGGACTCATCAACTTATTTATAAGTATCTAGAGTTCAAGAGGACACTTGTGATCATTCCTTTCTAGGATTGAGTCTTAAGTGGTTCTCACCCTTAGAAGCCCTCGAAGGAGGCCTCCGGCGGGAGTGTACGCTGTGGGTGCGTTGTGTGAACCCTTGCTCTGTGGAGAGCATAAACATCTGGTTAGGAGTGAACCAGTGAAACTCCAGGGTTAGAGGTGAACCGAGTAGAAACCTCTGGGTACGTTTTGTGAACCCTTACTCTATGGAGAGCATAAACATCTAGTTAGGAGTGAACCAATGAAACTCCAGGGTTAGAGGTGAACCGAGTAGAAACCTCCGTGTAAAGGTTGAAGGTGAACCTGGTTTAAAACCTTAGGTTTGAAGTGAACCATGAGAAACCTCCTTAGTGAAATCCGGTACACTCAAGGGTTGAGTGCGACAGCCGGGAGTGGAGTAGACTCATCGTCGAACCACTATAAAATGACTGTGTTTGTGATTACCTTTTATATGTGTGATTCATGACAATGCATTTATATTTATATATCTAATCACATCTCACACACATACACAGTCACATCTTGCATATTGCTATATCTTGATTAGTTTGTGATTGGATCCTCTACTTGGCTTGGAAGCTAGTAGAGTTACGTTTGAGTAATCCTGAAAATTGCATACATGATAGGATTAGAGTGATAAGATTTTTAATATAACTCATAAATCTTTAAAAAGTCATATTCACCCCCCTCTAAGAGATATTGGCATATTCCGACTTCAACTCAAGCGGTCTTCACCACTATTTCATCCCGGGGGAACGGTTCAAAGAACACTGTCCCACCACAGGCTAGCTTTCTTTTCAAACATATATGTGACTAGCTCAACCTGTTCTGCCTCTATACAGTGCGACGACCTCAACATCTTAAAAATGCAATCCAACCAGTACTCGGCCTCCTCGGGTCTATGAGTACCCATAAAATTGGGAGGACGGAGTCGCTGAAAGTGCTCGAATGGGCCACTTGTAATCATAGCCCCAGTAGGCTGTACGGGTGGCATCGGCGGGGCCACATTCATGTTTTGTGCGATGGCCCCCGCTATAGTTGCCAGAACTTGCTGCTGTTGTTGCATTAGGAGCATCATCTACTCCAACCTATCAGGGGGAGAGGCCCTCTGAGGCATGTGTAGCATCGACAAAGACGCATGGTTTTGACCTAGAGCCGGTGGTGCACTCGATGTTGGCCCATTTGTGGGGTCAGTGGCCGACTATAAATTTGGCATCGTATCGCTACTTGGACCCAAACTAGGGTCCGATTGGCTACCACTCGGGTGAGAAGTCTCGTCAATCATTCCGCCAAGTAGGAGACGTGTCATGTTCCGAGTAGTTTTAAGAGGCATTCCCTATATACAACACAGGGTGCAACATTTCTAGGATTAGGATAACATCATCCACTTTTTCCAAACATTCTACACATTTCTAAACAAAAGAAGCTTCATGCATTTCATTTAACAAAATTGTCACACTTACATATGATATGGTTTTACATGCACTATGGTAGAGGATGCATGTGAGCTAATTTAGAAAAGGCTTTAACACTTACTAACCTAGCACCCAAACTAAGCCTATCAAGGTTATTACAAAAAGAAGGAAAACAACTACAAACACACTACTAGTCCTCCGATTCTGGCAAAGGAGGAGGTGTTCCCTTATCCTGTATATAGTACAGGAGGGTGTGGGACATTCTCTTAAACATTTGCTTCAAGTAAGCCTAGTTCTCCTCGAACTTCTACTTTAAGTAGGCCTGATTTTCCTCAATCCTGACCATATGAGCTTCTAGGGTGGCCCGGTAGTGGCGATCCTCTCAAGCCGTAGGAGGTCCCCCGTCTGAATCTTGGGCCTCCTCTTCTTCTTCCTGTCCCTCTTCTCTGTTGCATTCTTCTTCTTCACTGTCTTCCTCTTCTTCAGTTTCTTCTTCTATCTCATCCCCGTACTTATCAATCCTAGCTTGGCGTTGCCTGGGGCCTATTCCCATATTGTTGAGTGTAGTTTCATTAATGAAATAGATAGAGGCGAGATTATCCATATGGAGCCTAAATCCGAAGTTGCGGGTGATCTTGCAAATGAGTCAGTCGAATGGGAGGGAGGCGTCCCCCCAGTAGACCGTGCTGTATTGACTATTTGAGTCAAGGCGAGAGTAGGCAGGCACACCTTTTCTCCCTGTCCAACTTGGTACAGGAAGTCCACCATAAATCCGGTGCATTCAGTGTGGTTACTCTACCTAGGATATACGTTATACGTATATGGTGGAGTAGGTGGAAATCCTCTATCATACTTGTCGATGCGAGACTGTTCTCTCACCTCCAATCAACAAGTTGGCCGCAAAGGAAGCGAGTGCAGCGATCTCTCTCCTGTACACTAGTGAGATTTGTATTACTGGCATGTACAACTCCACGTTCTATTCCCATGATACGTGCCATGATATCCACATCGACCCTGACTTGAGTTCTTTCCAACGGTATGGTGAACTGGAGAGGGTCAAGAGTTGGGTCCCGTATGTGTGCATATAAGGCTCGTATGATGCCTTCACTTGCATGTGTTTTTCTTTTAAATATGGGACCCCACCCATTCTCTAGGAGGAGGTCGTTTACTAGATATAACCCAAATAACTTCTCGTCAATTTGAGCTTCAAACACAACCTTACGATCACGGAACTTACCAAGTTCGGCGCCCACTAGTAGAGATCTCTATCGGGATTCGAGGGTTGAGGTCCCGTTTCGACCTTCACTCGACACCTGCACTTATCTCAGCACTCATCTTCTTCTTAGAACGACTTGGACGACTAGGCTCGGCCTCATCCGGAGCCGCTCTTTTCTTTCCCATAAGGGAAAGGAGTGTTGAAATGGAGAAAATGGTGGTTACAATTTCAAAGAGAGCCATTGGTATGGAAGAACTTTGAGTATGAAGTGGATTTGAAAGCTTAAAGGTTATGAGACACAAAAAGGTGGGTTTTGTGCTCAAATGAGTGAGAATAAGGGAGATGGGAAGATGTAAAGGATAGTTTTAGAGGAATAGTGGGAGGGGTGTAGGATGTAGAAGAAATGAGGGATTTAAGTGTATAGAAATGAGGATTTGAGAGAGAAAGAGAGTTTTTGGGAAGTTTGGAAATGTTTGTGGGGTAGGGAGTGGGTGAAATGAAGTAAGAGGGGGGTTTGGAGGGTTAAAAGGCCCCCCCACACATGGGAGGGACCCACCAAGGTCGGCCGGTGGCGGCGGTCCGCCGATCCCGCGGTGCCGCCGCGCCCAGCTGGGAAGGTCAGCGGTGCACTGCCGACTGGGCGCCACCCCCTCCCGAGGTCGTGTTTTGATGCATGGGACCCCCTGGGCCCCACCAAATCTCGTGCTTTGGGGTCTTAGGCTTGCACGATCCATTTTCATGGCGCAACACATGCGTATTTATGCCTTTTGGGTCTATTCAGGTTTGAAAATCATCAACTAATGACTTAAACCCATCGATTGACGGCCTAGAGGTGACTTAGGTCAATGCATGTGACCTAAGTCTCTCAGGTACATGTTGTGGGCTGAGCTACAACGTTTGGTCTCACCTGTCGGTGAAACCTTGGGATCCTAATGCGGTCTCTAAATTCCATCTCTCCCTTCCTAAGTCAAAGTGAGTCAGAGTGCTTTGTGTTACCTATAACTCAAGTCTAGTTTAATCTAAATCATTCTCTGATACCAACTTGTAACGCCCTGAATTTTGAGGGTCAAGCAAAGCTCTACTCCCGAGGTCTAGCACATCGCTTATGCAATATGGATAATGATGTTCAGATTCCGTCTATATTAATGAGTTAGACATGAGTGAGATTATACTAAAACAACATATCATACTCCGGATATAATTAAACTAAGCAAGCGAAAGTTTGAAGCATATATATTTAAGTGTGTAAGTGTTTCATAACCTCCAGAGTATGAGTATGTAACCGGGTTGAATATATATACATGTATTGTTTCAAAATATACAAAATGTGGAAATGTAAGGTGTCCAACTAAGCTAAATATCCTAGTGTTCCCTGCGTGTCAGCATGAGGTCTACATAGACCCGCCCGAGAGCTGAAAGTAGGAGAACTCCTCCTCATCCATAAAGTCTTGCTCCGTCGCTAGGCTTCATCAACACCTGTATCTAAAATAGAGTTTGGTTGGTGTTTTAAAACACCGTCCCAGGGTGGGAGTGAGTGATCAACTCAGTGGTACTATAATGCAAAGGTTAACATGTTATCAAGTCAATCAAGCAGTAATGATAAAGCAACATAACGATCACTTCCTAACTACTCTTGTTAATGCAGGAATGGAGTGCAAGTAATGATGTATGCCCTCGCATCAAAGCTCCCTGAAAAAGTGACTCCGACAACCAATTTCGCATATGACATCACTGCCTCTGGTGCGACTTCAACGCCTTTAAAGCACATCCTAACTAATACAGTGCGATGCATGATCATGTTAGCCAAGTAGTTAATTAGGCTTATTCATACAGCAGATTTGGGAGGCTAGGGTACCTCTCTTTATATCATTGACCCGAACAGAAGGATCCATCTAGGTTTGTCACTCCTGGTCAAGCACATACGATAGGCAAATTGTAAGGTCATCACTCCCAATGAAAAGCAGTCGATAGACAAATTCAAAAGTTTATACTCGCGGTAACTACAGGGAGGCTCGTCACCTCAGCGTAGGCTGACAGCACGAATACGGTGTTCCATACCACCATGCCCGGTTTACGAGTCTTGGTTGCTCACTGGTCACTACGGGGAGGCTTGTCACGCCAGCATAGGCTGACAGTTTGAACATGGTGTCCTATACCATCATGCACGGCTCATGAGTCTTAGTGGATTGTGGTACCATGGTTAAAGTGAGCCTTTACATTAGACAGGGGTACCTTAGATTCAAGCAGTAGTGTCTATACATTGTAAACACATGATAGGCCAAACGGTTTGTTAGGCAAGTTTAATTGGTACCGGCACACGCTAACTTAATCGACATGGAGCACATACGCACTCCTCGTAGCCTAAGCACTGTCGACAAACGTCGTGCGACCTGGATTCATCGAGCTTACCCAATGTGGCGAGACTAATTCGGCCACCCGAACGGGGACTATTACCGATTGCTTGGGCTACGTTGTAGTCCTAATCTTATTTAGATGTAGCACATAAACACGTGTGATAATCACTTCAGCATTTAATAAATAATTCAAGTGAATTCCTCATTTGAGCATTTCATCAACCACATTGAACATGTTACCAAACACTTGCATTTTATCCATGAATCGCATAGCGACAAATATGATTACATGAAAGAAACTATACATATGAATATGGTAATTAAGAATCCTATCTTAATACTCTTAATAAATATAAATCATCAACAATTTCTCATTCAGACAATTCATCAAACACTTAGACTACACTTCTCCGAATATATAGACTAGGTTAGTTACAACGTATATTTTAGCAAATCTTTATACAGAGAGAGGTCAGTATGCATATGACAATGATGAATCCTAGATTAGTAGTCATGGCAAGCACAAATCGTGTTTACATGTTCATTCAAACATTTCAACAAACACATGGGATGCATCTTTTGTTCAACATAGTTCATACATGTATATTATATCGAAAACGGCATATCTAAAACAATATGGTAGCAATCAAGTTAGACATAAATCATTAGCTAATATTGAAAGCATTGATAACCATAACCTAAATGTTTATAGTCCACACCTTTTGTCAGAATACTCGATTCGGACTTGGTTCGAATTCTACATTCCCGAAAACAGAACGTTGTGCACCTAAATAATGTAAAAGTTAGCTAGTTTGACAAATAATCAGCCTGGATCTCTATAACAAGATTAGGGTTAGGTTTTCTTACCCAAAATCGTAGCCGAAACAGATTGTGTAGCGTAATGGGGAGGTGATTTGGTGTGTGTAGTCATGGGAGAGAATCACGCAACGATCTCCCAATTGCCCCCTTCTCTCTTTCTGATTTTCTCTGCTTTTTTTTCTCTCTCTCTCTCTCCCTTAGGGTTTTGGAGAAATTCGTATATGAGAGAGGTGGGTGGTATAAAGGCTATTTATAAGCCCAGAAGTGATGTAAATGGCCCCAGAGCCACTATATACATAGGTTATACCCTTTTGGCAACTATTTTTAACAAACAGGGCTCATAGGGAGGCCCACTACTCACTTACGTCATAGGATAAGTTCCCAGACAATGGATATATGCCAGGATGTGCTTTCGGTGAGATCGGATTAGCTGATCAACCATGGAAGACCTGTGTCAGATCAACAGTTATACTTGCTCAATCGGGGCCACAGTTATACGGATATGTGCAGGGAAATTTTCTTTTTCCATAGATGAAGTTCGGTCAGAAACTGACGGTTCAAAATCCTTAATTTTGCGTGTGAGAGAATGACCCAATTCACTTAAGTTCCATTACATTTTCTAAAGATATTCGCGTTTCTCACACACTTCACTCAGGGGTCAAGTTGTGCGTTTCTAGACATCATCTGGGCTTGATTCCCGCGGTGGTTGTCAAGCCCAGTAGGATGGACATAAACCTATAGTTTCACGGTCATCGGACTCTCGACATGTTGTCTAGGTCCAATAAGGGGTTTCAATGTACTCCCGAGAGCGACAGGTTCTTAGGATTTCTCCTAGGTCTTTAAGTGACGTTGAGTTGGTGATATTAATGGTTTTAGGCTTCTCATTTGTGGAAATGGTGGCCCATGCTTAGTATACCGATTATTTAGTTTAGTACTTAATTAATTTTTGCCTAAATTACGATAGGATACGGTCCATAGGTGATTCTACCTGAGGTGGTACTCAGGACCTTGTACGGATTTTTTCGAGATGTTACACATAGTCTACAACTAAGAACAAAGGCGCCTATCAGCCTTAAGAACCCTCGAAGGCTCAGACGTTAGGAAACCAAATCAGAAAGATTATGGACTTGGGACCTACTTGTCCTAAGCTCGTAGTAGACATGTGAGTTGTCCTGAGTTATTCCTAAGTTATGCTCTAATACCAACTCCTGTCATTCCCCAAACTCGAAACCAAGTTCACAAAATTTCTGATCACCGAATCCGTTGCCGACAGCCTTCATAGTACCCCATTCTTAGCTCTCAGCATCTAATACCAGGTTCCGATCTTGTGATACCACAAGGAGGATTTTTAGCATGAATTTATCCAAAACAAGCATATCCATAAGCATAACCCACGAACAATAACCAGAACTCCATCACAAAATCCACTATTATCAAAAACTTTAGGTACAATGCACATAAAAGGAAATACAATGATAATATCGAAACTCCAAAAGCTCGGCCGGACGCTCTTGCTCCTACTCAACTATGGCTGCGTCCTGACGTCACCTGCACGCATCTATTGTGTATAAGCTTATAGAAAGCTTAGAGGGTAGTGAAAGTATGTGTGTAAGGTAGCAATGCAAGTATGTAATATTAGAGTAATGTAGAAACATGCTGATAAGTCCATGAATGCTAATAGTCATACCAAGGTTATGCAATGCAAGGCATGAATGCTATCGGCCATACCAAGGCCATGCGATGCAAGGCATGAATGTGATCAGTCACACCATGGCCAAATGATGCAAGGCCTATATAGCCAATTTTATGTGCAAGATGTAGGTCAAGCATACTAATCCACATATCAATCCAGTTCATCTCTAGAGCATCATATATCAGTATAGTTCTCTCTCTAGATAATCACCAGGGTATTGGATAGTGGCACAATTTACATAACATCATATATCTTGTCAAGAATGCACATGATTGGAGTGGCCTGGCCATTTGGATAGACCGCATTTATGTATTTGCTCAAAATTGATGGAGCAGACAAGGATGTGCGTCGGAGCTATCCGGATGAGCGGGGGACCCTGGAAGGTAGGAACTGCTGTTATGACCATGATGAAGTTGCCCATTTCCTATGGATGGCATTGGAGGGGCATGTCCATTTGGACAGGCCGTGTTTATGTATTTACTCAAAATTAAAGGAGCATACCTGAATGTGCGTCGGAGCTATCCAGATGAGCGGGGGTCCCTGGAAGGTGGGAATCACTGTTATGACCATGATGAAGCTGTCCATTCCCTATGGATGGCATTGGAAGGACTTGGCCATTTGGACAGGCCGTATTCATATTTGTATTTGCAGGGACTACACCCTTAACCTAAACTCGAACCCATTCTCAAATCCTAAAACCTATAACCTATAACCAAAACCAAAACCTATAACCTAAACCTGAACCCATTCTCAAATCCTAAAACCTAAAACCTATAACCTATAACCTAAACCTATAACCTATAACCAAAACCAAAACCTATAACCTAAACCCGAACTCATTCTCAAATCCCAAAACCTATAACCTAAACCTAAACCTTAAACTATAACCAAAACCCGAACCCATTCTCAAATCCAAAAACCTAAACCTTAACCAAAACCTAAAACCTAAAACAAAACAAAAACCTATAACCTAAACCCAACCCATTCTCAAATCCCAAAACCTATAACCTAAACTTAAACCTAAACCTTAGCGTAAACCTAAACCAAAACCTATAACCTAAACCAAAACCAAAACCTATAACCTAAACCCAAACCCATTCTCAAATCCCAAAACCTATAACCTAAACTAAAACCAAAACTTATAACCTAAACCCGAACCTATTCTCAAATCCAAAAACCTAAACCTTAACCAAAACCTATAACCACCTAAACCAAAACAAAAAAAACTATAACCTAAACCCGAACCCATTCTTAAATCTCAAAACCTATAACCTAAACCAAAACCAAAACCTATAACCTAAACCCGAAGCCATTCTCAAATTCCAAAACCTATAACCTAAACCAATGCTAAAACCTATAACCTAAACCCGAACCCATTCTCAAATCCAAAAACCTAAACCTTAACTAAAACCTATAACCTAAACCAAAACCAAAACCTATAACCTAAACCCAAACCCATTCTCAAATCCCAAAACCTATAACCTAAACCTAAACCTTAACCTAAACCTAAACCAAAACCTATAACCTAAACCAAAACCAAAACCTATAACCTAAACCCGAACCCATTCTCAAATACAAAAACCTAAACCTTAACCTAAACCAAAACCTATAACCTAAACTAAAACCTATAACCTAAACTCAAATCCTCTAACCTTAACCTATAACCTAACCTAAACCTATACTTATAACCTAAAACTATTCCAAAATCCTAAAACCTATAACCTAAACCTAACCTTTTCCTAAACCTATAACCTAAACTCAATTCCTTAGAGCTAAACCTATTCCTAATCCTAATCTCAACTCCCTAACCTAAACCTAAACACAAACTTGAAAACCAAAACTTAAACCCAATCCCGAACATGAACCCAATTTCCTAAACCTAAACCATCACCCATTCTCAAATCCAAATACTTATAACGTAAACTTAAACCAAAACCATAACTTATAACTTAAACCCGAACCCATTCTCATATCCTAAAACCTATAACCTAAACCAAAACCAAAACCTATAACCTAAACTCAACCCATTCTCAAATCCAAAAACCTATAACCTAAACCTAAACCTAAACTAAACAAAAACCTATAACCTAAACCAAAACTAAAACCTATAACCTAAACTCGAACCCATTCTCAAATCCCAAAACCTATAACCTAAACCAAAGCCAAAACCTATAACGTAAATCCGCACCTATTCTAAAATCCAAAACCTAAACCTTAACTAAAACCTATAACCTAAACCAAAACCAAAACTTATAACTTAAACCCTAACCCATTCTCAAATCCCAAAACCTATAACCTAAACCTAAACCTTAACCTAAACCTAAAAAACCTAAACCTAAACCAAAACCATAACCTATAACCTAAACCCGATTCTCAAATCCCAAAACTTATAACCAAAACCAAAACCAAAACCTATAACCTAAACTCAGTAGCTTTTGCCCTTTCTCAAAATTCTAAAACTAAACCTAAGCCTAAGCTAAATCCTAAACCCTAACCCATTTCTCAAATCCAAAACCTAAACCTTAACCAAAACCTATAACCTAAACCAAAACCAAAACCTATAACCTAAACCCGAACCCATTCTCAAATCCCAAAACCTATAACCTAAACTTAAACCTTAACCTAAACCTAAACCAAAACCTATAACCTAAACCAAAACCCAAAACCTATAACCTAAACCCGAACCCATTCTCAAATCCCAAAACCTATAACCTAAACCAAAACTAAAACCTATAACCTAAACCCGAATCCATTCTCAAAATCCATAAACCTAAACCTTAACCAAAACCTATAACCAAAACCAAAACCAAAACCTATAACCTAAACTCGAACCCATTCTCAAATCCCAAAACCTAAACTAAACCTAAACCTTAACCTAAACCTAAACCTAACCTCTAACATAAACCTAAACCTTAATCTAAACTTAAACCAAAACCTATAACCTAAACCAAAACCAAAACCTATAACTTAAACTTAAACCAAAACCCATTCTCAAATCCTAAAACCTATAACCTAAACTAAAACTAAAACCTATAACCTAAACCCGAACCCATTCTCAAATCCCGAAACCTACAACCAAAACCTAAACCTTAACCTATAACTTAAACCCGAACCCATTCTCAAATCCAAAACCTAAACCTTAACCAAAACCTATAACCTAAACCAAAACCAAAACCTATAACCAAAACCCGAACCCATTCTCATATCCCAAAACCTATAACCTAAACCTAAACCAAAACCTATAACCTAAACCAAAACCAAAAGCTATAACCTAAACCCGAACCCATTCTCATATCCCAAAACCTATAACCTAAACCAAAACTAAAACCCGAACCCATTCTCAAATGCCCTCTCAATGGGAGCTTATTACATTTATCGAGTTTGCAGCGGTAGTATAAAACTATCTTCTTATTCTTTCAACATAATCTTCCATAGGGAGATGGTCCTCTAAGTCTTCAATTTGTACATCACTTGCATCATCTGTACGGTTGGAGAGGGTTAATGCCCTACTCATAGTGATGGTTATCCTTTAAGATTAACAATAATTCAAGAGATTCATAAAAGCAGTATAAAGGTTCTGATACATCTCGTATTCCGCTACTACAAGGAGTATCAGCATGCGCAAACAACCTATATGAGATGCATGCCTAGTAAAGTGTGTGCGGCTCATCATATATAGTGATCATCACAATGTGAAATACGATTCATAGAAAATTCAACTCGACCCACATCCCATAACTATGGATATTTGCCGACATGTCCAACGCTACCATGGATTTACGTGAACACCTCAAGATAACATAATACATGAGTCGGATGAATTACGTAACACGATTTGTTCATGGATCGACTATTTGTGACATCTAATCCCGAAAGTGATGTAACATGCATTGCGAATTACTTACATCGATTCGTACACCACTACCCAAAAACTTATGGAATTACGCGACGACCAAGAAGGTCTGTACCCATAGTGCATTATGTCCATGATATAATAATTGAATTACTAGTTGTGATACCTTCAACACATTACTTGTATCAAAGAAAATGTAAACTAAATCATGAGAGTCTTGAAATATCAAGACACACCCCCAAGCCTTAAAGGTAAATAGTACAAGGCTAACAAAATAAGGAGGAGAGTAACAATGACTAACTCAACAAAGAGGAGAGTGGCAATGGCCAACTCAACACAGAGGAGAGTTACAATGGTCAACTCAACAAATTAGTAAGGGTAAAGGCAAG
Organism: Magnolia changhungtana; assembly: GCA_030180095.1. Lineage (NCBI taxonomy): Eukaryota > Viridiplantae > Streptophyta > Magnoliopsida > Magnoliales > Magnoliaceae > Magnolia > Magnolia changhungtana. The sequence goes on along the minus strand of JASAUF010000426.1, from coordinate 968,367 downwards.
GCTTATATCCATAGGCTCACATAAATTCATAAAGATCGCGCATCATTAAAGTCATACCAAAATTCTCAAAGGATAAATAATTGATGTTGGTAAATTAAACAATTGCAGGAAAGTTCACAGTATCATGAAAGCATGTAAAAGGCAATATAATATCATCTTAAATCAAGTAAGCTTAAAGGAGAAAAACCCTCACCTTAAGGTCGAATTACCCTTCCGTATGGCTAAGATCTTGAGTATGCTTCTAGAGTTGAATTTCTATAATGAGTACATAAATTACATGATTAGATTGTCAGCCTAAGGTTTAAGTCTAATTTCCACCATTGTTTGTGTACATAGATTTAAAAGTGATTTGGATGAAATTAAGCCAATTCCTCTAGATTATCTATGTGGAATCTAATCTTTTGAGAAGACTTCAAGGGATGGTGAACTTACCTCCTAGACTAGAATGGCTGGCGCGTTCCGGACGTTAATCTTGGCAGTACTCTTCTTCCCTTTCTTTCTCTCTCTTTCTTTCTTTTTCTTTTCTCTTTTCTTTTCTTTCTCCTTCCCTTTCTTTTTTTTTTTTTTCTTTCCTTTTTTTTCTTTTCTTTTCTTCTCTTTATCTTTATCTTTCTCTTTCTCCTTCTCATTCCTTCCTTCTTTCTTTCTCCTTCTCGTTTCTATCTTCTCTCTTCCATTTCTCTCTCTCCCTTTCTTTTACCGTGTATTCCCTGACTATGTGGCAGAGGATTTTATAGTGCATCCCAATCTCTGGATTCTTCTTATGCAGCTTTATTTTGTGTGAACATGGAAACAGGACGGTTTCTTTTACGCAACTTCTGTTTGCGAAACCGAGAAGCGGACGCTGTTTTGCTGTTCTTAGTCCTTGTCTCTCCTCTCGGGTTTCCTCCCTATATCAGTTGGGTTGGTTTTGGGTGAAAAGGGCGAGCCCCAAGTCCTAGAGGGTGGGGGGTGAATAGGACTATGTCAAATAAAAAAAATAAAATGCAGAAAGATAACACATATAGCAGAATTTAAAACAACCTCAAATGCACAAGTATTGAGAGGTTGATACAAACGTTGTTCTAAGGACAACCTTACACCAAAAACCAATGGCTTATGGTAGGATAACCTGATTTCTAGAACGTTGGTAAGTATCAAAAACTCAAACTGATATAGAGGCAAAGGAAATGAATCAGGCTATTATAACATTCACCACATGTACATGAAAATAAATACAACATTCAGCACATCACATACATCAACATCACCATCATCCAAACTTTGAGAATTATAGTGGTTTGGGTGTACACCAACTGTTCTCAAACAGCCACCCTACTCCACTCCCAATATCCACAACCCACGAGATATCGACTTTCACTAAGAAAGAAGGTTTTTCAAGGTTCACCTTAAAACCTGTACAATTGTGTTTTCAATGGGCTATGCAATTAAAAATCCCACACAAACTGAGATTTTCTGGCTATCTCAGACAAAACTAAAATGAAAGATTTTCTAACAATCTTACAAACTACAATAAATAAAATATACTTATCTGACGAATGATCTTCGATGTAGCCGGTAGAACTGCCTCTTTGTAGATGAAGATCTTCAATGTTCAATCTCATAGAAGAAGAGGTTCTAGGTCTAGATGAATTTTAAATTAAATTCAACCTTAGGCTACTTGGATTCAATTCTTGGATCTCATAAAGGGTTAAATCAAAATCCCCTTTATATTAAGTAGAATGGAATCAAGAGATCAAGAAATTAAGAAACCAAAAAGCTATTAAAATGATTTATAAATACCTCAAAATAACTTCACAATAGTGGGGACTAATCTCTTAGTGTGATGACTTGAATTGGCTTGGAATGAATGATAAAATCTAAGAAATGTCCTTAATTTATAGGTTGTAATTCGGTCCCTCGACTGGTCTAAGGTTTGGCTCGACTGGTCTTGGCAGAACCAATTTTCAAATTTTTGGTGCGATCAGATAAAACGGACCCTCGACTGGTCGAGTGGCTCGCTCGACTGGTCGTGTGGCCAGTTAGACTGGTTGAGCACAGCGCTCGACTGGTCGAGTGAATAAAAATCGCGTTGCTGGAGTTTGAGTCAAGCCACACTCGACTGGTCGAACCGGTCTCCATGACCGGTCAAGCAGGGTACTCGACTGGTCGAGGACCTGCTAGAAAATTTTAAAAATTTGAATTTAAATCTGGACTGGTCAAGAAAAACCCTAGACTGGTCGAGCCAGTGTCTGGACTAGTCGAACTAAGACTAGGACTAGTCGAAGCAAAGCCTAAAATAAGTACTATGACCCAAATTAAATATGCAATGTTAATGACCTAATCCTAAGATCTTTTTAGGGTCAAGTATACCTTAAATGTGAGTATTAAAATTGAAACATCGGTCACTTTGGTAGATAGGTCACTTTAAAGCACGTAAAGCTTGACCTCGTACACTTGAACTTGTGTCTCGAATTTGTGTCTTGAACATGTGTCTTGAGACTTGAGCTTGAGCAAATGTACTTGAGCTTGAACTTAAGCTTGAGCATGTGATGCACTCGAACTTGAGCTTGAGATAGTGCACTTGGACTTGAGTACTTGGACTAGGTGAACTTCAACTTGTTCTCGCAGTTGAACATGCATAATTGTAGCACACTAAATGTCGGTGTAGATAACATGAAGCTCATCTTCAAATGAAGGTGAACTTTCCATCTATTAAAACAAGTCAAACATTCCAAAGTGTTTTGGCACAATAAAATTTGACAATACAGGGTGCTAGATTTACAACATATCACTTACAAGCTCCCCCTTTGTCAAATTTGTGACAAATCCAACTTACAGAAGATTAACTTATTATAATACACAGATCCACTCAGTTAAAAAATCCTTTATATAAAATCCAACAAACACAACTCCCCCTTAACTTGAACTTAGTAGAGACCTGTATTAAGATATACATATACATATCAAAAAAAAAAAAAACATGCATATAAAAAAAAACATGCATATCCACATCTCTACATCTCACCACATCAAAAAAATAAGCAATTATATATACCCAATTTCTCCCCTTTTTTGTCACAAAATGACAAAGGAAGAAAAGATGAAAAATATGTGAATGTGGTATCTAAAAATGTGAAGAGAGTAAGAAAGAGTGTGAAAGTTAGCAAATTAAAACATAATAAAATAGATTATCTACATCACACACGGTTAAACAAGTCTAAATACAAGAGTCACCAAGAAGAGTAAAGTTAAGAAGTAAATACAAGTCTACCAAGAGAAAGAGATCTAATCAAAACCAGAAGAAGAGGGAGGCGGAGTGGATGGATCAATCTGGTGTAATCCCTTATTTATGCATCTAAAGTACTTACGCATATATTTCATTGATTTGGATGGGATATTGTTAATCCATCCACCTTCTCTCCCAATGAACGAAGGCGCTCATCAAAATCAGAAGGTTGAAAATCAGGATCAGCCTCAATGTCATCAGATTCCAATTCATTAAAAATATGTTCCATATCAGCTTCAGTTGGCAGCGTATCTTCCTCTCCAACATCTTCTCTAACTTCTCCAGCATCCTTATCTATCTGACCAGGTGCTAACTTCAAATTCATCTTGTTGATATTTGAATTGTTGAATGGAAGATGAGAAGTATGAGCTTTTCCAGGAGGAATGAGCACAGAACAGTGTAAAGCAAGGGTGGTCATTAAATAAGTGAATGAAATATCACTATGCCCCGCATGAAGTCGAAATTGGATAATGAAATAACAAATTAATGAAGGAAGATACACAGGAATGCCAGACACGACAAAATGAAGAATACGCACCATAAAGGTGGTTAGTTCGGCCTTGTTACCAGATCTAGAGTAAACATTGGAAATAAAGATGCGATGTAATACTCTGTATCTGGGCAAGATCTGGTTGGCCCGGAGCGCATTCCCGGAACTCCATTCCGAGTTCATGTTACATAAATTTCTAGTTAATAAGCGTTTTTCCGACTCATTCAATCTTTCGGCCATTATCAGAATAGGAATGCCTTCAACATTCACTTGAATGTCCATCAACCCAGAAATTAAGTGGCGATCTACTTTATATGAACCTTCTCTAAACATGATAGTGAAGGTCAAATCTTCAATAGATACATCACCTATGCACGCATACATTGCTTACGCAATAGAGCAGTATGCTGGTCCACCCCAATTCAAAATATTATCCCATCCTACAGCAACAAGGAGGGGAATAATGTTGAATTGAACAAGATGGTTAGCATTGACGGTCCGCTCAACAATTATGTTGCGGTGACGGATATTCCACACATATTCCGGGTCCTCTTCGGGTGGTCGAAGAGTACGCACCGAAATGGAACGAGAAGGAGATGCTCTAGTAGGTTTCTTCTTCGGTCTACCTTCCATTGCAAGAGTAAATAAGAAAATGTAAGAAAGGATTTAAGGGTTACAAACCCAATAAAAGTTTTCCTAATATTCCAAGAAAAACACAAGGAAACTTGAAATAAATGCAAGAATCAAGCTAAATGACAATCAAAGAACCCAAATCCGAAAGAAAAATGAAAACGATGCACATACCAAATAGTAATCGAAGGTGGGTTCGACGGGTCGGAGAAGGGCCGAGAGAGGAAGATGAGATTTTGGAGAAAAAGTGACTTTTCACCTAAAAAAGGGTGTAGGCCTACACACCACGACTGGTCGAGTATGTGCTCGACTGGTCGTGAGAGCACAAAAAATTGCATATTTTTATACTTTTAAAATAAAAATAAATTATAGAAAAATATACAAAAATAAAAGCATGTAATCATGAAAATTTTGGATTGAATTACACATACCAATATCCATTTTTAATTTAGAAAACTTGTTTATGTCAAGTGGTTTAGTGAATATGTCAGCAAGTTAATTTTCAGTCTGCACATAGTCTAATGAAATAACTTTTTCTTCCACTAATTCCTGAATACCTAATGTCAATATGTTTGGTATGGGAATTCTGGATGAGATTCTTAGAGATATTGATTGCACTAGAGTTATCGCAATATAGAATCTTTGTGTCTTGCGCAATGTCGTAATCGTTTAACATTCTTTTCATCCACACAAGCTGAGTACAAGCATTTCCAGCTGCGATATATTCAGCCTCATCTACGGATAGAGATACGGAACTCTGTTTCTTGCTATGCAAGGAAACCAAATAGTTCCCAACATAAAAACAACCACCGTTAGTGGATTTTCTATCGTCTATATTCTCAGCCCAGTCAGCATCCGAGTATCCAACTAATTGAACATTAGTATCATGTGGATACCATATACCTAAATTAACTGTACTTGCGACATACCTAATAATCCTCTTGACAACAATTAGGTGCGATTCCTTAGGATCTGATTGATATCTTGCACAGATACCTATGCTGAATGCAATATCTGGTCGACTTGCTGTTAAATATAACAGACTACCAATCATACTGTGATACAACCGAGGATCTATGCTCTTACCTAATACATCTTTAGAAAGCTTAAGAGTTGTACTCATAGGAGTATCAAAGTTCTTACTACTCTCAAATCCAAACTTCTTAACTAAGTTTAGCGCGTACTTCGTTTGAGAAATGAAAATACCGTCTTTAAGTTGTTTCACTTGTAGACCTAAGAAGTAATTCAGTTCTCCAACCATGCTCATTTCGAACTTGGACTTCATCAACTCTTCAAACTCAGTAGACAGGTTAGAACAAGTAGAGCCATAAATAATGTCATCAACATATATCTGCACTATAAGTATGTGTTCATTATTTTTCTTAACAAATAAAGTTTTATTAACACTCCCCATAACGAAGTTATGACTTAGTAAAAACTTAGTTAGTTTCTCGTACCATGTTCTGGGAGCTTGTTTTAAACCATAGAGTGCCTTTTTCAGGCGATACACATGATTAGTGTGTTTAGGGTCTTCAAAACTCTTTGGTTGTTCTACATAAACTTCTTCATGTAAATCACCGTTCAAAAAAGCACCCTTGACATCCATTTGATAAATTTTAAACTTTTTAAAACATGCAATGGATATAAATAATCTGATGGATTCAAGACGAGCTACTGGGGCAAAGGTTTCATCATAATCGATCCCTTCTATCTGAGTGTACCCTTGTACAACCAGTCTTGCCTTGTTTCTTATGATATTCCCTAACTCATCAGTTTTATTTTTAAAGATCCACTTGGTTTCAATGATATGTTTATCAGCTGGTCTAGGAACCAAATACCACACATCATTTCTAATGAATTAATTCAGTTCATCTTGCATGACTACTATCCAGTTTTCATCAGTAAGTGCCTCTTTTATATTGACTGACTCAATTTGGGAACTAAAACACACATAATTATATATGTTTTCTAATTGTTTTTGTGGACGCACACCAACGAGAGGGTTACCTAGTATTTGATTAGTAGGATGGTCTTTAACTGATCAAAGTCAGTGTTTGACTAGATAAGGAGTCAGGTTTGTCTATTATATTGACTTCATCATCTTCTGAACTTGTAGACAGTGTATTCAGGTGATCATCAATAACCACGTTTATGGATTCCTGAATGACATCAGTTCTCTTGTTGAGAACACGATACACTTGACTATTTAGAGGATACCCTAAAAAAATCCCTTCATCACTTTTAGTGTCGAAGTTCCCTAAATTTTCACGGTCACGCAAAATATAACATTTACTGTCAAAAACATGAAAGTATTTAATTGTGGACTTCTTGTTAACCCACAATTCATATGCATTTTATCTTTTAATTTTCTAATATAAACACAGTTTATTATATAGCATACAGTGTTTACCACTTCAGCCTATAAATTTTTAGGTAATTTCATGTTATTCAACATTACATTAGCCATTTCTTGAAGTACACGGTTTTTCCTTTCAACAATCCCATTTTGTTGAGGTGTCTTATGTAAGACCCGTATCCTAGTCCGTACTGTTCCGTCGAGTCCCACGATCCTTCCCAGTGAATTTCAACAACCTGCGACGTATAATCAATGTTTACGCATGACCCTAAGTCGTATCTTATAGATTTGAGTTAGCTTAATCCGAGACTTGTACCATTGCGACCGTATCATTGCCGCGGTTTCAACGTCGCGTCTTACATACTGATCCGATACCCTGGCAGGGAGATGTAGGCCGGCGTTTATTTTGAAGAAAACGCCGCCCGTTTGCAATCCCAAGAGAATCTCTATAACATGTCTCATCAATCAATCTCTCAAATCAATCAATCAATCAATCACCTCATGTCACGTACACCCACCCATACTTTCTTTCTCCACAAGTTAAGCAACCACCAAGTTAACCCCATCTCTCACCTCACCCATCACTCACCTCACATCCATCACTCACCTTGAAATAGCGGTAAAGACTGCTTTAGTTAAAGTAGGGATATGCTAATATGTCCTAGAGGGGGGTGAATAGGACTTTTAAAATTTTTATGATTTATTTAAAATCCTATTACACTAATCCTAACAACAAGCTCATATTAGGATTACTAAAAAATAACTCTACTGGCTTCCAAGCCTTGTAGAGGATCCAATCACAAACTATTTAAAAAGTGAATAGTATTCAAACTAGTTTATGATGGATGTGACTGTATATGTGTGTGAGGTGTGATCTCAGATATTCAGATATTAAAAATATTAAAGTAAATCACACATTCAGAAAGATAGCAATCTCAAACATAGTCATTTTTATAGTGGTTCGATGATCAACCTACTCCACTCCCAGCAGACGCACTCAACCCTTGAATGTGCCGGATTTCACTAAGGAGGTTTTACAGTGGTTCACCTCAAACCTAGGGTTTTAAATCAGGTTCACCTTCAACCTTTATAACCTACACTGAGGCTGACTGTTTATGCTCTCATGAGCAAGGGTCAACACAATGCACCCACTTTTAGGCACACTGGCCAAGGATCTTCCATAAGATGCTACCGAAGGTTTTACGCAGTTTACCCCAAACCCGAGATTTCACACGGTTCACCTCAAACCTAAGGTTTTGACTAGTTCACCTTCAACTAAATGTTTGTGCTCTCCATGGAGCAAGGGTCCAGACAACGCACCCACCACGTACACTTCCACCGGAGGCCTCCTATGAGGGCTTGAAGGGGTGAGAAATACTTAAGACCCAATCCTAAAAAGGAATGATCACAAGTGTCCTCTGGACTCTAGATACTTACAGATAAGTGGATAAGTCTCATTAAGTACATTGATGAAGACTCTTCGGTCTCCTTGATCCGCAACTCAAAAGATGTACCAATGCATGACGACGGGTTGGGTCAAGGTTATGATGAAATCCTACTCTCAAAAGATTTTCCTATAAGGAAGATAAAGCGATTTCAATCATCTATGCATTCAAGGCATTCCAACTTCATGATTTGTCATTAAGGTAGTAGTTGGAGGATCCTTGAATGCAGAAGTTCATTCCTCAATCTACTCTATTGAATATTAATGGTGAAGGTGGATTGGAGGATGAACTCCCTTGAGAGAAAGGGCTTTGGGTATAAGATCTAAGGTTAAACACTCAAAAGCTCTCTCTTCTTTCTCTCACAACAACAATAGACAAGTCCTCTATATATAGGCAGAAGGTTTCAACGGATATAAAACGGTCACATTTATGATAGAGTTCGATATGATCGAGCAGGTTTGATATCATAGAGCGTATACTCTCGATAGCATCGATGGTCCGCTCAATGACTCGAACTCAATGTCATACGCTTTTGAAACCTTTTGCCAGCTGGTCGATGAATTAAAACGATTGTCAATGTCATTAGATTTCAAACTCCGATTCCATAGATGAGAGATTCGATCCATCGACACTTGAAAAATGAGAGAGACTTACCTTGAAATATTTTAGGTTTTCATGAGTGATCGAGGGACCTTCGAGATCATCGAAATTTGGATATCGATGATATCGATAGCTGTGTCGATGCATCGGTAAATCAAAAGGATTTTTCATAAAGCTTGCTGAACGGTTTATGTCCATGTTCGATGCACTCGATATGACATTGATATCATCGATATTTGAATATCAATTCTATCGAGTGACCCCCAATCATAGATAAAACACCCTGAAATATGTTGCTGGAGAACTTGACGCCCAAGATCGATATCATCGAGGTTTGAACTTTGATGATATCGAGGAGGCTTCGATATATCGAAGCTTATATGATATTTTTTAAGAAAAACAGGGGCGTCGGGATTCTGCTGTCGATATTATCAAGTCACTTCCGATAGACTCGAAATTTGAATATCGATGATATCAATAGGTGTATCGATATATCGATAATTTCGTCCAGATATGTATAAGGTTGTTGGACATATTTGGTCCTCTTTTCGATGGTATCGATGAAGCATTGAGGACTTGACAGTGCAGGTCGATCATATCGAGATGTATATCGATAAAATAGATAAGGCAAGAAAACTTAGATAATTTTTCTATTTTAAAAATGTTTTCTTACCCTAAAAACCCTTTGATATTATAACATTTTAAAAGGGTTTTAATATACCTGGGTATTTGGGACAAGGGATGTGAGGCTCAGATTTACCTGTGGCAAGCTTGCACACATCCGGTTGAGGTAGACGCTTGAAATGATCTTCCTATCAGGCTTTGTAGCTTAACTGACTCAACACTCACGCCAATTGACAAACCAAGGCACTTTCACACCTCACATCCATCACCCATCACTCTCTCTCCTTACAACCATTCTCTCTCTCTCTTTCTCAACACATTTCCCAAGCAAGAGAAGAGGCTCACGTCCAAGCTCTTCCATGAGAGAAAAATGAGTGTGTGTGGCCCACTTCCCACCCTAAGAACCATCTTCCTAGCCATTCAAACCTCATCACCCTTCATCAAAGTGAGACACAAGGAGATCGGTTTTCCAACAGACCAAGAAGATCGAACAGTGGGACCTTCTATAGCTTACATTTCATGTTTTTATGATGGGCCAAGTGAGGCCTACCAATTGATGGTATGGATCTCACTTTGGACCCTAGATGTAGCCGATGGCCCACTTTGATTATCATGATCATTCCATGATGGGGCCATTCTCCACGGACCCCATCATGATGTTTATTTTTCCTTGCATGGATAGGGTCATCTAGACCTTGCATTCCGGTGGAGAAAGGATCTCCACCTTTGATTTTGATCGGTGGTCCCACATGTATTGGGATCCACTTAATGTACGTTGTGAGGTATGGAAGGGAGGGCCCATAGTGTCAGGTTCCCTCCATCGCACGTGTCTCCTTCTTTCTCCCTCTCCCCATCTCTTTCATTTTTATTATTGTTGTGTGTGATGATGTAGTTGTGTGGCCCACCCGAATGGACCCCACCATGAAGCATGTATTTGATCAAAGCCATTTGTAGGTGAGGCCCACTTTATATTTGTGTTGTAACCACACCATCCAGCATTTGGTGGCCCACCTGACCAAGGCCCACCTTTATACATGTGTTATGCCCAAACCGTCCAGCACCCAGGGATGCCGGAAATGAAAGGAAAATAAAAATATTAGCCTCGTTCAACAGGGTTTTGGGTGGGCCGCTCATACAGGCCCTACCTTAATGTATCAATCCAATCCACACCGTCCATTCCATTCCTCATCTCATTTTAGGCGTTAAGCTAAAAAATGAAGCTGATCCGACTTTCTGACGGGCCATAACATAGAAAACAGTATTTTCTACAGTTGAAATCCACCCTGATAATTCTATACAACAAAATACCTTGAATATTGGGCTCGTTTGGACTATAATGAGCCATGGAATATAATGGCTGGGTCGGATTCACTTGATGCGGGCCCCACATGTGAAAAACCACGGAAAAACTAATTTTTCAAAAAAAAAGGTAGCCATGGACGGATGGGCAGGGACCACGGGTCCCAGCCGTGGGCCCCACGTGATTTGTGTGGGACATCAACACCATGCAATTGGTGGCCCCCTTTCAGGTCGGTGGGCCCTCCAAAAATCATCCCCATCTAGGACTCAGGTGGCCCACATCATAGGAAACAATGTGATTAAATGCTTGCCATTGAAACCCCTTTTGGGCATCACAGAAGTTTTAAATCAATATGAAATTTATTTTTCCTATTCAGCCAGGTCCGTGCGAGCTTATCAACAGGTTGGATGGAAAGCAAACGTTATGGTGGGCCCCACATGGGACCCACTGATGTATGAATTCTATGCACACTGTCCACGACTGTGGATGGTGGAACCCACCACGTTGTATGTGTTTTATATATGCCATCTAGCCATAGGCTGCTGGATGGTCAGTGGACTCAGTTGGTGGGCTGCCTTAAGGCCTGAGATAAAATGAGGACCACACAGTAATAAGCCGTGGAAATTGAACGTCTACCATTGAAATCCTTTTGGGTCTAAAGAAGTTTAGATATATAAAATTTGTTTTCCTCTTGCATCCAGGTCTTTATGACCTTATGAACAGATTGGATGGCAGATAAACGTTACGGTGGGCCCCACGTGGAACCCACTATGGTGTAGGTGTTTTGCCCACACCGTCCACACCATTGGATGGTGGGACCCGTATGTGTTTTACCTATGCGGTCCAGCCACTTTAGTTGGGCAACTGGGCGGCAAGGGACCCACCATGATTTATGTATTTTATTCACATCCAGTCCCTGGACATGGGGCCTGCCTGATGTATTCGGGGCTCATGGGTTGAGGCCCATTGTGATGTATAAAGGCCCGTGGGTTGAGGGCCATTGTGATGTATTAGGGCCCATGGGTTAAGGCCCATTGTGATGTAGTAGGGCCCATGGGTTTGGGCCTATTGTGATGTATAAGGGCCCATGGGTTGAGGCCCATTGTGATGTATTCAAGGCCCATTATTGAGGCCCACTGTGATGTGTATGAGGCTCGTTGTTGAGGCCCACCTTGACATATATGAGGACCATATGATGAGGCCCATTTGATGTATCTAAGGCCCATGGGTCGAGACCCAACGGGATGACCTTAGGGTCCATCGCAATGTGTGATTCCTCCATGGTTTGTGTAATGATGTTTTATGGCTTGCCATGCCTTGGGAGCAATGTTCGTTTGACATCCACATTGTAAGAATAATGTTGGTTAAATATTCGCATTATAACTCTCCTTAGGGCCCATTGATAGGCCCGTACTTGTTGTGTATAGGCCATCTAGGCCCATCCTCATTGTAAGGACAATTCATCACTTTATAACATACTTAGTATAGCTCCATGATTCATGCCCATATGCATCATATGTATGCTTGATATGAGGAATGTTTGATTATAGCCTATGCTATTGGGCAGACTATTTACGGGACTCCTTATGCGACGGAGTGCCCACATTATCACGCCATACGCGCAGTGTAATGACTTGGAAAATTTCGTACAAAGACCCGAGTACTACCTCAGGCAGAAATCACTTAGGACCAAATCCTTTAGAAATTAGACGAGAATTAACTAGTGCTAAACTAGTTTACTTGTGGAATTAGCATTAATCACTTTAAATACGATTTGTAAGACTCAAAACTTGTAGAATAATTGATGTTAGGTTACCCTAAAATCTAGGATCAAACTCTATACCCGGTTGTTCTCAGGAGCACATTGAAACTCCGTATCAGACCTGGACCGCACGTCGAAAGTCCGACAACTGCGAAACCATACCGTTATGACCGCTTAGTTGGACTTGACTACTACCTCGGAAATCAAGTCCTAATTATGTCTAGAAATGCGTAACTTAGACCCGGAGCGAAGTGTGTGAGAAACGTGAATATCTTTAGAAAATAAATTTGGATTTAAGTAAACTGAGTCGTGTTACTTGCGGACCAAAAATAAGATTCAAACCATCAGAATCTGACCCAAATATACCCTCGGATCAGGGGAAATTTCCCATACATGGCAGTGTGCCTGTGGCCCTGATTGAGTGCCGGTGACCGTTGAACTGAAACTGATCCGCCACGGTCGATCTGAAAATCCGATCGGACTAGGGAGCTTAAGTCCAACTGCACAGAGAAAAGGAGGCTCCGAAAGTGCTCCGTTGAGCCGAAACAGATAAGTTTTGGTTATAACCTAAGTATACCTTAACCCTGGGGCCATTGAGTTTAGAAAAGAGCCTATATAAGGGCTTTAAACCCTCTCCCATCCCATACCTACGAATTTGAGAAATGCTAAGGAGAGAAGAAAGAAGAAAGAGAAGGAAAGAGAGAGAAAGTGAGTGAAAGAGAGGGAGTGGTTCTGGAGAATTGTTCCTGCTATTCTACGTGCTTGTCCATCACTACCAAATAGCTATTCCAGCGATTTTGACTTCGTTCTTAGGTAAGAAAACCTAACCTTAATCTGTTCTAGGGTTTCCATTGTTGCAAGTAGCGAAATAGATGACTTAACTCTTGCTATAGGTTGTCATTCCATCGTTGACGAAGACTTAGAGTCTGTCATTCCATCGTTGACGAAGACTTAGAGTCTCTATCAAATTCGTTACGCTTTTACGGCGTAAGGTGCGGACTATAGACGTATAGGTTATGGTTTTCAAAGCTTTCAATGTCAGTTAATGATAGATTCCTGACGTGGATGATATTTCACATGCAAAATGTGATGTCTGTCTTGCGTTTCAGTTATATACGAACTATGTGGAGTTTAGCATATTCTTTGTATTTATAGAAAGTACTGTACATGTATGAAATTTGAAAGTGTGTTTGCCATGATTAATTGTTGTGTGTATATACTAGTTATGCGTGTAACAACTCCTTGGCGAAAGGATTCACCCTAATATATGTTTCGGCCAACTTACGTTATATAGGCTAATAATTGTAGTCTAGGTGTTTGTGAAAATGCTTGTATAAGTAAGTGCTTAGGAGATATAGGTGTGTGTTGAGATAGGATTCTCAACTACCTTAGGGATGTGTATGATTTCCTTCATGCAAGTTGTTTAGTTTCCTCACTTTACTTATGAAAGGCATGTGTATGGATTCTTGTTTATGTTGCATCTTATAACATGCTCAATAATATGATCGGACTACTTGGTTACTCCTGTTCTGACTACTTCACCTACTTATTAGTTAAGGCTGAATGTGTATGGGGCTATGCTATGGTCCAGGCAATCGGTAACAAGCTTTGAGTTCGTGGCTGAGATTTATTCGTCACGTAGGACGTGTTTGATGAACCCGAGCCGTATTAGAGTGGTCGGCAGTGGTTAGGCCACACGGAGTGTTTACGCACTTCATGTCGATAAACTTAAGGTGCACTCGTAATAGTCTAGCTCGTCAAGTAACCCGATTGACTCGATGTATGTTCACCATGTATGGATGCTCCTGCTTGAACCTAAGGTATTAAACTCACCAGTGGAAACCCCATTAACCGTGGTACCTCGATCCGCTAAGACTCATGAGCCGGACATGGTGGTATGGGACATTGTGGTCGAGCTGTCGGCCTACGCCGGGGTGACGAGCCTCCCCGTAGTGACTAGTGAGCAACACCACCTCGTGAGCTGAATACGGTGGTATGAGACATTGTATTCGAGTTGTCGGCCTACACTGATCAGGTGACAAGCCCTTTGTAGTGACCTCGAGCATACTCTGAGACTGCGATGAGGCAATGAGCCTTTCCGTAGCAACTAGAGTATAAACTAGGCCTACACTAATCAAATGACGAGCCCTTTGTAGTGACCTAGAACCGTAACATCGTATGAGATTTGCTGGGACTGATGACCCTAGAATGGATCATTGTTTGGAAAATGATATAAGGGAGGTACCTTAGTTTCCCAATCCTGCTGTATGAAAGGGACTAATAAGAACTTGGTAATCACGCTCATAATATCACACTGTATGTGCCCCGGGTTGAAGAGTATAGAGGGAAGAAAGCATACCGCGATCGTAAGATGGTGTCACACGAGGGAGTGTAGGCGAGGGCATGCATCATGAATACATTTCATCTTTGCATTAATAAGAGTATCTAGGAATGTCTGATATGTCTGCTTTATCATTACTGTTTGACTGAGTTGATAACATGTTAACCTTTGCTCTATGATTCCACTGAGTTGATCACTCACTCCCACGTTCTGGGACGGTGTTCTGAACACCCACCAGACTCTGTCTTAGTTACAGATGATGATGCGACCCAGGAGGCGGAGCCTGATTACTATGGCGATTAGGATGCGTTCTCGTGTATGCAGTTCTCTGGCAGTTTCGGTTAGGCCGTCCTGTTCGGCCAGGCTACAGGGCTTATCATTGTAGTTGAACTATTTTTGACATTTTGATTCTTAAACTATTACATGTATATGGTGACTCAGTGATGTGTTCATACTCTGGAGATCGATAGTGATCCTTTTTGGCTCATATACATTTATATACATCTTTCAGTCTTTCGCTTGCGTTGTATAAATTGATCTGGAGTATGAATTACTATTTTGGTATAATCCCACTCATAATTAACGCACTAACATCGACAATATTTAATCATAAGCATATATATTGCATAAGTGATGTTTTGGAACTCGGGAGTTGAGTTGCTACTCGACCCCCAATTTTTAGGGCATTACACATAGGATTGCTGCATGACTGGATAATGTGACTCATGCATCTCGCATATATGTGACTTGATCATTGTACACCCTAGTAACATCAGGGCCGTGGCCTCTGCAGGCACATCGTGGATGGCTAGATGGGACACCAAAAATATTTAGTTTTAGCACTGTGGGCACTTAGGATGTCCTTGGGTGAAAATTCCAGAACCTTCGAGGCCAAGAGAAGCCCCAACGTCTAGACCGAGTGGAACATGAGTGCCCGAGTGCTGAATACCAGTAGGCCGCGTCTTCCACTGTGTCGTGGTCGGTTGGGAGGGGGTGTGGCCTTATCCACCTAAGAGAGGGGGCTATAAGCTAGGCTGAGTATGACTAGCTCGTAAATGGGTCCGCTATTAACAAGCCGAGTAGGTATTGGTAGACTGCTGGCTAGGTGAATAGTGAGGTCTCTTTCATTCGCTGGGCTGTGCAGCTATGGAGGAGGCAATTGGAGTGGAGTGTAATAGACCCTGGTGATTTCTCCAGAGAGCAACTATACTAATATGTAGACTTATTGAGCAGGAATTGCATATCCATTTATTCATTCATTCACTATCTACTCGAGCTAGTGGTGCGTAACTATTTGTTACATGTACCTTCACATGGCCAGGATTTCGAATTGCATATCCATTTATTCATTCATTCACTATCGACTCGGGCTGGTGGTGCGTAACTATTTGTTACATGTACCTTTACATGGCCAGGATTTCAGTTGGGCATGCGACTAACCTGAGATCAGGAGTTTACCACATTGAGTTAGACTATCCAAATTTAGGTATGAGACTGGTTTGGATAGAAATCCCTTGTGGTGGACCTAGTAGCCTGCGATACTATGTACTATCATCCCGACTCCACTTTCCAGCATGGTCATTTCATTCACATCGCATATTACATTGCATCCGCAGTACTTAGCATTTTGGGTTACTATATTTTTACACTTATATGGCCTAGATGAGGTTGATGGTATTTGTGGCTCGTCAGGATTTGTATATTGCATTACATCCTTAGCATCTGTTATTGTCTTATTATGTTTTACATCGTATAGCCTTGGTATGACTGATAGCACTCCTAGACTTACCAATATATTTCTGCTTACTCTGATATCATATGATTCATGATCTTGTCAGTATTTCCGCTTATTTCGATGATGTATGACTTATGGGCTTTATGGTATACTTGACACTTATCTTGTGCACACACTTTCAGCACCCTCTAAGCTTTTGTAAGCATATGGATGATAGATGTGTACAGGTGGTGTTAGGTTGTAGCAGCGTTGAGCTTAGAGCGTGCAGCTGTCCTATGGAGCTTTGATTTTGATATATGTATTTCCCTTTCAGCATTGTATCCAAATGATTATATTAGTGGATATGTGATGATGACGCTGCCTTTATAATTTAGGTATACTTGTGGTTATACTTCTTATGAGACAAATGTACATTGAAAAATCCTCCTTGTAGGATCACAGGATCGGAACCTGGCATATGTACGCTGGGGGTTGAGAATGGGGTACTACGGAGGCTATTGGCACAGGGTTCGGCGATCGAGATTCCTGTGAATCCGATTTCTGGGTTTGGGGCTGACAGAAGTTGGTATCAGAGCATAACTTGGGAATACTTGAAGATAACATCACATATCTGTTGATAGCTACCCTTCACTCGATGATTGTTGAGAACTTAGAATGATTAGATCCCCAAGTTCAAAAACTTAGAGATTTTCTGATATAGCTCCCTACCATTGAGATTGTGAGGCTGCATAGTTTCGATCGTTTCTGTTCCAGGATCCGATGTTCAATATGATCATCATAGTGCTAACGAGACGTCTTAGGAGTAAGAGGCTGATATTCGTGGGCGTTGTCCCCATCTCTTAAGTGTTTAATGATTATATCTATAGCGATAAGATTTCCCTCCCTTATGAACTCTATTAGTTGTGTCGTGTTTTAAATTTCGAGGACGAAATTTTTATTAGGTGGGTATAGCTGTAAGACCCGTATCCTAGTCCGTACTGTTCCTTCGAGTCCCGCGATCCTTTCCGGCGAATTTCGGCAACCTACGACGTATAATCAACATTTGCACATGACCCTAAGTTGTATCCTGTAGATCCGAGTTGGCTTAATCCGAGACTTGTACCATTGCGACCGCACCATCGCCGCGGTTCCAACTCCGTGTCCTGCATACCGATCCGATACCCTGGCAGGGAGATGTGGGCTGACATTTATTTTGAAGAAAATGCCATGCGTTTGCAATCCCAAGAGAATCTTTACACATGTCCCATCAATCAATCACTTAAATCAATCAATCAATCACCTCATGTCAAGTACACCCCCCATGCTTTCTTTCTCCACAAGTTAAGCAACTACCAAGTTAACCCCATCACTCACCTCACATCCATCACTCACCTCACATCCATCACCCATCACTCTCTCTCCTTACAACCATTCTCTCTCTCTCTCTCTCTCTCTCTCTCTCTCTCTCTCTCTTTCTCAACACATTTCCCAAGCAAGAGAAGAGGCTCACGTCCAAGCTCTTCCATGAGAGAAAAATGAGTGTGTGTGGCTCACTTCCCACCCTAAGAACCATTATCCTAGCCATTCAAACCTCATCACCCTTTGTCAAAGTGAGACACAAGGAGATTGGCTTTCCAATGGACCAAGAAGATCGAACAGTTGGTGCTTCTATAGCCAACATTTCATGTTTTTATGATGGCCCAAGTGAGGCCTACCGATTGATGGTATGGATCTCACTTTGAACCCTAGATGTGGCCGATGGCCCACTTTGATTATCATGATCATTCCATGATGGAGACATTCTCTATGGACCCCATCATGATGTTTATTTTTCTTTGCATGGATAGGGTCATCTAGACCTTGCATTCCGGTGGAGAAAGGATCTCCACCGTTGATTTTGATTGGTGGGCCCACATGTATTGGGACCCACTTGATGTACGTTGTGAGGTATGGAAGGGAGGGCCCATAGTGTCGGGGTCCCTCCATCGCACATGTCTCCTTCTTTCTCCCTCTTCCCATCTCTTTCATTTTTATTATTGTTGTGTGATGATATAGTTGTGTGGCCCACCCAGATGGACCCCACCATGAAGCATGTATTTGATCAAAGCCATTTGTAGGTGGGGCCCACTTTATATTTGTGTTGTAACCACACCATTAATAGACCAAACACTACACCCTAGCGCACCTAGAAAACTCACCAAAGTGATTTGTTCTAGATGACCTTAAAATATCTATCTATGGACCGCGTCGTCGTTGTAGTCGTAGTGGTGAAAACCGTGTGTCAATCCGATGCTTCGTTAGTGAGATATGACCCATCGAATGTAAGGCCCAAATTATGTATCCAGTAATACAAGCAACTTTTGTTATGCTAGGCCCATTGGACTTAAGTCCATATGGGCCTAAAGCCCTCTTTTAGAACATGAAAATTACCAATAAATAGGACAATTGCTACATGACAAAATAAGAAGCTAGCACATATAAGACAAGCACTATAAGACAAAATTGTTTTCAATCTCAAAACTCATCATTAGCTCTGTCCCCATGCCTTAGAAACTAATCATGGCTCATGTCCACCTCATCCTATACATTGTAATGTCTTAGAAAAATCCGTATAAGGACCCGAGTACCACCTCAGGCAGGACTACCCAAGGACCGCATCCTGTCGAATAATTTAAGCAAAAATTACTTAAGTACTAAACTAAATAATCGGTGGATTAAGCTCGGGTCACCATTTTCACAAATGAGAAGGCCTAAAACCATTAATACCACTGACTCAACGTCACTTAAAGACCTAAGAGAAATCCCAAGAGCCTGTCGCTCTTGGGAGTATATTGGAACTCCATATCGGACCTAGACCGCACGTCGAGGGTCCGATGACCATGAAACTATAGGACTATGTCCGTCCTATTGGGCTTAACAATCATCGCGGGAATCAAGCCTAAATAGTGTCCAGAAATGTACAACATGAGCCATGAGTAAAGTGTGTGAGAAACACGAATATCTCTAGAAAACGAACCAAAGCTTAAGTGAATTGGGCCGTTTACTCTTACGCGAAATTGAGTATTTCAGACTGTTAGTTTCTGACCAAACTTCACCCATGGGGAAAGGAAATTTTTCTGCACATATTCATATAACTATGGCCCCGATTGAGTAGGTATGATCGTTGATCTGACACCAGTTCTCCACGGTCGATCAGCTAACCCGATCGTACCGAAATCATGTCTTCGCATGGATCCATTGTTAGAGAGCATAACCTATGATGTAGGTGGCAGTGGGCATCCCTGGGAGCCCTGTTTGTAAGAAACAGTCGTCCAAAGGGTATAAACTATGTATATAGTGGCCCTGGGGCCATTTGCATCAGTTATGGGCTTATAAATAGCCCCTATTTCACCTCACCTCTCTCATATACGAATTTCTCGAAAACCTTAAGGGAGAGAGAGGAAAAAAGAAGAAAAAAGAGGGAAGAGAGAAGGAGTTTGTGTAACGCCCTGAAAATCGGGGTTCGAGCATAAACTCAACTCCCAAGTTCCAACACATCACTTATGCAACATAATGAATAATGATTGAATGTTGTTTGTATTAGTGCATTGAACATGAGTGAGATTAAGCTAAAAGAGCATATCATACTCCAGAGACAAGTGAGATAGCAAGCAGAAGACTGTGATAGATATATAAACTATATAAACTGTGGTGAGTCTCCAGAGTGTGATAATGTTACCAGGTTAACTATTTATAAGTACAATTCCAAAATATACCAGATTGAGGAAGTGTAATGTCTTCTATCCCAAATACCATAGCCCCGTCAATGCAATGTCATGTCTTCATAGACCCGTCAGAGAGTTACATGTAGGAGAACTCCTCAATATCATAGTAGTAGTCTGGCTCTGCTTCATAAGCATCGCCATCACCTGCAGCTAAGACAGTCTGGTTGGTGTTGCAAGCACCGTCCCGTAACGTGGGAGTGAGTAGCTAATTCAGTTGAACAATAAAGCATAATCCATTCTAGGGTCATCAAACCTAGAGAATCTCATATGATAGTGTGGTTTACTAGTCCATTTCAAACAAACAGATTGGGAAACTAAGGTACCTCCCTTGTATCATTCCCAAACATGATCCATTCTAGCAAACCTAGATAATCTCATACGATAGTGTGGTTCTACAAAGGTGCTTCACATGTTATACATGCAATCGTTACACCACTCCCCCATCACTTTTTTAATGGTTCATCACTAAATTGATACAGGCCTAGTTCATACTCTATTCACCGTGGCAAAACTCGTCGCCTCACCGTAAATTCAGAGTATGCTCGAGGTCACTACAAAGGGCTGTCAGGGCTGTTACATGCAATCATTGCACCACTCTCCCATCACCTTATCAATGTAGGCCGACAACATGAATATAGTGTCCCATACCACCATAATCAGCTCACGAGTCTGGTTGCTCAATGGACATTACGGGAAGGCTTGGGTTAACGCACTCGCAACACCACGAAACCCCAGCGTAGGCCGATAGCTCGACCACGGTGTCCCATACCACCATGCCCGGCTCATGAGTCTTAGTGGATCGAGGTACCATGGTTAACGAGATTTCACTGGTAAGTTTGGTATCCTAGGTTCAAGCAGAGGTGTCCAAACATGGTGAACATACATAAGACAGATCAGGTTACTTGACGAGCTTGGCTAGTTCGAGCACACGACAAGTTGAACGACATGAAGTGCAAAAGCACTTCACGTGGCCAACCACTATCGTCAACCGAAGTACGACTCGGGTTCGTCGAATACATCTCACGTGGCGAATGAATCTCAGCCACGAATTCAATCCCATTACCGATTGCCTGAACTATACAATAGCCCCAATCACATTCAATTACGGAACGGTTAAAGCAGTAATAAATTAAGATTTCAAATCATACAATCAAATATCTAATATTGTCCGCTTAGGGATGCCAGGGCTGTTGCACGGAATCGTTACACCACTCCCCCATCACCCTTCACGGCTCTTATGGAATACAACTTAAACATATGCAGTACATAGATAAAATCATACAATCAGTTGAGCATGTTATGAAGTACAACATAAACACGAATTTATACATATTCAATTCCTAATCACACAGATATCTAAAGAAATCATACACATAGTTAAAGGAGTTGAGAATCATATCTCAACACCCTTATACATTACAATTTACTAACTACTACCCATTCAGACATTTCAATAAACACTTTAGAGTACATACATCAATATACATGACATATGTTGATCACATAAGTATTAGGCTAAATCCTTTCACTAGGGAGTTATCCCAATTATAACACGCAAGCACCCACGACAGATAGTCATGGCAAGCAGGAATCCAAGTTCCATATTCATTCAGTCATTTCCACAAACACTTGGGCTACACATTTTAACATATATAGCGTATAGTGGCCATGGCGTGATTTAGGGCAAATCCTTTCGTCAAAGGGGTATCGCCTATACAAAAATCATTATCCATGATAATTAGTCATGGCGAGCATGAATGCGAATTCTATACTTATTCCATCATTTTCACAAACACTTAGAATACACTCTTTTAACATACATAACGTGTACTAGCAAAAACATGTATTAGGGCGAATCCTTTCCCCGAGTGAGTATTATACATATATATAGCATGTTCATATAGTAATTAATCATGGCTAACATACTTTTAAAATTTGTACGTATACTATATTTTCTACAAATATGGAGAATACAATATATTCAACATAGTTAACGTATAACCGAAAAACGAAATGGACAGCACTTTGTACATGTGCAATTGCATGCAGATCATGAATCTATCATTATCTGACATTGAAAGCGTTGAAAACCATAACCTATACATCTAAAGTCCGCACCTTTTGTCGTAGAATCGTAACGAATTCGATAGGTTTGCTAAGCTTCAGTATACAGCGATGTGGCAACCTATAACATGCCTTAAGTTAGTTATTTCATAACTTACAACTATCAAAACCCCAAAATAGGTTAGGGTTAGGGTTTCTTACCTAGAAACGATGTAGGAATCGCTGGAAAAATGATTAGAATGGAGTGGTTAAGCTTGCAGAGCGGCAGGATTAGGTGGCAGGGAGATGCTCCCACAACTCTCACACTTTCTCTCTCTTTTCTCTCTCTCACACCTAGGGTTTTTCTCAAATTCGTATGGCTGAATGAGAGAGGGTTTAAAGGTCCTTATATAGCCTAAAACCTCACTAAAATAGACTTCAGGTCAAGGTATCTTAGGTTATATCCAAAGTGGGTCAGTTTCAGCTCAACAGAGGCTTGTGGCGGCCCCCCTTGAACTAAAGGTCAGACTTAAGCTCACCAACCTTGGATCTAGGTGGAGTTAAGTTTTCATTCCATTCGGATTCTCAGATCACGCATGGCTGACCAGTTTCAGTTCAATGGTCACTGAATCTCTATCAGAGATTTCGAGTACATGGACATGTGTATGGAATTTCCCCTGATCCGAGGGTGTATTTGGGTCAGATTCTGACGGTCTGGCTGCTTATAAATTGTCCGCAAGCTACACATGCCAGATTTCATAAATTTATATTTTATTTTTAATTAATTTCACATTTCTCACACTCTTCACTCCGGGCTCAAGCGAATAGCGCTGGGACATTTTCTGGATTTAATTTTCGAGATGGTTGTCAAGCACATCAAGGTGGTCCTAATTCTATAACTTTGTATTATTCAGACTTTCGATGTGCGGACCAGATCTGATACAGAGTTTCGTGATGCTCCCGAGAGCAACTGGGTAATGAGATTGATCCTAGATTTTAGGGTAATGTAGCGTCAATGATTCTACAAGTTTTGGGTCTTGCATATCATATTTAAAGCGATTCAAGCGGATTTCGTATGTGATCTAGTGTAGCACTTAGTTAACTTTGTCTAATTTTTAAAGGATTTAGTCTTATAAGATTTCTGTCTAAGGTAGTACTTGGGCCTTTGTAGTTTGTGCATACAGTGATCCAAGTTATTAATACTTACTAAAGCACACCCTAATTACAATAGAAGAAAATCCTAGGGCAAGAGAGGCTGATGTTCTAAATAACCTATTAGTTTTGTGAAATTCCATAAGAGTATTGGTTAAATCCCATTTTATTTATGTATTTACTATTTTCAGTAATGTTTAGTTTAAGTATTATTCTTCATCACCTAAACTTTAAGATAGTGTCTAATGTGAAAGTACTTAGAGACATTTAAAGAACAAGGTAGTGAAAGGTGAGATTTGTGAAGGAAATGTGTTAAGAAGCAATTTTTAGATTATGAGATTGGATTTTGATAAGTTAATAAGGTGTTCGGATCGACCCATTGCCTAAGGACGTCTAATTCCAGGTTGGCAAAAATCCGCGATGTTACAATCTACCCCCTTAAAAATAATTTCATCCCCGAAATTGGCTAAGGGTAATAAGTAAGGATTCTATTATTTCATTACCTAAGACTTATTGGTTTCAAATTTATATGCGTGGTCGGGTGTATCTTGTCCATGCTAGTCTGGTACATTTTAGTCTCTACCCCCTTAAAAATTATTTCTTTATCTCTTACTTATGTCCTTATGGTTTGCTACAATGGATTTCTTCATCTATTTGGAGTCTTGACGACGATTCTCAACTATTTAGAGTAAGATAGCTGTTTTCAATGTTTGATCAACACGAAGAGATGGTTATAGTGGGCTTAATTCCAATACATCGATCATCTACCTGGCCAGGGTAGAAAGCTCATCGTATCCGTTCCTAGTCCTGGTAGATCCTGGTCTTCTGCTCGGCCAAGCAGTGAGTCCATTGGTAGTCACCCAAGATTGAGAATTGGGTCAAGCTGCGAATACTTCGCAGTTGTATATATCAGTAACTCCGTAGTCCGATCACTCTAAAAACGTAGGGAATATCCATCATTGAAAGACTCAAATTTCCTATCTCTCGGGTTACCCTTTAGGTCTTGGTCTAGGAGAGTCTTCATCCTAATTTATGTCCATGGTAGTAGTTAAACCTGTACTCATTATTAGGCCCTTTCTTTAATACGAATTAGTTTAATACTTGAACCCTAATTTATTTCCTTCGATGACTTCATTACTGGCATCCTAGGAAGATTGATATTCTATTTAATGACCTAACCTTGCGTATAACTGGGAGTAATTTCTTTCGATCCTGGGCCAGTGGGGCAAGGGTCCACCACGCTTTTGCTGCACCACCCAGATCAAAGAATATATAGACTGACTTAACTAGATTAGGCTCTTAACGTTCTACTCCCCTTAAAAATATTTCTACTCTAAGGGCTCAAGAATCGATGTCCTGATCCGTATGTCGGAACAAAGTGTACTTTAAAACCTATCCTTGAGCTGAGACCAGTAGCCTAGTCTTAACTTATGAGTAGCGGTAATTTACTAGTCGTAATCCAACGTCTATGCTTATACACTAGATGATTGCATACCATTATTAATAGAGGAAATTGTTTTATCGCGTAGAGTCAAAAGTTGTCTAATTGGAATTGAGTTGCCTGAACTTGAATTTAACTACGCCCGAGCATTTCACACATGTTCATACTAGCTAAGAAGATCCTGGGGTTCACATTATCAATCTATTGGATTTTCCCTACTGTTAGGTTGTTCGTATCTAGGAACACCACTCTAGGTCCAAAATTCTAAGGGCCTATTGTATTAAATGGGACTGCATTGCTAATCCCACCTCGAGATTTGGAGTGGCATGTTTGGTAGGGGGTGGGAGGTGATTAAAATTAATTTTATAGGCTTTGAAAAATGAGCCTTGTGTTGGAAAGTGTGAGATGGGATTTCCAAATCCCATGATGATGAATTTCTAAGTGTAATTTTGAAAGGAAATCTCGAAATTTACTTCTAATTGTATACATACTAAACATGGTGTTGGAAACCATGGGATACACCCAATCTAGGGACCATACCTTACACATACATTTATTGTTACTTTTACGATTCTATCCGCCTTAAACTCACCTAATGCAGTTGGCCGAACAGGCCCTAAATGTCCTCAAACATCTAAAACATTCTACCAACTACTACACCCATCAACATGAAAACATAAACATCCAAAGATGGTAACCCATGCAAACTACAAGACAACAGTATGGATGGCTAGACATCCAAGAAAATAACCATACTAAGCTCGGATAGAGCCATGGAAAAGTGAAAAAAAAAGGAGGAAATGGATGAGATCCTCGGGTCTCCACGGATTTGAGTCTCAACAGGGGTTGTAGAGGCCCAAGTGACAGGAAATGAAGAAGGTAAAAGGGAGAAATGGGATAGGTTAGAAGGCTACACGATTTTGAGTCACAAATGGGAGGTGTAATAGCTCAAAATGAGAGAGAATGAAGAGGGTAGGGGGTAGGTATGGCTGTAAACATTAGAAATGAATGGGTTGTGACCGAAAATGAAGGAATGGATGATTGGAGGGAAGGTTTGAGAGAGAAAACAGCAAGTTGAAAGAGAAAGGAGGGCTTGGAGGAGTGTTTGAGAGAGAGGGGGTAAAAAGGACGTGAAATAGGAGCCCCCACTCAATTTTACGAGCCCCACACGTGTCCAGGGGTCGGGCCGACACAGCCCCGCATCGGCCCGACCAACCCTGCCCAAGGGGACCGCGGTGGGCGCGGCGTCGCTGCGATCCTCCAGACTATCTGCGGTGCCGCTTCGGTAGGTGGTAGCCACCCCCCTCCCAAGGTGCCAATGACACCTCGGGTCCACCGTGGGTCCACCTGAATTACATCGTGTGGCCCACGGCTCCGTTTTGAGTCATTTCGGGTCATTCCGAGTATGTTTTGATACATAATAGTATTTTACCGATTTTTAACGGCTGGGATTGGGTGGATTGTGATCTAGACCCATCATTTGACGGTCTAGAAGTGATTTGGGATCATTTCGTGCAATCATTGAGGCCTACGGGTCCAATCTCTACGGTTGATCTCAACCAATTGTGCTATTTGGCGAAATTGGAGAACCTAAGTCTGTTTCTACATTCCGTCGCTCCCTCCTAGTTAGAGTGCATCGTGAGACCATAACCTAGGTCCAGTTTAATCCAAATCATGCTCTGATACCATCTTGTAACGCCTTGAAAATCGGGGGTCGAGCATAAACTCAACTCCCGAGTTCCAACGCATCACTTATGCAATATAATGAATTATGATTGAATGTTGTCTGTATTAGTGCATTGAACATGAGTGAGACTAAGCCAAAACAGCATATCATACCCCAGAGACAAGTGAGATAGCAAGCGGAAGACTGTGATAGATATATAAACTATATAAACCGTGGTGAGTCTCCAGAGTGTGATAATGTTACCAGGTTAACTATTTATAAGTACAATTCCAAAATATACCAGATTGAGGAAGTGTAATGTCTTCTATCCCAAATACCATAGCCCCGTCAATGTAATGCCAGGTCTTTATAGACCCGTCAGAGAGTTACATGTAGGAGAACTCCTCCTCAACATCATAGTAGCAGTTCGACTCTGCTTCATAAGCATCGCTATCACCTGCAGCTAAGACAGTCTGGTTGGTGTTGCAAGCACCGTCCCGTAACATGGGAGTGAGTGATCAACTCAATGGAACAATAAAGCATAGGTTAATATGTTATCAAAACAGTCAAGCAGTAATGATAAAGCAGTACAGTCAACAATCCTAAGTACTCTTGTTAATGCAAGTATGAAATGCTGTCATGATGCATGCCCTCACTGACATACTCCATCATGACCATCTTACGTCCGCGGCATGCATTCATTTCTCAGTGCTCCACATCTTCCAGGCACATGCAGTGCGATGATGAGCATTATTACCGAGTTATTATTAATCCATTTCAAACAGCAGGATTGGGAAACTAAGGTACCTCCCTTGTATCATTCCCAAACATGATTCATTATAGGGTCTTCAAACCTAGATAATCTTATATGATAGTGTGGTTCTAGGGCGCTGCAAAGGCTACCGAGGCTGTTACATGCAATCATTACACCACTCCCTCATCACATTTTTAACGGTTCATCACTAAATTGATACAGGCCTAGTTTATACTCTATTCACCGCGGTAAAACTCGTCGCCTCACCGCAAATTCAGAGTATGCTCGAGGTCACTATAAAGGGCTGCCAGGGCTGTTACACGCAATTGTTGCACCACTCCCCCATCACCTTATCAATGTAGGCCGACAGCACGAATATAGTATCCCATACTACCATAATTGGCTCACGAGTTTGGTTGCTCAATGGACACTACGGGGAGGCTCCGGCTGATGCACTCGCAACACCATGCAACCCCAGCGTAGGCCGACAGCTCGACCACGGTGTCCCATACCACCATGCCTGGCTCATGAGTCTTAGCGGATCGAGGTACCATGGTTAACGGGATTTCACTGGTATGTTTGGTACCCTAGGTTCAAGCAGAGGCGTCCAAACATGGTGAACATACATAAGAAAGATCGGGTTACTTGACGAGCTCGGCTAGTTCGAGCGCACGACAAGTTGAATGACATGAAGTGCATAAGCACTTCGCATGGCCAACCACTATCGTCAACCGAAGTAAGACTCGGGTTCGTCGAACACATCTCACGTGGCGAATGAATCTCAGCCATGAATTCAATCCCGTTACCGATTGCTTGGACTATACAATAGCCCCAATCACATTTAATTACGGAACAGTTAAAGTAGTAATGGATCAAGATTTCAAATCATACAATCAAATATCTAATATTGTTCACTTAGGGCTGCCAGGGCTGTTGCACGGAATCGTTACACCACTCCCCCATCACCCTTCACGACTCTTATGGAATACAACTTAAACATATGCAGTACATAGATAAAATTATACAATCAGTTGAGCATGTTATGAAGTACAACATAAACATGAGTTTGTACATATTCAATTCCTAATCACACAGATATCTAAAGAAATCATACACATAGTTAAAGGAGTTGAGAATCATATCTCAACACCCTTATACATTACAATTTACTAACTACTACCCATTCAGACATTTCAATAAACACTTTAGACTACATACATCAATATACATGACATATGTTGATCACATAAGTATTAGGCTAAATCCTTTCACTAGGGAGTTACCCCAATTATAACACGCAAGCACCCACGACGGATAGTCATGGTAAGCAGGAATCCAAGTTCCATATTCATTCAGTCATTTCCACAAACACTTGGGCTACACATTTTAACATATATAGCGTATAGTGGCCGTGGTGTGATTTAGGGCAAATCCTTTCGTCAAAGGGGTATCACCTATACAACAATCATATATCCATGACAATTAATCATGGCGAGCATGAATGCGAATTCTATACTCATTCGGTCATTTTCACAAACACTTAGAATACACTCTTTTAACATACATAACGTGTACTAGCAAAAACATGTATTAAGGCGAATCCTTTCGCCGAGTGAGTATTATACATATATATAGCATGTTCATACAGTATTTAATCATGGCTAACATACTTTCAAAATTTATACGTATACGGTATTTTTTACAAATATGGAGAATACAGTATATTCAACATAGTTAACGTATAACCGAAAAATGAAATGGACAACACTTTGTACATGTGCAATTGCATGCAGATCATGAATCTATCATTATCTGACATTGAAAGCGTTGAAAACCATAACCTATACATCTAAAGTCCGCACCTTTTGTCATAGAATCGTAACGAATTCGATAGGTTTGCTAAGCTTCAGTATACAGCGATGTGGCAACCTATAACATGCCTTAAGTTAGTTATTTCATAACTTACAACTATTAAAACCCTAAAACAGGTTAGGGTTAGGGTTTCTTACCCCGAAACGATGTCGGAATCACTGGGAAAATGATTAGAATGGAGTGGTTAAGCTTGCAGAGTGGCAGGATCAGGTGGCAGGGAGATGCTCCCACAACTCTCACACTTTCTCTCTCTCACACCTAGGGTTTTTATCAAATTCGCATGGCTGAATGAGAGAGGGTCTTTTATAGCCTAAAACCTCACCGAAATAGACTTCAGGTCAAGGTATACTTAGGTTATATTCAAAGTGGGTCAGTTTCAGCTCAATGGAGGACTTCTGGCGGCCCCCCTTGAGCTAAAGGTTGGACTTAAGCTTACCAACCTTGGATCTAGGTGGAGTTAAGTTTTCATTCCAGTCGAATTCTTAGATCACGTGTGGCGGACCAGTTTCAGTCGGTCACTGAATCTCAATTAGAGATTTCAAGTATATGGACATGTGTATGAAATTTCCCCTGATCCGAGGGTGTATTTGGGTTAGATTCTGACGGTCTGGTTACTTATAAATTGTCCACAAGTGACACATGCCAGATTTCATAAATTTGTATTTTATTTTTAATTAATTTCACATTTCTCACACTCTTTACTCCGGGCTCAAGCGAATAGCGCTGGGACATTATCTGGATTTGATTTTTGAGATGGTTGTCAAGCCTAGCAAGGCGGTCCTAATTCTATAACTTTGTATTATTTAGACTTTTGACGTGCGGTCCTGATCTGATACGAAGTTTTGTGATGCTCCTGAGCGGAACTGGATAAAGAGATTGATCCTAAATTTTAGGGTAATATAGCGTCAATGATTCTACAAGTTTTGGGTCTTGCAGATCGTATTTAAAGCGATTTAAGCAGATTTCGTATGTGATCTAGTGTAGCACTTAGTTAACTTTGTCTAATTTTTAAAGGATTTAGTCCTATAAGATTTCTGTCTGAGGTAGTACTTGGGCCTTTGTAGTTTGTGCATATAGTGATCCAAGTTATTAATACTTACTAAAGCACACCCTAATTACAACAGAAGAAGATCCTAGGGCAGGAGAGGCTGATGTTCTAAATAACCTATTCGGTTTATGAAATTCCATAAGGGTATTGGTTAAAACCCATTTTATTTATGTATTTACTATTTTCAGTAATGTTTAGTTTAAGTATTGTTCTTCATCACCTAAACTTTAAGATAGTGTCTAATGTGAAAGTACTTAGAGACATTTAAAGAACAAGGTAGTGAAAGGTGAGATTTGTGAAGGAAATGGGTTAAGAAGCGATTTTTAGATTATGGGATTGGGTTTTGACAAGTTAATAAGGTGTTCGGATCAACCGATTGCCTAAGGACGTCTAATTCCAGGTTGGCAAAAATCCGAGATGTTACAGTTTGGGAGTTTGCTACAGGAATCCTCTCCCACGATTCCTCGCACCAAATCTCCGCCCCGATGCACTACCAAACCTTTTCGGTTATGATTTTGGGTGAGAAACCCTAACCCTAATCTCGTAGTAGAAATCAAGGATAGTCGTTCGTCAATCTACTAACCAGATTCGTCATTTAGGTGCCCGATATTCCGTTTTCAGAAACGTAGAGTTTGGACCGAGTCCGAATCGAGCATCCCGATGAAAGATGCAGACTATAAACGCTTAGGTTGCGGTTATCAAGGCTTTCATGTCAGCTAATGATTTATGTTTGACTTGATGGCTGCCGTATTGTCTTAGATATGCCGATTTCTGTATAATATACATGTAGGAACTGTGTTGAGCAAAAGATGCATCCCATGTGTTTGTTGAAATGTTTGAATGAACATTTAAACATGAATTGTGCTTGCCATGATTACTGATCTAGGATTCATCATTGTCATATGCATGTTGACCTCTCCGTGTAAGGGATTGCTAAAATATATGTTGTAACTAGCCTTGTCTATATATTTGGTGAAGTGTTGTCTAAATGTTTGATGAATTGTCTGAATGAAAAATTGTTGATGATTTGTATTTATTACGATTATTAAGATAGGATTCTTAAATGCTTTATGCATGTGTATAGTTTCTTTTATGTAATCATATTTGCCTCTACGCAAATTATTAATAAAATGCAAGTGTTTGGTAACATGATCAATGCGTATGATGAAATGCTGAAATGAGGAATTCACTTGAATTATTTGTTAAATGCTTAAATGATTATCACATGTGTTTATTTGTTGCATTTGAGTAAGATTGGGGCTACAACGTAGCCCAGGCAATCGGTAACAGTCCCGGTTCGGGTGGCCGAATTAGTCTCGCCACATTAGGTATACTCGATGAATCTGGGTTGCATGACGATTGTTGACGGTGGTTAGGCCACGAGGAGCGCTTATGTGGTCCATGTCGATTAAGTCAGTGTGTGCCCATACCAATCGAACTTGCCTAATAAACTAATTCGCCTATTATGTGTTTACCATGTATGGACACTACTGCTTGAATATAAAGTACCCCTCACAAACATAAAGGCCCACTTTAACCATGGTACCATGATCCGCTAAGACTCATGAGCCGAGCATGGTGGTTTGGGATACCGTGTTCATGCTGTTGGCCTACGTTGGGGTGACGAGCCTCCCCGTAGTGACCAGTGAGCAACTAAAACTCGTGATCCGGGCATGGTGGTATGGGACACTGTGTTCGTGCTATCAACCTATACTGAGGTGACGAGCCTCCCTGTAGTGACCGTGAGTATAAACTTTTAAACTTGCTATCGACTGCTTTTCATTAGGAGTGATGACCCCACAACTTGCCTGTCGTATGTGCTTAACTAGGAGTGCTGAACCTAGATGGATCATTCGGTTCGGGTCAATCAATGATATAAAGGGTGGTATCCTAGCTTCCTAAACCTACTGTATGAATAAGTTTAATTAAGTACTTGGCTAACACGACCATGCATCGCATTGCATTAGATATGATGTGCTTTAAAGGCGATGAAGTTGTACCATTTTAAGGGAGTGTTGTCATATGCAAAATAGGTTGTCGGAGTCGCTTGTGAGGGAGCTTCGATGAGACGGTATACATCATTACTTGCACTCTATTCCTGCATTAAAAAGAGTAGTTAAGAAGTGATTATTATAATTGCCTTATCGTTACTACTTGATTGACTTGAAAACATGTTAAGTTTAGCCTTATAGTACCACTGAGTTGGCCACTCACTCCCACTCTAGGATGGTGTTTTAAAATACCAACTAGACTCTGATTTAGATGTAGGTGTTGATGACGTCTATGCTATGGAGCAGGACTTCGTGGATGAGGAGGAGGAATTCTCCTACTTTCAGCTCTTGGGCGAGTCGATGTAGACCTCGTGCCGATGCGCAGGGACCATTGGGATATCTAGCTTAGTTTGAAACTTTACATTTCTATATTTTGTTCATCTTGAAACAATCATCTATATATTAGCCCTAGTTACGTATTCATACTCTGGAGGTTTGTGAAACACCCACATGTTTAAATATATATGTTTCAGACTTCCGCTTGCCTAAGTTAATTATATCCAGAGTATGCTATGCTGCTTTAGTATAATCTCACTCATTCTTAACTCATTAATATGGATGAAATCTGAACATCATCATCTATACTGCATAAGTGATGTCTGAATCTCGGGAGTAGAGCTTTGCTCGACCCTCGAAATTTAGGGCGTTACATACATGCATCCAATGCATGTTTTGATTTGTGGCACATCACTTCAAACAACTAATTGCAACACTCCACTTCATCATCTACCATGCATCACCTACAACCCATAACCCTTATCCATCCATTATCCAATGCATGTCTAGATTTCTTCCACCTTGGCCAATGCATGTTTAGCACCATCCATCTCATTCATCCACTATCCATACTGTACATTACATTCCACCTCACTTTTAGCACCAATGAGATCCCATGAACTTGCCACATCATTTTGCCACCTCAACCCCCAATTCTTTATATAAGAGTAGGGGCTCTCTTGCACTTATTCTTTTCCTATACTTAGAAAAATTTTGAGATTTTAAGAGAGAGTGAGAGAAAGTGGGGCCAAGGTGTGGCCCACCATTGATTAAGAGGGAGTGGACCACACATAATCATCCAACCATCCAACCATTGAAGTGAGTGTACACCCCTCCTTCCATCTTCCTCATCCTTCTCTTTCTTTTCTTTTTTATTTTCTTGATATGTGTGTGCCCTACTGGTGTGGAGTTCTTATGTGTATGTATTTATATCTATGGTAGTGAGAGAAGTGGCCCATGTTAGTATAGTCCACCATGATGAACATCATATCTACACCCTTCATTTGTAATCCTGTTTTAGTTTCTGGACAACAAGTTCTAAAAATCATATAAAATTAATCATGCTAAGATCAGAGTTGAAACTGGGGGATCTTATGAATCATAATATGAACTAACTCTGTACCAAATTTTGTAGTCATATAACAGTCCAATCATCTGTAACATCAAGTTTACTTGGCTTCTATCCAACAACACATGTAGGATTCCGATTTACCTAAATGGACCAATTTTTAACTCTTTTAATGAATGTATTAAAAACATATGTTTCGTTGAATTTGTAGAAAATCAAACCAGCTTTCCAACAGTATATAATAAACCTCAATCAGAGTTCGAACGGCTGAGATCTTGGCCTTATATGAAAGATATTTTTGAGAGCTAATTAAGACCATTCTTGTTTGGGCCAATCCAGTAGGGTGCGGCGGCGCCGCCGTCGGCCGACCAAGGTGGGTCCCTCCCATGTGTGGGGGTCCCCTTTAAACCCTCCTTTCACCCCTTTTCCCTCACTTTATCCTTTTCCAACCCCTCAAATCCCTCCAAACTCTCCAAAAACTCTCTTTCTCTTTTAAATCTTCATTTCTATACATTCAAATCCCTCATTTTCTCTACATCCTACACCCCTCTACCACTATTTCTCTAAAATTATCTTTTACATCTTCTCATCTCCCTTATTCTCACTCATTTGAGAACAACATGCTCCTTTTTGTGTCTTATAACCCCCATACCCTCAAATCCACTCCATCTGTAACGCCCTGAAAATCGGGGGTCGAGCATAACTCAACTCCCAAATTCCAACGCATCACTTATGCAACATAGATAATGATGATTGAATGTTGTCTGTGTTAGAGCAATAAACATTAGTGAGATTATACTAAAATAATAATTCATACTCCAGATCAATTGTATAAAGGCAAGCGGAGGACTGAACTGTATATATATGTATGTAAAAGAAACAAAATAATTTCATTCTCCAGAGTATGAACCCATCTAAGTCATCATATACATATATCTATTTTATGTTCAAAAAGTTAAAAATACAACTAAGGAAGTAATCCTAGCAAATCCCGTCGATCCGGCAGTCTAGTCGAAGCCACCAGAATACTGCATAAATGAGAACTCGTCCTGGTCCTCGTCATAGTCCAGCTCAGCCTCCTGAGTCATCATCTCATCTACACCTGAGAAAGAGTCTGGTTGGTGTGTACAACATCGTCCCGTAACGTGGGAGTGAGTAGCTAACTCAGTGGAACAATAAAGCATAGGTTAACATGTTATCGACTTAGTCAAGCAGTAATGATGAAGCAGTATAATCAAACACTCCTGACTACTCTTATTAATGCAAGTATGAATGCAGTCATGATGTATGCCCTCACCACACACTCCCTCGTGCGACACCATCTTACGTTTGCGTCATGCTTGCATTCCTCAGTGCTCCACATCTTCTAGGCACATGCAATGCATGATGAGCATGATTACCGAGTTGTTATTAGTCTATTTCAAACAGCAGTATTTAGAAAACTAAGGTACCTTCCTTGTATCATTCCTAAACATGATCCATTCTAGGGTCGTCAAACCTAGGTAATCTCATACGATATTATAGTTCGAGAGGCATCGCGAAGGCATCGCAAAGCGCTCGTCATCCATCAGCACGGATACAGATCTCACTGTATGCGGCTCAATTGCTGGCCGTCAGCTCGAATACAGGTCTCACCGTACTTGGCTCAACTCATGCTCTAGTTGTTACGAAGGGCTCATCGCCAATCATAGACTTCAGAGTATACTCGAAGACACTACGAAGGACTCGTCGCCTGTCAGCATGAATACAGGTCTCACCGTATTCGGCTCTCGCCGTAGGTGTCGACAGCTCGAATACAGTGTCCCATACCACCGTATTCAGCTCACGAGTCTGGTTGCTCACTGGTCACTACGGGGATGCACGTGGCCCCAGTGTAGGCCGACAGCTCGACGGTGTCCCATACCACCATGCCCGGCTCATGAGTCTTAGCGGATCAAGGTACCATGGTTAACAGGATTTCCACTGGTAAGTTTAGTACCCTAGGTTCAAGCAATAACATCCAAACTAATGAACATACATTAGACATATCGGGTTACTTGACTAGCCTGACTAGCTCGAGCGCACAATCAACTGAACGACATGAAGTGCATAAGCACTTTGTGCGGCTTAACCACTGTTGCCAACTAAAGTACGACTCGGGTTCGTCAAACACATCTTACGTGGCGAAATGAATCTCAACCACAATCTCAAGTCTGGTACCGATTGTCTGGACTATAATCATAGTCCCAAACGAAATCAATCCTTAGTCATAGCATGTAGAGTAAAGCATAACAAACCAAGTAATTCAAGTAAGTTAACAAGCATATCTATAAAGCATGTTACAAAGCATGTTATAAAACATCATGTAAACAAGAATTTCAAACACATATATTTCATAAGTAAGCAGTTGAGTTAAACAACCACATGGAGGAATTCATACACGTCTCTAAGGTAGCTGAGAATCTCCTCTCAACACCTACCTAAGGCACCATCATCCAAACACTTACTCTCACAAGATTTTCATAAACACTTAGAATACACTATTTCGACATATATAATATATATTAGCGAAACAGGTATTAGGGCGAGTCCTTTCGCCAAATAAGTATTTTATCCAGATATAATATATTCATACAGGAAATAATCATGGCAAACACATATCCAAAATTTATACGTATACGGTACTTTCTAAAATACACAATTTCAACATAGTGTATATTAGCAAAACATGTATTAGGGCGAGTTCTTTCACCAAACAAGTATTTTATCCACATGTAATATATTCATACAACAAATAATCATGGCAAACACATTTCCAAAATTTATACGTATACGGTACTTTCTGCAAATACCTAGAATATGTAAAATTCCATATTCTACGTCTTTAATTGAAATGGAAAATAGACAGCACTTTGTACATGTGCAATTGCATGCAGATCATGAATCTATCATTATCTGACATTGAAAGCATTGAAAACTGTAACCTATACACCTAAAGTCCTCACCTTTAAGCCGTAGAAGCGAAATAAACTCGCTAGACTGGTTAGGCTTCCTCCTACGATGATCTAGCAACCTATTACATGATTCAGGTCAGTTACTTCATAACTTACTACCACCAAAGCCCCAAATCAGATTAGGGTTAGGGTTTCTTACTTAGAAACGGAGCTGAAATCGCTGGGAAAGCGATAGAATGGGGTGGTGCAGCTTGTGTAGTGGCAGGGAATAACAGTAAGGAGTTTCTCCCACTTCTCTCACTCCTTCTCTCTCTTTTCTCTCTTCTCTCTCTAGGGTTTCTCTCAAATTCGTATGGCTGTGAGAAAGAGGGTTTTAAGGTCCTTATATAGCCTAAAAATGCACTAAAGTAGACTTAAGGTCAAGGTATACTTGGGTTATAACCAAAGTGACACTTTTCCAGCTCAACGGAGGACTTCTGGCGAGCCTCCTTGAGCCAAAAGTCGGACTTAAGCTCACCAATCTTGGATCAAAGTGAAGTTAAGTTTTCATTTCAGTCGAATTCCTAGATCACGCGTGGCGGATCAGTTTCAGTTAAACGGTCAGTGAAACCCGATCTGAAATTCTAAGTACATAGATATGTTCATGTAATTTTTCCCTGATCCGGGGGTGTACTTGGGTCAAATTCTGACGGTCTAGTTACTTACAAAATGTCCGCAAGTAACAAGTCTCAGATTACTATTTGAGATATTTATTTTGTAAAGAAAACAAGTGTTCTCGCACTCCCTCGCTCCAGATCAAGCAAACAGCCGTGGGACACTGTTTGGGTTTGATTTCCGAGATAGTTGTCAAGCCCAGCGAGGCGGTCCTAAGTCCTCAACTTTGTATTATTTGGACTCCCAATGTGCGGTCCAGACCTAATACAGAATTTCAATGTGCTCCGGAGAGCAGTCGGGTAATGAGTTTGATCCTAGATTTTAGGGTAACCTAGCGTCAATGATTCTACAAGTTTTGGGTCTTGCAGATCATATTTAAAGTGGATCAAGTGGATTTCGTAGTTAATCTAGTTTAACACTTAGTTAACTTTGTCAAATTTCTAAAGGATTTAGTCCTATAAGATTTCTGTTTGAGGTGGTACTTAGGCCTTTGTAGTTTGTATATAAAGTGATCCAAGTTATACTACTTAGCTAGTTTAAGATAGTGTCTAGGGTGAAAGTACTTAGAAGGATTTAAAGAACAAGGTAGTGAAGGGTGGGATTTGTGAAGGAAATGGGTTCAAACGCGGTTTTAGACTTTGGGATTGAGTTCTGACAAGTTAATAAGGTGTTAGGAGCGACCCATTGCCTAAAGACGTCTAATTCCAGGTTGGCAAAAATCCAGGATGTTACACCTTCCTCAAAGTGCTTCCATCTTTATGGGTCTTTTTGAGATCGTGACCACCATCTTCTCCATTTCAACGCTCCTTTCCCTTATGAGAAAGAAGAGAGTGGCCCTGGATGAGGCCGGGCCAAGTCGTCCAAGTCGCTCTAAAAAGAAGGTGAGTGTCGAGACAAGTGCCAGCGCCAAGCGAAGGTTGAAACGAGACCTTGACCCTCGAATCCCAATAGAGAGGTCTCTACCTATGGGTGCCGAACTCGGTAATTCTGAAATTGCAAGGTTATTTTTGAAGCTCACGTGGATGAGAAGTTATTTAGGATATATCTAGTGATCGACCTCTTCCTGGAGAATGGGTGGGGTCCCATATTTGAAGGAAAAACACAAGCTAGTGACGGCACCATACGAGCCTCCTATGCACACATAAGGGACCCAACTCTTGAGCCTCTCCAGTTTGTCATCCCGTTGGGGAGAACTAAAACCAGGGTCAATGTGGATGTCATGGCCTGTATCATGGGAATATTTCGTGGTGTGGTACATGCTAGCGATACAAATGTTGCTAGTAAACGGGAGAGAGATCGCCACACTCGCTTCCTTTGTGGCCAAATTGTTGATTGGAGGTGAGGGAACAGTCTCGTATCAACACGTATGATGGAAGATTTCTGCCTACTCCACCATATATGCATGTACAACGTGTATCCAAGATCGAACAACCGTACGGAATGCACTAGATTTATGATGGACATCTTGTACCGAGTTAGATAGGGAGAAAAAGTGTGCCTGCCTACTCTCACCTTGACTTAGATAATTAATACTACACGGTCTACTCAGGGGAACACCTCCCTCCCATTCGGCCGACTCATCTGCAAGATCGCCTGCAACTTCAGATTCAGGCATCACATGGACAACCTCGCACCTGTTCATTTCATCAACGAGACTACCCTTAACAACATGAAGATAGGCCCCAGGCAATGCCAAGCCAGAATTGAAGAATTTGGAGATGAGATAGAAGAAGAGACCGAAGAAGAGGAAGGCAATGAAGAAGAGGAAAACAGTGAAGGAGAGGAAGATAGTGAAGAAGAGGGACAGGAGGAAGAAGAGGAGGCCCAGGACTCAGATGGGGGACCTCCTACTACTCGTGATGACCGCCATGACCGAGCCGCCTTAGATGCCTGAGTGGCCAAGATTGAGGAAAATCAGGCCTACTTAAAGCAGAAGTTCGGGGAAAACCAGGCCTACCTGAATCAAAAGTTTAAGAGAATGTCCCGCACCCTGAAGCCTCTCCTGTGTTGTATGTAGGATACGGGAGCACCTTCACCTTCACTAGAATTGGAGGACTAGTAGTATAGTTGTAGTTGCTTTTTATTTCTTTTTGTAATAGCCTTGGATATGTTTAATTTGGATGCTAGGTTAGTAAGTGTTGAAGCCTTTTGTTAGTTAGCTTTCATGCATCCTCTGTCATAGTACATGTAATACCACATCATATGTAACTGTGACAAATTTTGTTAAATGAAATGCATGAAGCTTCTTTTGTTTAGAAATGTGTAGAATGTTTGGAAAAAGTGGATGATATTATCCTAATCCTATAAATGTTTTACCTTATGTTGTATATAGGGAATGCCTCCTAAAACTAATCGGAACATGGCACATCTCCCACTTGGCAGATTGATTGACCGGGCCCCTCACCCGAGTGGTATCTAAACGGACCCTAGTTTGGGTTTAAGTAGCGAGACGTTGCCGGATTCACAACCGGCCACCAGAGATGGGCTAACACCGAGTGCACCACTGATTCTGGGTCTGAACCGTACATCTTCATCAACGCCACACATGCCTCAGGCGACCTCTCCCCCTGATAGGTTGGAGCAATGATGCTCTTAATGCAACAACAACAATAGGTTTTGACAACTATAGCAGGGGCCATTGCACAAAACATGAATGTGACCCCGCCGATGCCACACATACAACCTACTGGGACTATGAGTACAAGTGACCCGTTTGAGCGCTTTCAGCGCCTCTGTCCTCCCACATTTGTGGGTACTCATAGACCCGAGGAGGCCGAGTACTGGTTGGATCGCATTTCTAAGATGTTGAGGCCGTTACAGTGTACTGAGGAGGAATAGGTTGAGCTAGTCACATATATGTTTGAGAAGGAAGCTAGCCTGTGGTGAGATAGTGTCCTTTGAACTGTTCCCGCATGGTTTGCATGGACATGGGATGAATTTGAGGTTCGCTTCCACGAGAAGTATTTTCCACTCACTTTCTGTAATGAAAAGGAGGGCAAATTCCTCGAGAATGATAGTGGCAGAATACGAGAACCGTTTCACGGAGTTGGCTAGATATGCTCCTTTGATTTTAGCAGATGAGAATGCGGTAATTTTCAGAAGGGTTGCGGGCTGACATCCGCACCAAGATGTGTTGCGCTAGCATTCCAAACTATGTTGAGCTAGTGAACATGTCCTTGCGAGCTGAGCAGGATGGTGAACAAGTGTCTCAAACACGCATGCCAATGGGCTCGAGGCCTAGGCCTGAATTACAGAACCGGTTGTTTCTCAGCAAGAGGCCACGTATGAACTCACCTCTCAGACTAATGGCTTCGCCAGCTCAGCAGAGGTGGTCCGATCTTTGGTGTACTTATTGTAACAAAGCGGGCTACACTGACCCCTTTTATTTTAACAAGATGAAGGGGTCAACCACCAACCACCACATGCTATTTCGGCTCCACCTCTATGATCTGTAGCACCGGCACTGCCATTCAGCCAACCTCCTATATCTCAAAATAGGCCGCCTCAATAACTTATGATAGCATTGCCTAATCGCCCGTAACAAGCTCGCATACATGCACTCGCAGCCGAAGCATCTGAATCAATGGTTGTAGTGCCGCTAGCCTTTGAAGTCGTTGCCCACATCAAAGGTACAATTGTATTCCTTTTAGTGGACACCGGGTCCACTATTTCAATGATAGCATGCTCTATAGTCAAGTGATTAGGGTTGGACACTACCCCTGTGGTTGGGGTGAGAGTCATCACTGCAGTAAGAACCTTCACAGACGCCACTAAGTTTTGTAAGGGTTGCCCGATATACTTAGGAGCAGAGTGGTATGCATTGACCTGATTGTAACCAAAATATATCATTACGATGTCATCCTCGGGATGGATTGGCTTACCGAAATGAAGGTAGAGGTTGACTGTGAAACC
The DNA here is from genome assembly GCA_030180095.1 of Magnolia changhungtana. Taxonomy (NCBI): domain Eukaryota; kingdom Viridiplantae; phylum Streptophyta; class Magnoliopsida; order Magnoliales; family Magnoliaceae; genus Magnolia; species Magnolia changhungtana. The sequence goes on along the minus strand of JASAUF010000426.1, from coordinate 927,202 downwards.
AGATTGGTAACGGCTCATGGGCCCAAGGGCACGACCTTCACCTTCCCAGTTCAAGTCAATTGTCCCTACCGAATTCGTTGCTATTTTTCCCTATTGGAAAATTTTGATGGTTCATTAATTAGGGACATGCCAGTAGTCCAAGATTTCACGGACGTGTTCAGAACGATCCGTGGACTACCTCCTCACCGCGAGATTGACTTTACCATCGACCTTGTGCCAGACGCAACACTTATCATTGATCTCATGAACCGAGTATTTCGTCCATATCTTTACCTATTTGTCATCATATTTATAGATGACATTTTTATATACTCAAAGAGTTGAAAGGATCACGAAGAACACCTGTGAGCGCCCTTGATACTCTTAAGTAGAATCAATTGTTTGAACAGTACCGAAAAAGCAACTTCTGGAAGGAAGAAGTCAAGTTCTTAGGACACGTGATTTCCAAAGAAGGAATTGCTGTGAACCTTATTAAGGTGATCATAGTACAAGATTGGGAGTAACCCAGCTTGGTTACAGAAGTGAGGAGTTTCCTCGGACTTGCTGGCTATTATTGTCGATTCATTAAAGATTTCTCCATGATAGCCTGACCATTGTCTCAACTTACTCGGAAAGATCTTAAGTTTTCTTAAAATGAGAAAGAAGAGGCAGCCTTTCAAGAATTAAAGGACAAGTTAACGTTTGCGCCTGTGCTAGTACTGCCAGAGAAAGAGGTCAAATACACTATTTACACCAATGCCTCTTGAGTCAGTTTGGGGTGTGTACCTATGAGGAAGGATTGGGTGATCGCCTATGCCACACAACAGTTGAGGAAACACGAAGAAAACTACCCCACTCACGACCTGGAATTAGCGGCAGTCATTTTCGCATTAAAGCATTGGAGACATTACCTCTATGGTGAGGAGTTTGAGCTCTTTTACAACCACAAGAGCCTCAAGTACATCTTTACACAGAGGTACCTGAATATGAGGTAACGACGTTGGATGGAGACTTTGAAAGACTTTAAGTGTGAGGTTTCCTACCATCCTGGTAAGGCCAACCTTGTGGCCGATGCATTAAGCCGCAAGAAAACTATAGAATTTGCAGCCCCACTGATAATAAAAGAGTGGAATGTGGTGGAATTCGTGCGAGATTTCGAATAGAAGCTAATAGTGGAGGAGCCATTCGAGAGCATTGCACACTTCTACGCGTAGCCACTTATTGATGACCAAATCATTGTGGCTCAGAAAGAAGATGAGCTATTGGTAAAGATGAGAGAGCGTTCAAGCGGCAATGAAGAATCAGAATGGAGGATTGACTTAGATGGGGGTTTGTGATATCGTGGCCACTTATGCATCCCGAACCTCCACGAATTGAGGAGAGAAGTTCTGAGGCCGCTCACAACTCAAAGTTAGCGATGCATCTAGGTAGTATAAAGATGAATCGAGATGTGAAACATTCATCCTGGTGGAAAAATATGAAGGCCCAAATAACAGATTTTGTGTCCCGATGCTTCACGTGCTAGCAAGTCAAGGCCGAGCACCGCCGATCCCCTGGTTTACTTCAGCCCATGCCCATAGCAGAGTAGAAGTGGGATTTCATATCTATGGATTTCATTTTCGTGTTACTAAAGACGAAAAAGGGGCATGACTCCATTTGGGTGATTGTGGACCGGTTGATGAAATCGGCCCATTTCCTCCTGATTAAAGTTTCTAATTTGGTAGATGATCTAGCCAAGCTGTACATCAAGGAGATAGTACGAATGCATGGGGTTCCTATAGAGATTGTGTTAGACAGAGACACGATTCATGTAACGCCTTGAAAATCGGCACCCGAGTACAAAGACTCCAATCTCGAGTTCCCGGGTGTTAACCTAATGAGAATGCACGTGTATCCTCATTCAAATTCAAATTCATTATACACAGATAATCAGAGTAGTGCAATTCAAATTAGCAGATCCAAAGTAAGGTAGAGATAACAATAGATTTAGAAATATAGGTCTAAGAGTTAAAAATACAGTTCCAATTGTGATGATCACTCAAAATGGAATTATACAAACCACAAACCACAATCCACAATATACATACCCAAGATGGTTAAAGTGTAAAGCTTTCAATTTACACCTAATTCTCTAAAACATAATGGCGTTGGCACAACCCGATATGAGCCTACCTATTTGAGGTCTCACTAGTACCTGTATCAATGATACGCCTGGTTGGTGTTTTAAAACACCGTCCCAGGTGGGAGTGAGTAGCTAACTCAGTGGTTCCATTAGTTTTAAGTTATACATGTTATCGACACAATCAGCGCAGTTAATGATAAACAAGAAACAAACAATTTCTAAATACTCTTGTTAAATGTGCATATGAAGATATGACATGATGCATGCCCTTTCCAAACAACACTCCTTCACATGTGACTTTGACCACCTGTTTCGCAAATGACTACACTTCTTCAATATGCGACTTCAACGCCTGTTTTTTGCCACATTCTAATCTAATACGATACGATGAATGATCATATTAGCTGAGTAATTATTAAGTTTAATTCATTCAGCATGTTGACGAAGATGGGATACCGACGTTATATCACGAGTCCATATCCGGATCATGTGGCTTGTTGCCGCATGTAGCAACTCCTTACTACTGTCCCTTAATCCAAATTTAGGTGTCACCTGTTTATCTCATAAATCAACAATTCCAAGGGTACGATATGATACCTAAATGTATGAGGATCACCCTGGTATGGGTTTCACCCAAATCGAATATGATTACTCAATTCCAAGGTTGTAACATCCCATAGCACGCTGCCCGATCGACTGGAGCGCTATTTTCGAAGAGAATCTGGATCAGACGGTTCACCCCGACCCATGCTCGGACTACAACCCTGATGAATAGTAGCCAGGGTGTTACAGAGGTGCGCGCTTATCACATAAAACTAAATTACCAAAAGGAAAGGGCTCGTCACCCAATTCCATTCACGCCCGTGTCGTTTGAACGGTACTCTAACACGTAACCATCGGCCGGGTAATTTGACGGAGGCCATTCAAACAATGGTCTATCACCACTATCAGTGTTCACTGGTCACTATGGGGAGGCTCGTCACCCCATCATAGGCCGATAGCTTGGACACGGTGTCCCATACCACCATGCTCGGCTCATGAGTCTTAGGAAAATCGTATCGTACAAATGGTCATGAATGGACACATCCATTTGGAACGGGGTATCCTAAATTCCATTTAATCGTGTCATACATTGTGAAGATACATGATCGGTCGGCTAGTGGACTAATTTGATTGACATGGGAGAACCACGATACAACCGACATTGGGTGAAAGCAACCCGTGTAGTCCAGCTACTGTCGATCGTCTGTGTTCACCCGGGTCGATCAAACAAGCCTAGGGTGACCGGCGTAATTAGGGCCACCCCTTGGTTTGGGTGATTTACCAACTGACCCAACATCTTAGCAATCTTAAGTATTTCTATGGACTAAATTTTATATCACACAATTGTTGCATAAATTTCACTATACAACCACTTAGGCATTTCATCAAACACGTGCGCATCCATAGAGTATTACATTCACTAAAGCATTAAATCAAATGTGTGAGCAAACATAAAGTAACACAATCACTTAGGCAATAGAACAAGCATGTGCACATCGACAAAGCAACACATTCTACCACTTAGATATTTCATCAAAAATGTGAGAATCTATATCCAACCAATAGTATATAATACAATCAAACATGACATATGAACATGCTAGCTATTACAACACATTCAATATAAGACACCATTAACTGAGACCCTAAAGGGTCGATAAATGATAACATAGAGATAATGGTCTACACCTCGTGATAATCTGCTCGACTCGTGACACTCTTAGGATTAGAAAATTGGGGAAGATGATTCCTATACCAATTTAGAAGCAATTAGGTAAGATTCATTCAATTCATCCTAGGAAAACCTAGGTTGGAAAGTAGGATTTGTTTCTTATCTTCCAATCGCGAATGGGGTGAATTTAGCAGAGGAAAATGATTGATGCTAGAGCTTTGATTGGAGGAAACCGATGAAGGGAAGCACTAAAGCCTCCCCCCACTCCTACTCTCTCTTCTTCTCATCTTCTTCCTCTTCCTCTTTCTCTCCTTTGAAAAATACAAATTCGTATGGGGAGAGGGGGTGCCTAAATGAAGCCCTTATATATTACTAGATTTGGTGTAAATGGCCCCAAGGGCTGAGTTTTTACTATACTAGCCCTATGAGAGGGTTTTTCTAACCTCTAAGGCCCATTATGGGGTGTACATGCCAATATACACTATAAGATATTTACCCCTAGTGATGATCTACGTATGGATATGATTGGCCCGCTGTTTGGATGCGCCGATCGACAGATGTGATTAGAAGTTTGTTCAACGGTCACAGATAGTCGATAGGGGCCGCAGTTATACGGATATGAGCAGGAAAATATCCTTAATTCATACCTTGAGTTTTCTTGCGATCTAACGGTCGAAAATACACAACTTTTCGAAAGAGCGAAAAGTTCATTTCACTTAGTTTCAAGCTTTAGCCTAGGATATTTGCACATTTCAATCACTCGGCCTCTATCCCAAGTTGCACAGTTCTGGGTAATATCTTGATTCTCCACCACAATGGATGTCAAGCCCAGTGAGACAGACATTATTCTATAGTTTCAGGTTTGGTGGGCCACTAACAAGTGGTCTAGAGCTTGTGTAGATAATCAAGGCATTTTTAGAATGAATTGGGTATCGAGATTTCTCGTGCACAATCGTAATGGTTTAGATTAGTTAAGTTCATAATGTGGCTTATTTATAATTAGTTAAAACGGTGATTCGGTCTTAATAACCCTAAATCGTCGATTTTTAGGCTAAATGAGTAACTGGATTAATTTAGTTTATTAATTAAGATCTGACCCCTACTTGTCTCGGCTTTGGTTAGATCTTTATTTAGTTACGGTTGTCTTGATTAGTCAGTGATAGGATGGGTAGATTTGGGCCCTATGTGAACCAATCACGAGGTTAAACTCGATACTTAAGTGATCGGGATGATTCGTTGGCTTCCTACCGTTGATTTATCAGATTGGTGTGGTTCTTTATTGGTACCACTCGTGTATAGGTTAACATCAAGTGTTAATGATCAGTAAGTGACAATATAGGTTAATTATAATGAAAAATTTCAAGGTTTTTTGAAAATTCAAAATAACGAAAGCCCAAGACGTTACAATCTACCCCCCTTAAAAATAATTTCGTCCCCGAAATTGCCTATGAAAGTGCTATATTAATAAACCTTAAGTTTTGTCAAATTTTGGTGAGCCAAACTAATTCAAGTTTGTATCTTGATTTGTATCAAGCTTGTGCATCTGTTCACATTGAATCTTCGACGTTCGTTCTGTTCATGCTGAATGAATCTATCTTATCTACGACTAACTCACCGAGATTTTCAAACTGGAAGAAAGTGAAGACTTTCATGTATTGAGTGAAGACTTAGTTTTCAAGAACATTGTAGTTCAAGATCTGGAACTAGAAAAGTCCAAGTTCTCAAGACCTAGTTGAAGATTATGTTTGGTATGTCAAGTTCAAACTTTAAAGATCGCAAGAATTAAAGCTACTGAAGTGATTGATATATTAAGTGTTCATATGTTCTATCTCACAAGCAAGGTATGATTGACTTAGATTGACCTTAGATCATGATTAGATCATTTCATACTTTCGGTCGGTCATTTTGGTCATTCTATAAATGTAAAATTCTGTTCTTTCGACTATCCCTAGCACTGGCTCGACCAGTCCTAGAAATTCTTCGACCAGTCCAGGATTTGTTATGAATTTTTAGAATTTTTCTGTTGGTCTAGGACTAATCCTGAAAACTGCTTCACCAATTGTGTGAATAGTGCTCGATCGGTCGTTAATCTGGACTCACACGACTAGTCGTGTGGTGTCCATGACAGGTTGAGTAGGCCACTCGACCAATCGTGGGACTCACAAGGCTAGTCGTACAACTGAAAAATCTTATTGCGCTAGAATTTTTAAAAATCTATTTGGATAAGGCCAGTCGTAGCTATCTAAAGGTCGGTCGTACGAACCGATTTTTCACTTATAAATAGTGTTCGAATTTCAGAGTCTTACATTCAATTCTTATCATTATTAAGCAATCACTCTGAGTTTATTTTGAGTACATTCTAAGCTATTTTATTCATATTTTAGATTCTTTAAAGTAGCTCTTATAATTTGATTTTGAATCTCTATTCCATTCTTATATTGAAAAGGGATATCTGATTTACCCTTTCTTGAGATCAAAATCAATACAAAACCCTTGCTGATTTAATTAAAAATCATTTAGACTTAGAATATTATACACTTGTGAGACTGAATGTTGAACATCTACGTCATCATCAAGTTGGTTCTACCAGGTTGCTTCAGAATCATCATACAGATAAGTTTTTACTTTTTCTTTAATTCAATTCTTTTTATTTGGTTCGTGAGATTGTTCCAGAAAATCTCCATTTGTGGTTTATCTAAGGTGATCAAGAAAACTCAGAGCGTGGGGTTTTTGAATTGTGTAAGCCCACTTGAAAGACACAATCGTGAAGGTTTTAGGTGAACCTTGAAAAACCTATTTTGGATTAGTGAACGCTAATATCCCAAGGGAGTGGATATTAGGAGTGGAGTAGTTGTGTGGCTGTTGTTTAACAGTTGGTGTACACACAAACGAACCATTATAATTCTTTATGTTTGGTGGATGTGTGTTTCATTTCTTTATCTTTTATGATTTAAGATTGTGGGATGTATTTGTGGATGTGAATGTTGTAATCTTTACATTTCAGTATTGTGTGGTGAATGTTGTAATATATTAATTTCTATTTCTTTCATATCCTCTTCAATTTGAGTTTTTGATACTCACCCAAGTTCTAGTAAGGTTGTCCTGCCATAAACTATTGGTTTTTGGTGTTAGGTTGTCCTTAGAACCAAGTTTGTATCAACTTCTCAATACTTGATTTTTGAGGTTGCTATTTCCTTTGGTTATTTGCAATTCATTTGGCTATCTTATTGTTTATATTTCGCTTATTAATTTTTATTTAGTATAGTCCTATTCACCCCCTCTAGGACATATAGCTCGGCCTTTTCAGCCTAAGGGTAATAAATAAAGATATTTTCATTTCGTTTGCTTAAGTTTTATTGATTTCATGTTTATATGTGTGGTAGGGTGCATACTAATTACACTAGCTTTGCTTATTATATTCTACCCGTCTTAAGAGTTTCCACCTTTGAGGTTTGAAAATAAATGTCAAAATCATTATCATCACACTATGTGTTTGACATTAAAGTTTACCTAATGGTGGTATATTAAGCTCTTCATGATCGGGCTAATATAGAAAAATGGTTGTGGTAGGCTCAAATCTGATACGTCGATTGTCCGCCTAACCAGGGCAGACAACTTGTTGTATCCCTTCCTAATCCTAATGGATCATGGTCTTATACTCGGTCAAAGCAGTGAGTAATTTGGTAATCACCCAGGATCGAGAATTGGGTCAAGTCGCGAATGCTTCGCAAGTGTATGGTCTTGTAATTCCATAGTCCGATCAATCTAAATGTTTAGGGAATGTCTCATATCATTGAAGGGTTAAAATCTCCTATTTTTAAGGTTGTCCTCGGTTCTTTGTCAAAGGGAGTTCTCGTTTTAATTCATGTCCAAATTAGTAATTAATAAATCTTTCACTATGCCTATGGTCAAATGATTATTCCAGAAAGGTTTCCAAGGGCCTAAGATTGTATTTGTATGTTGTAGTTTCGATCCTATGACTAGCAGGTTATGAATAAACCATGCCTTTTTAAAAAAAAAAAAAATTGAGAGGGAAGGAATAATCGGAAGTTCTTAAGTATTCCAGGGGTTTAAAGAGCTAATAATGCTAAGAAGGACGTAGAAAATTTTAGTAGGGTCGCGCCGAACGCTGTCTAGAATCGGCGTAATTCTTTTTGTCTACACTGGGCCGCTAAGAGTTAACACCTGATGATATCTATCTTTTCTGAGGTTATGTTGCCTGAATCAAGTCTGGACCTACTAAACTCCTTTTCGAAGCATTATATCACAAAGCTTGGATGACTCGTAAATCCAACCTTCCCTACAATACCCATCTTACCATAAGAATCCGGCTTTAAACCCCAAACTCCCATCTCAATCATTAACCTCCATGCTTCTCTGATTCTTCCCAACTTGCAATTATCATCGATAAATCAGGTGAAGGAGGGGGTGTGAGTGGAATAGGGAGGAAATGGGGTGGGATTTAGAAGCCTAAGTACCTATTTGGTTAGTGGAATTGAATGGTATTGAATTGTATTAGAGGGATTAACATCATTATTTCACAATGATTGCATGTCTGGAAATACCATGGTATTGCAACCATCTAATCCCATCGAATCTCAAGTTCGAGATTAAAAAAAAAAATTGCCACAGAAAACATAGGATTAAGTTAAATCATGTTTGGTGGACCATGGAATTGTAATCAACAGACCAACTTCACAATGGATGTCATTCATTTGTACACATGTCTAACCAGAATATCGCTTGTAAATGGTGTCTATGGATGGATAACATGGATAAACGCATGCATGAATGTGGGGCCTACATGTGTAGTAGATTTTAAAATCCATGGAATTCAAGCATGGGATCAAATGCAATTCCATGAACTAAAAGCAATTCCATCCCACCTAATCTCATCAAATACCATGTGCCAAACACCCCCTTAAGGGCCTGTTTGGACAATGGTATTAAATTGTATTAAATGGAATTGCATTACTAATCCCACTTTGAAATTGGAAGTGGCATGTTTGGAAGAAGTGTGAGATGGGATTAGAATTAACTTTGCAGGCTTTGGAAAATGATGCCTTGTGTTGGAAAGTGTGAGATGGGATTACTAATCCCATGGATGATGAATTTTTGTTTCATCCAAGTTCAACTCTAGTGCAATTTGAAAGTAAATCCTGGGATTTATTTATTTATTTATTTATTTTTTTGCAAACATTCCAAAAATAGTATTAGAAAACATCGGTTACACCCAATCTAGGCAATACCTTACACATGCATTTATTGTAACCTTTACAATTCCATCCATCTTAATCCCACCTAATGCCCCAGTGTGTTTGGTACCATGAAGTGTGAATCAACTTTAATCCAAAATTACCTATGCATGATATATTTACATGGGTTTGAATTTAATTACTAAATCAACCTTAATATCTCTAATTAGTGAGATATGTAATTTTGACACAATGGCTGTGATAAGCCCGCTGAAATATATGCTTTGCTCGAAAATGATGAAATTCCAAGTCTCGGATGGGCCACAAGCACAAGATCATGTTTGAGTGACTAACCAACAATTTTAATCGTTGATTTACATGGACAATGTTTGGACGGTGCTGGACAATGTTGATTTACATGAACAATGTTTGGACAGTGCTAATCATCATTAGTGGCCCATGTGCCCAATAGAATGATAGTGTATAGTGATGCACATGTTACACCTGCAACTATTGAAATGATTTTAGGAGCAATCCAAGCTCTCACCGTGGTTGTAAACCCCTCAAAGAGGGGATTTGAAAACCCTAAATGACTAGTGAATTTGAAATCCCCTCAAATTCCCACCAATCCATGGTGTAAAACCACCCCAAAGGAGGCCCCACATGCTCACCATCCCGAACAACAGAACTGTCCGGCGGTGGCACGCAGGTCCCGCGGTGGCACCGCGGCCCTCTGACAATTTTGGCGGTGGGATGCCGATCGGGTGGTGGTGCCGCAGTCTGCTGTCCAGTTTGGGTGACGTACAACGCTTCTAGCGGTGACACCGCAGTCCGCTGTCGGTTGGGGGCGGTGGTGCTGCACCTGGCTGCACCCCAAATAAGGTGATGGTGCCGCACAAATGGTGGCAACAATAATGGTTGCTGCCTCCCTATCTTGCTGGCTGCTCCTTTTTTATTAGTTATATATATTTTTTTGTGGGTTTGCTGTTGTTGGGTGAAGAAGATGGGTTTGTTGGTGGGGGTGAAGGTGTGTTGGTTGGTGGTGAAAGAAGATGAAGGAGGAGTTGATGGTTTGGCTGCAGCAATTGTGGCAATGGTGGTGGTGGGTTTTTTTTTTTTGCTGGAGCAATGGCCGCATTGGTGGTGGATTGGCTACGGCTGCTAGGGAGAAGGTTCTATGTGGTATAGCTCATGGGAACTTCCCATGAGGTCAAGCTGTGTGGGCCCCACCATCATGTATGTCGAACATCAACACCGTCCATTTGATGGGTCCCCTTTAAATTATTGGATATCCCAAAAATCATCCATATACGGAACTCGAGTGGGCCATCAAGGAAACTTCACACTAAGCTGACAAATATTAAGCATTAATCAAATGAGATTTATATATGAACGGTCAGGATTTGTTTACATAAAATATGTCCAAGCAAAAATCTGATCCATCCATTTGTTAGAGCCAATCATGGATTGCTCATGATTTTAAAAGAATCACTTTTGTTAGGGATTGTAACCATCTCATCCATGCTCGTAAAAGAGATGCATAAATAAAAATAAGGCCAAAACAAGTACAGCTTGATCGCCAGATTAGTGTTATTTTTCATATGGCTAAAATGCCTTCTGGACTTAATAGAAACTCAGATCGATTGATTGGATTGCTAAATTGAACCATGTAACTACGAGCAGTGTAACTTGTAGTGCTTGAGAGCACTAGGCATTTATTTAGAAAAATCAAAGAAAAGAAAATTAAATAGACGAGAAAGATGATGTACTGACCATCAAAATTGTAACTTACACATTGGGAAGGTAGCATATCTCTAAAGTCACACACCTATCATGCAATCGTAACCATCTAAATGTTGGCTATCAGATGACTAGTTAAAAGTAAAACAGTGAGTGTACCACAATCAAAGGGAAAATTGGAAGGTTAGTTTTATCTTGTTAATGAAATTTTTAGTTATGGTGGCGCATGGTGATGGGCATGGTGGTGGTTTTGCTGGCCCATTTGTGCAACGGGCGCCGAATTGCTGGAAGTCATGACTTCTTTACTCTATTTCTCTATTTGTCTCCCATTTCCAACCCCTTTGGTCGTTCTATAGTCAAGATAAACTGAAAATGTTCATTGGAGACGATGGAGGCCCATTTGGGCAAAGGATCATTAGATCGTGGCGAAATTAGGTTTTTCTTAATCTATTCTTGCCCATTTTTCCAAATCCGACTTCGTTTTTGCCCTTCCCATGATCGAAGTGGGCCAGATAAATGCTCGATCGGAAGCGAAAATGATGTGGTCTATTAGAACTTAAACCGGACGTATCTCCTAAACCGAAATGAATTATCGGGCCCACCATATATGATTTTGGGGTAGGACGAGCTACTTTAGTCATCTAATGCTATTACGTTGGGTTGAAATACCTAATTTGTGAGTTCTTGCCTGAGTGTGAGCTGAAGCACTTCTCACATGACAATACCGACCAAAGCGGTCCTAGGGTTCAAATTTCTATACATAAGTTTGAAAGCATTAAAAATCATAGATTTGATCCTATTGTTCATGGTTTCTAGGTTTAAGTTCAAAATCATCCAACAATAGGGAATTTAATCCTAGAGTTTAATTTTCAAGTTTCAAGTTTCAAAGCATATCAAACAAGGGAGTTTAAATCTTAAAATCAGGGAAATCCTATACAGATTCAAACCTCTAAACTTAAATGTCTCAACACCTAGTTATTGTGCTTTGTATAGTCTACATTCTCAAGGTCCTAGTTATCTCAATACTCCGCTCTGATACCAACTTGTAACACCTCGAAAATTGGCACCCAAGTACAAAGACTCTGATCCCGAGCTCCCGGGTGTTAACCTAATGAGAATGCATGTGTCCTCACTCAAATTCAAATTCATTTCACACACAGATAATCAAAGTAGCGCAATTTGAATTAGCGGATCCAAAGCAAGGTAGAGATAATAATAGATTCAAAAATATAGGATTAAGAGTTAAAAATACAGTTTCAATTGTGAAGATCGCCCAAAATGGAATTATACAAACCACAATCCACAATATACATACCCAAGACGGTAAAAGTGTAAAGCCTTCAGTTTACACCCAATTCTCTAAAACATAACGGCGTTGGCACAACCCGATATGAGCCTACCTATCCGAGGTCTCACTAATACCTGCATCAATGATACGCTTGGTTGGTGTTTTAAACCACCTTCCCAGGTGGGAGTGAGTAGCTAACTCAGTAGTTCCATTAGTTCTAAGTTACACATGTTATTGACATAATCAGCGCAATTAAAGATAAACAAGAAACAAACAATTTCTAAATACTCTTATTAAATGTGCATATGAAAATATGACATGATACATGCCCTTTCCAAATAACACTCTCATACGCGACTCTGACCACCTGTTTCACAAATGACAACACTTCTTCAACATACGACTTCAACGCCTGTTTTGTCACATTCTAATCTAATGTGATGTGATGAATGATCATGTTAGTTGAGTAATTATTACGTTCAATTCATCCAGCATGTTAGCGAAGCTAGGACACTGACGTTATATCATGAGTGCTTATCTGGATCACGTTGCTTGTTGCCGCACGTAGCGACTCCTTACAAGTGTCTCTTGATCCAAATTTAGGTGTTACCCATTTATCTCATAAATCAATAATTTTAAGTGTACGGTATGATACCTAAATGTATGAGGATCAACCTAGTATGGGTTGTCACCCAAACTGAATATGATCACTCAATTCCAAGGTTGTAATATCCCACAGCATGCTGCCCGACCTACTGGAGCGCTATTTTCGAAGGGGGTTCGAATCAGACGGCTCACTTCGACCCACGTTCGGACCACAGCCGGGATGAATAGTGGCTAGGACATTACAGAGATGTGGGTTTATCACATAAAAGCAAATTACCACAAGGAAAGAACTCGTCACCCAATTCCATTCATGCCCGTGTCGTTAGAACGATATTCTAGCATGCAACCATCAGCAGGGTAATTAGATGGGGGTTATTCGAACAATGGTTTATCACCTCTATTAGTGCTCACTGGTCACTATGGGGAGGCTCGTCACCCCAGCATAAGCCAAAAACTTGGACACGTTGTCCCATACCACCAGTCTAACTCATGCGTCTTAGCGGGATCGTATCACACAAATGGTCATGAATGGACACATCCATTGGGAACGTGGTATCCTAAATTCCATTTAATTGTATCAAACATTGTGAACATATATGATCAGTTGGCTAGTGGATTAATTTAATTGACCTGGGAGAACCACGACACAACCGGCATTGGGTGAAAGCAACATGTGTAGTCCAGCTACCGTCGGTCGTCTGTGTTCACCCGAGTCGATCAAACAAGCCTAGGGTGGCCGGTGTAACTAGAGCCACCCGTTGGTTTGAGCGATTTACCGACTGACCCAACATCTTAGCAATCTTAGTATTTCTATGGACTAAATTCTATATCACACAATTATAACATAAATTTCACTACACAACCACTTAGGAATTTCATTAAACACGTGCACATCCATAGAGTATTATACTCAGTAAAGCATTAAATCAAACGTGTGGGCATACATAAAGTAATACAATCACTTAGGTAATAGATCAAGCATGTGAACATCGACAAAGCAACACATTTACCACTTAGATATTTCATCAAACATGTGAGAATCCATATCCAACTAATAGTATATAATACAATTAAACATGACATATGAACATGCTAGCTATTACAACAAAGTCAACATAAGACACCATTAACTGAGACCCTTAAGGGTCGATAAATGATAACCTAGAGATAATGGTCCGCACCTCGTGATGATTCGCTTGACTCGCAACACTACTAGGATTAGAAAATTGGGGAAAATGATTCCTACACCAATTTAGAAGAAATTACGTAAGATCTATGCAATTCATCCTAGGAAAACCTAGGTTGGAAAGTAGGATTTATTTCTTACCTTCTAATCATGAATGGGGTGGATTCAGTGGAGGAAAATGATCGATGTTAAGGCTTTGATTAGAGGAAACCGATGAAGGGAAGCACTAAGGCCTCCCCCCACTCTTACTCTCTCTTCTGGTCATCTTCTTTCTCTTCCTCTTTCTCTCCTTTGAAAAATACAAATTCGTATGGGAAGAGGGGGTGCCTAAATGAAGCCCTTATATAGTGCTAGATTTGGTGTAAATGGCCATAAGGGCTGGGTTTTTACTATACTAGCCCTATAGGAGGGTTTTTCTAACCTCTAAGGCCCATTATGGGGTGACATGCCGATATACACCGTAAGATATTTAGCCCTAGCGATGATCTACGTATGAATATGATCGGCCCGCCGTTTGGATATGACGATCGACAGATATGATTAGAAGTTTGTTCAACGATCACCGATAGTCGATCGGGGCCACAGTTATACAAATATGAGAAGGGAAATATCCTTAACTAGTACCTCGAGTTTGGTTGTAATTTAACAGTCGGAAAGCCACAACTTCGCGAAAGAGCGAAAAGTCTATTTCACTTAAGTTTCAGGCTTGAGCTTAGGATATTTACACATTTCAAGCACTCGGCCTCTGGCCCAAGTTGCGTAGTTCTGGGTAATATCTTGATTCTCCACCGGCGATGGACGTCAACCCATCGAGACGGACATTCTTCTATAGTTTCAGATTTGGTGGGCTACTAACGAGTGGTTTAGAGCTTGTTTGGATAATCAAGGCATTTTTAGAATGAAATTGGTATCAAGATTTCTCATGCACAATTATAAGGGTTTAGATTAGTTAAGTTCATAATGTGACCTATTTATAATTAGTTAAAACGGTGATTCGGTCTTAATAACCCTAAACCGTCAGTTTTTAGGCTAAATGAGTAACTGGATTGATTTGGTTTGTTAATTAAGATCTGACCCCTACTTGTCTCGACTTTGGGTAGATCTTTATTTGTTACGGTTCTCTTGATTTGTCAGTGATAGGTCGGGTAGATTTGGGCCCTACATGAACTAGTCACGAGGTTAAACTATATACTTAAGTGATCGGAATGGATTCGTTGGCTTCCTACGGTTGATTTATCAGATTGGTGTGGTTCTTTATTCATACCACTTGCATATAGGCTAATTTAATGATCAGTAAGTGATAATATAAGTTAATTATAATGAAAAATTTCAAGTGTTTTTGGAAATCCAAAATAACGAAAGCCTAGGACGTTACAATTCACATCTATTTTCTAGACTCGAATCCAAGAAGCAATGGGAGTGAAACTGAAGTTCAATACCGTGTTCCACCCACAGACCGATGGGTAGACGGAGCTGTAAATAAAAAATATGAGGACATGTTACGAGCATGCGTACTTGACTTGAAGGACAGCTGGGATGACTGTCTCCCTTATGCTGAGTTTGCTTATAACAACAGCTTCCAAGTAAGCATTGATATGGCTCCTTACGAAGCCTTATGTGGACGTCCATGTCGAGCTCCGCATTGTTGGGCGGAAGTTGGCGAGAAGAGCTTTGTTGGCCCAGATTTGGTTCAAGAAACCTCAAAAAAGATCGATATTATCAGGCGTCGACTCCTTATGCCCCAGAGTAGGCAAAAGTGTTACGTTGATACGAGACGGAGACAGTCGGAATTTAAAGTTGGGGACCATGTATGCTTTAAAGTTTCCCCAATGATAGGAGTACTTCATTTTGGCATGAAAGGAAAACTCACACCGAGATTCATTGGCCCGTTCCAGATTTTAGTCCGAGTGGGTGTGGTAGCATATCGTCTCGCCTTGCCCACACCACTCATAGGCATGCACAACATATTTCATATATCAATGCTGCAGAAATATGTTTTTTTACCCTACCCATATTATAAGTGGGAGCAAATGTAGCTAAGAGAAGACGCTACTTATGTATTGTAGCCCACGTGTGTTCTAGATAGGAATGAACAAGTATTGCATAACAAAGTTATCCCACTCGTGAAAGTAATATGGACACACCACACTGAGGAGGAGGCTACTTGGGAAACA
Organism: Magnolia changhungtana; assembly: GCA_030180095.1. Lineage (NCBI taxonomy): Eukaryota > Viridiplantae > Streptophyta > Magnoliopsida > Magnoliales > Magnoliaceae > Magnolia > Magnolia changhungtana. The sequence continues at coordinate 911,198 of JASAUF010000426.1, read as the reverse complement.
AAAGCTAGAGTTCGTAAGAACTACCCACAGATCCTCGAGGAGTACGAAAAGGTACTAATTTTGGGGATGAAATTTTTCTTTAAGGGGAGTAGATTGTAGCATCTTGAAAAAATCCGTACAAGGACCAGAGTACCACCTCAGGCAGGACTACCCAAGGACCGCATCCCGTTGAATAATTTAGGTGGAAATTAGTTAAGTACTAAACTAAATAATCGGTGGATTAAGCTTGGGCCACCATTTCCATAAATGAGAAGGCTTAAAACCATTAATACCACTGACTCAACGTTACTTAAAGACCTAGGAGAAATCCAAAGAGCCTGTCGCTCTCGAGAGTACATTGGAACTCCGTATTGGACCTAGACCGCACGTCGAGGGTTCGATGACCGTGAAACTATAGGACTATGTCCGTCCTACTGGGCTTGACAACCATCACGAGAATCAAGCCCAGTTAGTGTCTAAAAATGTACATCATGAGCCATAAGTAAAGTGTGTGAGAAATGCGAATACCTTTAGAAAACGAACCAAAACTTAAGTGAATTGGGCCATTCACTTTTACGTGAAATTGAGGATTTCAGAAAGGTCTGTTTCTGACCAAACTTCACCATGGGAAAAGGAAATTTCCCTGCACATATCTATATAACTATGGCCCCGATTGAGTAGGTATGACCGTTGATCTGACACAGGTTCTCTACGGTTGATCGGCTTACCCGATCGCATTGAAATCATGTCCTAGCATGGATCCATTGTCAGAGAGCATACCCTATGACGTAGGTGGGTCGTGGGCATCCCTAGGAGCCTTGTTTGTTAGAAACAGTCACCCAAAGGGTATAAACTATGTATATAGTGGCCTTGGGGCCATTTGCATCACTTATGGGCTTATAAATAGCCCTTATTTCACCCCACCTCTCTCATATACTAATTTCTCCAAAACCCTAAGGGAGAGAGAGGAGAAAAGAAGAAAAAAGAGGGAAGAGAGAAGGAGTTAGGGAGATTACTACAGGAATCCCCTCCCACAATTCCACACACCAAATCTCTGCTCCGTTGTGCTACCAAACCTTTTCAGTTATGATTTTGGGTAAGAAATCCTAACCCTAATCTCGTAGTAGAAATCCAGGATAATCGTTCGTCAATCTAGCTAACCAGATTCGTCATTTAGGTACCCGATGTTCCGTTTTCGAAAACGTAGAGTTTGGATCGAGTCCGAATCGAGCATCCCAATGAAAGGCATGGACTATAAACGCTTATGTTGCAGTTATCAAGGCTTTCATGTTAACTAATGATTTATGTCTGACTTGATGCTGCCGTATTATCCTAGATACGTCGATTTCTGTAAATATACATGTATGAACTATGTTGAGCAAAAGATGCATCCCATGTGTTTGTTGAAAGGTTTGAATGAATATTTAAACATGAATTGTGCTTACCATGATTACTAATCTAGGATCATCATTGTCATATGCATGCTGACCTCTCTGTGTAAGGGATTGCTAAAATATATGTTGTAACTAGCCTAGTCTATATATTTGGTGAAGTGTAGTCTTGTTTGATGAATTGTCTGAACGAGAAATTGTTGATGATTTGTATTTAATACAAGTATTAAGATCGGATTCTTAATTGCCTTATGCATGTGTATAGTTTCTTTCATGTAATCATATTTGCCTCTATGTAAATTATTGATAAAATGCAAGTGTTTGGTAACATGATCAATGTGTTTGATGAAATGCTCAAATGAGGAATTCACTTGGATTGTTTGTTAAATGCCGAAATGATTATCACATGTGTTTATTTGTTGCATCTGAGTAAGATTGGGGTTACAATGTAGCCCAGGCAACCGGTAACAGTCCCTGTTCGGGTGGTCGAATTAGTCTCGCCACATTGGGTATACTCGATGAATCTGGGTCGCACAATGATTGTCGACAGTGGTTAGGCCACGAGGAGCGCTTATGCGCTCCATGTCGATTAAGTCAGTGTGTGCCTGTACCAATCGAACTTGCTTAATAAATCGATTGGCCTATTGTGTGTTTACCATGTATGAACACAACTGCTTGAATCTAAAGTACTCCTCACCTATGTAGAGGCCCTCTTTAACCATGGTACCATGATCCACTAAGACTCATGAGCCAGGCATGGTGTTATGGGACACCGTGTTCGTGCTGTCGGCCTACGCTGGGGTGACGAGCCTCCCTGTAGTGACTAGTGAGCAATTAAGACTCGTGGGCCGGGCATGGTGGTATGTGACACTGTGTTCGTACTGTCGGCCTACGCTGAGGTGACAAGCCTCCCCATAATGACCGTGAGTATAAACTCTTGAACTTGCCTATCGACTACTTTTCATTAGGAGTCATGACCCTACAACTTGTCTGTCGTATGTGCTTAACTAGGAGTGACAAACCTAGATGGATCATTCAGTTCAGGTTAATGATATAAAGGAAGGTACCCTAGCTTCCCAAACTCGCTGTATGAATAAGTTTAATTAAGTGCTTGGCTAACACGACCATGCATCACATTGCATTAGTTAGGATGTGCTTTAAGGCGATGAAGTTGCACCGTTTTGAGGAAGTGTTGTCATATGCAAAAAAGGTTGTCAGAGTCACTTGTGAGGGAGCTTCGATGAGAGGGCATACATCATTACTTGCACTCCACTCCTGCATTTAGAAGAGTAGTTAGGAAGTGATTGTTATGATTGCCTTGTCATTACTACTTGATTAACTTAATAACATGTTGAGTTTTTCCTTATAATACCACTGAGTTGGCCACTCACTCCCACTCTGGGACGGTGTTTTAAAACACCAACTAGACTCTGATTTAGATGCAGGTGCTGATGATGTCTATGCTATGGAGTAGGACTTCGTGGATGAGGAGTTCTCCTACTTTCAGCTCTCGGGCGGGTCGATGTAGACCTCATGCCAATGCGTAGGGACCACTGGAATATCTAGCTTAGTTGGATACTTTACATTTCCATATTTTGTTCATCTTAAAACAATTCATGTATATATTAAACCTGGTTACGTACTCATACTCTGGAGGTTTGTGAAACACCCACATGTTTAAATATATTTGTTTCAGATTTTCGCTTGCCTAATTTAATTATATCTGGAGTATGCTATGGTGCTTTAGTATAATCTCACTCATACTTAACTCATTAATATGGACAAAATCTGAACATCATCATCCATACTGCATAAGTGATGTCTGAATCTCGGGAGTAGAGCTTTGCTCGACCCTTGGAATTTAGGGCATTACATACATGCATCCAATGCATATCTTGATTTGTGCCACATCACTTCAAACAACCAATTGCAACATTCTACTTCATCATTCATCATGCATCACCTACAACCCATAACCTTTGTAACACCCCGTACTTTTCAGTACTCAGGTGTTACCATGAGGACCTAATTTAGGATCACAAATCCGATTTAGTGATTCTGTAAGCAACTATAAACTCATTGGATTTTAGGAGCATCAGTATAAGTGTATCTAGAATTAGCCTAGGAATGTTGGAGGACAAACATGATCTGAGCGACCACCTGATGGGGCCCACCTGAGTTATAGATCTATACTCGAAGTCAGATAGGTCGCCCATCTTAAGTTAATCCATAATAACTCACTCTAAATGTATAAATATATTATAATACAAAATGATTTTTAATCATTTGTAATAATACATATGTTACTTAAATTATACAAATTATGTATACTATTTATTTTATATTATTTGAACTATACATAAAATAAATTGTATGTCAACACATTATCGTATAATTGAGGTATATTGACTAATAATTACATTTTGTAATTTAAACTACATATTATTGTATTATACCATATATATAAAAAATATATACATCACTTAGGATAATTAATATACATATATATATATATATATATATATATATATATATATATATATATATAAGGAAAATACATAAATGCACATATAGATAATATTTCAAATTAAATATGTTATTAACTGGTAAATAATTGTTTATATAAAGTGTAAAATAAATACAATGTATTATACGTCATACTATATTATATACTATAATGTAATTTGTATTACTTAATATATATTATTTTTTTTCTAAAACTAATAAACAGAGTTGATCACATCACGAATGTCCCTATGGGCCCCACCTTCGATGCACATGTACGTGGAGTGTGTGCACTCACTGTGCACCGGGACCAGAAGGAGGGAGGATTTTGGAATTTCTTTGGGACAGGGTCCCTCCTCAATGATTTGAGACCTAGTCGATCGTTTGACCATGGAAAAACTGAAGGAGGGAGGATTTCCCTCCTTCCTTTTTGAATTTCTTTTGCCAGAACTGACGGTCGGACAGGGTCCCTCCTCAATGATTTGTGGCCTACCACCTTAGGTCCCACATTTGATCCAAATCATCCATATTAAAGAGAGCCAAAAACCCAGCCGTTGGATTGCACACGTGTGCACACAAATCCAGCCGCAATCAGGTTAAAAAAACACATTTAATCCTAAAAACGGAAAGATATCTGTTTTCCTGTTTTTCCAGCTGGACGAATTCGTGTGAAGGACTCTCCTTTCATCTTAACCGTTCATCACAAAGCAATTCGAGCCCTCCATTTAAAACCACGTGGTTTAGGGCTTTCATGTGGGAGAAAAACGACGTTTGGTTTTGCCAGCTGCGTACAACCATCTCCCAACAACAAAATGGATTTGGGACATTTATTTTCAGCCCAGGGTTTTGATTAGGCTTTGACATTTCTATAAGGAATAAAGGAGCCGAGTGTAATCTGGGTCTTCTTGCTGGATCTTACCACAGCTCGACTGAGCCCTTATTCGTCGACAACCACCGGGAAAACCACCTCGAAACTCCGAAACCTCCCTCCTGCAATCATTCTTAGATTGATTCCTACCATCCCCATGGCTCGGATTGGAGAAAGCCCCGTTAGATGACAATCTGCCATTGAAGCCTAAGCTTCTTCCTCAAGAGCCCTAACCCTAGGTCCGAGCTCGCCTAACCGAGTTCTCTTTAGGCTGCATACCCAAACCAAAGCGGTTTTCAGCTCATTGTGTCATGCTACTGAGCATGGTCTAGAGAGAAAGAAGGAGAAGAAGAAGAAGAAAGAAAGAAGAACGTGAGAAAGGAGGATTCGTACGTCCGTACACCATGTCGAATCCGTCGACTTAGCGGTGAGTTCGGGTCGTTGTTCCTTGTAAACACTATGTATGTTGAAATTGGGTAACAACAAGTTATGTGGGTCCCCTTTGATGCCATCCATGCTATGCATGTGGGGCCCACCTTGATGATACGTGTGGCCCACACCTGTGAGTTTCTCCAACCATCCATCTGTGTAGATCCCACCTTGACGATGTGTATATCCACACCGTCTAGCAGCAGGTCAGACGCTGCTAGATAGTGGGGACTAACATCCACCGTTGAAACTTTCTCAGGCCACTGGGCCGTTCATGGGAGGCCCACGGCCTGGCCCACTACCTGTGTGGGGCCCACCATTCATATGTATTGTATCCATACCGTCCAACCATTTACAGAGATCATTTTATGGCATTGCAACTGGAATGAACAGATCTAAATTTCAGGTGGTCCCACCTCTGATGTATTTTCTATCCACGCCATCCATCTGTGGACCACACCAGGATTTATATATTCTACATCTCCACCATCCACTTGATTGGGATGGTGGGATGCCACCATGGCGCATGCGTTTTATAGTCCCACCGTCCATCGAGACGGTGTTGTGTGGGCCACGCCTTGCATCTGAATTGTGGACCACAAATAGGTTCGAAATTGGGCCTTTATCAGGCCTTAATTTGGGCTGGAAACTTCCCACTAGCAGGTCTTGATTTGAGCTGAACATGGGCCTTAGTTGGGCCTTGAATCAGACTGAAGGATTGACCTTAAGATGAGCCATACGAATGGACTAATACCAGGCCTCGTCTGGGCCTTGAACTCAGCTAAAACTAGAGAACAGTTGGGCCCTTAACCCAGCTGAAATCATGACTTAAATTAGGCCTTCAAATGGGCTTTGGAAACCCCATTTTACCTGGCCCAAAACCAAAATTTCTGTGGGCCGCACCACGTTCGAAATGGATGGGCCACACCTCATTCGCAATGTAGGTGTTGTGGGTCAGCCCCACTTGGGCCTATGTTCGGACCTAATGGCTAGGCCAGAACGGGCCTATCTAGCCCTTAGTCAATAATGGGCTTGGGCCCAAAAGTTGGGCCAACTATCATGACAAAAGCCTGTAGGCCTAGTCACTTTAAGGTAAGCCCCAAATAACTTAACTTGTGAGCCCCTTTTAAATTCCCTAAAACCTTCAATATGTTAGTAGATGAAAACATTAGGGACTTTTGTCTAATGCAAACTGTCCTCCAGGAGGCTACTTGTGTGATTTTAGGCCGCAAGATATTTACAGAAACTTGAATCAAGGACAGTAACGCAACCCCATAGGTGAGGACTCACCCTTTGAGCTTCCCACTTGATTTCATAAATCTAGATATAGATGATGGTAATTGAGTAACTTACTTTACTATTGAATATGCTAACTTGTTGTATAGCTAATTCATGTGTTGGACGATAAATGTTTCTTTTAAATTATAACATGCATGAATGGTTCAATAATAGCATGATTGTATGTGTATTAATTTATTTACATGTTACCATTTGTGCTTAAATGATGAATTGAATGGAACTTACCTTGGACTCATGATCCTGCGGTCCACGTTGCCTTACACGGCTTGAATCGCACATTTGCTCTTGTGGCTTGAATGGGCCATTGGTGCCCTTTGTGGCTTATTGGTTATACTTACACATCCTTTTGTTTCCTCGCCATCTTACGGAGTTCAGTCGTACCATGATTTTTGGGTGGAGCTGAAGTTCGTTTATCGATTTTCTAGCCATCTTGCGGTGTTCACGTACGATATGATTTCTGGGTGGTCTAGAGTTGATGTTTGTTTTCCTAGCCATCTTATGGTGTTCAGTCGTACCATGATTTTTGGGTGGAGCTGAAGTTTATTTATCAATTTTCTAGCCATCTTATGGTGTTCACGTACGACATGATTTTCGGGTGGTCTAGGGTTTGTACGTTATTTGTCTCTTCATCTGTGGTGTCAGTAGTATCATGATTTCTGGGTGAAGCTGAAGTTCGCTTATCGATTTTCTAGCCAGCTTGCGTAGTTCACATACAAATGTGATTATCGGGTGTAATAGAAATTCATATGGTTGATCATTTGGTTATCTGGACATGTTTCCTTGCGTTGCGACTGCCATTATATTTTGTTTATGATGAAATTCTATTGATTAGTTTGATTTTCTTAATATGAGTATGACTATGAAGTGCCCTGTTTAGTATATCTAATTTCATGACTTGCAACCTATATTGGATTATGAATGATGAGTGCGTAATCTTAGAGGGTGCTCCTCACTGCGATAGCCATTGACGCTATCTAACCGTAACAGTTGATGCAGGTGTAGGGTGAGCCGATGCGGTTCACTAGGTTGCTAGAGCAGACAGGGTAACTGAGGAGCTAGACGGAGTCTTTGCGGCCCATATTGAGCTTTACCACTAGTTGATAGATTCATGCTTGTGTTTAATGAAATTGGTTATTTGTGATTGTACAAGTCCTGTATGGGCGCTATATTTGGAATTTTGTAATGATCAGAATGTTCTTATGTAATGCATGGTTTTATCTAGCTTCATTGCTGTTAACTCTGATTAATGATGAACAGTTCAAATTCACACTGGAATTTATAAGCTAACACACGGATTTTTAGGAAACGGGTTATATACTTGGGTCCTGAAAACTCAGGGCGTTACACCCTTATCCATCCATTAGCCAATGTATGTCTAGATTTCTTCCACCTTGGCCAATGCATGTTTAGCACCATCCACCTCATTCATCCACTACCCATACCATACATTACATTCCACCTCACTTTTAGCACGAATAAGATCCCATGAACTTGCCACATCATTTTGCCACCTTAACCTCCAATTCTCTATATAAGAGTAGGAGCTCTCTTGTACTTATTCTTTTCCTTTACTTAGAAAAATTCTGAGATTTTAAGAGATAGTGAGAGAAAGTGGGGCCAAGGTGTGGCCCACCATTGATCAAGAGGGAGTGGACCACACATAATCATCCAACCATCCATCCATTGACGTGAGTGTACACCCCTCCTTCCATCTTCCTCATCCTCCTCTTTCTTTCCCTTTTTATTTTCTTGATATGTGTGGGCCTCACTGGTGTGGAGTTCTTATGTGCATGTATTTATATCTATGGTGGTTAGCAAAGTGGCCCATGTCAGTATGGTCTACCATGATGAACATCATATCTACACCCTTCATTGTTAATCTTGTTTTAGTTTCTGGACAGCAAGTTCTAAAAATTATATAAAATCAACCATGCTATGATCGGAGTTGAAACTTGGGGATATTATGAATCACATTATGAACTAACTTTGGACCAAATTTTGTAGCCATACAACGGTCCAATCATCCGTAACATCAAGTTTACTTGGCTGCTATCCAGCAGCACATGCAGGATTCTGATTTGCCTAAATGGACCCATTTTAAACTCTTTTAATGAATGTATTAAAAATATACATTTCATTAGATTCGTAGAAAATCGAACCATCTTTCCAATGGTATATAATAAGCCTCAATCGGAGTTCGAACAGCTGAGATCTTGCCTTATACGAAAGATGTATTTGTGAGCTTATTAAGACCATTATTGTTTGGGCCAATCCAGTAGGGCATGGCGGTGCCGCGGGATTGGTGACGCGCCACTGCTGGTTGACCAAGGTGGGTCCCTCCCACATGTGGGGCCCCCCTTTAAACCCTCCAATCACCCCTTTCCGTCACTTTACCCTTTTCTAACCCCTCCAACCCCTCCAAACTCTCCAAAAACTATCTTTCTCTCTTAAATCTACAGTTCCATACATTCGAATCCCCCATTTTCTCTACATCCTACACCCCTCTACCACTATTTCTCTAAAATTACCCTTTACATCTTCTCATCTCCCTTATTCTCACTCATTTGAGTATAAAACCCTCCTTTCTGTGTCTCATAACCCCCATACCTTCAAATCCACTCCATCCTCAAAGTGCTTCCATCTCCATGGCTCCTTTTGAGATCGTGACCACCATCTTCTCCATTTCAACACTCCTTTCCCTTATGGGAAAGAAGAGAGCGGCCCCGGATAAGGCCGGGCCAAGTCGTCCAAGTTGCTCTAAAAAGAAGGCAAGTGCCGAGACAAGTGCCAATGCCAAGCGAAGGTCAAAATGGGACCTCGACCCTCGAATCCCCATAGAGAGGTCTCTATCGACAGGCACCAAACTCGGTAAGTTTTGAAATCGTAAGGTTGTTTTCGAAGCTCACATGGATGAGAAGTTATTTGGGATATATCCAATGATCGACCTCCTTCTGGAGAATGGGTGGGGTCCCATATTTGAAGGAAAAACACATGCTAGTGAAGGCACTGTACCAGCCTTCTATGCACACATAAGGGACCCAACTCTTGAGCCTTTCCAGTTTACCATCCCGTTGGGGAGAACTGAAACCAGGGTCAATGTGGATGTCATGGCCCATATCATGGGAATAGAGTGTGGTGTGGTGCATGCTAGCGATACAAATCTCACTAGTGGGCGGGAGAGAAATCGCCACACTTGCTTCCTTTGTGGACAACTTGTTGATTGGAGGCGAGGGAACAGTCTCACATCGACATGTATGACGGAAGATTTCCACCTACTCCACCATATATGCACGTATAACGTGTATCCAAGATCGAACAACCGCACGGAATGCACTAGATTTATGGTGGACTTCCTGTACCGAGTTGGATAGGGAGAAAAAGTGTGCCTGCCTACTCTCACCTTAACTCAAATAATTAATACTACACGGTCTACTCGGGGGGGACACCTCCCTCCCATTCGGCTGACTCATCTATAAGATCGCCCGCAACTTCGGATTCAGGCTTCACATGGACAACCTCATGCCTGTTCATTTCATCAACGAGACTACCCTTAACAACATGAACATAGGCCTCAGGTAACTCCAAGCCAGAATTGAAGAAATTGGAGATGAGATAGAAGAATAGACTAAAGAAGAGGAAGGCAGTGAAGAAGAGGAAAACAGTGAAGGAGAGGAAGACAGTGAAGTAGAGGGACAGGAGGAAGAAGAGGAGACCCAGGACTCAGACGGGGGACCTGCTACTGCTTAAGTTGACCGCCATGACCGAGCCGCCTTAGATGCCCACATGGCTAAGATTAAGGAAAATCAGGCCTACTTAAAGCAGAAGTTCGAGGAAAACCAGTCCTACCTAAAGCAAAAGTTTAAGAGAATGTCCTGCACCCTGAAGGCCCTCCTATGCTGTATGCAGGATAAGGGAGCACCTTCGCCTTTGCTAGAATTGGGGGACTAGTAGTATAGTTGTAGTTGCTTTTTGTTTCTTTTTGTAATAGCTTTGGATAGGCTTAGTTTGGATGTTAGGTTAGTAAGTGTTGAAGCCTTTTGTTAGTTAGCTTTCATGTATCCTCTGTCATAGTACATGCAATACCACATCATATATAACTGTGACAAATTTTATTAAATAAAATGCATGAAGCTTCTTTTGTTTAGAAATGTGTAGAATGTTTGGAAAAAGTGGATGATGTTATCCTAATCCTATAAATGTTGTACCCTATGTTGTATATAGGGAATGCCTCCTAAAACTACTCAGAACATGGCACGTCTCCCACTTAGTGGATTAATTGATGGGGCCCCTCACCCGAGTGGTAGCCAAACGGACCCTAGTTTGGGTCCGAGTAGCGAGACGTTGCCGGATTCACAACCGGCCACCACAAATGGGCCAACACCGAGTGCACCACCGGTTCGGTGTCAAAACCATGCATCTTCGTGGACGCCACACATGCCTCAGGCGGCCTCTCCCCTTGATAGGTTGGAGCAGATGATGCTCCTAATGCAACAGCAAAAATAAGTTCTAGCAACTATAGCAGGGGCCATCGCACAAAACATGAATGTGGCCCTACCGATGCCACACGTACAACCTACTGGGACTATGAGTACAAGTGGCCCGTTTGAGCGTTTTCAGCGCCTCCATCCTCTCACATTTGCGGGTACTCATAGACCCGAGGAGGCCGAGTACTGTTTGGATCACATTTCTAAGAAGTTGAGGCCGTTACACTGTACCGAGGCAGAACAGGTTGAGTTAGTCACATATATGTTTGAGAAGGAAGCTAGCTTGTGGTGGGACAGTGTCCTTCGAACCATTCCTGCATGATTTGCATGGACATGGGATGAATTCGAGGTACGCTTCCACGAGAAGTATTTCCCCTCACTTACTTTAATGAAAAGGAGGGTGAATTCCTCGGGAATGACAGTGGCAGAATACGAGAACCGTTTCACGGAGCTGGATAGATATGCTCCTTTGATTTGGCAGACGAGCCGATGAGAATGTGGTGATTTTTAGAAGGGTTACAGGCTGACATCCACACCAAGATGTGCTGCGTTAGCATTCGAAACTATGCTGAGCTAGTGAATATGTCCCTGTGAGTTGAGTAGGATGGTGAACGAGTGTCTCAAACACGCATGCCAGTGGGCTCGAGGCCTAGGCCTAGGCCTGAATTACAGAATTGGCCATTTCTCGTCAAGAGGACGCGTATGAACTTGCCTCCCACACCAATGGCTCCGCCGGCTCAGTAGAGGCAGTCTGATCTTTGGTGTACTTATTGTAATAAAGGGGTCCATACTGATGCCTTTTGTTTTACCAAGATGAAGGGGTCAACCACCAGCCACCACATGCTATTTCGGCTCCACCTTTATGATCTGTAGCACCGGCACAGCCATTCAGCCAACCTCCTGTATCTCAAAATAGGCCGTCTCAATGACCTATGATAGCACCGCCAAACTGCCAGCAACAAGCTCGCGTACATGCACTCGCAGCCGAAGCATCCGAATCAGCGGTTGCTGTGCCGCTAACCTTTGAAGTCACTGCCCACATCTAAGGTACACCTGTATTCCTTTTAGTGGACACCGGGTCCACTATTTCAATGATAACATGCTTTACAGTCAAGCGATTAGGGTTAGACACTACCCCTATGGTTGGGGTGATTGCTGTAGCAGGACCCTTCACAAATGCCACTAAGCTTTGAAAGGGTTGCCCGATAGACTTAGGGAGCAGAGTGGTATGCATTGACCTGATCATAATCAAAATATATCATTACGATGTCATCCTCGACATGGATTGACTTACCGAAATGAAGGCAGAGATTGACTGTGAAACCAGATTGGTGACGGCCCATGGGCTCTAGGACACGACCTTCACCTTCCCAGTTCAGGTCAGTTGTCCCTACCGAATTCGTTGTTATGCTTCTCTATTGGAAAATTTTGATGGTCCGTTAATTGGGGACATGCCAGTAGTCCAAGATTTCATGGACCTGTTCAGAATAATCCCTGGACTATCTCCTCATCGTGAGATCGACTTTAGCATCAACCTTGTGCCAGGCATGACACTTATCTCCTTATCGACGTACCGCATACCTTCGTGTGAAATGGAGGAATTGAGGAAGCAGATTGATGATTTATTTGACTTGGGTTTTATACAGACGAGCATATCTCCTTGGGGGAGCACCTGTGTTGTTTGTGAAAAAGAAGGATGGATCACTGCGGTTGTGTATAGATTATCGTGGGCTAAATCACATCACGGTAAAAAACAAGTATCCTCTGCCCAGGACAAATGACCTGTTTGACCAGTTGAAGGGGGCATAGTATTTCTCTAAGATAGGCTTACGGTCCGGGTATCATCAGTTGAGCGTCAAGAATGAAGACGTGCAGAAAACAGCTTTCAGGACCAGCTTCGGGCATTACGAATTCCTCGTGATGCCGTTTGGACTTACAAATGCACCGGTCGTATTCATGGATCTCATGAACCAGGTATTTCGGCCGTGTCTTTACCTATTTGTCATCGTATTTATAGACGACATTTTAATATACTTAAAGAGTCAGAAGGATCACGAAGAACACCTGTGAGCAATCCTTGATACTCTTAAGAAGAATCAGTTGTTTGGATAGTACCGAAAATGCAACTTCTGGAAGGAAGAAGTGAAGTTCTTAAGACATGTGATTTCCAAGGAACGAATCCTGGTGGACCTTGCCAAGGTGTAACGCCCTGAAAATTGGGGGTCGCGTATACAGTCAACTCCCGAGTTCCCGGGGTCACTTATGGCCGGTTTTCATTAATATGCGATTAATCCAGTCAATGCGCAGCCTGAAAATTCCTGGAACATGAAGCACAACCAAACAAGTCTACTGAAATGAAAGAGATCAAGACATACATATATACATGTCCAAAAGAATAAAGGGGTCGCACATGGCGTCACCCAACAAAATCACAAAAGAATAGCAAATCCAAAAAGAATAGGACTGAGCCCACTGCTCACCGATCCATCAGCTCGTCTATGGGTCTGGTGAGGTCCCACACATCAGCTGGAAGTATGACAACTCCTCCTCCTCGTAGAGAGTAGTATCACCGTGCTCCACCTGCTCTGCCTCCCTTGCATCTATGACAGAGTCTGGTTGGTGTTTTAAAACACCGTCCGAGAGTGGGAGTGAGTGATCAACATAGTGTGTACTATTAGTCTTAAGTTATAAAAGGCATCAATTGTAATATGAACTTAATGAAAAGTAGTCAATCATCAACACCTTACAACTCTTATTAAATGCGCATGCATGCGGGATGACACGATGCATGCCCTTGTCACAACGCTCCCTCAAGCTACTCCATCTAATGATCGCATATGATAATACTCCCTCAGAGTGACCTCGATTTCTGAGTCGCCAATCTAACTAATGAGAATGCAATACGATTGTGTTAGCTGAGTTATTAGTTAAGTCTATTCATCTAGCAGGTTGGGGAATCTGATACACCCCACGTATCAATGCCCTAAGCTGGTTGCGAGGCCAAGGCCCCATCAACGCATGAGGCCGAGACCCTGTGGTCCGTGATCCCGTCGGGTTCCTCATCCTCGACTTCAAGCATATGAGGAGTGCCGAGAGAAAGGGATCGCTCGCGGTCACTACGGGGAGGTGCGGTACCCCAGCGTAGGTCGACAGCTCGGACATGGTGTCCCATTCCGCCATGCCCAGCTCACGAGACTGTGGACCAGTTGTAATTTAGTTATTAATGGACTAAATGGTTTTAAGGTGTTCCAGGTTCCATATATAGGTGAGCAAGCAAGGTTAACAACAAGGTTGGTCAGACAGTAGGCTAGATCGCACGAGTCAGGCGAGCGTGAGACGAGTGACCTCGGGCACAAGGGACCCATGTAGTCGAACTACAACCACCTGATCATGTTGCTCAAACCCATGGATCTAGCCTTAGTGTAGTCCTACTGATGGGACTACTGTCTCTCATCATGTTCCTTACCAACCCAAGAGGGTGAAGGGGATCCATAACATGCCAACTATTAATGCATAATCTAACATAAACAACATCATGTTCTCATGCTTCTCAACATAAAATTCTAAATTTCTACTAACATGTAAAGCTAATAATATCATGAACAAGGTGTGTGTGTGTAGTGTGGGTTAGTGAGGAAGTTAAGCACTTCCTACCTCCCTTAGAATCAAAATACACAAAAATCAAGGAATCATACATGTTATAGGGCACATCATATGAGAAAATCAAATAAGGCATGAGCATATAATCGTCCATACACAAAATCATGTGAGAGGCAAGAACAACATCATATGGGAGCCAAACATACAATTCTAATAAACATACAAGTCCTAGGGCTTCTCTAGATCCTCCAAACATAGCATTCAAGCAACTAAAATCATTAAACACATACTAAAATTGGTGCTAGGCTACCTAAGAGCAATAGTTCGCACCTTTAGATCGTTAAAGATTCAGAAAATGACTTAGGAATGAGGGTTTTGAGGTCGATCGGCCGGAATCCCTAGAGCAAGCACTTGCATCTTAGAGATCCAAGCCAAACCCTTGTTAATACATGGATTTCAAGAAGCAGGGGTGAAAGATCTTACCTAGACGATCAATGGACGATTGTTGTGGTAGTGGTGAAGAGTTTCTCCTTGAGGAGAGGTATGAAGTTGCAAGGGTTGAGCCACACCTTGATCTAAGGTCCACTCAAGCTCTTTCTTCACTTACATATTCTTCTCCTTTCTATCTTGCTCTCCCTTTTTCTCTCTTTGGTGGTTGTAGGAAATGGGGGAGATACGAGAGAGCTAGGGTTTATTTTCTAGACTTGGGTCTTTTGGCCCCAAGCTTCCATAAATTTCCAAAATAGCCTTATGGGACTTTCTATTGGTGTTGAGGTGAACCTAACACCCCTATAGCCACCAAAGTTGGTGTGTAGGTGCCTTATGGCCCGATAAGAGGTCATGCAAAGTTTGAGAACAAACGAATGATCTAGTATGAGGTTTGAGCATACGGTTCCGATCTTTAAATAGCCCTGAGGGACCCATTTCGGTGATTAGGGTAGCTCTGGTGGCCCTCTGGCCATGAAACTTACAGGATAGGTGATTTATGGCCCAATAAAGGGTCATGCAAAATTTGGGAGTGATCGGATATGGGGTTTGATCGTATGGGTCCGGTTTGTGATCAACGGTCACCGTGCCATGATCAGGTCCTAGATTTTGTGGATGGGCGTAGAAAAATACATTAGACCTTCACCATAAATTTGGAAGAAATCTAAAGGCTAAAAAGTCTGGCACCTCGGTTTTATTTGCAAGTGCCAGATTCCAATTCTGGCATTAAAGGGGTGTATTTGACAAGTGCCAGATTCTAATTCTGGGTGTCTACTAGGTCCGTGGTCTATGATGGACCACAAGCCCAGTGAGATCTTCAGTTCCCTAAATTTTTAAATTTTTCTGACCCTTCTCGGTCGGTGGGTGGCCCACACGGGCTGTTGTTAAGTGTAAACAGGACATCTAGCTTGGCGGCCCGCACTTTGTCCCATCATAACTGTACTAGTCCACCCCAGTATAAACTAACATTGAGTGTTAATGGTCATTAAGTGATATTATAAGTTAATTAAAAAAAATCTCAAGGATTTTTGGGAATCCAAAACAGTAAAAATCTAAGATGTTACAATCTACCCCCCTTAAAAACAATTTCGTCCCCGAAATTGCCTAAGGGTAATAAGTAAAGATTTTATTATTTCATTTGCCTAAGTTTTATTGATTTCAAATTTATATGCATGGTAAGGTGTATACTATCTATATTAATTTGGCTCATTTTACTCTACCCTCCTTAAAAACAATTTTACCCTGATGGTTTACTACAATTTATTTAATTATCTATTTATTTTCTTAAAGATTTGGATTTATGACGTTGATTTCCCTCTATCTAGAGTAAAAATATTTTCTTTCAATGTTAGACCAATATGGAGAGACGGTTGTAGTGGGCTTGAACCCGATACATCGATCATCTACCTGACCAGGGTAGAAGGCTCATCGTATCCTTTCTTCGTCCTGGTGGATCCTGGTCTTCTGCTCGGTCAAAGCAGTGAGTCCATTAGTAGTCGCTTAGGATTGAGAATTGGGTTAAGCCGCGAATACTTTGCAGGTGTATACTTCCGTAATTCCGTAGTCTGATCAATCTAAATGTTTAGGGAACAGCCATCATTGGAAAGTTTAAATCTCATATTTATAAGGTTGTCATTTGGGTCTTGGTCTACGAGAGTCCTCATTTTAATTTATGTCCAATTCGGGGTTTAATAATTCTCTCAACATGCCTATGAGCAACGATCATCCTAAAAAGTTTTTAAAGACATAAATTTTTATATGAATTACCATTTCAATCCTATGGCTAGTGGGTTAATCGCAGACTACACTTTGGTTTCATAAATTTCAAGAATGAAGGAATAGTCGAAGTTCTAAGGTATTTGGGATGTTTGGAGTGCTAATAACACTAGTAAGGGTGCAGGAAGGCAAAGATGAAGGATATCATCTTCTCGATTTTGTTGGAATCTTGAGTCCATAAGAGAATGGGAAAACTCAATATATTTTACTGTAGTCCGCCCCTAACATGAGCTTACAGAGCATTAAACTATGAAACTCAATCCTACTTGCGAGTACAACTTAAACAAAAAAATATATGTAATCAATTTAATCATGGGATGATTCGTAGCACGATTATAAATAATTTCTAAATAGACACCCAATGTTAAACTTTAATATGAAAAGACATGACTAGTCCACTGGCAACCACATATGTAAGTATTCACAAAGTGACAAGAGAATTTCAATCCATATATTCACGTTGAATTCCAAAATGCCATTGGCATGGCCAGTTACATCTTACAGTAAGGATTTATATGTATCCCTAGATACTTCCAACTTAAGAGAAACACAGCCTCATCAAGTAGGAAAGGTTACAACTATCTCTCAACACATGAAAGCAATTCTAACTGACTTGAACAATCTACTAATTGTTCGTTAAGTTAAGTTACTATTCTTCTGGGTTTGACGCGGTGGGGGTGCTTCTTCCCCTTGAGGGAAAGGATTACTGGAATGACGAAGAAAGAGGCAATGGTTGCCAAGAACGCCATATCCCTCGGCTAGGATGGATTGGTTGTGAGAAATGTAGGTGGGTCGTTGGAGGAAAGATTTTTAGGGGTGGTTTTGAGAAGATTTGAGAATGTATTGGAGAAGGAGTGGTTAAGAATGGGTTTGGGAAAAATGGATTTGAAAATGGGATTGAAAAATGTGGGCTAGATATGAATTTGAAATGGGGTTTAAAGTTTGGGTTTTAGGATGGGTGTTGGGAATGTATTTTGAAATGGGTTTGGAGAAAATGAAGAGGAATGGGTAGAGGTTGGATGCTCTTGGATGGGTCTCTTGAAAATGGGTTTGAGGTCGGTTTTCATCAATGGGTTTAGGAAAGAAAGTTGAGAATGGGATGAAAATAGATGTTGGGAGTGGGTTTCTTTAGAGGTTTTGTGAGCGTTAGTAATGAAACGAGAAAGAATAAATAACTGAAAGTACTAGGATATTTCATAGGTGTGAAGGGATGGTGACCCTAGAAAGGCCGCAAGAATGGAAAGAGGAAGAACATCATCTCCTCAATGTGGTATGAATCTTGATTACATAGGAAAATAAGAAAACTTATAATATTTTAGTGAAGTCTGCATCGAATATGAACTTAGAAAGTATTAAACAATCAAACTCACCCTATTCAAGAGTCGTAGTTCAACCATACTAGAAACTATTTGAAGTAGGAAAATATACTAAAAATAATCTGATTTAATCATACAAGACGATTTCTATCATGGTTAGAAGTAATTTCTAAAAAGAAACAAAATACTAAAACTCCAATATGAAAAAAATACACTTGGTTCTTTGGCAACCCACAGGGCATCAATCTTCATCTGTTAACTGATGTTATGGATATACCAGAAATTTCAAGAAGGTTATTCCATGAAACTGGGCATTTTGGCACATTTTGTAGGTTAAGAGGTTCCTACATGTATAGAAAATTCTAGACTGGTAGAAAAATGTATTGTAGAGACTACATAGGATTATCTAGATGGTTTCTAAAGTTTTCTTAGCTGCAGGATGACATCGCAAGCCTTATCTTAGCTATCCATGTAAGGTAGCTAAAAGGATCTTAGGTCTATATAAGGAAGACGGGTCCTCATTTGTAACTAACCACATAAACCTCATTCTTGAGTTCTAATGCATAACAAATTCGCCTACCTTGAAGGCTCTCTTATATTACCCTCCTCTCCAAAATAGCATGACTACACTATGGTGGTAGGCTGACTCATTCACAATGAGGGTGTGTGCGAGTGCTTCATAGTCTACACTTAGGGAAGTACTCCAGATATGACACTAGGATCCAGGAACCGGCCATGGCGGAACCTCACATTAACTACACTCGCATCTTGACATGGTCCCATCTAGTACTAAACCAAACATAACTATTACATGCACACCTCAAATGGTGAAGCCGAGCAAGCAAACTAGGCGATAGAGTCAAACAAGCTATATCATCTATATACATATATATTTTAAATCTCACTTTCTTTACAGTAGGTTGTAATCAAGGAAGTATAATTAACCCTATTCGACAAAATACCCTTCTCACCTATTAACAACAAAATATCTGATGCAACTTCTGTCTTACCTAACTCACACCATCCATCAATCAATGTATTACAAGTCACCACATTTAGTTCCATCTTATCAAATATTATAATGAACTCAACCCAGACAGGACCCAAATCAAACCTTAGAAAACTATTTATTAGTTAATATAGGAAGGTCTACAGGGTCTTTTAAAACAAGCATGCATGTATGATAAGTACCAGCCCTTTTTAAACCTTTGTGTGGCCCACAATGACATGTAAGTATCATCCAACTCATCCATTAGATGCACCCAGTTGTTAGTTGTAACATCCTGGATTTTTGCCAATCTGGAATTAGACGTCCTCAGGCAATGGGTCGCTCCTGACACCTTATTAACTTGTCAGAACTCAATCTCACAGTCTAAAATCGCTTCTTAACCAATTTCCTTCACAAATCCCACCCTTCACCACCTTGTTCTTTCAATTTTTCTAAGTACTTTCACCCTAGACACTATCTTAAACTAGCTAAGTAGTATAACTTGAATCATTGTATGTGCCAACTACAAAGGCCCAAGTACCACCTCAGACAGAAATCTTATAGGACTAAATCCTTTAGAAATTTGACAAAGTTAACTAAGTGCTAAACTAGATTAGCCATGAAATCCGTTTGAATCACTCTAAATACGATCTGCAAGACCCAAAACTTGTAGAATCATTGACGCTAGGTTACCTTAAAATCTAGGATCAAACTCATTACCCGACTGCTCTCGGGAGCACATTGAAACTCTATATCAGGTCTGGACCGCACTTTGGGAGTCCGAATAATACAAAGTTAAGGACTTAGGACAGCCTTGCTGGGCTTAACAACCATCTCGGAAATCAAATCCAGACAGTGTCCCACGGCTGTTCGCTTGAGTCTGGAGCGAGGAGTGTGAAAACGCTTAGTTTTCTTTATAAATAAATATCTCAAATAGTAATTTGAGACTTGTTACTTGCGGACATTTTGTAAGCAACCAGACCGTCAGAATCAGACCCAAATACACCCTCGGATTAGGAAAAATTTTATAAACATATCCATATACTTGGAATTTCGGATCGAGATCCGCTGACCATTGAACTGAAACTAGTCCGCCACGCATGATCTGGGAATCCGACTGAAACGAAAATGTAACTCCACCTAGATTCATAGTCAGTGAGCTTAAGTCCGACCTTTGGCTCAAGGAGGCCCGCCAGAAGTCCTCCATTGAGCTGGAAAAGTGTCACTTTGGTTATAACCCAAGTATACCTTAACCTTAAGTCTAGTTTAGTGCATTTTTAGGCTATATAAGGACCTTAGAACTCTCTCTCTCACAGCCATACGAATTTAAGAGAAACCCTAGAGAGAGAAGAGAGAAAAGAGAGAGAAAGTGTGGGAGAGTCTTCCTTCCCTTCTTCCCTATTGCTATCCATGCTCCACCACTCCATTCTAATCACATTCCTGGCGATTCTGGCTCCGTTTCTAGGTAAGAAACCCTAACCCTAATTTGTTTTGGGGTTGTAAAGGTTGTAGGTTATGAAATAGCTAAACTATTTCATTCTATAGGATACCAAACTGCCGAATACGAAAGCTTGGCAAACTTATCGTATTCGTTACGATTCTACGGTAAAAGGTGAGGACTTTAGGTGTATAGGTTATGGTTTTCAACGCTTTCAATGTCAGATAATGATAGATTCATGATCTGCATGCAATTGCACATGTACAAAGTGCTTTCTATTTTTTGTTTCGATTAAAGACGTAGAATATGGAATTTTACATATTCTAGGTATTCGTAGAAAATACCGTATACGTATAAATTTTGGAAATGTGTTTGTCATGACTATTTGTTGTATGAATATAATATATATGGATAAAATATTTAGTTGGCGAAAGGACTCGCCATAATACATGATTTGCTAAAATACACTATATATGTAGAAATAGTGTATTCTAGAAAGTACTGTATACGTATAAATTTTGGAGATGTGTTTGCCATGATTAGTTGTTGTATGAATATATTGTATATGCATAAAATACTTGCTTGGCGAAAGGACTCGCCCTAATACATGTTTTGCTAATATACACTATGTATGTTGTAATAGGGTATTCTAAGTGTTTGTGAAAATGCTTGTGAGAGTAAGTGTTTGGATGATAGTGCCTTAGGTAGGTGTTGAGATGGGATTCTCAACTACCTTAGAGACATGTATGATTTCCTCCAGGTGGTTGTTTACTTTAACCGCTTACTTATGAAATATATGTGTTTGTATTCTTGTTTATATAGTATTTTATAACATGCTTTATGATATACTTGTTACTTTGCTTGAGTTACTTTGTTTATTATGCTTTACTCCACATGCTTTGAATAAAGATTGATTATGTTTGGGACTATGATTATAGTCCAGACAATCGGTACCAGACTTGAGATTGTGGTTGAGATTCATTTCACCACGTAGGATGTGTTTGACGAACCCGAGTCGTACTTCAGTTGGCGACAGTGGTTAGGCCACGCAAAGTGCTTATGCACTTCATGTTGTTTAGCTGATCGTGCACTCGAGCTAGTCAGGCTCGTCAAGTAACCCGATATGTCTAATGTATGTTCACCATGTTTGGTCGCTACTGCTTGAATCGAGGGTACCAAACTTACCAGTGAAATCCCATTAACCATGGTACCTCGATCCGCTAAGACTCATGAGCCAGACATGGTGGTATGGGACACCGTGGTCGAGCTATCGGCCTACGCTGGGGCCACGTGCCTCCCCGTAGTGACCAGTGAGCAACTAGACTTGGAGCCGATTATGGTGGTATGGGACACTATATTTGAGCTGTCGGCCTACACTGCTTTGATGGGTGATGAGGGAGTGGTGCAACGATTCTGTGTAACAGCCCTGGCAACCCTGACCATACCCAGTGTAGTGACCTCGAGCATACTCTAAATCTATGGTGAGGCGATGAGCCTTCCCATAGTAACAGAGTATAAAATAGGCCTGTATTGATAAGGTGATGGGGAGTGGTGTAATGATTCCGTGTAACAGCCCTGACAGCCCTTGCAGCGACCTAGAAACACACCATCGTATAAGATTGTCTAGGATTGACGACCCTTGGATGGATCATGTTTGGGAATGATACAAGAGAGGTACCTTAGTTTCCCAATCCTACTGTTTGAAATGGACTAATAACAACTTGGTAATCATACTCATCATGCATTGCATGTGCCTGAAAGATGTGGAGCACTGAGGAATGCAAGCATGCCGCGAACGTAAGATGGTGTCGCATGAGGGAGTATGTCGATGATGGCATCCATCATGACTGCATTCATACTTGCATTAACAAGAGTAGTTAGGAGTGTTTGATTATACTGCTTTATCATTACTGCTTGACTGAGTTGATAACATGTTAACCTATGCTTTATTGTTCCACTGAGTTAGCTACTCACTCCCACATTACAGGACGGTGCTTGCAACACCAACCAGATTGTCTTAGCTGCAGGTGATGGCAATGCTTATGAAGCAGAGCTGAAATACTACTATGATGTTGAGGAGGAGTTCTCCTACACGTAACTCTCTGACAGGTCTATGAAGACTTGGAATTGCATTGGCGGGGCTATGGTATTTAGGATAGAAGACATTACACTTCCACAACTTGGTATATTTTGAAATTGTGCTTGTAATTCTTTAACCTAGTAACCTTATCACACTCTGGAGACTTACTATAGTTTATATATTTTTATATCTATCACAGTCTTCCGCTTACAATTTAACTGTCTCTGGAGTAAGATATGTGTTTTGGCTTAATCTCACTCATGTTCAATGCACGAATACAGACAACATTCAATCATAATTCATTTTGTTGCATAAGTGATGTGTTGGAACTCGGGAGTTGAGTTTATGCTCGACCCCCGAATTTTAGGGCGTTACAAGATGGTATCAGAGCATGATTTGGATTAAACCGGACCTGAGTTATGGTCACACGACGCACTCTGACGCACTCTGACTTAAGAGGGAGCGACGGGATGTAGAAACAGACTTAGGTTCTTCAATTTCGCTAAATAGCACTTTTGGATGAGATTAACTGTAGAGATTGGACCCGTAGGCCTCGACGATTGCATGAAATGATCCCGGAACACTTCTAGACCATCAAACGACGGGTCTAGATCACAATCAACCTCATCCAAACCATTGAAAATCGGTAGAATATGGGATAAACGTGATGAGGATAACTACTCCGAATCCTCGGAGCTTATCTGGACTCCTCACAGAGACTTCTCGAATCTACGAGAAAAGAAAGCAGAAAATAGAAATAAATTCTAATAAATTCGAAATTGATTAATGAATGACAAAAAAAATTAGTTCACAACCCTTTAAATAGGGATACCAAGTAATGGGAAAGAAATCAGAAACAAACTACAACTAAAACTCCTAGAATTTGCGACTTACTATAAGGTCGTGATGTCTACTAGTGCGCAAGGTTTTCGGCCAAAAATAGTAAGTGTCTTATTTGGCTTCACCAAACCGTTCTCCTAATTATTCTAAGCTCTTTTCACGTTGGGCGCAACTCCTAAAGCCCAACGGATGAAGAGTAATCAAACTAAAACTACTATTTATAGTAAAGACGAAATTGAAACAGGGAAACGACCATCGATATAGGGTTTTTTCACAATTCCGGGCTGTACAACCCATCATAACAGGGTTGGTTGACTTCGTTAGCTTGTTCTACCCTAAAATCATATATTTTATGTTAGATAACTCATTCCAGATTGCAAGATACGTCCAATTTGACCCGAAACGACTTGAAACAGAGTCGGGGGCCACACACATCAATCCGGGGGGGGAACCAAGTGGAGCCAGGGTGCATTTGGCACCTTGGGAGGGTGGTGAACACCGCCCTACCAAAGAGGGACTGCGGCTGGTCCGGTGGACCGCGGCGGAACCGCAGTCACGGCGGTCGACCGCGGTTAGTTGGGTCGGTCGGGTTGGGCCGGTGCTAGTCATGGTCGGCCCGACCCCTGGGCTCGTGTGGTGCGTGTGAAATTGTGGGGGGACCCCTATTTCATGTCGTTTTGCCCCTCTCTCTCTCAAACGTCCCTCCAAGCCCCCTTGTCTCTTTATGGTTGCTATTTTCTTTCTCAAACCTCTTTCCCAATCGCCCAATCCCTCATTTCGAGCACAACCCACCCATATCCATCATTCACAGCAACACCTACCCTCTACCCTTTCCGTTTTCTCTCATTTAAGCTCCTACACCCCCCCATTTGAAGTTCAAATTCGTGTAAGCTCTCTAACCCATCCATTTTCTTCCCTTTCCTTTTTCAAACCTTGTCCTTTGGGCCTTTACAATCCCTGTTGAGGCTCAAGTCCATAGAGAACCAAAAACTCCAGCCCTTACTCCCCCTTATCCTCATTTTCCATGGCTCTATCTGAGCTTGTACGGCCATTTTCTTGGAGGCCTAATCATCCATACTGTTGTCTTGTAGTTTGCATGGATTATTGTCTTTGGATGTTTTTGTTTTCATGTTGATGGGTGTAGTAGTTGGTAGAATGTTTTAGATGTTTGAGGACGTTTAGGGCCCGTTTGGCCAAATTGCATTAGGTGAGTTTAAGGTGGATGGAATTGTAAGGGTAACAATAAATGTATGTGTAAGGTATGGTCCCTAGATTGGGTGTATCCCATAATTTTCGATACTATGTTTGGAATGTATGCAGTTAAACGTAAATCCCGTATTTTCCTTTCAAATTACACTTAGAAAATCGTTATTCTGGGATTTGGAAATCCCATCTCACACTTTCCACACAAGACTCATTTTCTAAAGCCTATAAAATTAATTTTTATCCCACCCACCCTCCTACCAAATATGTTATTTTCAAATCCCGAGGTGGGATTAGTAATACAGTCCCATTTCCTACAACTTAAGACCACTGGCCAAATAGTGTTGAAGTGATAAAGTCCCTTGATATACATTAACCCACCACACTCTGATAGCTTAAGCTTTTAGAGTAAATGGTTGTTTGACAAATAGGCCCTTGGAGTTTGAACCTAGAGCGGTGATCCTAGATTTCGACAGACCTGATCGTGTAGGAAATCTAATGAATTTGTAATGTAAACCTTAGGACCCTCTTAGCTGGTATGAGCATGTGTGAAGTGCTCGAGCGTAGTTAAATTCACGTGCAAGCAACTCAATTCCAATTAGACAACGTTTGACCCTAGGTGATAAACAATTTCTTGTATTAGACATGGTATGAAATCACCTAACGTATGAGCGTGGACTTTGGACTATACCTATGGATTTTCACTACTCCTAAATTAAGACTAGACTACCCGTTTCACTAGGGAATGTCAGAGACTGATAGACTTAGTTAGTCGGCTTGATTAGGTTGGAGTGAAAGCTCATTCTTTCGTTGAATCTCCGTAATACTTATAGGCTTCTTTAGTAATTCTTGGTAACTCTTAGGAAGCTTGTTTAACGTAGAACCTATTCACGCCCAGAGAAAACTTATAGATCCCTTGGATTTAAGGTGAGGTCAAATCAATGCACCCCTATAATTGCCTTCTCAAGGACTTGATACACTCGGGAACATGGAGTAGAGAATTATATAGAAGTGAAGTATTCGCGGTTTGAATTGAATTCTCAATCCTGGTAGTTGCCAATGAACTCTATGCTCTGATCAAGCAGAAGGTCGGGATCAATTAGGATTAAGAACTGATACGACGATTTTCTATCTTCGCGAGGCAGAAGGTCTATGTATCCGGCTCAGACCCACTACACAACTTTCCTTCCGTGTTGGCCGAACCACTTACAACCGAAAGTTTGTTACTTCACCTTTGAGAAGTGTAAGAACATATATAGCCAATAGGGATACTTTGCTCGGGCCTAAGGAAATTTCTCAAAGGGGCAACAGACAGTTAGGAATTAGGTCCCAAATTTTATGTCATGTCGGCATACATATTGTGCATATGAATGTAGAAAGATAGCCCGCCTGTTAAGCTAGACATGATTAAATAGGGTACGTCTGGCCCGTGACAAAACTCCTTAGTAGAATTAGACATCTTGCCACAAACTCACACCTATCCTTGAAATCAACCACAATATCCATCATCTTTAGCTCCTTTCTATGACCATAGGTATCAATGTCATAGTACACATCATTGATGAAAGGCAGACCAATGTATTTCCCATTTCATGTCAAGGATAGGTCCTAAATTACCCCTTGTTCCGACATACGGATCAGGACATAGATCTTGAACCCTGAGAATAGAAATAATTTTAAGGGGGGTAGACAAGTTATGAACCCAGTTGAGTTAAGTAGGTATACACGTCTACCCACTCATGAGTGCAGCAGAAGCGTAGTGGACCCTTGCCCCACTGGCCCAGGATTGAAAGAAATTACTCCCAGTTATACGCAAGGTTAGGTCATTAAATAGTGCCAATAATGAAGTCATGGAAGGAAATCAATTAGGGTTCAAATATTAAACAAGTTTTATATTACATAATAGGCCTAACAATGGGTATGAATTGAATTACAATAGCCAAGGTCAACGTATCCACAACTGTGCTCGTTGAATGCGAACATAATAGAAGCCTGCTATGAGAAACCGTTTGAGGATAATCTAGTAAGATTTGATTCACCATTTCCTTGGACATAGATAATAACGAGGACCCTCTTAGACTAAGACCTAAAGGGCAACCTTAGAAATAGACAATTTGAACCTTCCGGTGATGGGTATTCCCTAAGTTTTTAGAGTGATCGGTCTACGGAGTTACTGAAATATAAACTGCGAAGCATTCGCGGCTTGACTCAATTCTCAATCCTGGGTGACTACCAACGGACTCACTGCTTGACCGAGCAGAAGACTAGGATCCTCCAGGATTCGGAAGGGATACGATGAGCCTTCTACCCTAGTTAGGTAGATGATCGATGTATCGGGATTAAGCCCACTATAACCGTCTCTCCGTGTTGGTCAAACATTGAAAACAACTATCTTACTCTAACTAGTTGAGAATCGAAATCAAGACTCCAAATAGGGAAAGAAATCCATTGTAGCAAACCATCAGGATATGGGAAATGGATAAAGAAATAAGTTTTAAGGGAGGTAGACTGAAATGAGGTACATCAATTGTCAAGAAATCTAAAGTCCAACTCCTCACAACTAAATTTGAAGAAATTCATATGGAGGAAAATGAAATGTTTATGGACTTTTACACTAGATTGAATGACATTGTAAACTCAATGTGGGGTCTTGGCGATAAGATCCCAGAAAGTAAAGTGTGTGCAAAAATACTACGCTCTCTTCCTGAACGGTTCAATTCTAAGGTAACCGCAATCCAGAACTTCGTGATACGAGATAATATGAAGGTAGAAGAATTAGTTGGTTCTTTACAAACCTATGAATTAAGTTTTAAAGCTCTAAAGGTAAATCTATTGCTTTGAAGTCATCTAAAAGTATTACTCAAGAAAATTCAGATTCAAAAAAGTCTCAAGATGATATGGCCCTTTTAGGCGAAAAAGTTTTATAAGATTTTCAAAAGTAAGAAAAGAGTCGACTTTCAAAAGGCAAATGAAAAGAAACGTTCTAAACCTAAGTCTAAAACTTGGAAGTCATTGAAAGATAGTCAATGTTACAACCGTCATCAAGAATATGGGCATTTAGCAAACAAATGTCCTAAAAGGACAGATCCAAAAGGAAGGGTATGTTGGCTACTTGGGATGAATCGTCGATTCTCAAGCCTCTTATGAATCAGAAAATTGAAACCGAGTCGGGCAGTGAACTTAAGGCCCTTATGACTCTAGCCAAGTTTACTTTTTCAGATCACGATGATTCAACAAGTGAAGAAAATTTGGATAGTGATCATGAAAATGATGAAGATCTTCAAGATGCTTACAATGCCTTATATAAGGAAAGTTGTAAAATTGTCACAAACTTAAACTTCAAAAAGAAAAGTTTTTTAAACTTAAAGAATGTTTTGAAACCCTTGTTTTAGAAAAATCTCAAATTTCAGATTGTTTTGAAAAATCAAAGTGTGATCTAGAATTCAAAACCTCCCTAATTGAAAATTTGAAATCTGAAAATGAGAAACTTAAAAATGAAGTATCTTCTCTTCTGAGTTTGAAGGACACATGGAGATATGCCCAAGGTGATCCAAAATTAGAAAAATTATTATCCGGATCAAGAAAATGTGGCGATCGATCCGAGTTGGGCTATGATAAAAACACATCTCCTAAACAGAAGAATACTCGTTCCAATTTTGTGAAAGGAGAGACTTCTAACTCAAAAGGAAAAGGTACTAGTCAAGTTTTTTTCTAAAAATACAAAAACTTTTCAAAAACACAAAAGCAAATATATAAATTTCAAAAATCGATTGAAACCCACTAGTGAAAAAATTGTTGATTTAATTAAGGAGCTATTAAAATCTAACTCAAGAGGTCACTCTTACAACTATAAACAAAAGAAGACCAATTATTCTCCTAAACCCAAAACAAGATCTTGAAATGGGTTCCTAAGGTTGCCTACTGTTTGGTTGCTCACACTTTCAAAGCTACAAGCCATTCGAAATGGTACCTAGACAAGTGGATGCTCCAGGACATATGACAGACGACAAAGCACTATTCACCGATCTTAAAGATATGACCGATGGGTCATCACATTTGGTGATGGTAATAATCGCAAGATAATTGGCAAAGGTACGGTCCAACTCTATAACCTTCCCTTATTTAAAAATGTTTTATATGTTGAGGGTTTAAAACACAATTGTTGAGCATATCTCAAATATGCGATAACAACCATAATGTTAAATTTTCTAATCAAGGTTGTGAAATTATAAATGAAAAGGGTTCTCGTAATATTAACTGGTCGCAGAACTTCGAAAAAGCTTGCTATATAGTAAGCAATGGTAGCTCATTTAAACAAACGTGCTACATGGTCCATACCGATGAGACAGAATTATGGCATAAACGCCTTGGACATGTACACTACCGAAATTTATACAGATTGAGCAAAAGTGAACTAATTAAAGGACTACCTAAGATGCAAAAAGTAGACAAGATTTGTGGTGAATGCCAGTATGGTAAACAAACTAGGAGCTCTCACAAAAAGGTGAACTCCAATATCACCACAAGACCACTCGAGCTGCTCCACATGGATCTTATAGGACCAAGAAGAACGGAAAGTCGAGGTGACAAAAAGTACATCTTAGTTATTGTAGATGATTACACAAGATACACTTGGGTTTCATTCTTGAGAGATAAATCAGAAACCCTTGATGAAGTGAAAAAGATTATAAAACGGATTCAAACTGAAAAATGTTCTCATCTCAGCAAGATCCGTAGTGATCATGGATCCGAATTAAAAACATGGTTTGAGAAATTTTGTAGCGATCGGGAATATCGCATGAATTCTCTCGCACCTAAAACTCCTCAACAAAATGGAATTGTCGAGAGGAAGAATAGAGTGCTTCAAGAAATGGGAAATGTTATGTTAAATAGCATAAAGCTCCCTAGAATCTCTCGGGTCAAGCAAGCGTTGAATACAACTGCTACATTATTAACCGTGTTTATATTTGTAAATCTAATAATAAAACGGCTTATGAAATGTGGTTTGAGAAAAAGCCTTCATCAAATACTTTCGAGTTTTTGGCGTACAAAGTGCTATATTTTGCGTGGACCGTGAAAATTTGAGAAAGTTCGACCCTAAAAGTGATGAAGGGATCTTTTTAGGATATTCTTTAAACAGTCGTGCATATCGTGTTCTGAACAACAGGACCGGTGTGATTTAAGAGTCAATAAATGTTATGATTGACGATCTTTTGAATATACCTGTCCCTAGTTCAGATAATGATGAAGTTCTTATACTTGAAAAACAAGAAATTTCATCAAGTGAAACTAATCCATATTTAAGGACTGTTAAAGATCATCCAACTTCTCAAATACTTGGAAACCCTCTCACTGGTGTGCGCACTCGTAGACAATTAGAGGACATATGTAACTACGTATGCTTTACATCCCAGATTGAGCAACCTTAACGTAATGTAAGCACTTTCGGATGAAAATCGGATTCTTGCGATGCAAGAAGAACTTAATCGGTTTGTCGAAATGATGTCTGCACCTTGTTCCTAGACCTAAAGATAAACATATTATTGGAACAAAATGGATTTTCAAAAACAAATCGATGAACTTGGAAATATTATTCGAAATAAAGCAAGACTAGTTGTACGGGGTATACACAAATTGAAGGTATTGACTATAATGAAACATTTGCTCCTGTAGCTCGTCATGAATCAATCGACTTTTATCTCCATTGCATGTTTTAGGAAGATTAAAATTTACCAAATGGATGTAAAGAGTGCCTTTCTGAATGGTGATTTACATGAAAAGGTATATGTTGAACAACTTACAGGGTTTGAAGATCCTAAATTTACTGATCATGTGTATCGTCTTAAGAAGGCTCTCTATGGTCTGAAACAAGCTCCCAGAGCATGGTACGAAAAACTGACTAAGTTTTTACTGAGTCATAATTTTCAGATGGGGTGTGTTGATAAGACGCTCTTTGTTAAGAAACATAACGATGATATTCTAATGGTTCAAATATATGTTGACGATATTATTTATGGATCAACCTGTACTAACATGACTGTTGAGTTCTGATTTGATGAAGTCTAAATTCGAAATGAACATGGTTGGAGAATTAAACTATTTTCTAGGGTTGCAAGTAAAACAATAACTTTGATGGAATTTTTATCTCTCAAACCAAATATGCTCGAGTTTAATTAAGAAATTTGGATTTGAGAAAGGTAAAAATTTTGATACTCCTATGAGTATAACTTTGAGACTCTCAAAAGACTCTACGAGGTAATGATGTGGATCCTAAATTGTATCGTAGTTTGATTGGTAGTTTGCTTTATCCGGCTGCTTTAGACCGGATATTGCTTTGAGTGTTGGTATTTGTGCTCGTTATCAATCAAATCCTAAAGAATCTCACTTAACGATGTTAAGCGGATTATGCGATATATGTCGCAAGTTCTACTAAACCGGGTCTCTGGTATCCACATGAGACTAATGTTCAATTAGCCGCTGCAGAGATCTTGATTTGGCTGGAAACATTGATGATAGGAAATCAACCAAGATGGTAGTTGTTTCTACATTGGAAATTGTCTTGTTTCTTGGTTTAGCAAAAGCAAAGTTCTATATCGCTATCATCAAATGAGGTGAATACATTCTTCTTTGGAAATGCATGTACTCAACTTGTTTGGATGAAATGAATGTTAAGCGATTATGGAATCACTCGAGATTCTATGATTTTATTTTGTGATAATTCTGTGCAATAAATATCTCTAAAAATCCAGTTCAGCATTCACGTACTAAGCATATTGACATTAGATTTCATTACATTCGTGAATTAGTGGAAGAAAAATTAATATATTTGGATTATATTCCAACCGAGACTCAACTTGCGGACATTTTCACTAAACCGCTCGACAAAAGCAGGTTTAATAAATTAAAATTTGATCTCGGTATGTGCAATTTAAATTGAATTTACATGATTTGGTGTATCATAATGTACATAACTATGATGTTTTATTTGCTTGAATTTGAAAATTATTTAAAAATTTTGCAAATTTTGAGTCGTACTCGACCATACGTGAGTGTACACGACCGGTCGTGCTACGACTGGTCGAACACTTACACGACCAGTCATGAAACTCGGGATTTCATTTTAATTTGGGGATTTTGACTCTTCTTCTTCATTTCTTTTTACTCTCCAACGGTTCTAGCTACGACCGATCGAACCCACCTTCATAGTACTTCAAGGTTAGTGGTTCTTTTGCATTTTTTTTTTTGTAGATTCTTACTATTAGTGTTTCAAATCTCATTCTTGTGGAATCTATTTGGTCGTTCATTGCAAGTTTGGGGTTTTATCTTGAAAAATCTGTTTTATTTAAACCTCATTTCTTCCAACTTGTTGTTTCCTTGAAATCCTTCTGTGAAAATGGATGCTAGAGGTAAAAAGAAAACTACTCGAGGTCCATCTTCTTCTAGATCAGCTTCTATTGTACAACGTCATCTTCGCTCTCTTGAAAATGATCCTTCTAATGCTAGGGATTTGTGTATGCACAATGTTATTATTGAGCGTCCTGTTAATATTAATCACATTGCTTCATTTGGTATCCCTCCTCTGTTGGAATCTGTGGGATGGGATAACATCTTACATTGGGGTGGAGCTGCATACCAGTCCATTGCCCAATCCATGTTTGCATGTATCTGTGATTTTTCTCTTGAGAATTTAACTTTTAAAGTTGATACTCAAGAAGGATTGTTTTTAGTGGATCGACATTTGATTGCTGACATTATGGAAATACCTGTCAATGATGAGAGCATTCCAATTCATATTTTACATGACAGTCTCTCAGAATCTGAACGAAAAATGCTTACTAGAGATTTATGTAATTTGGATGTTCATTGGACTCATAAAGGTCATGCACTTCCCTCAAGGTATTTGTTACCCAGACACAGAGTACTTCATAGGATATTCATCTCAAATCTTTATCCACGTTCTGGTAATAAAACCGAACTCACTGCTTTCATGGTTCGTGTTTTGCATTCTGTAGTCTCTGGTGCAAAAATATGTCTACCTTCTTTAATTTGTCATTCCATTATTTTGTCTCGTCACCATCCTGGACATAGTGATATACCCTTTGGTTATTTATTGACTATGCTGGCAAATCATATGCTCGTAGCTATGCCTACTAGAGAAAAACCCATCCATCATCTCCCTTTTTATAATTCCAATATTAACAAGATGAATTTAGAATTGGCTGATGGCCAAATGGATGCTGGTAGCAATGGTGCTAAAGCAGGAAATGCTCAAGCTAGTGATCTTCCTGAAGACGTGAATATGGATGACTTATTTGAAGAACTTGAATCAGGCTCGGCTGATGATCCTGATTTTCAGCCTTCTGATTTTGATGAGAGATTGAATTCCATTCAAGAGCAGGTGGCTCAAATTCGTGTTATCCAAGACACGCAATTTTCATATTTACGCAAATATATGAGGCGGATTGCTAAGGGTTTACATAAAATTGATCCATCTAATCCTGCACCCTCTTAGTTCGATTAAATTTTTGATGGGTCTAGTAATATTTTTTTTACTTGAGCTTTTCGTGCTTACTGACTTTTTGATTTATGCTCTATGCTCTCTTGAATCAACTCCTATTTTCTTTATTATTGATGCTCTTCTTCCTTTGTCATTTTGTGTCAAAAAGGGGGAGAAGTTTTAAAGGCTTTTGATTTATTTGAATTTAATCTTTATGATGTGCTCCTATTACTCAGGCTATTACTCAGGGGGAGTTAAGCTTCTCAGGGGTAGTTATGGGAGAATGATGCTAGTTATTACTTATCATATCTATATAACTGTGCATGCTTCTCTATTGTGAACCTGTTGTGTTTGTACTTCTCTTATGTCTATTGGAAGTATTATTACTTGGGTGTTTTGTCACAAATTTGACAAAGGGGGAGATTATAAGTGTTATGGTCTCATGCTTCTTTGGTTGTCAAATTTTGATGTGTCAAAACATCTATCTGTGTCTGTGCTTGTATGATGATTTATATGAATTCAAGACATTTGCATAAATACTTCAAGAAGCTACAAGTTGAACTTTTCAAGAAGCTACATATTGAAGTTCAAGAAGCTACATGTTGAAGTCTCAAGAAGCTACAATGTTGATGTTCAAGTCTTAAGAAACAACTCATGACTTCAAGACTAATAAGCAATGCATGAAGTAGTTGTTATCTTTGATGAAGATCTCAAGTTTGAAGATACAACAAGTTCAAGATCTCAAGTCCGATATGGTTCAAACAATCTACATTCGTTGAATGGTTGAAGTTCAATGTCCATACGACATGATTCGGTTTGAATGACCTTAGGTTGACCCTTTAAGTAGGTCACTTTGGATACATAAATCAAATATTTATTTTACATAAGTTTGGTCTATTCTACGACTGGGCCCTAGCTCTTGTTCGACCGATCCTGGCATTGGTTCGACTAGTCCAAGAAATTCCACGACCAGGTCCTAAGTAGTTGAAGATTTTTTAGAATTTTTGACGCCCACGACCGATCCTTGAGGTCCTTCGACCGGTCGTAGGTGTGTGCCTTTCGACTCGTCCACGACCGGTCGTGGAGCTACGACTCAAAGTCCAAAGAACGTAATCTATGGTCCTACGACCGGTCGTAGAGGATCTACGACCGGTCGTAGGTGACCCACGACCGGTCGTAGGCTACTCATGACCGGTCGTGGAGCGACTTTCAAAGATTGCGCTTAATTTTTCAAAAATCATTAGAGCTACGACCATCGAAGGTTTCTAAGACCCTGATCATAGGAACGATTTTTGCTTCTATAAATTGAACACGAAATTGAGTTTTCACACTTCAACTCTATTCATTCAAGAATTTTCAAGTGATCACTCTGAGATAAGTCTGTGTTTATTTTAAGCTATATTGTGCTTATTTAATATTCCTTTTTGCTAGCTTATTTAATTTGATTTTGTTTCTATATTCCAATCTTATTTGAAAAGAGGAATTATCTTATTCCTTCTTCTTGGAATCAAAATCAAATATAGCTACGCCCAACAAGTTAAATCTAAAATCTATTAGAATTTAAAACCTTTTGAATGTGAGTATTAGAAATTGAACTTTGACATTCAATCATCTACTCCGATTGGTTCTACCGGGTTGCTAAGAAAAGGAGAAATCCGGTATTTTACAATTACTGTAAAATTTATTTACTTTTGGTTTTGTTTGAGGTTAAGCGGAAAAATCTCATTGTCTTGGTTTTGTTTGAGGTTGAACCGAAAAAATCTCATTGTATTGGTTGTCGAGAAAACCAAAAACTTCGAAAAGAGGGGTTTTTGAATTGTGTAAGCCCAAGTGAAAAAGACACAATTGTAAAGGTTTTTGGTGAACCTGTGAAAACCTATTTCATAGTGAACGCTAATATTCCATGTGTGAGGATATTAGGAGTGGAGTAGCTTTTTGTGTGGCTGTTGAAAGGCAGTTGGTGTACACACAGGCGAACCACTATAACTCTTTGTCTTGTGGATTGAATGCTTGCTTAATTTTCATATCTT
The DNA here is from genome assembly GCA_030180095.1 of Magnolia changhungtana. NCBI lineage: Eukaryota > Viridiplantae > Streptophyta > Magnoliopsida > Magnoliales > Magnoliaceae > Magnolia > Magnolia changhungtana. The sequence continues at coordinate 875,989 of JASAUF010000426.1, read as the reverse complement.
TTATCATTCGATTGTGTGGAATGTACAAGTGGATGTGAATGTTGTAACTATTTACATTTCAAGCAAGTGTGGGGATTGTTGTAATAATTTAGATCTATACTTCTGCATTTAATTTCAATTCCTAGTTATTTCATTTACTTATATTAAAATTGAGTCCTTGATCCAAAAGATGTTCTAGAAATAAGGTTGTCCTACCGTAAGCCCTTGTTTATTATGGTGTAAGGTTGTCCTTAGAACTGAATTTGTATCAATCTCTCAATACTTATTTATGAAGGTGATTTAAAATTTAGCATTGTGAATTGATTCATATTGTAAGGATATTGGTTTACTTTATTTCTGCTGATTTTATTTTAAATTTGGCATAGTCCTATTCACCCCCCCCCTCCCCTCTAGGACATATAGCTTGGCCTTTTTCAAATTCCATGGCCAGTCCTAAGTTGTTGAGAATTTTCAAAATTTTTTGGTATACCTACGACCAGTCCTGGTGGTCCTTCGACCGATCGTAGGAGTGACTTCAACTCGATCTCGACCAGTCGTAAGTCTACGACTTAAAGTCTAGCAAGCAATTCTATGGTCTCTACGAGTAGTCGTAGAGATCTACGACCAGTCGTAGGTGACCCACGACCGGTAGTAGGTTCCCTAAGACCAGTCGTGGAACGACTTTCAAAAATCGCGCTCCTTATTTCAAATATCCGTTAAAGCTATGACCAATTGAAGGTTCCTAAGACCAGTTATAGATGCGATTTCTGCTTCTATAAATTGAACACGAATTTCAGAGTTATTCATTCAATTCATAATATTTTGAAGGCTCCACTCTTAGATAAGTTTGTGTTTATTTTTAAGCTATTTTGTGCATAATTGCTTTCTCTTTTTGGTAGCTTATTTGATTTGATTTTGTTTCTATATTCCAATCTTATTTGAAAAGAGGAATTACCTTATTCCTTCTTCTTGGAATCAAAATCAAATATAGCTACGCCCAACAAGTTAAATCTAAAATCTATTAGAATTTAAAACCTTTTGAATGTGAGTATTAGAAATTGAACTTTGACATTCAATCATCTACTCCGATTGGTTCTACCGGGCTGCTAAGAAAAGGAGAAATCCAGGTATTTTACAATTCTGTAAAATTTATTTACTTTTGGTTTTGTTTGAGGTTGCTTAAGCGGAAAAATCTCATTGTATCTTGGTTTTGTTTGAGGTTGAACCAGAAAAAATCTCATTGTATTGGTTGTCTGAGGAAAACCGAAAAACTTCGAAAAAGAGGGTTTTTGAATTGTGTAAGCCCAAGTGAAAAAGACACAATTGTAAAGGTTTTGGTGAACTGTGAAAACCTATTTCATAGTGAACGCTAATATCCCCCGTGTGAGGATATTAGGAGTGGAGTAGCTTTTTGTGTGGTCATGTGAAAGGCAATTGGTGTACACACAAAGTGCGAACCACTATAACTCTTTGTCTTGTGGATTGAATGCTTGCTTAATTTTCATATCTTTTATCATTCGATTGTGTGGAATGTACAAGTGGATGTGAATGTTGTAACTATTTACATTTCAAGCAAGTGTGGGGATTGTTGTAATAATTTAGATCTATACTTCTGCATTTAATTTCAATTCCTAGCTATTTCATTTACTTATATTAAAATTGAGTCCTTGATCCAAAAGATGTTCTAGAAATAAGGTTGTCCTACCGTAAGCCCTTGTTTATTATGGTGTAAGGTTGTCCTTAGAACTGAATTTGTATCAATCTCTCAATACTTATTTATGAAGGTGATTTAAAATTTAGCATTGTGAATTGATTCATATTGTAAGGATATTGGTTTACTTTATTTCTGCTGATTTTATTTTAAATTTGGCATAGTCCTATTCACCCCCCCTCCCCTCTAGGACATATAGCTTGGCCTTTTTCAAATTCCACGGCCAGTCCTAAGTTGTTGAGAATTTTCAAAATTTTTTGGTATACCTACGACCAGTCCTGGTGGTCCTTCGACCGATCGTAGGAGTGACTTCAACTCGATCTCGACCAGTCATAAGTCTACGACTTAAAGTCTAGCAAGCAATTCTATGGTCTCTACGAGTAGTCGTAGAGATCTACGACCAGTCGTAGGTGACCCACGACCGGTAGTAGGTTCCCTAAGACCAGTCGTGGAACGACTTTCAAAAATCGCGCTCCTTATTTCAAATATCCGTTAAAGCTATGACCAATTGAAGGTTCCTAAGACCAGTCATAGATGCGATTTCTGCTTCTATAAATTGAACACGAATTTCAGAGTTATTCATTCAATTCATAATATTTTGAAGGCTCCACTCTTAGATAAGTTTGTGTTTATTTTTAAGCTATTTTGTGCATAATTGCTTTCTCTTTTTGGTAGCTTATTTGATTTGATTTTGTTTCTATATTCCAATCTTATTTGAAAAGAGGAATTACCTTATTCCTTCTTCTTGGAATCAAAATCAAATATAGCTACGCCCAACTGGTTAAAATCTAAAATCTATTAGAACTTAGAACCATATTAAAGTGTGTATTGGAAATTGAACTTTGACATTCAATCATCTACTCCGATTGGTTCTACCGGGCTGCTACGAAAAGGAGAAATCCAGGTATTTTACAATTCTGTAAAATTTCATTTATTTTGATTTTGTTTGAGGTTAAGCCAGAAAAATCTCATTGTATCGGTTATCTGTGGAGAGCCAGAAAACTCAGAAAAGAGGGGTTTTTGAATTGTGTAAGCCCAAGTGAAAAATACACAATTGTAAATGTTTTGGGTGAACCTGTGAAAATCTATTTGATAGTAGACGCTAATATCCCCTGTGTGAGGATATTAAGAGTGGAGTAGCTTTCTGTGTGGCTGTTGAAAGACAGTTGGTGTACACACAGGCGAACCACTATAACTCTTTGTCTTGTGGATTGAATGCTTACTTAATTTTCATATCTTTTATCATTCAATTGTGTGGAATGTACATGTGGATGTGAATGTTGTAACAATTTACATTTCAAGCAAGTGTGGGAATTGTTGTAATAAATTAGATCTATATTTTTACATTTAGTTTCAATTCTTTGCTATTCATTTATTTATATTAAAATTGAGTTTTTGATCCAAAAGACATTCTAGAAATAAGGTTGTCCTACCATAAGCCCTTGTTTATTATGGTGTAAGGTTGTCCTTATAACTGAATTTCTATCAATCTCTTAATACTTATTTATTAAGGCGATTTGATTTCAGCATTGTGAATTGATTTATAATTGTAAGGCTATTGATTTATTTTATTCTGCTAATTTTATTTTAATTTGGCATAGTCCTATTCACCCCCCCCCCCTCCTTAGGACATATAGCTTGGCCTTTTCAAATAGAATGTAAAACTCGAACCATAAAGGAAGTTAGTTCTGTTTTGCTACCAAAACGTGATATAAATTTGAAGTAAAGATTCTATGAAGAACCCTGTATTTGGGTAACAAATACTTTGCGGGGAGCGCATTCCCTTTATGAGTCCATTGAACGTCCATATTACACAAATCTCTAGTTAACAAACATTTTCTGATTATGATGGTTTTTCCACAAGAGTCTGAATAGGAATACCTTTGTCATTAACAAGTATCTCCATAAGATCCAAAATTAGATTACGGTCTACTATAAATGGACCTTCTCTAGTATTGATATTAAATATTAAATTATCATATGAAAATTCAGAGATACATGTAATCATGGCCCGCGCAATGGATTGGTATGTCGGCCCACCCCAATGCAGGATGTTATCCCAACCACCAGATTGAAGAAGAGGAAGGATACCAAAAGGATCAATGTGGTTAAGACTAACAGCTTTTTGAACAATGACTTTACGCATACGCAAATCCCGTACATGAGCGGGATCATCTTCGGATGACTGAAGATGGTGCCTAGAATTAGGAGTTGATCTAGAAGATGATGGACAATGGGCAGTTTTCTTTTTCCCTCTAGCATCCATTTTCTTGAAGAAAACCAAAGCAACAAGAAATCACAAAGGAAGTGGAGATGGGTTTTACAGAATCAATAAATGGAGAAGAAAAACCCCAAAATCTCAACAAAGCTTGAAATCGAGTACTCAAATGACAAAAATGAAGAGAATAGAACATGAATTTACAAGATTGACAAAAAAACTGCACTAACCTTTACGAATCAAACGGTTGGGTACGACTGGTCGTGCTTATGCCCATTGGAGAATAAATAGGAAATGAGGAAGATGAGATTTTCCCCAAATTAAAAAGGTCCAGCACGTTACACGACTGGTCGAGGACCTTTCTCAACCAGTCGTACCACGACTGGTCAAGCACGTCCTCGACTGGTCGTGTTCCAATAAAAATATGTATTTTTCATAAAAATTTAAAATTTAAACCAATAAATTATCAAATATATATACACTATGATACACATATGCATGGATAATCAATTTAAATTGCACATACCAAGATCAAATTATTAAACCTGCTTTTGTCGAGTGGTTTAGTGAAAATGTCAGCAAGTTGAGTCTCGGTTGGAATGTAATCTAAAGAGATTAATTTTTCTTCCACTAATTCATGAATGTAATGATACCTAATGTCAATGTGCTTGGTACGTGAATGTTGTATTGGATTTTTTGAAATATTTATAGCACTGGAATTATCACAATATAATATCATTGATTCCTGTTAAATTCCATAATCGCTTAACATATGTTTCATCCAAACAAGCTGAGTACATGCATTTCTAGCTGCAATTTATTCAGACTCAGCAGTAGAGATCGACACAGAACTTTGCTTCTTGCTAAACCAAGAAACTAAACAATTTTCGATATAGAAACAACCACCACTGGTTGATTTTCTATCATCGATATTACCAGCCCAATCAGCATCTGAATACCCAGCCAACTGAACACTAGCATCATATGGATACCAAAGACCCAAATTAGCAGAACTTGCGACATATTGCATAATCTGCTTAACAGCAGTTAGATGAGATTCTTTAGGGTTAGACTAATATCTAGCACAAATATCAACACTTAAAGTAATATCAGGTCTACTTGCAGTTAAATAAAGTAAACTGCCAATCATGCTACGATATAGTTTAGATTTACATTTTTACCTATAGAGTCTTTTGAGAGTCTTAAGGTTGTACTCATAGGAGTATCAAAATTCTTACCATTCTCAAATCTGAACTTTTTAATCAAGTTCAAAGCATATTTGGTTTGAGAAATAAAAATACCATCAGGTTGTTGTTTTACTTGCAACCCTAGGAAATAATTCAATTCCCCAACCATGCTCGTTTCAAACTTAGATTTCATTAAATCTGCAAACTCAACAGTCATGTTAGTACAGGTAGATCCATAAGTAATATCATCAACATAGATTTATACCATTAAGATATGATCATTATGTTTCTTAATAAATAGAGTTTTATCAACACTTCCCATTAGAAAATTATGACTTAGTAAAAACTTAGTCAATTTTTCGTACCATGCCATGGGAGCTTATTTCAAACCGTAGAGAGCCTTTTTAAGCCGATAGACATGATCAGTGTTCTTAGGGTCTATAAAACCCGTTGGTTGTTCAAAATAAACTTCTTCATATAGATCACCATTTAAGAAGGCACTCTTTACATCCATTTGATAAATTTTGAATTTTCAAAAGCTTGCAATGGATATAAAAAGTTTGATTGATTTAAGGCAAGCAATTGGGGCAAACGTTTCATCGTAATTTATGCCTTCTATTTGAGTGTAAAGTTGTACAACCAGTTTAGCCGTATTTTAAATTATATTACCAAGTTCATCAGACTTATTTTTGAAAATCCACTTAGTTCCTATAATGTGTTTATCTTTATGTCTAGGAACAAGATACCAAACATCATTTCTCACAAATTGGTTAAGTTCTTCCTGTATAGCAACTATCCAGTTTTCGTCAGAAAGTGCTTCTTTTACGTTAGCTAGTTCAATCTAGAATGTAAAGCACGCGTAATTGCATATGTCTTCTATTTCTCTACGAGTGTGCACACCGGTGAGAGGGTTTCCAAGAATTTGAGTGGTTAGATGATCTTTAATAGTCCTCAGTTCAGAATTAGTTTGATTTGATGAAGTATCTAGTTTCTTAATTAAAAGAACTTCATCATTATCTGAACTTGGGGCAGGTGTATTCAAGTGATCGTCAATGACCACATTGATGGACGCTTGAATAACACTGGTCCTTTTGTTCAATACTTGATATGCACGACTGTTTAAAGAATACCCTAAAAAGATAGCTTCATCACTTTTAGTATAAAACTTTCCCAAATTTTCATGGTCGTAAAATATAGCACTTACTACCAAAAACTCGAAAGTGTTTGACAGTAGGCTTCTTATTGAACCATAGTTCATAAACAGTTTTATTATTTGACTTACTTGTATAAACCTAGTTAATTGTATAACAGGCAGCATTTACTGCTTCAGCCCAAAGATTTTTAGGGAGCTTCTTACTATTTATCATTACAGTAGCCATTTCTTAAAGAACTCTATTTTTCCTTTCCACAATTCTATTTTGTTATGGTGTTTTGGGCACAGAGAATTCATGCGATATTCCCTAATAGCTACAGAATTTCTCAAAACTGCTATTCTTGAACTTAGATCCATGATCACTATGGATCTTACAAACTTGAGAACTTTTTTCAGTTTGAATCCGTTTGAGAATCCTTCTTACTTCGTCAAGGGTTTCTAATTTATCCCTTAAGAAGACTACCCAAGTGAATCTGGTAAAATCATCCACGATTACCAGTATATATTTTTTACCACCTCGACTCTCTGTCCTGGTTAGTCCTATAAGATCCATGTGGAGAAGCTCGAGTGGTCTTGATGTAGCATTGGAGTTCACTTTTTGTGAGAACTCCTAGTTTATTTGCCAATCTAGCATTTGCCACATATTTTGTATATTGTTCGAAGTTTAGGTAGACCTCTTATTAGTTCTCCTTTGCTCAATCTGTATAAATTACGGTAGTGTACATGTCCAAGGCATTTATGCCATAATTCTGTCTCATTGGTATGGACCATGTAGCACGAATGATTAGATGAGCTACCATTGCCTACAATATAGCAGTTTTCAGAAGTCCTGTAACCAGTTAATATTATAGAACCCTTTTTGTTTAAAATTTCACAACCTTGATTAGAAAAGTTCACGCCGTGATTGTTATCGCATATTTGAGATATGCTTAACAGGTTGTGTTTTAGCCCCTCAACATATAAAACATTCTTAAATAAAGGAAGGTTATAGAGTTGAACCGTACCTTGGCCAATAATCTTGCAGTTGCTACCATCACCAAATGTGACTGACCCATCAATCATATCTTTAAGGTCAGTGAATAAAGCCTTGTCACCTGTCATATGCCTGTATCACCCACTATCTATGTACCACTTTAAAGGGCTTGTCGCTTTGAATGCAGTGTGGGCAACTAAGCAGGTAACCTTAAGAACCCATTTCATAACTGTTTTGGGTTTAGGAGTATAGTTGGTCTTCTTATGTTTGTAGTTGTTTTAAGACTCACCCACTAAGTTAGATTTTAAGAGCTCCTTAAGTAGATCAACTATTTTCTTAGCTAAAGAGTTTCAGTTTTGATTTTTATAGTTGATATAGTTGTTTTTTTTTTTTTTTAAGTTTTAGCATTTTCAGAAAAATTTTGATTAGAACTTTTCTCTTTTGAGTTTGAGGACTCTCCTTTCACAAACTTAGGGTGAGTATTCTTCTGTTTAGGAGGAATATTTCTATCGTAGCCCAAACCAGATCGATCACCACATTTTCTTAATACAGTTAAAAGTTTTTCTAATTTTGAATCACCTTGGGAATACCTCCATGTATCCTTTAAACTCAAAAGGGAAGAGACTTCAAGTTTAAGTTTATCATTTTCAGATTTCAGATTTTCAATAAGGGTGGTTTTGAAATCTAGATCACATTTGCATTTTTCAAAACAATCTGAAAGATGAGATTTTTTAAAAACAATAGTTTCAAAATTATCTTTAAGCTTTGAAAACTTTTCTTTTTGAAGCTTTAATTTTACTGTAATCTTACAACTTTTCTTGTATAGGGCATTGTAAGTATGTTGAAGATCTTCTTCATTTTCATGATCACTATTCAGATTTTCTTCACTAGTAGAATCATTATGATCTGAAAAAGTGAACTTGGCTAGAGTCATAAGAGCTCTGACTTCATTGCTCGACTCAGATTTAGAATCTTCTGATTCAGAAGAGGCTTCAGTGCCAGAAGATTCATCCTAAGTAGCCAATATTCCTTTCCTTTTAGGTTTGTCCTTTTTATGACACTTGTTTGCTAAATGCCCATATTCTTGGCAGTTGTACCATTGAATATGTTTTAAAGATTTCCAAGTTTTAGATTTAGACTTAGATCTTTTCTTATCATTTGATGTTTGAAAGTCTACCTTCTTTTTACTTTTGAGAATCTTATAAAACTTTTTCGCTATGAGAGCCATTTCATCTTCAGAATTTTCAAAATGAGAATTTTCCTGAGAAATACATTTGGAAGACTTAAGGGCTATAGATTTACCTTTAGGAGCTTTAAAGTTTAACTCATTGGTTTTTAAAGACCCAACTAATTCTTATACCCTCATATTGCCTGTATCACGAAGTTCCTGGATCGCAGTCACCTTTGAGTTGAACCATTCAGGTAGTGAGCGTAGTATCATTGCACACGCTTTACTTTTTGGGATTTTATCGCCAAGACCCCACATAGAGTTTACAATGTCATTTAGTCTTGTATACAAGTCCATGAACATTTCATTTTCTTCCATATGTATTTCCTCAAATTTAGTTGTGATGATTTGAACTTTAGACTTCTTGATAATTGATTTACCCTTGTGTGTCATTTCTAAAATATCTCAAGCTTGCTTTACAGTATCACAGGATATAATCCTTTTGAATTCATCCGGTAATAATGCGCAAGTTATTGCATTTAGTGCTTTTGCATTGCATTACTCTCACTTTTCTAAAGAGTGGTCCAAGAAAAATAAGGTGTTACTCTCATTGACTTTGATCGATCGATACTAGTCACTTCAGTGGTAGGAGGGATCCATTCAGTCACTGTGGCTAGCCACATGTTCTCATCCATGGATTTAAGGAATATCCTCATCCTGGCTTTCCAATAGGCATAATTAGAGCTATCAAATGGTCGAGGCCTAGTGACTGAAAGGCTATCAAAATTTGACATCTTATAAATAGCTTAGGAAATAAATCCAAATAACAATTAAAATGAGCTATTAGGCTTTGATACCACTTGAAAAGGCCTAGCTATATATCCTAGAGGGGGAGGGGGGAGGGGGGGTGAATAGGACAATACCAAATTAAAACTTTAACTGCAGAATTTAACTAAATAAGATAGCCTTGAAAGATAGAACTTTAAACAAATCACTCTACTGAAATGTAAAGCAATCTTCGAATAATAAAATAGAGAGGTTGATACTGATGTTGTTCTAAGGACAACCTTGCACCATAAAAACCAAGGATTTATGGCAGGATAACCCTACTAGAACAATTTGAATATCAAAAACTTAAACTGAAAGGAAATAAAGGAAATAGTAAGAAATTAAATTCTAAACTATTACAACATTCCCAAAATGCTTGAAATGTAAAAGATTATAATATTCACATCCACACATACATTCCACAGCTTTGAATGATAAAAGATAGAAATTAAATAAACATTTAAACCACAAGACAGAGAATTATAGTGGTTCGCCTGTGTGTACACCAACTGTTAAACAACAGTCACACAGATTGCTACTCCACTCCTAATATCTTCACACGCGGGATATCAGCGTTCACTATGAAAATAGGTTTTAAAGGTTCACCTAAAACCTTCACAATTGTGTCTTTCAAATGGGCTTACACAATTCAAAAAACCCAACTTGTGAGTTTTCTGGGTCTCCTCGGATAACCACTAGATTGAGATTTTTCTGGCTTAATCTCAAACAAAAACAAAAAATAAGAAAATTTATAATAAAGTAAAATACCTGGCTTTCTCCTTTCGTTGTAGCTCGGAAGAACCAATCAGAGTAGAAGTTTGAATATAGAACTTCAATGTCCAATACTCACTTTGATATGGTTCTAATTTCTAATTAATTTTAAATTAAACCAGTTGGGCTAGCTCTATTTGATTTTGATTCTAAGAAGAAGGAATACATCAATTCCTCTTTTCAAATCAGATTGGAATGCGGAAACAAAATCAAATAAATAAAGCTAATAAAAGAGAATATTAAATATGCATAGCGTAGCTTAAAATAAACAAAACTTATCTCTCAGAGTGATGCTTGAATTTCATTGAATTGAGTATCAAACATTGAAATTTGTGCTCAATTTATAGTTGTAGAAATCGTGTCTACGACTGGTCGTGTGGCCACCACGACTGGTCTTAGAACGAACTGCATTTTGAAATTTTAAGCGCGATCGGATAAAATCGTTACACGACTGGTCATAGGGTGTCCATGACTGGTCGTGAGGCCTCCACGACTGGTCGTGACCATCCAACGACTGGTCGTGAGGAACCAAGAAAGGTTGCTGAAATTTGAGTCGTAGCTGCAGGACTGGTCGTGAATGAGTCGACACTATTCCTATGGCCGGTCGAGCAGACTCCAGGACAGGTCGAAGCTTAACTAAAAAATTCTGAAATTTTGCAACAACTTAGGACTGGTCTTGGAATTTCTTGGGTTGGTCGAGCCAGTTCTAGGACTAGCTGAACAGAGTCTAGGAATGGTCTTAGAACAGACCAAACACTTATAAAAATATTCAATTTAAATTATGTATACAAAATGAAATACCCTAAGGTCAAACTAAGGTCATTCATACGTAGTATGTGAAGTATGGACATTGAGTCTTTATTTCTTAAGATGATGGTTGACCTTTGAAGATTGTGAAGCTTGAGATCTCTAATGTAGCTTGAACTTCATCTTGTATTGTTATTCTTGAGTTGTACTAGTGTTAGTGCTATGATTTCATATCCCTTTGGTTGTCAAATTTTGTAGTGCCAAAACCTATATGTCTTGTACTTCTTGTGTTTCTTATTTATGACTACACACTGCTTCAAGACAAGATCATGAATGAAGAATGTTTTCAAGACAAGATCATAAATGAAGAATGTTTGCAAAACATGTCATGAATGAAGTCTACAAGAATAGAAGACTCCAAGTTTGCTTCTATCAAGTTCAAGATTAGAAGACTTCATCAAGACAAGTCAAGAATGTACCAACCTCGAGAAAGACCATCAACTCGACTCAAGCTTCTACTTCAAGATCATCTGAGAATACAGACCTTCAAGACTTCAATGTCCATCTCACTTCAAGGTTTGTTTGACCTTAGATTGACCTTAGGTTGGTCTGTATGATAGGTCATTCTAGATACATAATCTGAATATTTTAAGTTACTTGGTATGACTGTTCTAAGACCGGTCCTAGAAATCTTAAGACCAGTCCTAGCTTTGCTTCGACCAGTCTTAGGTTTCTTAGGACTAGTCCTAGGTTGTTACAGATTTTCGGATTTTCCTAGTTGTCCTTCGATTAGTCCTGGACTTTCTTCGACCAGTCCTGGGAAGTCCTATGACTCATCCTTCGACCGGTCGTAGTCCTACGACTCGAACTCCAACGACTTATCTCGAGTCCCACGACCAGTCGTAGGTGTCTCACGACCAGTCGTAGGTGGTCCATGACCGGTCATAGGCTACTTAAGAATAGTCGTGAGAATAGCAAATCTAATCCCGCAGAAATCTTTCAAAATCTTTGACGCTACGACCAGTCCTAGGATCCTAAGACTAGTCGAAGATGGGATTTTTTAGGCTATAAATAATGCACAAATTTCAGAGTTTATTCATTCCATTCCATTCAATTCAAGCGATTTAAGGCTATACTCTAAGATAAGTTGTGACTATTTTTTTAAGATATTGTGCATATTTAATATTCCTTTTCTTAGCATTTTTCTATTGTGATTTTGATCCATATTCCAATCTTATTTAGAAAAGAGGAATTTGTGATATTCCTTCTTCTGGGATCAAAATCAAATAGACCTTGCTCTTCTTGATTTAATCTAAAATCAATTAGACAGAACCATTCTTTATGTGAGTATTGGACATTGAACGACGTATCATTCATCTACTCCGATTGGTTCTACTGGGCTACTTCAAAAGGAGATCCGGTATTTTACTTTGTAATTTACTTTCTCTGGTTTTGTTTGAGATTTGCCGGAAAAATCTCATTATTTTGGTTATCGAGGAAAGCCGAGAAAACTTCAGGTATTGTGGGGTTTTGGATTGTGTAAGCCCGAGATAAAAAGACACAATTGTGAAGGTTTTGGGTGAACCTGTGAAAACCTATTTTGATAGTGCATGCTAATATCCCTATGTAAGGATATTAGAGTGGAGTAGCATTCCGTGTGGTACATTGGCTAACAGGTTGGTGAACACACAGCGAACCACTATATATCGTTGTGTTGTGGATGTGCGTAATTTCTTTATTCATTTATTCCTTCAGTATTATGAATTGCTTTTGTGGATGAATGTTGTAATTTTCATTTCAAGCAAGTGTGGTTAAATGGTGTAATAACTTAGGATTTATTTCTTTAAGTTATTCTTGATTTATTTTTCATATCATTTGTGTTTTCTAGATCGTTCTAGAAATAAGGTTGTCCTACCATAAGCCATTGGTTTTTGGTGTAAGGTTGTCCTTAGAACTAATTTAGTATCATTCTCATATTTCATATGTTTTGAGAGTGTTATTATTTCAGCATTGTTATTTATATCTTTTATTATTCCGCTGTTTTAAGTTTTATTTGACATTGCCCTATTCACCCCCCTCTAGGGCATATAACTAGGCCCTTTCAAGTGGTATCAGAGCCTAATAGCTCGTGCTTATTGCTTATTTATTGGATTTATTTCCTGAGCTAACGATCTAAGCTATATTAAGATGTCAAATTTTGAAAGCCTATCTGTCACTAGGCCACCACCCTTTAATGGCACAAACTATGCCTATTAGAAAGCAAGGATGAGAATCTTTCTCAAATCCATGGATGAAAGTGTGTGGCTGGCCACAGTGAACGGATGGAAACTACCTATCACTGAAGTAACTAATGAAGATGGTTCAAAATTAATGAAAGTAATATCTTATGCTCTTTAGACCACACTTCAGAAAAGTGAGAGTAGTGCAATGTAAAAGCACTAAATGCAATTACTTGTGCATTGTCAACAGATGAATTCAAAAGAATCATCTCGTGTGAAAATTCTAAACAAGCATGGGATCTTTTAGAAATGACACACGAGGGTACATCAATTGTCAAGAAATCTAAAGTCCAACTCCTCACAACTAAATTTGAAGAAATTCATATGGAGGAGAATGAAATGTTTATGGATTTCTACACTAGATTGAATGACATTGTAAACTCAATGCGGGATCTTGGTGATAGAATCCCAGAAAGTAAAGTATGTGCAAAGATACTACGCTCACTTCCTGAACGGTTCAATTCAAAAGTAACCGCGATTAAGGAACTTCGTGAAACGGATAACATGAGGGTTGAGGAACTAGTTGATTCTTTACAGACCTACGAATTAAACTTTAAAGCTCCAAAAGAAAAATCAATTGCTCTCAAGTCATCTAAAAATATTCCACAAGAGAGCACTTCAGACTTGGAAAATTCCGAAGATGATATGGCACTCTTTGTAAAAAGGTTTTATAAAATTTTAAAAAATAAGAAAAAAGGAGATTTTTAAAAATCAAACGATAAGAGACAATCTAAACCTAGAGCTCGAAAATCTTTGAAAGATAGTCAATGTTACAACTGTCAAGAGTATGGGCACTTGGCTAACAAATGTCCTAAAAAGGACAAATCAAAAAGGAAGAGTATGTTGGCTACTTGGGATGAATCATCGATTCGAATCCTCTTCAAATCAAAAGATTAAAAGCAGTCGGAGATGATGTTAAAGCCCTTATGACTCTAGCCGAGTCACTTTTTCAGATTATGATGAAGTAACTAGCGAAGAGAATCTGAATAGTGATTGTGACAATGAAGATGATCTTCAGGATGCATACAATGCCCTTTATAAGGAGAGTTGTAAAATTGCTGTCAAGCTTAAATTACAAAAGGAAAAATTTTCTAAACTTAAAGAAGATTATGAGTCTCTTGTCTTAGAAAAATCTCATATTTTTTATTTTTTTGAAAAGACCAAATGTGATTTAAAAATCAAAACCTCCCAAGTTGATGATTTGAAAACCGAGAACAAGAAACTCAAAAATGAAGTAGCTTCTCTTTTGAGTTTAAAAGACACTTGGAGATATACCCAAGGTGATCCTAAATTAGAAAAATTGTTATCCGGATCGAGAAAATGTGGCGATAGATTCGGGTTGGGCTATGATAAGAATACTTCTCCTAAACAAAAGAATACTGCTCCTAAGTTTGTGAAAGGAGAGTCTTCGAACTCAAAAGTAAAGTATACTTATCAAGGTTTTTCACAAAATTCAAGGACCTTTCAAAAATCTAAAAATAGCCATGCCAACTTCAATCTTCAAAACTAAAATCCTTTGGTTGAAAAGATTATTGATCTTCTCAAGGAGCTATTAAAATTTAACTCTATAGGTCATTCATATAACAATAGATAGAAAAAGTCCAACTACACTCCTAAACCCAAAACAAGATCTTGAAATGGGTTCCTAAAGTTGACTGCTTGGTTGCCCACACTGCTTTCAAAGCTACAAGCCATTCAAAGTGGTACCTTGACAGTGGATGCTCCAGACATATGACGGTGACAAAGCTTTATTCACCGATCTTGAAGACAGGATTGATGGGTCAATCACTTTTGGTGATGGAAGCAATTGCAAAATCATTGGCCAAGGTACGGTTCGACTTTATAACCTTCCCTTATTTAAAAATGTATTATATGTTGAGGGCTTGAAACACAACCTACTGAGTATATCTCAGATATGCGACAACAATCATAATGTAAAGTTTTCTAATCAAGGTTGTGAGAATGTTAATAAAGAGGGTTCTGTTATATTAACTGGTCGCAGAACATCTGAAAACTGCTACATTGTTAGTAATGCAAGCTCATCTACTCAATCGTGTTACATGGTCCATACTGATGAGACTGAATTATGGCATAAACGCCTTAGACATGTACACTACCGGAACTTATTTAGATTGAGCAAAAGAGAACTTATAAGAGGTCTACCCAAATTACAAAAAGTAGACAAAATATGTGGTGAATGCCAGTTGGGCAAACAGATTAGGAGCTCTCACAAGAAAGTGAACTATAATACTACATCCAGACCTCACGAGCTTCTCCACATGGATCTCATTGGACCAACTAGAACGGAGAGTCGAGGTAGCAAAAAATACATTTTGGTTATCGTAGATGACTTTACTAGATTCACTTGGGTATCGTTCTCAAAAGACAAATCTGAAACCCTAGATGAGGTAAAGAAGATCATCAAACGAATCCAAAATGAAAAAGGTTCTCAAGTTTATAAGATCCCTAGTGATCATGGTTCTGAATTCGAAAATAGCAGTTTTGAGAAATTCTGTAGCGATCAGGGAATATCACATGAATTCTCTGTGCCCAAAACTCCTCAACAAAATGGTATAGTTAAGAGAAAAAAATAGAGTGCTTCAGGATATGGCTAATGTCATGTTAAATAGTATGAAGCTCTCCAAAAATCTTTGGGCCGAAGCAATTAATACTGCTTGCTACACTATTAATCGTGTTTATACTAGTAAATCTGAAAATAAGACTGCTTATGAGTTATGGTTCGAAAAGAAACCTACTGTCAAATACTTTCAAATTTTTGGCAGTAAGTGTTACATTTTACGAGATCGTGAAAATTTGGGAAAAAAAAGAACAGGTGTGATTCAAGAGTCCATCAATGTGGTCATTGATGATCATTTGAATACACCTGCTCCGAGTTCAGATGATGATGAAATTCTTATAATCGAAAATCAAGATACCTCTTCATCTCAATCTGAACCTAGGATCACAAAGATCATCCAACTAATTAAATCCTTGAAACCCTCTCACTTTGGAGTTCGTACACGCAAACAACTTGAAAACATATGCAATTATGTTTGTTTTACATCCCAAATAGAACCGGTCAATGTAAAAGAAGCTCTTTCGATTTAAAATTGGATAGTAGCTATGCAGGATGAACTTAATCAATTTGTTCGTAATGATGTCTGGTATCTTATTCCTAGACCTAAAGATAAACACATTATTGGAACAAAATGGATCTTTAAAAACATGTCTGATGAACTTGGAAATGTTATACGAAACAAGGCTAGACTAGTTGTACAAGGGTACACTCAGATTGAAGGCATCGATTACGATGAAACCTTTGCTCCAGTCGCTCGCCTTGAATCTATCAGACTTTTATGTAGAACAACCCTTAGGGTTTGAAGACCCCAAGCTTTCTGATCATGTATTTCGTATCAAAAAGGCTCTCTATGGTCTGAAATAAGAGCCCAGGGCATGGTATGAAAAATTGATTAAATTCTTACTGAGTCATAGTTTTCAAGTGGGAAGGGTCGATAAGACGCTATTTGTTAAGAAACATAATAATGAGATTTTAATGGTTCAAATCTATGTAGACGATATTATTTATGGATCAACTTGTTCTAACATGTCTATTGAGTTTGCAGAGTTGATGAAATCAAGATTCGAAATGAGCATGGTTGGTGAACTGAATTACTTCCTAGGGTTACAAGTAAAACAACAACCTGATGGAATCTTCATTTCTCAAACCAAGTATGCTACAAACTTGGTTAAAAGGTTTGGATTTGAAAATGGTAAAAAATTTGATACTCCTATGAGTACAACCTTGAGACTCTCAAAAGACTCTACATGTAAAGATGTAGATCCTAAGCTATATCGTAGTATGATTGGTAGTTTATTATATCTAACTGCTAGTAGACCTGATATCGCTTTTAGAGTTGGTATTTGTGCGAGATATCAGTCTAATCCTAAAGATTCACATCCTACTGCTGTCAAACAAATTATTAGATATGTCGCAAGTACAACTAATTTGGGTCTTTGGTATCCTTTTGATACTAATGTTAAATTAGATGGGTATTCTGATGCTGATTGGGCTGGTAATATTGATGATAGAAAATCAACCAATGGTGGTTGTTTTTACATTGGATATTGTTTGGTTTCTTGGTTTAGCAAGAAGCAAAGTTCAATATCGCTTTCCACTATTGAGGCTGAGTATATCGCAGCAGGATATGCATGTACACAACTCGTATGGATGAAACGCATGTTATGCGATTATGGAATTAATCAAGATTCAATAATCTTACATTGTGATAATTCCAGTGCTATCAATATTTCCAAAAATCCAATTCAGCATTCGCGTACTAAGCATATTGACATTAGGTATCATTACATTCGTGAATTAGTTGAAGAAAAAGCTATCTCTTTGGAATATATTCCAATTAATGTCCAACTTGCTGATATATTTACTAAACCGCTCGACAAAAGCAGGTTTACTAAAATGAAATTTGATCTTGGTATGTGCATTTTAAATTGAATATACTTGTCTGCATGTATCATAGTGTACTATATTTAAAATTTTTATGTATATAAATTTCAATTTCTGCATAAAAATATTTATTTTTGTCGATGCTTGACCGGCCTTTGCCATACACGACCGGTCCTGACTCGACCGGTCGTGGACTGCACTCGACCGGTCGTAGAGATCGTGAGCATCATATAATTTGGGGAAAATCACTTTGCTCTTCATTTTCTCTTCTTCCTTGGACGAGTCGTGGCTCGACCAGTCTTGAGAGTTCGTGATTTTCTTCAAGATAAGTCATTTTTCTTCATTTTTATTGAAGATTTATGCCTTTTATGCTTTGATTTGTTCATTCCATAAGCTAGATCTCGTCTTTTGTTGATTGTTTAGGGTTTCCTCTCTAAAAATCTGATATAGAGAAACCCACCACTTCTAGTGTTCTTTGTGCTTGCTCCTTGGTAAATCTTGTTGAAAATGGATGTTAGAGGGAAAAAGAAAACATCCCGTGGTCCATCTTCATCTAGATCTACATCTATAACAAGACGGCACCTTCGGTCACCCGAAGATGATCCCAATGATGTACGGGAGTTACGTAACCGTAAAGTTATCGTTGAGCGTCCTGTAAGTGTCAGTCACATTAAACAATTTGAGATTACACCTCTCCTTGAATCTGTTGGCTGGACTAACATTTTGTCTTGGGGTGGGCCTGCATACCAGTCCATTGCACAATCTATGGTTGCATGTATCTCTGATTTTTCCCTTGATAATTTAACGTTCTCAATTGCTACTAGAGAAGGGAAATTTTTGATAGATCGACATTTGATACCAGGTATTATGAATATACCTGTCAAAGATGAAAGTATTCCGATTCATACATTATATGACAAACCATCAGAATCAGAAAAATAAATGTTGACAAGAGATTTATGCAATATGGAAGTGCATTGGACGCACAAAGGAAATGTGCTCCCTTCAAAATTTTTATTACCCAGATACAGAGTTTTGCACTAGATCTTCACTTCAAACGTGTATCCTCGGTCAAGCAATAAAACCGAGTTAACTGCCTTCATGGTTCGGGTATTGCACTCATTTGTGTCCCAAGCATTGTTGTCTGTTTACCTTCTTTGATATGTCATTTTATCATTCAGTTTCGTCTTCATCCGGGTCATAGTGATATTCCATTTGGTTATCTTATGACTTGTTTAGCCACAAATATGCTCGTTGCTTTACCTGAGAATGAGGCACCAATTCATCATCTTTTATTCAATAATACTAATTTAAATAAGATGAAGTTGGATTTGCTTCTGGTCAATTCTATGAAGGTGGTGGTGAAGGTGTTTGAAGCGAGAAATGAAGGAGAAGCTACTGATCTTCCTCCACAGGCTGATATAAATATGGATGATATATTTGAAGAAATTGAAACTAACTCCCAAAATGATTCTGATTACGATCCATCTTCTGGTTATGATGCACGTCTAAGTGCATTGGAGGAGAAGGTTGATAACCTGAGTGTAGCCCATGATATGCAATTTAAATATATGCGAAAATATCTTCGTCGCATTAATAAGGGTTTACATCAGATTGATCCAACCATCCTTGCTCCTTCATCTGGATCTGATTAGGTGGATTATCTTTTTTTTTTGTTTGAATATGATGGATTTTGTATTATTATTACGATTGATGACTTTGGTTGTATGTTTTGGATTGATGACATTGAAGTGTTGTACTAATTTGATAATTAAATCTTGACTCTTCATATGGTGTTCTCTTCTCTCCTTTGGCCTTCCCTTGTCATTTCGTGACAAAAAGGGGGAGCAGTATGGAATAGTATGGAAAGGGGGAGAATGGGAGAAAGGGAGAGAGTGAGTACTTGAATATGGTTGATTGTTTCTACTCACTTAGGGGGAGTAGAGTATTTTTTTCACTCTGATGGCTCATGATTCTTTCTTCATTTTACTCTTATAATTATAAATGTGTTTTGTCACAAATTTGACAAAGGGGGAGATTGTTAGTGCTATGATTTCATATCCCTTTGGTTGTCCAATTTTGTAGTGCCAAAACCTATATGTCTTGTACTTCTCGTGTTTCTTGTTTGTGACTACACACTGCTTCAAGACAAGATCATGAATGAAGAATGTTTTCAAGATAAGATCATAAATGAAGAATGTTTGCAAGACATGTCATGAATGAAGTCTACAAGAATAGAAGACTCCAAGTTTGCTTTTATCAAGTTCAAGATTAGAAGACTTCATCAAGACAAGTCAAGAATGTACCAAGCTCGAGAAAGACCATCAACTCGACTCAAGCTTCTACTTCAAGATCATCTCAGAATACAGACCTTCAAGACTTCAATGTCCATCTCACTTCAAGGTTTGTTTGACCTTAGATTGACCTTAGGTTGGTCTGTATGATAGGTCATTCTGAATACATAATCCGAATATTTTAATTTACTTGGTGTGACTGTTCTAAGACCAGTCCTGGAAATCTTAAGACCAGTCCTAGCTTTGCTTCGACCAGTCTTAGGTTTCTCAAGACCAGTCCTAGGTTGTTACAGATTTTCAGATTTTCTTGGTTGTCCTTCGACTAGTCCTGGACTTTCTTCGACCAGTCCTAGGAAGTCCTACGACTCATCCTTCGACCGGTCGTAGTCCTACGACTCGAACTCCAGCGACCTATCTCGAGTCTCACGACCAGTCGTAGGTGTCTCACGACCAGTCATAGGTGGTCCACGACCGGTCGTAGGCTACCTAAGACTAGTCGTGAGAATAGTAAATCTAATCTCGTGGAAATCTTTCAAAATCTTTGACGCTACGACCAGTCCTAGGATCCTAAGACCAGTCGAAGATGGGATTTTTGAGGCTATAAATTATGCACGAATTTCAGAGTTTATTCATTCCATTCCATTCAATTCAAGCGATTTAAGGCTATACTCTACGATAAGTTGTGATTATTTTTTAAGCTATTATGCATATTTAATATTCCTTTTGTTAGTATTTTTCTATTGTGATTTTGATCCATATTCCAATCTTATTTAGAAAAGAGGAATTTGTGATATTCCTTCTTCTGGGATCAAAATCAAATAGACCTTGCTCTTCTTGATTTAATCTAAAATCAATTAGACATAGAACCATTCTTTATGTGAGTATTGGACATTGAACGACGTATCATTCATCTACTCCGATTGGTTCTACTGGGCTACTTCAAGAGGAGATCCAGGTATTTTACTTTGTAATTTACTTTCTCTGGTTTTGTTTGAGATTTGCCAGAAAAATCTCATTATTTTGGTTATCGAGGAAAGCGAAAACTTCGGTTGTGGGGTTTTTGGATTGTGTAAGCCCGAGATAAAAAGACACAATTGTAAAGGTTTTGGGTGAACCTGTGAAAACCTATTTTGATAGTGCATGCTAATATCCCCTGTGTGAGGATATTAGGAGTGGAGTAGCATTCTATGTGGCTGTTGGCTAACAGTTGGTGAACACATAGGCGAACCACTATATATCGTTGTGTTGTGGATGTGCTTGATTTCTTTATTCATTTATTCCTTCAGTATTTTGAATTGCTTTTGTGGATGAATGTTGTAATTTTCATTTCAAGCAAGTTTGGTTGAATGGTGTAATAACTTAGGATTTATTTCTTTAAGTTATTCTTGATTTAATTTTCATATCATTTGTGTTTTCTAAATCGTTCTAGAAATAAGGTTGTCCTACCGTAAGCCATTGGTTTTTGGTGTAAGGTTGTCCTTAGAACTGATTTAGTATCATTCTCATATTTCATATGTTTTGAGAGTGTTATTATTTCAACATTGTTATTTATATCTTTTATTATTCCGTTGTTTTAAGTTTTATTTGACATTGCCCTATTCACCCCCCTCTAGGGCATATAGCTAGGCCCTTTCAACTAGAGACTTGAACAAGAACTTGTCTTCTGATGTTGCTCTTGAAATATTCTGAGCATTGAAGCTTGCAGAAGTAGACAAATAACTTGAACTTGAACTTCTTGAAGTAGATCACCATTCTTAGCTCGTAGTATTGATGCAGTGACTTGAACATACAAGTCAACATGCTACACAAGACATAGATTGTGTTTTTGGCAATACAAAATTTGACAATAAAAGGGGCAAATAACTATTACACTTACAGTTTCTCACCCCTTTCAAGTCCTCATAGGAGGCCTTCGACGGGAGTGTACGTGGTGGGTGCTTTGTGTTGACCTTTGCTCTGTGGAGATAATAAACTCTTAGGTCCTTATGTAGGTCCTTGACCTGTGAGGTTTAAAAACTCAGGTGCGTTGTGTTGACCCTTGCTCATGGGAACATAAGCTGGTGAGGTTCCTTGTGTGGATCCTTGGCCTAAAAGTCGGGTGTTGTGTGTTGACCATTTCTCGTGGGAGCATAAACTGTGTCATGTAGACACGTTGTGTTAGCCTAAGTATGTACTGGTTAGAGGTGAACTTGATTTAAAACCTCCGGTTTGAGGTGAACCTGTTGTGAAACCTCCTTTAGTGAGATCCGGTACACTCAAGGGTTGAGTGCGTCCACCGGAAGTGGAGTAGACAAGTAGTTAAACCACTATAAAAACAACTCTGTTCGAGATTGATATTTGTCTTTGATTACTTGTGTGATTTCCCTAAATGCTTTCGTATTTGTTTATCTGAGATCACACCGCACACAGTCACATCCATCATAATCTATGATTTGCATCTTGTTCATCTTTCAAATAGTATTATGACTGGATCCTCTATTTGACTTGGAAGCCATTAAAGTTACCTTGAAGAAATCCTAATATATGCATATATTCTCAGGATAAGTTTGATACGATTTTAAATTACTATAAAATAATAAAAAGTCCTATTCACCCCCCTCTAGGACATATTGGCATATTCCCACTTCAACTAAAGCGGTCATTACCACAATTTCAATTGGTATCAAAGCGGGTCTCTCTTAAGGGCTTCACCACCTAGAGAGTGATCTTGACTGAAGTTGGTAATATGGCCAAAGGAGAGGGCTCGTCGGTCACTGGACCTCCAGTATTTGATAGATCAAATTATGTGTACTAGAAGGCTAGAATGAATTACTTTCTGAGATCTTTGGATCATGATGTTTAGGACATTGTTGAAAAAAGATATGTGCCACCAACCGAACAAATAGTACTTAAAAATGACACAACTATCACCAAACCAAAATCCAAAGAAATGTGGAAAACATTCTATAAAGAAAACCAAACATATGAAGCTAAAGCTATGAATGTTATCTATTGTGTTGTGTCCTAAGAAGTGTTCAATCAAATCAGTATGTGTGGGAAAACTAAAGAAGCATGAGACTTGTTGGAAACAACCCATGAAGGAACAAGCACTATGAAGAGATCCAAACTGCAACTCCTAACATCACAGTTTGAGAGTCTTAGAATGGAAGAGCATGAGACCTTCGTGGAGTTTTTCACAAAACTGAACATCATCTGTAACTCCATGGGTGGATTAAGTGAAAAAGTTTTGGTCTCAAAAATCAGTAGGAAAATACTAAGATCATTACCGGAACGATTTAATCCCAAAGTAACAACCATTGAAAAGTGTAGAAACATAGATGAGATGAAAGTAGAATAACTGGTAGGTTCCCTACACACATTTGAACTACACTTCAAACAAACCCATACATCCAAAACTACTATCCTCAAAACTTCAAAGAATACAACAAATGAGGACATTGAAAGTGAAAGAGAAAACAAAGATGAGGAAGTGGCCTTATTGGCGCAACGGTTCAGAAAGTTCTCTCAAAAAAATCATGGTCGTCCATTTAAAGGAAGACAGGTGGACAATAAACATTTCATGGGTAAATCTGGTAAAAAGTCCAAGGAACCACAATGTTATACCTATCGAAAGTTTGGACACCTGTCCACTAAATGTCTGAATAGGAAAACCAAAGGAAAAAAGCGATGGCAACCACATGGGATGACACGGAAGAGTCAAACTCAGAATGTAGCGACTCAGAGAGCGATGGAGACCAAAAATCTCTGAACATTCTTATGGTCTCCACTACCTCAACCATTCCCATTGAAACCGAGAATGATGAAGAACCGTTGGCCACTAAATCATTTCCATCAGACAATGAGGAAACTGAGAAAGAAGAAGAAGAACAGGATAAACTATAGGATGCTTACAATCAACTCTACATTCATAGCATCAATATCCTTAAAAGACTTGGAATAACTGAAAATAAAAATAAATTGCTGCAAAAAGATTTGGAAAAAACATTAGAAATTAATACACACCTAATTAATGATTTACAGTAATACCACTCAGATAATGATAGACTAGAAAGAATCAATATCTTCCTTAAATCTGAGTCTGAAAAACTAAACAAACAGGCTGAGCTATTAAAAGATAAGAACATGCTCCTTCAAAATGAAAATCACACACTTCTGTTAGATTTAGAAAAATACAGAAAATCTACTAAGATAAACTATAAGTTTTCCCAGAGTTGTGAAAAATTAGAAAAACTCTTAGGGATGGGAAGACCCGGAAAAGACAAGAGTGGCTTTGAATATGATAAGTTTAAGACAAAATCTGGAAATATAGCACAGGTGGCTGAAAATTCTACTACTTCAAGAAGTAAAATAAGACCTACTTCTGTATGTCATTCATGTGGTGATTCTGGTCATTATAAGTTTGAATGCATGTCACCTAGGAGGACTCAACATTATTCTGGTCAAAGTCATACCAGTAAATATAGACCAACCAGAAGAACAATGTAAAATGTCAGGAGTCCACCTAGGAATATGGATAGAGGACATACACATCCATCACCACCCAGAATGACTAATAGAACGAAGGAG
Source organism: Magnolia changhungtana (assembly GCA_030180095.1). Lineage (NCBI taxonomy): Eukaryota > Viridiplantae > Streptophyta > Magnoliopsida > Magnoliales > Magnoliaceae > Magnolia > Magnolia changhungtana. The sequence goes on along the minus strand of JASAUF010000426.1, from coordinate 851,653 downwards.
TTATTGAATTAAGTGGCTGAATTAAACAAGAGAACTAATGAAATGGAGAGACAAGAAAACACGATTCAGGTGCCCAACTTGATTAAAGAAACAAAAACTACCACAATTAGAAATCCTGTTACAGAATGGGTAGTGAAAGAAAAGAAAAATTGCCTTGTTACTCACTCAAATCATATAACAGGCAATGATGTTAAGTGGTACTTGGACAGCGAATGCTCAAGACATGTCACGGACGATAAATCCCTTCTTTCAAACTATTCAGATCTTAATGATGGGATAGTCACCTATGGAGATGGAAGCATTGCTAAGGTAATTGGACAAGGAATTATCAAAGAAATAAATATGCTCAAAAATGAGAATGCCCTTTATATAAAAGGATTGACGCATATGTTGAGGCACAAAAAATATCTCGTTAGAGTGGTCAGAGAATTCCATGATATAAATCCATGTCTGGGGGTATTTTGGTAAAAATCCCGTCCGTGGATATTTTGGTAAAAATCCATGTTCAGGGGTAGTTTAGATATCCAAGGGTAGTTTAGGTATTTTCGTAAAAGGTATTACAAAGGGTAGTTTGGTAAAAAGGGGTGCACAAGTGTCATTTTAATGGAAAGAAGTTGTACACCACCATTTAAGAGAAAGCTTGGTGGACACCTTGGTTTAAGAGAAGATGTATATGTTTGAAGGAATAAGTGTAAGTGCTATAGTTTATATCCCTGTTGGTTGTCAAATTTGTGGTGTCAAAATCTCTGTTATATAACTTGCATAAGCAAAGCTCTCTCAAAGATCAACATTCATGAATAAGTAAAGCTCACAACAAGCAAAGCTCACAAGTACAAAGATCAACATTCATGAACAAGTAAAGCTCACAACAAGCAAAGCTCACAAGTACAAAGATCAACCTTGACTGCAAGTATTGCTCACAAGACAAGACTCAAGAATGCAAAACTTCAAGAAGAGTACAAGGCAGTTCGTAAAGAACTCAAGACACTTTCAAGGTTGAGCTACATCAAGATTTTAAGATTGAACTACATCAAGACTTCAAGGCTTAAACTTCAAGGTCACTTGTTCCTAATGTTTCAATGTCCTTACTTCATGATTGGGGTTTGATTGACCATATATTGACCTTAGAAGTAGGCCATTTTGGATACATAAGTCATATGTTTATGTTACATGAGTTTGGGCAGTTCGAAGACTTGTCCTAGGCTTTCTTCGACTAGTCTTAGCTTTGTTTCGACCAGTCCAAAAAATTCCTTGATCAGTCGTGAGCTTGTTACAAAAGTCGAATATTTTCTGTTAGGCTTCGACTTGTCCAGGAATCTGTTCGACCAGTCGAAGGAACAGTGTCGACTGCATCTTCGACCAGTCGAAGGTCTTCGACTCAAAGTCCAGCGATTATTTACAGGGTTTTTGATCAGTCGAAGGAGACTTCGACAAGTAGTAGAACGGTCAAAGCTTTTTGCGCCCGATTTTTTTCAAATCTGTTACTTTTTCGACTAGTCAAAGAGCTCCCTAGACCATTCGAAGACGCGATCTGCTCACCTATAAATAAAACACGAATCTCAAAAGAATTCAACGAATTAATTAATCCATTCAAGCCAACCTTCGTCAAACTTCTGAGTGATAATTCTGTTCTCCATCTAAGCTAAGTGTGCTTATTTAATACTCTCTTTCTTTAGCTTTGTTTAATTGATTTTGTTTCTGCTATTCCAATCTAATTTGATAAGAGGAATTGTTATTCCCTTTCTTTGGAATCAAAATCAATTAAGCCAAGCCCTATTTAGTTTAATTTAAAATCTATTAGAACTAGAACCATTGTAATTGAGTACTGGACATTGAACTTGGACATTCAATCATTTACACTGACTTGGTTCTACCGGGCTGCTACTATGAAGGAGATAATCAGGTATTTTATATGTAATTGTAAATTCCTTTCTGTTTTAGTTTCTTTCAAGATTTGCCAGAAAAATCTTGTTGTATTAGTTATTTGAGGAGAGCCAGGAAAACTCATAAGTGGGGTTTTTTTAATTGTGTAAGCCCACAGACAAAGACACAATTGTAAAGGTTTTTGGTGAACCTGTGAAAACCTATTTTGTTAGTGAACGCTAATATCCCCTGTGTGAGGATAATAGGAGTGGAGTAGCATTCTGTGTGGCCGTTGTTTAACAGTTGGTGAACACACAGGTGAACCACTATGATCCCTTGTGTTGTAGTTGAATGATTTATATTTATAATCTTTAATTATTTATGTGTGGGATGTATGTATGGTGGTGAATGTTGTAATCATTTAATTCAAGCATTGTGAGAATTTTGTAATAGTTTAGAATTTATTTTCTGCTATTCCTTTATCAGCTTGAAATTCAATTTCCTTTAAAGTTGTTCCAGCAAGGTTGCCCTGCTATTTTTATGGTGTATGGCTGTCCCTAGAACAATACATTTGTGATTACAATTTATTTCAGTACAATTTGTGTTTATTTCTGTATTCCTCTTCAGTTTGAGATTTGATACAAAGATCTTTCTATAAATAAGGTTGTCTTGCCATAAACTCTGGTTTTTGGTGTAAGGTTGTCCTTAGAACAACATTTGTATCAACCTCTCAAGATCTGAATTTTGAAGTTGTTTTACTTTCCTGCATTGTGATTTATTTTGGCTATCATATTCTTTTTAATTCCGCTGTTATAAGTTTTATTTGGCATTGTCCTATTCCCCCCCCCCCCCTAGGACATATAGCTAGGCCTTTTCAAGTGGTATCAGAGACTAATAGCTCATTCTTATTGCTTTCTATTTGGATTTATTTCTTGAGCTAACGATCTAAGCTATATAAAAAGATGTCAAATTTTGATAGCCTTTCAGTCACTAGGCCTCCCCCATTTGATGGCTCCAACTATGCCTATTGGAAAGCCAGAATGAGGATCTTCCTAAAATCAATGGACGAGAGTGTGTGGCGAGCCACAATGACTGAATGGAACCCTCCTACACTTGAAGTAATTGAATCCGACAGTTCAAAAACTATGTCTGTACTTGCTTATTATTTATGGACCACCATTCAGAAAAGTGAGTATAGTGCCAATGCTAAAGCACTAAATGCAATCACTTGCGCACTATCACCGGATGAGTTCAAAAGAATCATTTCCTGTAATAATGCAAAGCAAGCTTGGGGTATACTAGAAATGACACATGAGGGTACATCAATTGTCAAAAAGTCTAAAGTCCAACTCCTCACAACCAAATTTGAAGAAATTCATATGGAGGAAAATGAAATGTTTATAGACTTTTACACTAGACTAAATGACATTGTAAACTCAATGTGGGGTCTTGGTGATAAAATCCCAGAAAGTAAAGTGTGTGCAAAGATACTACGCTCACTTCCTGAACGGTTCAATTCTAAAGTAACCGCGATCCAGGAACTTCGTGATACGGATAATATGAGGGTAGAAGAACTAGTTGGTTCCTTACAAACCTACGAGTTAAACTTTAAAGCTCCTAAAGGTAAATCTATCGCACTAAAATCCTCTAAATCTAATTCCGAAGAAAATTCTGATTCAGAAGATGATATGGCTCTTTTAGCTAAGAAATTTTACAAGATTTTCAAAAGCAAGAAAAGGGTTGATTTTCAAAAATCGAATGATAAAAAGAAGTTTAGAGCCAAAACTCGAAAATCTTTGAAAGATAGTCAATGTTACAATTGTCAAGAATATGGGCACTTAGCAAATAGATGTCCTAAAAAGGACAAACCCAAGAAGAAGGGTATGTTGGCTACATGGGATGAATCATATGATTCTGAAGCTTCTTATGAATCAAAAGATTCTGAAACTGAGTCGGGCAATGAAGTTAAAGCTCTTATGACTCTAGCCAAATTCACATTTTCAGATAATGACTCAACAAGTGAAGAAAATCTGAGCAGTGAATGTGAAAATGAAGATGATCTTCAAGACGCTTACAATGCCCTATATAAGGAAAGTTATAAAATTGCTGTCAAACTTAAACTTCAAAAAGAAAAGTTTTCTAAACTCAAAGAATGTTTTGAATCACTTGTCTTAGAAAAATCACAAATTTCTGATTTTTTTGAAAAATCAAAATGCGATTTGGAATTCAAAAACTCCCTAATTGTTGATTTGAAATCTGAAATTGAGAAACTCAAAAATGAAGTATCTTCTCTTCTGATCCAATAGGACACATGGAAATATGCCCAAGGTGATCCAAAGTTAGAAAAACTTTTATCTGGATCAAAAAAATGTGGCGATCTATCCGGGTTCGGCTATGATAAAAATTTATCTCATAAACAAAAGTATACTCCTCCTATGTTTGTGAAAGGTGAGTCCTCAAACTCAAAAGGGAAAAGTATTTATCAAGGTTTTTCTAGAAATTCAAAAACTCTTCAAATACCTAGAAGCAACCATGTCAACATTAATCAGAAATGAAATCCACTAGCTGAAAAGATAGTAAATTTACTCAAGGAGCTCTTAAAATCTAACTCTATAGGTTTTTCCTACAACTATAAACAAAAGAAGACCAACTATGTTCCTAAACCCAAAACAGTTATGAAATAGGTTCCTAAAGTTTCCTGCTTGGTTGTTCACACTGCTTTCAAAGCAACAAGTCATTCAAAGTGGTACCTAGACAGTGGATGCTCTAGGCATATGACAGGTGATAAAGCTTTATTCACGGATCTAAAAGATATGACTAATGGTTCAGTCACATTTGGTGATGGTAGCAACTCCAAGATTATAGGCCAAGGTACGGTTCAACTTTTTAATCTTCCTGTGTTTAAAAACATTTTATATGTTGAAGGTTTAAAACATAACTTGATTAGCATATCACAAATATGTGATAATAACCATAGTGTTCGGTTCTCTAATCAAAGCTGTGAGATACTAAACAATAAGGGTTCTGTAATATTAACTGGATGTAGAACGTCTGAAAATTGCTATATTATTAGCGAATCCAGCTCATCTAATCAAACATGTTACATGATCCATACAAACGAGACTGATTTATGGCACAAACGTCTTGGACATGTACATTATCGAAATTTATATAGATTGAGCAAACGAGAACTTATAAGAGGTTTACCCAAACTTCAGAAATTAGATAAAATATGTGGTGAGTGCCAAATAGGCAAACAAACAAGGAACTCACACAAAAAGGTGAATTCAAATGCCACATTAAGACCACTCGAACTCCACCACATGGATCTAATAGGACCTACCAGAACGGAAAGTCGTGGTGGAAAAAAGTATATCCTGGTAATAGTTGATGACTTTACCAGATTCACATGGGTAGTCTTCTTAACGGATAAATCTGAAACCCTTGAAGAAGTAAGAAAAGTTCTCAAAAGGATTTAAACTGAAAATCTTCTCAAATCAGTAAGATTCGTAGTGATCATGGATCTGAATTTGAGAATAGCAATTTTGAGAAGTTCTGTACCGACCAAGGAATATTACATGAATTCTCAGCTCCCAAAACTCCACAATAAAATGGAATTGTGGAAAGAAAGAATAGGGTGCTTCAAGAAATGGCCAATGTCATGTTAAATAGCATGAAGCTCTCTAAAAATCTTTGGGCTAAAGCTGTCAACACAGCTTGCTATATTATTAACCGAGTTTACACTAGCAAAAATAATAACAAAACGGCTTACGAATTGTGGTTCAATAAAAAGCCTACTGTCAAATACTTTCGAGTTTTTGGCAGCAAGTGCTATATTTTATGAGATCGTGAAAATTTGGGAAAATCTGATACAAAGAGTGATGAAGGAATTTTTCTAGGATATTCCTTAAACAGTCGAGCTTATAGGGTTCTGAACAAAAGAACAGGTGTGATTCAAGAGTCCATCAATTTTATCATTGATGATCACTTAAATACGTCAATCCCTAATTCAGATAATGATGAAGTTCTAATCATTGATAAACCCGATACTTTATCAAATCAGACTGACTCTGAGTTGAGAACTGTTAAAGATCATCCAACCACTTAAATTCTTGGAAACCCTCTCACCGGTGTTCGCACCCGTAGACAACTTGAGGATATATGTAATTATGTATGTTTTACATCCCAAATTGAACCATCTAATGTAAAAGAAGCTCTTGCTGATAAGAACTGGATTATTGCAATGCAAGAAGAACTTAACCAATTCATAAGAAATGATGTTTGGTATCTCGTACCAAGACCTAAAGATAAACACATCATTGGAACAAAATGGATTTTCAAAAATAAGTCTGACGAGCGTGGAAATATAATTAGAAACAAGGCTAGACTAGTGGTGCAAGGTTATACTTAAATTGAAGGAATTGATTTTGATAAAACTTTTGCACCAGTAGCACGTCTTGAATTTATCAGACTATTTATACCCATTGCATGTTTTAGAAAGATAAAGATCTATCAAATGGATGTGAAAAGTGCTTTTCTAAATGGCGACTTACATGAAGAAGTCTATGTTGAACAGCCAATGGGTTTTGAAGATCCCAAAAATACTAATCATGTGTATCAGCTTAAAAAGGCACTTTATGGATTAAAACAAGCACTTAGGGCATGGTATGAGAAACTAACAAAACTTCTTTTAAGTCATGATTTTCAAATGGGATCTGTTGATAAAACTTTATTTGTTAAAAAACATAATGATCATATCTTAATAGTACAGATTTATGTTGATGATATCATTTATGGATCAACTTGTACTGACTTGACTACTGAGTTTGCAGATTTGATGAAATCACAGTTTGAAATGAGCATGGTAGGGGAATTGACTTATTTTCTTGGATTGCAAGTAAAGCAACAACCTGAAAGAATATTCACTTCTCAATCTAAGTATGCTTTGAATCTAATCAAGAGATTTGGATTTGAGAATGGCAAAAAATTTCGATACTCTCATGAGTACTACCCTGAAACTCTCAAAAGACTCTAATGGTAAAAATATTGATTCAAAACTTTATCGGAGTATGATTGGTAATTTGTTATATTTAACTATAGTAGACACGATATTTCTCTAAGTGTTGGTATTTGCGCAAGATATCAAACTGATCCAAAAGAATCACACTTGAATGCTGTCAAGCGGATTATTAGATATGTCGCAAGTACTGTAAATCTTGGTCTCTGGTATCCTCATGAGACTAGTTCCAATTAGCTGGTTACTCAGATGCTGACTGGGCTAGTAATCTAGATGATAGAAAATCAACCAGTGGTGGTTGCTTTTACATTGGAAATTGTCTAATTTCCTGGTTAGTAAGAAACAAAATTCTATATCACTTTCAACAGTTGAAGCTGAGTATATCGCAGCTGGTAATGCATGTACACAGCTTGTTTGGATGCAACGAATGCTAAGTGATTATGGAATTAAACAGGATTCTATGTAATTACATTATGATAATTCCAGTGCGATAAATATTTTAAAAAATCCTATTCAGCATTCTCGTACTAAGCACATTGACATTAGATTTCATTATATTTAGGAATTAGTAGAAGAAAAAGTTATATCTCTGGAATATATTCCTACCGAAGATCAACGAGCTGATATTTTCACAAAACCTCTTGATAAAAGCAGGTTTAAAAAGATGAAATTTGATCTTGGCATGTGCATTTTAAAATGATTATTTATGCCTATTTGTATCATAGTGTATATATTTGCTAGGTTGATTCCCAATTTTTGTATAATTTGCAAGATAAATGAATTTTTGGACATTCTTCGACCAGTTGTGAGTATACTCGACTAGTTGACCTTCGACCGGTCGTAGATACCCACGACCAGTCGTAGATCTCAGGAATCACTTAAAATTTGGGGATTTTTCTTTCTTCCTCATTCCGTTTATCTTTTCTAAGGAGCCGAGCTTCGACTTGTCGAACCCACTGTTCTTGTTCTTCAAGTTTAGTATTCCATATGCGTTTTTCTTGCAAATCTGTGTCTAGATTGTTTCCTTTTCTAACTTGAAGCTTTCAATTTTGGATTTCATTGAGATTTGGGGTTTGTATTAAGAAAAATTTGTTTTGAGTAAACCCACTTCTCAATCATTTGCAACTTCTTATTTCCTTGTTATTATTGTTGCAAATGGCTACTAGAGGTAGAAAAACTACTTCCCGTGGTCCTTCTTCTTCCTCCAGATCGACCAAGCATCATCTTCTTGTTCTTAATGATGATCCATCTTATGTTACGGACATTAGATCTCGTAATGTTATTGTTGAACATCCTGTTGATATTAATCATATTTCACCTTTTGACATCCTTCCTGTGCTTGAAGCTGTAGGTTGGGTTAACTTATTACATTGGGGTGAGCCAGCATACCGGTCCATTGCCCAATCCATGTTTACATGGATTAGTGACTTCTCACAGGATAATTTAACTTTTAAAATATCTACGAGTGAAGGGCTATTTGACATTGATCGTCATTTAATTTCAGCCCTTATGGATATTCCTGTGAATGATGAGGGTATTCCTGTTCATAATTTGACTGATAAACCCTTAGTGTCTGAAAAATGTATGCTTACTAGAGACTTGTGCAACATGGATGTTCACTGGACTAAAAAAGGGAATGTGCTTCCCTTAAGGTATTTGTTACGCAAATACAGAGTTCTTCACAAAATCTTTGTGTCTAATCTGTATCCTCGTTCGGGTAATAAAACTGACTTGACCTCGTTTATGGTTCGTGTTATCCATGCTATTGCCAGTGGTACTCAGATTTGTTTACCATCCTTAATCTGTCATTTCATTCTTCAGTTTAGACTCCATCCTGGTCATAGTGACATTCCTTTTGGCTATTTAATGACTGTATTGGCTACACATATGTTAGTCGATATGCCGGTTGATGAGGCACCTATCCATCATCTGATTTTCAACAAATCTAATATCAATAAGATGAAGCTGGAATTATTTCCTGAATAAGGTGGTGGTGGTGATGGTCATGAAGAAGCTGGTGATGACATTAATATGGATGACATTTTTGAGGAACTGGATTCTGATTCAACAAATGATCCAGATTTTGAACCATCTGATGTTGATGCATGTCTGAGTGCATTGGAGGATAAAGTTGAGAATATAAATGTAAAGATGGAAAACATGTCGGTTGCTCATGATTTACAATTCAAGTACATGCGTAAATATCTTAGGCGATTGAACAAAGGCATGTACCAACTTGATCCCTCTATTCCTGCTCCGTCATCTGGTTCTAGTTCTGATTAGTTTATATGGAATTTTCTGGTCTATAATAACTTTATAACTTAGCACTAGGTTGACTGATTTGGAGTTGAATACTATCTTTGTTTTATACTGGGTATTTGTTCTATGTGAAACTATGCTGATTTTAAGTTAGATATTATCTGTTTTTCTGCTATAATCTCGTAACTCCTCATGTTTACTCTCATATATCCCTTTATTTAGTTCTCCTTTATTATTGTTTACTTTGTCATATTGTGACAAAAGGGGGAGAATGGTTTGTTCTTAACGATGTGATTGTGAGAGAAGTAGCATTGGTTATGTTACTCAGGGGGAGTATTGTCTGAATCAGTTAAATGAACTGGTTGAATGTTGAATGTTGCATATTGAATATTAATTTACAGGTTAACCAGTTGTTTTACTTTATGATGATCTTGGTTATATGTTTTGTCTCTAATTTGACAAAGGAGGAGATTGTAAGTGTAATAGTTTATATCCCTGTTGGTTGTCAAATGTGTGGTGCCAAAATCTCTGTTATATAACTTACATAAGCAAAGCTCTCTCAAAGATCAACATTCATGAACAAGTAAAGCTCACAACAAGCAAAGCTCACAAGTACAAAGATCAACCTTGACTGCAAGTATTGCTCACAAGACAAGACTCAAGAATGCAAGACTTTAAGAAGAGTACAAGGCAGTTCGTAAAGAACTCAAGACACTTTCAAGGTTGAGCTACATCAAGATTTCAAGATTGAACTACATCAAGACTTCAAGGCTTAAACTTCAAGGTCACTTATTCCTAATGTTTCAATGTCCTTCATGATTGGGGTTTGATTGACCGTAGGTTGACCTTAGAAGTAGGCCATTTTGGATACATAAGTCATATGTTTATGTTACATGAGTTTGGGCAGTTCGAAGACTTGTCCTAGGCTTTCTTCGACTAGTCTTAGCTTTGCTTCGACCAGTCCAAGAAATTCCTTGATCAGTCGTGAGTTTGTTATAAAAGTCAGATATTTTCTGTTAGGCTTCGACTTGTCCAGGAATCTGTTCGACCAGTCGAAGGAACAGTGTCAACTGTATCTTCGACCAGTCGAAGGTCTTCGACTCAAAGTCCAGCGATTATTTACAGGGTCTTCGACCAGTCGAAGGAGACCTTCAACCAGTTGTAGAACGGTCAAAGCTTATCGCGCCCAATTTTTTTCAAATCTGTTAGTTATTCAACTAGTTGAAGAGCTCCCTAGACTAGTCAAAGATGCGATCTGCTCACCTATAAATAGAGCACAAATCTCAGAAGAATTCAATGAATTAATTAATCCATTCAAGCTAATCTTCATCAAACTTCTGAGTGATAATTTTGTGCTCCATCTAAGCTAAGTGTGCTTATTTAATACTCTCTTTCTTTAGCTTTGTTTAATTGATTTTGTTTCTGTTATTCCAATCTAATTTGATAAGAGGAATTGTTATTCCCTTTCTTTGGAATCAAAATCAATTAAGGCAAGCCCTATTTGGTTTAATTTAAAATCTATTATAACTAGAACCATTGTAATTGAGTACTGGACATTAAACTTGGACATTCAATCATTTACTCTGACTTGGTTCTACCGGGCTGCTACTACGATGGAGATAATCAGGTACTTTACATTTAATTGTAAATTCCTTTCCGTTTTGGTTTCTTTCAAGATTTGCCAGAAAAATCTTGTTGTATTGGTTATCTGAGGAGAGCCAGGAAAACTCAGAAGTGAGGTTTTTTTTATTGTGTAAGCTGATGTTTTATTTAAACCAACATGATTTAAATGATTTTTCACTCGCAAGTATACGAATCAGATGTAGATATGGTACGTGTTACGAGATCGTTCCCACGAGGACTAATCATCACAATTCAAATTTATGACTCTCCTTAACTAATCCAACAAATAATGGAATGAACTATTAAGCACAATTCTATGAAAAATAATTAAAAATAGGGAGGAAAATTCAATCAGAGAAAAAGCACTAGGACTTTCGAATCCACCCCTAATTATCCTAACCCTTGTTTCGTCTGTTGATTCACCTTAATCTAGATTGATACCACTTATATAGAGAAAGCACAATCTGCGTCCTTAATCGGGCATACAGAATGTCTAATTCCTTTAAGCAATGCCATGAATAACATATCCCATGTCCTTGGTCGGGCACATGGAATGTACAGTTCATTAAAGCACCCTGTTTCTTCCTCTATAGGAAACCTGTTCTTGATCAGACACAAGCACCTACAATAAGCATCCAAACAACATCCATATATATACTTTGGTCAAGTTCATAGATGGAGAAGTATAGAATTTAAACCAATCAAACCCACTTAGAGAAAGAAACACACCAATCAAATCAAAGTAAAATCAAAATATAACAAGAGTATTCAAATTAGGGGTTTCATCTCAGCCCTAGCTGAAAGATTAGTGACCCATAAAATCCATTAAAAAGATGGATAAACAATATTCATAAAAAAACATCAAACCGATCTCTCTCTCTCTCTCTCTCTCTCTCTCTCCTTTCTTCTCTTCTCTGAATCTGCTATTTTCCTCTGGATCTGGAATTCTCCACTTTTTGAATGCCCTTCCTCATGTTTTACAACTCTTTTTATAGCTGATGGAGTGGCTGGAGTGGTGAAAATCAGATTTGGGAAGCTTTCGCACGCGCAGCAAAAACCTTTTCGCAGCCAAGTTTGGGACCTCGAAATACCATACTTTCCTCGTTCAAATTCCAACAAACACCGTCCCTTAGGACTTTCTTGGGTCCTCTATATGATGGACGGTTCAGATCTGCCATATGATCAAAGATGGTGGCCCACAACCGCTTGGAAAACCGGATTTCTTAATTTGTGTGAAACTTTCGCACCCTTTCGCTGTCGCGATCGGTGGGCCCCACAGAAGTATTTTCTGGAAAATCCACCCCGTCTATTGGATTCAGGATGAAATTTCAGTGAAGAATAGGTAGTTTTGAACATCCATTGATGCGTCCCAGAGAAGAAAACACAAAAAGATCAGATTTGGACGTTGCAGGGCAGCCCTTTTGTGGCCTCTGTACCGCACACGTGTGTACGCATGGGTGTAAAGTAGAAACATGGTTTTGAAGTGCTCGAGCCCATCTTCAAGATGGACGGCTCAGATCTTCCGTACCGGTGATGTGTGGGGCCCACTAGCGTCCGTAAAAATGGACAATGGCCGTCCGTTTCAGGCTAGCTGAAGCGGCAGCTGCTTTGCCGTGGCGGGTGCGATTTTGGAAGGCGGTCAGCGCCTCTGCTGCTGTGGTGCAGCTCTAGAGCACGTGTGTACACCATGTACACACGTTGTACATACGGGCTCACTGTAATGTAATTCGTAAATCCACTCCGACCATCTGTTTTCCCATCCAATTTTAACAGTTGAGACCAAATTTGAAGTATATTCATTATCGTGGGCCCAGAATCAACGGTTTATGGACTGATCTGTCGGTTGGGGCACTTCCTAGTGATCCGAGGGCTGAAATTTGAAATGTACATTAATTTATGTCCCTAATCCCATGTATAAAGTTTCAAGCCAATTGATGGAGGGAACCATGTGATCTTTCATTCTCGGACCGATTTCGGGCCTCTTTAAACGTGAACGGCTTGATTTCCTCGGGTCCCGGCATGTAAATTCTTCAATATTGGTCCTCTGAGGTTCATCCCGTGCTCTGGTAATTTCGGAGAGTCAAATCCATGCTTTTAACATCATTTTTCAATACACGCTCCTAATTTCATCCTGTAATAAAAACACAATTAAAATATAGCATTAAGCATTATCATGTATGTAAAATCAGGTAATATCTGGGGTCTGAGATGCAATATTCGACCCTCATCACAACCCCCAACCAGCATTTTGCTAGTCCCGAGCAAAACATGCGAAAAATAATTTCAGAAATAAAGGACAATTCCTGTAAACTCAAATGATGTGTGAACAGATAGTTGAGATGTGAAAATTCTAAAATTCATCAATGGTGAGAAAATTTTTCTCCTGAAATCAAGCTTACAGTAAACTTCATAATCAAGTTTAAAATATTAATCCATTAATTAGAACATTTTTAAAGATTGAGTTCCATGAGTGTATAGTGTAACCTCGACTCACAGTCATTAAGGTCATGACATCATTGGAGTTCGTGACAACCAAACCTGTAACCAACACTAGCATTTTAGGTTAACTTTCCATTCAACCAGCCTTTGATTTTCTTTATGAATAGTAACGCCAATGAGGAAAATCAAATTCTCACCTATAGGGAGCAAACCTATGGTGAAAACTTGTCGCCTAACTTCCTTTTTTTTTCTTTTTTTTTTTTTTCATATGTTAACTATGGAGAATCAAATCTACACCTATAGGGAGCAAACCTATGGTGAAGATTATGTGACTTAGCCTTTTCTCTTCTTCTTTATAAACTGATGCTAATAAAAAAAAAATTTCAGGCTAGTTCCTTTCATGCTTTAATGATCACCATGTTACCATTTAACATCGAACTGAAAACTTAATGTGTAAGTGAGATCTGATATGTGCAATCCTGGCTCAATCAATGTTTACAACTTCTAATCATGGATTAACAATTCAAACTTAACTGTGAAATCTACCAGACAACTGAATCCAAGAGTCATAAATTACTCACATTCTGTATCTTGTAATTTCAAAATCACAACTATCCTTCAAAATCACTTCAAATTCAACAGAAATTCCAGAAAAAATGTTAAAATTTTCACCAATTTTGCTCAAGACCAAGAAAATACTGATTAGGTAACCTAATCTCCCACCCCCAACCTAAAATCTACATTGTCCTAAATGTAAAAGAAATAAGCATGCGATGCACATGAGACAACAAAAAGAAAAGAAGAATGATGGAGAGATAGTACCTGGATGAAGAATCAAGAGGCTTTTCCAAAATTATCAATGTAAGAGCGAGTTAGCACAAGAGAGAAATTAACAGAAGAAAAATTAACAAAAAGAAAAATAAAAGAAGATTCTACCTATACCACTTTCGCAGGTGCTCTCGATTGCATTTAGCGCATGTAACAAGCCTTTAAACCCCTAGGTTACCCCTAGTGGACGAGTTGTAGTCTCGTGAGGGTTTGCAATAATGTTACCCACAAACATTGAAGTAACTAACTAGGAAAAAAAATATACTCAAACAAAAGGCTGGGTTGCCTCCCAGGAGCGCTAAGTTTAATGTCTTCAGCCAGACAAGAACGGACCATAAATGAACTTATCTTTATAACCAGGGTCCGCCAAAGAGATTACCTCAACACCGTGATTAACCGATCCCAGACAAGTGATGTGAGTTCCCATGAACTGTGCTATCTGAAAGGAGGTAACTGACACTGTCGTCAAATAATTTAAGGACTTCTGCTCGAACGACTTCTTCCATGTTAGGATCACGCTTCCTTTGCATTTCACACGACATTCCCGTAGCATGATCCATACATACAGTGGGGCATACTCCCTGTATTTCCGCTATCTTCCGTTCAATTGCTGCCTTATATGTTCTAAGAAAATTAAGCGACACGCTTTCTTTTTGTCTTCTTAGAGTTGAAGTCAGTCTTTGTCGGGAGAGTCTCAGAGGGATGAAGCGATTCCACTTTCGCTCTTCATTTTTCAGTCTCCAATATAGGAGTAGAGTCGAGCAGTGCATTGACTTCCTGGATGGCACTATCGATGTCAAAGTCCATGCCATATTGTGCTAAGCAGGTCTCAAGTGGATCTTCAAAAGATTTACGGAAGGAGTCCTGCACTAGACTCTCGATCATGTCCACTTTAAAGATGTCATTCAAATCTGCGGATTGTTGTCCTGCATTAAAAACATTAAGTTTAATATTCATGTTACCAAAGGACAACTTCATAACTCCATTTCAACAATTTATAATAGCATTAGATGTGGCCAAAAATGGACGACCCAAAATGACTGGGATCTGACTATGAGGATTCTGGACAGGCTGAGTATCTATAACTATGAAATCCACTGGAAAATAAAATTTATCAACCTAAATTAACACATCTTCAATAACACCCCGGGGCACCTTGACAGATCTATCAGCTAATTGTAATGTTATTTTAGTCGGTTTCAACTCACCAAGTCCTAACTGCTCATAAACCGAATATGGTAACAAATTGACGCTCGCCCCTAAATCAAGCAATGCCTTCCCGATCTTTTGATCTCCTATGCCGCAAGAAATGGTGGGAGCTCCTGGATCCCTAAATTTAGGAGGGATATTATGTTGGATCATAGAGCTGAGTTGCTCTGCAAGGAAGACTTTCTTATGAACATTCTGCTTACGCTTTTGAGTGCATAAATCTTTAAGAAACTTAGCGTACGCAGGGACTTGCTTGATGGCATCAAGTAACGGAATGTTGACTTGCACTTTTTTAAACACATCCAGGATTTCATCAAAGTTGTTTCTTTTCTTCATTGGTGCCAGACGTTGAGGAAAGGGTGCTTTGGGCACATAGGGTGGCACATTAGTGTCTCTTGGAGAGTCAGAGAGCTTTTGGACTTTGGATGCATTAGTGTGTCTCTCTACTTCATCTTGATCTTCTGCTTTAGAATTTGATTCATCCCTAGGTATCTCTATTCTGTTGTCAATCTGTTTGCCTGACCTAAGGGTAGTGATCGATTTGGCTTGCTCATGATATTGACCTTGGTTAGAATTAGAGCCAATCTCATACTGTCCCTTTGGATTAGCCACAGGTTGACTAGGGAACTTGCCCTTCTCTCTCTCACTCAATGTGGCAGCTAGTTGACCCATTTGTACTTCCAGCTTGGCAATGGATTGCGCATTTGCATGTAAGCTTTGCTGGTTGGCTAGTAAGGTTTGTTGGGTGTCTTTTTGGAATTGGAGAGAACTCTGCATAAAAAGATTGAGTGTTTCCTCAAGAGATGGTTTCCGTGATTGTGAAGAGACTTGTTGATATTGCGGAAACTGTTGAAGTTGTTGATTGCCAGCTTGAGGGTAAGGTTGCATGGGAGGATTTCCAGATGGTCCTCCTTGTTGTGGTCCTTTTGCCCAAGAGAAATTTGGATGCCTAGCCCAACCTGGGTTGTAAGTTTCTGCGTAAGGATTATTCCCAGGTCTTTGAAAAGTGTTCATTGCATGTACTTGTTCAGAAAGAAGTTCTGGGATGCTGCACCAGATGGACAAGACTGCATAGGATGGGCAGGACTAGAACATATGGCACATGCCTCGACTTGAGCTGTTTGTGGAGGTCCATTATTTAATACCAGAGCATCAACTTTCTTTGTCAGGTTATCAAGCTTGGCGCACAAATCTGGCATGACTCCTATCTCATATATACCACCTCTCTTTTGTGGTTGGGGACTTCTGTCACCTCTATTTGAATAGTTCCATTGCTGGGAATTTTCACACAAGGTTTCAAAGAAGTTCCATGCTTCAACATCACTTTTGGTCATGAATGACCCTCCACTAGTGGCATCAACCATGCGACGGTTCTGAGGTGTCAAACCGTCATAGAAGTATTGAACCTGTTGCCACTTTTCAAAACCATGGTGTGGACATTTAAGAAGTAAGTCCTTCCATCTTTCCCAACATTCATGAAAGTGTTCTCCCTCTTTTTGTGTGAAATTAGTGATTTCTCTACGGAGAGCATTAGTTTTGTGAACAGGGAAGAACTTGTTTAAGAACTTCCTAGACAATTGGTCCCATGTAGTGATAGACCCAACTTCTAGAGAATTCAACCATGCTTTCGCCTTATCCTTCAAAGAAAAAGGAAAAAGGCGCAAACGGATTGAATCGTCTGAAAAGTTTTGAAACCTAAAGGTAGAGCAAATGTCTAGGAATTCTTTCACATGATGATATGGGTCCTCCTTGTCTAAACCATAAAAGGAATGCAACAACTGTATGACCCCAGTCTTAAGTTCAAAGTATGCTGCCGTGGTGGTGGGCAACACTATGCATGAAGGCGCATTGAATTGGACAGGAGCTGAATAATCTCTAAGAGCTTTAGTTCCATTCTCATCTGCCATTTCAAATAGGATGTTTCTAAATCTTCTACGAAAAGTTCTTTCTATTTCAGGATCAAAAGGTGCTAGTTCTAAGTTTAGAGATCTACGTCCTAGCATAAACTATGTTATTGCAATGTAAGAAAGAAAACCAAACTAAGATACAACCTAAGAGAAATAAAACTAGAACTATAAACTATGAGATTCTAAAACAAGTTAAAACTATGTCAACAAGAATGGGAAGAAAGAACCCAGGAAAGGAGATGATTGAAGTCAGAAGATTTAAGAAGCTCCTCCTTCACTTAGCAGCTTCCTTCACCAATTCCTGTAAATAAAAACAAAAACAAATTAAGTTTCCTAAAATAATGATAGAAAAATCCTAAGCAACGGTTAATTTCTTAAAAAAAAAAAAAGTTTCTAAAACTAGAAAATAGAAAGTTTCTAAATCCAAAGTTAGAAAATAAAAACCTAATTCTCAAAATAGAAAGTAGAGAAGACTGGAGAATTTAGAAAGATGTTACCAATTTGGAGATCTATGTTAGAATCCTGCAAAAGAAAACAAAACAAGTTAGTTTCTAAAACAGAAAATCTAAAATTAGAAATTTTCTAAAGAACAAAAAAAGAAGAGTTAGTTTCTAAAAAGGAAAGAAATCCTAGAATTAGAAAGTTACTAAAAATAAAAAGCTAAGTTAGTTTCTAAAAAGGAAAAAAAAATTTCTAAAACTAGAAAATAGAAAGTTACTTAAAAGAAGAATCTAAATCTAAAATTAGAAGCTAAAAAATTTCTAAAAAATAAAATCCTATTTCTAAAAATAGAAATTAGAAAGAGTAGAGAATTTAGAAAGGGATTACCAAATTAGAAATTTATGTCAAGACCCTACAAAATAGGAAATAGGTTAGTTTCTAACAAAAACTCTAATCTAAAGTTAATAAAATCCTAAGACTATGAATTATGATAAGAGAAAATCTTAAATCCAATTTGGAACAAAACAGTCCCCGGCAACGGCGCCAAAAACTTGATGTTTTATTTAAACCAACATGATTTAAATGATTTTTCACTCGCAAGTATACGAATCAGATGTAGATATGGTACGTGTTACGAGATCGTTCCCACGAGGACTGATCATCACAATTCAAATTTATGACTCTCCTTAACTAATCCAACAAATAATGGAATGAACTATTAAGCACAGTTCTATGAAAAACAATTAAAAATAGGGAAGAAAATTCAATCAGAGAAAAAGCACTAGGACTTTCGAATCCACCCCTAATTATCCTAACCCTTGTTTCCTCTGTTGATTCACCTTAATCTAGATTGATACCACTTATATAGAGAAAGCACAATCTGCGTCCTTAATCGGGCATACAGAATGTCTAATTCCTTTAAGCAATGCCATGAATAACATATCCCATGTCCTTGGCTCGCACATGGAATGTACAGATTCATTAAAGCACCACTGTTTCTTCCTCTATAGGAAACCTGTTCTTGATCAGACACAAGCACCTACAATAAGCATCCAAACAACATCCATATATATACTTTGGTCAAGTTCATAGATGGAGAAGTATAGAATTTAAACCAATCAAACCCACTTAGAGAAAGAAACACACCAATCAAATCAAAGTAAAATCAAAATATAACAAGAGTATTCAAATTAGGGGTTTCATCTCAGCCCTAGCTGAAAGATTAGTGACCCATAAAATCCATTAAAAAGATGGATAAACAATATTCATAAAAAAACATCAAACCGATCTCTCTCTCTCTCTCTCTCTCTCTCTCTCCTTTCTTCTCTTCTCTGAATCTGCTATTTTCCTCTGGATCTGGAATTCTCCACTTTTTGAATGCCCTTCCTCATGTTTTACAACTCTTTTTATAGCTGATGGAGTGGCTGGAGTGGTGAAAATCAGATTTGGGAAGCTGTCGCACGCGTGCCAAAAAAACCTTTTCGCAGCCAAGTTTGGGACCTCGAAATACCATACTTTCCTCGTTCAAATTCCAACAAACACCGTCCCTTAGGACTTTCTTGGGTCCTCTATATGATGGATGGTTCAGATCTTCCATATGATCAAAGATGGTGGCCCACAACCGCCTGGAAAACCGGATTTCTTAATTTGTGTGAAACTTTCGCACCCTTTCGCTGTCGTGATCGGTGGGCCCCACAGAAGTATTTTCTGGAAAATCCACCCCGTCCATTGGATTCAGGACGAAATTTCAGTCAAGAATAGGTAGTTTTGAACATCCATTGATGCGTCCCAGAGAAGAAAACACAAAAAGATCAGATTTGGACGTTGCAGGGCAGCCCTTTTGTGGCCTCTGTACCACACACGTGTGTACACATGGGTGTAAAGTAGAAACATAGTTTTGAAGTGCTCGAGCCCATCTTCAAGATGGACGGCTCAGATCTTCCGTACCGGTGATGTGTGGGGCCCACTAGCGTCCGCAAAAATGGACAGCGGCGTCCGTTCGCTGCTGCAGAAACGGCAACTGCCGTTGCCGTGGCGGGTGCGATTTTGGAAGGCGGTCAGCGCCTCTGCTGCTGTGGTGCAGCTCTAGAGCACGTGTGTACACCATGTACACACGTTGTACATATGGGCTCACTGTAATGTAATTCATAAATCCACTCCGACCATCTGTTTTTCCATCCAATTTTAACAGTTGAGACCAAATTTGAAGTATATTCTGTTATCAGGTGGGCCCAGAATCAACGGTTTATGGACTGATCTGTCAGTTGGGGCACTTCCCTAGTGATCCGAGATTTGAAATTTGAAATGTACGGTTAATTTATGTCCCTAATCCCATGTATAAAGTTTCAAGCCAATTGGATGGAGGGAACCATGTGATCTTTCATTCTGGACCAGTTTCGGGCCTCTTTAAACGTGAACGACTTGATTTCCTCGGGTCCCAGGCATGTAAATTCTTCAATATTGGTCCTCTGAGGTTCATCCCGTGCTCTGGTAATTTCGGAGAGTCAAATCCATGCTTTTAACATCATTTTTCAATACACGCTCCTAATTTCATCCTGTAATAAAAACACAATTAAAATATAGCATTAAGCATTATCGTGTATGTAAAATCAAGTAATATCTGGGGTCTGAGATGCAATATTCGACCCTCATCATAAGCCCACAGACAAAGACACAATTGTAAAGGTTTTGGGTGAACCTGTAAAAACCTATTTTGTTAGTGAACACTAATATCCCCTGTGTGAGGATATTACGAGTGGAGTAGCATTCTGTGTGGCTATTGTTTAACAGTTAGTGAACACACAGGCGAACCACTATAATCCCTTGTGCTGTGGTTGAATGATTTATATTTCTAATCTTTAATTATTTATGTGTGGGATGTATGTATGGTAGTGAATGTTGTAATCATTTAATTCAAGCATTGTGAGAATTTTGTAATAGTTTAGAATTTATTTTCTGCTATTCCTTTATCAGCTTGAAATTCAATTTCCTTTAAGTTGTTCCAGCAAGGTTGCCCTGCCATTTTTATGGTGTATGGCTGTCCCTAGAACAATACATTTGTGATTACAATTTATTTCAGTACAGTTTGTGTTTATTTCTGTAATCCTCTTTAGTTTGAGATTTGATACAAAGATCTTTCTAGAAATAAGGTTGTCCTACCATAAACTCTAATTTTTGGTGTAAGGTTGTCCTTAGAACAACATTTGTATCAACCTCTCAAGATCTGAATTTTAAGGTTGTTTTACTTTCCTGCATTGTGATTTATTTTGGCTATCATATTCCTTTTAATTCCGCTGTTATAAGTTTTATTTGGCATTGTCCTATTCACCCCCCCCCTCTAGGACATATAGCTAGGCCTTTTCAGTAAGTGGTGGTGATCACCACTTTTTAAGAGTGGTGGGGCCTATAAATACCTAACTCCTGCTTTATTTGAAGGGATTGGATTAGTTGAGAGATTAGTTGGTGGGGCAGGAAATGAGAGAGAAGAACGAGATAAGAGAGGGAGAGCATTGTGCGCACCTCGTTGTGCGTTGGGGCGTTGTGCGGCGCACAACACATTCCCCGCACAAGGGAAGCTCCCGCACAAAGAGGATCCCACACAATGGATCCAACACAATAGATTATGTGCAGAGGAGATCGCGCACTCAGATATGCACAAAGGGAATGAGCGCACAATGAATACGTGGCATGTTCGCAGTTGTCAGAGAGCTATAAATACCCCATGACCTCACTAAATTCACGAGAAGAGAAAGGAGAGGAGAAGACTTTGGAGATAGAGGTAGAGTTCGCACTTATTGTGCGGAATAGGCTGTTAGCATGCGCGCGCACACACTTGCCACCAAGAAACAGACCATCACACAAAAGCTCCAGCGTGCAAAGTCATCCAGCGTGCAAAGCCTCCAGCGTGCAACAGCACCACCGCACAAAGCTCCAACGTGCAAAGTCCTCCAGCGCGCAAAGCCTCCAGCACACAACAGTTTTCGCACAATAGCTCCAGCGTGCAACGGTCAATGCGCAACAGTTTCCGCGTAACGACCAGCGCGCAAAGCTCCACTGCACAAAGATCCAGCATAATGAAAATAGAGCACAATAAAAATACAGCACAATGAAAGTATGGCACAACGAAAGTATGGCACAATGGAAATATGGCACAACCTAAGTTCATGAAATTTCCAAGTTCTCTTAAAATGTGCACCAGTGTTCTTGCCCAGAATGCCCTGTCCTTGATCAAGTGCTCCAATTACCGAATTCATAAAGAGGAAGTAAGGGAAATGTGAGGCCTAGAAAGAGAGTTCAAGGAGGAAGAAGAGTTCGTCCGCATGACTAGAAGGATGATCAATGCTTATTGCATAACCAAATCAAGTCTCTTTAAGACCCCACAACCCCTTTTGTCTCTATGATGAACATTAAAGCGTCGAAATGCTGCTAGAATCACCATCAGACTGTCTTTTCTTTCATTCAGTTCTTTGATCGATTGTACTATGTTTTTAGAATCAAGGGAATTCGAGGATGTAAATGAACACCAGAATAAATGCGATCAATGTTCTCTTATTGAATTCTTTGTTATCATTGAATAAATCCCTCAAACCAAACGCATTTGTTTTCTTGTCAAAACAAAATGGCGACTCTGCTGGGGAATTATTATTCGATGGTAACCTAACAAACATTTAGAGAACATTTATCACTTTTCGGCGTCTGTATAGACGCCAAAATGGCGACTCTCAACAGGAACATCCTCCCCTTCATCTTTAAAAATAAAGTACAATTTTATTAAATAAATTAACTAACACTCTATTCTGAAAACCAGATATATCACAGTGATCTTTCTTCCAACTAATATAGTTATTTACTTCACATCCCATAGACTTCCAAAAAAAAAGTGTCAGAGATGATCAAATCCGTTTTGATCAAAGACAAATAATGTCAGAATGATAACAGTTTCTGAAGAGAGCTAGCTTCTTGTATGAGAGCGATTCAAGCATCAGTTAGGCAACACATGTCTAAGAAAGAAGAGCAGGTCTTCCCCTTGCTTGTAGACAAGTTCTCATTCGAAGAACAAACTACCTTGATCTAGTAGTTCTTTCTCAGCATCCCTGTGAATATCATGGTGGAGTTCCTTCCATGGCTTTCTTCCTCTATTTTACTTGATGAGCATCAAGATATGTTGGAATACTTGTGCAGGATAGTTCCAGACGAAAAGCTTCTTCAAAAGGTTATATTCACCTTGATGGAAAGAAAATACTGCCAATATCATTAAAAGTTCTGAAGATGATCCTTAACTGCAATACTGTATAGATCTCACACATGACTAGTTAATAAATCGAACAGAGAATGGGTGGTATGCTTGTGAATCTTCCAAGATTGGAAAAAGGAAACATTTGGAGTGAGCAATTGATTTAATTATAGCACAACCAATTGATGAAATATTGTATTGGCATAATGCAATAAAAAGAGAGTTGAATGATATAGCTGATTAGGTAAGGAAGATACAACTTTCAGGAGATTTCTCTAATCTATCAACGTTTAATGAGAGGTAACAATTTATTACCGAAGTATGCATCTTCCACAGCATGGCTGAGGATACGGTTATATTCCCAGCAGTAGACGGGGAATTATCGCTTACTCAGGAGCATGTTGAAGAAGAAAGCCAATTCGACAATTTTAGATGCTTGATAGAAAGCATTCAGAGTGCTGGAGCTAATTCAAATTCAGTCGATTCTTATGCAAAGTCGTGCTTACCTGTTGACCAAATAATGGGCATCATACAGAAGCACTTCTACGGTAAGGAAGTTGAGGTTCTTCCTCTTGCTCATGAGCATTTCGATCCTACAAAACAGTGAGAGCTTCTATAAGAAAGATTGTGTGTGATGCCACTTAAATTGGTAGAACGCGTCTTACCATGGCTAGTAGAATCACTTAGTGAAGAAGAAGCAAGGTTTTTTTTTTTCTTCAAAATATGAACTTAGTAGCTCCAGCGTCTAATGCCGCACTGGTTACACTTTTCTCTGGCTGGGCATGCAAGGGTCGTGCTCGGAATGTTTCCAAATCAGGAAGGTTCATACGTTTATCTTTAAGTGCAATCAGTGACTGTCCAGTAAAAAAAACTGAATGAAATTGAAGTAGGTATCAATCGGCCATTATGTGCATGTGCTTCTCGATCGAACACACATGAAAAGACATCATTTCTCGATTGTACAACAAAGGCCAGTCAAACATGGAAACTTCTCAGGGTAATGTCTAAAGCAGTTTCTGTTTCACCGGTAGTGCAATAAGACAATGAAGAATAGATGATAGTATGGTGGTGCATGAAAATATATGAAGTTTCCATCATACATTGCTTTTAAGAGATGAGATGATATTGGAGATAAGAAAGAAAGAAGAAAGACGATTAGAAAGAAAGGATATGTAAAGAAGAATGAGACCTGCGCAGAAGTTATAGGGTACTATGTGTATAGGGACAATGGTGATTAGATCAAGTTGACAAAGACGGCTGAGATTTGGTGAAAGGTGGGCCCAATGACATGTATATCAAGAGTCCGTATGTATGGAGGTCTAAAAAAAAATGGAACATAGTGATCTCTGAAAAAAGGAAAGGTTCAATCTTCTCTTATAAGGAATATCATCCTGCTGAGTACAGATATCAGTACATTCGAAGTGTGTAGAAAATAGAAAAAATCGTCAACAAGGTGTTCATCATCCTTCACCAAATGAATGTGTTATCGAAGACCTTATTCTTCCAACAGCAAACCTTCCGGAAAACCCTCAGATGAAAAGTTAGTTTGATTGAATCAGACGTTGCTCGCCAATAAGTAGATGAATCAGTTAACAAACTAACGAATTCATCGGTCAATAGAGAACCTTGGGGGCATCATCACAACTTACCAAAGTAGAAGAACAAGTCCAATTTGTAATTTGAAAAGGGTCAAAGTGAAGGTGCTCAACTCTCATATGAATCAACCGCTTGAAAGTCTTAAAAGAGTAGCAATAGATATTGCCGAAGAAAGAAAGCAAAACAAATGATTGTCAAAGATAAATAGTTGAACTTCTGCTAAAGAGAATATCGGCGATTTTACAAACAAGAAAGTAAAGAAAGGGTTCGGACAATTCAAAGACTACATGAAATATACATTTGAAGAAGACGGCATACTCCTTATGATTGCTAATTACGGGCAAAATTGAATTTCCATGGTTAAAGTATTAAAGGAGATAAAACAAAGAAGAAAAGAAGAACAGGCAAAAAGAAAGCAAGACAACATGTTGACTCAGAAGATTCACAGTGTTTTGACTAGGAAGAATTATAACATTTGACTCGGAAGATTCATTACACAATTATTTAGGGGGCAAGATAAGCAGTCTCAGAATGTCAGCAAACTCTCAGAATGCCGAAATCTCATAATCCCAAATGAAGTAATCGTTGATTCCCTGAGATGATAATTATCCATATCAATTTTTGCAGGTCAAAGTTGGGGAAAAAGTAAGCACTGAGATAGAAAGCATTGATGATTGTTATTAAGCATTGACGATTGTCGCCAACAAGTAGAGGAGGTAAAGGATTGCGAAAGACAAGGTCATGTACTCTTCCTTATGTGAATGAATTAAAGCACAAATTTTCAATTGACTCGAATTTCAGGAGAAATTCAGGACATACAATTAAAGAAGAAAGAAAAGTGAATGGCTTGAAGAACAAGTTACGGAAGACGGTTGATAAAAGTAAAATTGTTAAGGTGTACGACATAAGAAAAATAATAATAAGAGTAAACAGGCTTGACTAGTTTGAGACTGGGGGCGAAGCTAATCTTGAGCAAAAGTATGAAATGATGCGGCGTCAGCATATTTGTTAAAGGTCGCAACATCGTGATTTTGATTACGAAGATTCCTAGAGCAATGCTTCCTAATCAAAAGGGGTAAGACAAGAAAGTAAAAACAAGAAAGGTGAGTAAAAACTGTGAAATATGTTTCTCACCATAGAATGTATTTCTTTTGTGTATATGAATAAAATGCAAGCTTTCAAGCACATCAAGTCATCGCCAAATGAAAAGCATTAATGATCGCTACTAAGCATGGATGATTGCGGCCAAGCATTGATGATTGTTGTCAAGCATTCACGATTGTCGCCGATGCCAAAGATTATCGTCAAAATCGCCAAGCGTCGATGATATCACCAAATTCACCAAACGCCGATAATTGTCGCCAAAATAAACAACTATCACTGTCATCATCAATTGCTCATACAAGCTTATCTTATCAAATTGTTATTATCACCAAGCTGATAAACTATTTCAAATATAACATTAATATTGATAGAACATTATCAGCGGTGGCGAAATATCAATTATCGATTCACCATCTTTTGGTAGTGGAATAAACTATACAGCCAACCACATATATAAAGTTGATGACAGCGATGGTAGCTTATCATTTAAGGCAACCTAGCCAAGCCTATATGGCCAACTATGCATAAGACCTACAAAGCCTGAAAATGGCAGCCCAAAATCGGCGGTAAACTAGAATTGCTCCTCGAACCCTGCCCAAAATTGGCGGTAAACCATCTGGCTCTTTAAGCCCAGTGTCAAGTCCAGTTCAGTCAAATCTGGTCATCCAGTTTAGTCAAGTCTAGTTGAGTCAAGTTCAGTCTTGTCCGGTTATAGTATGCTCAGTCTGTTTCGACAAGGAAACAAAAGTATTTGATTTGGGAAAATAATCTTATTCAAGCATAACAATGAAATAGTTATGAAGACAACTGTCACATTTATTGATTCTGAATTCATTTACATCCTCTGGTATCCCTTGATTCTAAGATAGCTTACAAAGAACTTATTACAAATGTCAATCATTATAGCTAAATGTAATTTTCAGCAGCATAACGGCAATGATCTCAATCATCTCCAATGACTTAGGAGGAATAAACAAGTTAATCAACAGTCTTCAAGAGAATGAAGATTCCGGCAGCATTTCGGTACTATTTTGATCATCTCCTGAAACTTAGGAGGAATACGCCTCTTCGTCGATGACTCTTCCTTTCTCTTGATTAAGAAGAACTTGAAGCTTTGAGAACTCCCATCATTTCGACAGTATTTCAGCCCATTGCTGTCAAAAACTGTCAATCAATAGGTTTGCGAGACCTCGCGCAAACGATATGCTTTGCGCGGGTCCGCGCAAACCATTAAAACACTCACCGCTTTCTTGTGGCGTAAAGTTTCAGGAGTCCAATATTCCTTTGCGAGCAGTCGCGCAAAGCGGGGGAGTCCAGTACTCCGCACCTTCTGTCTTCTCTTTCGTCTTTGCTTCACTTCTGAAATCTTCGAACCCCTTTTTAGAGAAGGAATGGGGTATTTATAGACATTTTCACCAGTGGAAATCTCAGATCTGGTCGATGTGGGACAAAAATATCATTCAACTGTTTTTATCGCAGCATTATAGACTTTGCGCGGACACGCGCAAACAATATACTTTGCGCGGTCTCGCGCAAACCCTCAGTCTCGTGCAAACTGTCTTCATGTTCTTCCGCGCAATCGTTCCACTTTGCGCGGTCTTATATATCTTTTTTACTTTGCGCGACCCCGCGCAAAGTGGTCTTGAAGCTGTTTTCTTTCATCTTCAAAGTGATTTCTTGACCTTTTTCTTCTTCACTTCCTTGCTTATTTTATGCCTCAACAGATGCCCCCTTGATCCGTTCTTTGTTTGCTTTAGAAAATCAAAGAAAAGGATCAAACTATTCCTTTTTTCCATGGTTTGCGCGACCTCGCGCAAAGTCCTACTCGAGTACCGTACTCGGCCATAAAGCCTATAAATAGTCCAACGACTTAGTCATTTTCACGAACTTCCCTCTGCTGACACTTGCTCTGGCGATTTTATTCCGCGCAAAGCTTCCACTTTGCGCGACCCCGTGCAAACCGTTTCGCTTTGCGCGACATCTGCTGACTTCGAGATTTTCCGCGCAAACTCCTAGACTTTGCGCGACCTCGCGCAAAGTGCTCTGTACTTTGGTACTTAGAAAATTTTCAATACTTTAGCCATTTCTTCTTTCTTCATCATGGCTCGCATCAAACAGACAGCCCGTCTTGCATCTCCTTCAGACGACCAACCTCCTGCTAAAAGAACAAAAACAACTTCTAGAAACCCAGCTTACTTCAAAGAACCCGTTCTTCCTACGTTCGATTTCTCTGATCGCATTAAATCTTTACCCTCTCCTATCCATAGATCCATCTCCTTGGGAGATATTAAATGCCCTCCAAAACATGGGAGAGAATATGACTGGGATGAATGGCTTAAAACCACAGCCCACATCCGTACTGATAGTGGGAGACCGCCTCTACGCGAAGATACTCCTCCTGCCTCCCGCCCGAAGAAGACTCGCCGCAATAAGGCGAAGGAATTTGCAGAAAAAATCAAGGAACATAAGAAGAAACGGCTTCAGAACTCGTGGGATTCAGTACGAGTTGTTGAAGGGGTCATGAAGTTTGACAACCCTCATGCGGAGGGCATGACAATCATTCCGATCAAGGTATATCGCCATCAGTCTATGCTAGACCTCGTGAACCTAGAGATTATGTTCATGGCGAAAGGCTGATGTACACTGAATCATGGGCCTCAAGAGAGCCCCGAATCTTAGAAGGCACTATTCAAGCTCAGAAGCCGCGACAGAATGTCGGAGAAGTTCGTCCCATGATCTTCTTAACTCCCTTCTATAGTCCTCATGATCTCTTTCCTTCTCATTTCTACGAAACGGTGCGACAGCGTTTCAGAGATCGCGAACAACTCTGGGGACAAGCAGAATTCCGTGTCAGGGGTTTGTTGACTGCTCGCCGTTACTATTCCGAATGGGCGGAGGCTATATTGCTAAAACATACGAGCACTCTTGCGAAGATCGGGCTTTATGATGCAATAGAAGTAACCTCAAAATACTTCTACAGAGAACCCAATATTCTGAAAGGCTTCCTTGAATATTGGTCACCTACAACCAACTCCTTCCATTTTCCTTATGGTGAAATGAGCATATCTCTTTGGGACCTTCATCGCATAGCTGGTCTCACAATCACAGGCAAATTCTATGATGAATTTATTCCTACCAACAGAGAATTAGCCTTCGTATCTTCTCCAGACCACAAACCTTCCATCTCTGAGACCACCATAGAGCTATTCAAAGAAATGGGCAAATTTCCCAACTCCCACAAAATTCCCCCTCTACAATGGCTAGCACATTTCTCTAGAGGTCTCAGGTATTTTAACAATCTGATAATTGATCTTTATCTTCATATTCTTGCTACTTAGCCATTTCCACATATTAACCTCCTTCATTTTTCTTTGAAGGTTTCAGTGATCGCATTCGAAAGAATTAACTAATCTTCGAGATACGATAAGAGGAAAACCGAGATCTGACCCTTTTGGAGAACTTGCAAAGATTCTTGGCCCATCTTGGCTAAGCTTTAGTTGTATTGCCCAGCTCCAAGTGGGCAGATGCTGTTCGTCCTACTGTCTTTGTTGTAGCTGGCGCTTTAGCAGAGGGTCATAAATATTCTCTTGCTCCTCCTGTATTATGTTCTATCTACAGGGCCCTTGGAGAAATAGCTACCCATGTAAAAGATCCAACTCTGGGAGCTTCATCTGCGCATACTTCTTGGCATTACTTTACAGGGTGGCTCGGAGTTTATTTCCCCTGGACCTTCGAAGTCTCTGAGCAAGCATATTCGCATCCTTCTCATCTTCCACTCTGGTTCTTTCAGCAAAGAGCAATGGCTAGAAGAGCATATGAGTGGGTTGCAAATAAAATTCGGGATGATGATCAGATAAACTTCTTTCAGTTCCGCCTTTATCGCTATCCTGCAGACACAGACATGGTGGACAACGAAACTCTTACTGCAGCAGAGAGAGCTTTCTTCTTTTCTATTCGCTCATGCAGTTTGCCTCTGCAAGGGACGAATTTTGGAGAGAACCTTACTACCCCAGTCGTTTTGCTCGTCAATTTGGTTATGATTAAACGTGCCACAAGATCTGTGGGTTGGTTACTGACAAATGCGCCGTTATGGAACCGGTCCTCTTAAGCGGGCCATGATATGGAAACAATTGTTTGAATGGTCATGTCGGCTCCTCCTTCATAATTCCAGGTTTGTGATCGCATAGTTCGTACATCATATAGCTGGATGCGATGGTGGGATCATCAATCATACCTGGTCAATAAATGCCTGCCAGTAAACTCTTCTATCTTTCTTCATCCACCCAGGCTGAAGGGCAGAAATTTAGAGAGTGGGATTGGCTATATTCCGGAGAAGAGCCATGCATCTCATCCAGGGGAGATTTGCAGAAAGATATCATTAGAAGATCCCATCCGTGAAATCAAGCCCATCAACACTTTGGATGGCTGGTTTGCCCACGGAGTTCTGAGAGAATTTGAGAAATCTCGTCGGGATTCTTCAAACCAGGCTGCGGATGATGCTGCAGGTACATCTTCTCCAATCCCTGCAGAGACTGTAGCGGTTCAAGAAGGACCGGCTATTGATACTTCCACATCTCCTCCGCAGCCCCTTGTTCCTAGTCCGTCTTCTCCGATGACTAGATCAATAACACGTTTACAATCATCATCCCCTATTCCTGCAGAAGGAACTCGTCCAGCCTCTGCTTCTCCTATAGTCCAAGAGCTTGCACCGGAGAGCAGTCGACCCGTTTCTTATAAAGGGAAGCAAGTTATCGTTGAAGAAGTTGACGAAGAAATTTTGGGAGATGAAAGTTCTACTTCATCATCAAGTACAACCGAATCTTCGCAGGATGAAGATAGCGGAGATAGTGATAATGGCGAAGATAAAGATGATGACTTTGAAGAAGGAGAAGTTGATATTGGCGAAGAAGAGGAAACAGCTGCGAAAGAAGTTGAGATAGAATCTTCCCCTGCAACTGCTAAGACTCCTTCTAGCATTAATGTTCCTGCTAAATCTCCTGCAGCTGAGGAGGATGAAGAGGAACCTTTAGATTATGGAGAATATGGATATTCACCAGGTAAAGGAAAATTTCATATTATATATATATATCAATTTATATTGCGACAACTATTATTTATTTAAAATCATTGCATCTCCCTTTTTTTTAGGTGCCCAAGTTGCAGAAATAGGTACTATCTCTTCAGCGAGCCCTCCTGTAATATCTTCACCAAGAGCATCAGTAGTTCCATTGGTAATACAGAGAGTAGTGGCTCGCGAAATTATATTTCCTACAGAGAGTACTGACTTGCCAACTCCGGCTACTAGAGATTCCAGTACAGAAGCTAGAGCACCATCTTTCGCTGATATGGTGGGACTTGGTCCTTCTATAGCTCAAAAAGCTTCTCCTTCTGTTAGTCGCGTTCCAGTGACAGGTATACATATATGCCTTGCTTATCTTCATTCAAGACTATATATATTTCATAATAATATATTGAATATTCTTCTTCTTTTTATAGGAACTTATCCCCGTAGCGGTGCGGCTAGTTCTGATTCTGTAACCACTACTTCTGAACTATCATCCTTTGCAAAGATTCCTGCTCACAAAATGCTTATGGTGAAACATTCTCTGTTAGCAATAATCCATATCTTCAGAAATCCTGATCAGTGGTCGGATTTGGACGTTGCTATAGAAATTTTGGAAAGCTCTGCTAAGATGGCCAGAATCAACATATCTCCTTTGCGGGATTCACTCTTCAAATTTCGTGATTCCGTAATTTCTTTGGCGTCAGTAGAGAATATTACAATTGCTCTTGAGATTTTAGAGTGTAGAAGGCAGTTGGCTTCATCACAAGAACAAGCTCTTCTGACAGCTTCATCAATTTCCAAACTTGAACAAGAGCATATAATTCTTCAGGATAAATTAAAGATTCATGTTGATGAAAGCAAGACTATTCAAGACCGCATTGCAATTTTAAAGGAAGAAATTTTGCAGCTGGAGAGGAAGAACCATGAACAGGTTTTAATCATTCAGGATATTGAAGAGAAAATACAAGTGAATGCTCAATCCATTGATGTCGAAAAATCCGCTCAACTTCAAGGTAAAGAAATGATTGTTTCTTTGGAGAATAAGCTTGCTGGCGTTCCTGATCATGCGAGACTTATCTTGGAGGAAAAATCTAGACATGATGTAGCTCAGGCGCAATTGAAAGAAGATTTGCTCAAATATTCAGAAGCAATGGGAATTACAGAAGATCTTTGAATTTTGTAATTTTTAACATGTGATATTTGCTTTCATGTTTCTTGGATGTAATTTATCATATATTTTATGATAATATTTTGGGATGTTTTATGATGGTATTTTCGATCTTGCATATTGATGATATTTATACTAATATTATCTCATTATATTTGTGCTTTATATGATAATTTCATTATATTTATATTTTTTCTATTAATATTATCAAGTTATATTTATTCTTTATATAATAATTTTCATTACTCATTTTTATAATTTCTTAAACCTTTTATACTTTGTTAATATTTTCATTACTCGTTTTTATTAAATTATATCTATATTTTGTATAATATTATCTATATTCTTTACAATTTTTAAACCTTTTATGTCTTGTTAGTATGGGATTCTCTAGGTGAGTATTTAGATTGGCGGTACTAAGTTTCAATTCAATTAGCCACACACAGTTTATGCTCATGAGTAGTGGAGCGTGCGCACACACACAGTTTAAGCTCGTGAGTAGTGGAGCATTTATGGGTCTTATGTGATGGCCACTGTAACTCTCTAGAGTTCGCTTTTGGGCTTCTCACTGCCTTGAGCTCACGGTCACGGTCCATCAGAGGGGCCCATTGACGCTACCGGACGGTGAACTGTTGGATTTACGCGCAGGGTTGGCCACGGTAACTCTCTGAGTTCGCAGGGCTCGCAAGGCTACCTTTGGGCACCAAATCTAAGGTCGCCAGTCCATCAATGAGTAGGTTTAAGCCCTTCCTCACGAGTTACTACTGAAATCAAACCCTAGACTTGGAGGGTCTTACGCACGGTTGGCATAAAGCTCGCACTACGGCCCCTGTTTTCTTCGTCTGCAAGGTCGAGCCCATTCACGGAGGGCATTTTCATCCGTTCCCAGTGGCGCTGCCGAAAGCTATCTAGACGGCATGGGAATTACG
Organism: Magnolia changhungtana; assembly: GCA_030180095.1. Lineage (NCBI taxonomy): Eukaryota > Viridiplantae > Streptophyta > Magnoliopsida > Magnoliales > Magnoliaceae > Magnolia > Magnolia changhungtana. The sequence continues at coordinate 818,972 of JASAUF010000426.1, read as the reverse complement.
GTGACTAGTCTTCGCGGATTTATGGCCTTTTAGGCTTTGAACCCTTGACTTTGTCAGCTACCCGCATAGGTGCGCACGATGGTCTTCGCGGGCTTTTTAGGGCCACTGACTCCTCGCCGCTGCCCGAATGGCGATCTTCATGGGTCTTACGTATAGTTGGCCGGCTTTTTTTTTTTTTTTTTTTATGAGCTTGATCTTTTTTGATTTTGCTCAATTTTGCTCTTTTGGGATTTTGGCTTGGCTATACTGCCTCTTTGATTGATATTGATATATCCTTGTAAAGCGATAATATCTTCAAGAAGATCCATGCCTTGTAAGGCAATATAATTCTCAGCTTAGATAATATCTTCAAGAATTTGTGCCTTGTAAGGCAATAATATATATAATCATCATCATTTGCAAATATAGTAGATATTTTCGCAATATCTTCAAGAAGATCCATGCCTTGTAAGGCAATATAACTCTTAGCTTAGATAGTATCTTCAAGATAATCTTCAAGAATTTGTGCCTTGTAAGGCAATATAACTTTAAGAATCTTTTCAAAAGAATCTTCACGATAGTGATATTTGTCTTTATCATACTTATTTAGATGATCATATATATTTTCGGTATATTTTCCGGATTTTGATGCTTAATAATTGACATGCTTATGAATTTCCTCTTCATAGCTTCTTTTGCTGACATATAGACATGATTTTATTCATCTTTGCCCCCTTTTGATACAGAATCATTATGCTGATAATATTCCGGATCAAAATCCATACGTCTGTTTTTAGGGATAGTATCTTTTGATGAAACGGGCGTTGACGAGTACACCAGTATCCTGTCCTTCTTGATTTGTGATTTTATATGCCCCATTGGAATATACTTCTTTTACCACATATGGACCACCCCATTTAGGCTCAAACTTGCCCCCTGTCCGGCGAGTGACCACTATAGGTCTTTTTCAAAGATTAACACCATATCCCCTTTTTTGAAAGAGCGGTATTTGACCTGTTTATCAAAGGCAGCCGATATTCTGGCCTGATATGATTGCAATCGTTGCTGAGCTGCAAGACGTTTCTCATCGAGTAAGTCTAATTCTTTCAGCCTTATTTTTGCATTTTCATCATCTGTTATAGACTGGTGCACTGCCACCCTGAGTGATGCCACTTGTATTTCAATTGGAATAACTGCCTCCATACCATAGATTAATGAATATGGTGTCGCCCCCGTTGCTGTACGATGAGTGGTTCTGTAGGCCCATAACGCTTCTTGTAACTTTTCGTCCCAATCACGCTTATTGCCTGTCACTGTTTTCTTCATAATCTTGATAATTGTTTTGTTAAACGCCTCTGCTAGTCCATTGGCTGGAGGATAATAAGGTGTTGAAAAAGAATGTTGGATGCCGAACTTCTGACATAACTTTTCCATGCCTCTATTTTTAAAAGGGGTGCCATTATCAGTGACGATCTTTTTCGGAATACCATGACGGTATATTATAGCATGACGAATGAAATTGACCACATCTTTCTCTTTAACATTACGCAAGGCGACTGCTTCGGTCCATTTGGAGAAATAATCTGTTGCTGCCAAGATATACTGTTTTCCTTTAGACGAAGGAGGATTTATGGGACCAATAACGTCGAGTCCCCAGGCTGAGAAAGGCCAAGATGCAACAGACTGATGTAATTCTTCTGGAGGAACATGTATTACATCTCCGTGTATTTGACATTCATGACACCGTTTTGCATATTCTATCGCATCTTTAAACATAGTAGGCCAATAATAACCCATTCGATGCACTCTATGGCATAAATTCCGGCCAGCTTGATGTGCTCCACATTCACCTGAATGTGCCTCCCGCATTATTTGGTTTGCTTCTTGCTTGTCCAAGCACCTCAACAACATTCCATTATAAGATTTTCTATACAATACTTCGCTGCACATGACAAATTTGCTCGATCGCTGCTTAATCTGCTGTCTTTGTTCATTGTCTTCTGGCAAGATATTATATTTGAGATAATCAACAAAAGGCTGCCGCCAATCATCCATTGTTATCTCCAGACAGGATATAGGCAATATTTCAACAGTTTCTTTGATAACTTCTGCAGATGGCAGGAATCTTCTTTCTTCTATAGTTACCTGAAGAGGACTTCGGTTTGTGCAGGATAAAGCCGCTGCTAAACTGGCTAAAGCATCAGCTTTTGCATTCTCCGACCGCGGTATGTGTTTAATTTCCACATAATAGAACTGCTCAAGCAAATGTTGTACTTTCCGAAAATAAGGCAAAAGTTCTTCTTTCCTTACCTCAAATTCTGTTGTCAATTGATTTACAATCAATTTAGAATCTCCGAAGATATGTAATGATTTTACTTCCATTTGCTGTGCTATTTCCATTCCGATGATAAGAGCTCTGTATTCAGCTTCATTGTTTGTGCACGCGATACCCAATGTGAAAGAGTATGGTAATAAATCGCCCTGCGGTGTAATGAATATCACTCCTGCCCCCGCTCCCGATACTCGAGCAGCACCATCAAAATACATCTGCCAAAGATTCTGAGATTCAGCCAACATAACTTGTTCATCTGGGAATTCATCATTGATTTCTTCATTTTCTGTTATAGGATGTGCTGCGAGAAAGTCTGCCATAGCTTGTCCTTTTACTGCTTTCGCAGGCTTATATGAAATATTATATTCTGATAACAATAGCATCCACTTAGCTAGTCTTCCCGATAACATTGGCCTGGTCATCAAGAATTTTATCGGATCTGCTCTTGAGATCAAAGTTATATCATGAGAGAGACAATAATGCCTCAACTTTTGCACAGCGAATACCAACGCCAAACATTCTTTTTCAATCGGAGAATAATTGGATTCTTTATCGTGTTCGGCTTAAATAATAAAGGGCGTCTCTTTTCCGGCTTCGTTTACCTGTGCCAACAAAGCACCCAAAGAATTTGTAGCGGCAGATGTATATAAGATAAGTGGCTTACCTTTTACTGGAGCTGTTAACATTGGGGGCTGTTTTAATAATTCTTTAATTGAATCAAAGGCATTTTGGCAAGCCTGATCCCATACGAATTCCGTATCTTTCTTCATTAACCGGGAAAATGGCTGACACCTTCCTGCAAGGTTCGAAATGAAGCGACGAATGTATGCCAATTTTCCTTGTAAGCTTTTTAATTCCTTCAACGTCGTTGGTGGCGGCATATTTTGAATAGCTTTAACTTTTTCCGGATCAATTTCGATTCCTCTATGCTTGGTACCACAAAGCGAGGAATTTGCCGGAAGACACTCCAAATGCACATTTAGCCGGATTTATCTTTAATTGCTTCTTTCTGAGTCGTTGGAAGACTGATGCTAGATGTTCGCGGTGTTCTTGATGATCCCCGGATCTGACTACCAAGTCATCGACATAGCATTCGACATGTTTATGCATCATATCTTGAAAGATATTTTTCATTGCCCTTTGATATGTTACCCCAGCATTTTTGAGACCAAAAGGCATAACTTTATAACAGTAAATTCCAAGCGGCGTTCTGAAGGCCGTCGCCTCTTCATCTTCAGGCGCCATCCTGATTTGATTATATCCTGCATATCCGTCCATAAAGGACATGATAGCATATTGAGTAATGCCATCGATTAGTAATTCTGTTATCGGGAGAGGGAAATCGTCTTTTGGACATGCCTCATTCAGATCTCTGAAGTCAATACACACTCTGATCTGCCCATTCTTCTTTTTCACCGGAACAATATTTGATATCCATTTGGGATATTTAACTTCTCTGATAAACCCAACCTTTATTAGCTTATTTACTTCTTTTTCGATTAACGGAATTAGGTCTGGGTGAAATCGCCTTTGTGCCTGCTTTACCGGTTTCTTTTCTTTAGAAATATTTAATCGATGCATTGCTACGGAAGGTTCCAGCCCAGGCATTTCTTCATATGTCCAAGCAAAAACGTCCTTATTTTCCTTGAGAAGTTGGCCATATTTCTCAGTTTCCTGATCTGAAAGGCTAATGCTGATGAATGTGTTCCTTGGCTCTTCTGCTGTTCCCAAATTTATTTCTCGCAGGCCATCTATTGTCGGTTGCCCCCCGTCTTCTAATTGCCTTGGAGCGGTTTCAGGATATTCAATTACCTTAGTATCTGGTGTAGCTGAAGTCATGTTAACTGATACTGTATTTACTGCTGATTCTGCTCCCAATCCTTGAAATTTTCTTCGCTTTTCCTGATTAACCCCGAGAGGGATCTGAATTCCTTTTCCATGATTCAAGCCGGTGGGTTTGTCACAATCAAAACCCATATTTCTCATGATTTTCTTGCTTGCTGCACTGTATTTCCTCAAATTTTGCGATGCTAACTCTCCATGATATATGTTGCTTATATTTTCATCCCTCCCTTCTGATGCAGCGTGAAACTCTATTGGTTCAGGATATTTAGCACTGGCTTTGACTTGAAATGTTCTCGGAGCGGCTGCAAATGGCTTACATCTTTCGATATTGGGTAATGGCACTGTGTAATTGGACTGTAAGACTTTTAGCTGTTCTGTTGACAACAGTGTCAATGGCGGTTGTCCCGGTTGTCTCAGGCGCTTTGGTACAAAATAGAATTTCTTTCTTGCCTCTGCAGACCCAGAAGATTCTGCTCTTTCTTCTTTAACTTTATTTATCCTGGCATCTTTTACGATTTTCTTCCCATCATCATTTCTCATTTCTTCAGAGAAACATTTATAATAGCTAGCATCCGCAAAGAAAGACTCAGCTTCTGTATAGGGCTTTGCATCAGCCATTACTTTACACTTGCACCCCATCTTTACTGATATTTGAAGCAATCGGTGTAGAGTAGAAGGTATAATATTGTACTGATGTATCCACGGCCTTCCCAGGAGAAGGTTATATGTCGTCACAGCATTTATAACGTGACATACAACAGTGGTGATTAATTCTCCCACTTCTAATGTTACCGTAATTTTACCGAGTGCGCGTTGTCCATCTTGATTGAACCCTTGTATCATCATCCCGCTAGGGCGCAAGTCTGAACGACGAAAACCCAATTTAGTAACCATTGAGAGTGGCAAAAGATTTCTTCATGGACCCATTATCTATCATAATTCTTTTTATCTTCTTCTCACAAATATATCCTTCTATCATCAATGGCCTGTTATGTTCCTTTTCACCAATTAAATCATCATCAGAGAAAGATATTACTGGTAGATAATTTATCTTCTCATTATTTCTTTCATTCTTCATTTCTGCCAGTAAAGTTTCTCTCACATTGTGATCAGACAGTGCTTGAATCAAACTCTGTCGAAATTCTTTTGACAACTTGAGCGCATCGTAAATACTTAATCGTGCCGGTATACCTTTCAAGTGACTAACTACATCATAAGCCACTTTTGTCACTGCATCTCCACTTCTACTATTGTCATCAATATTCTGTCTTTTAGTCACTTCTTTCCTTATGATTCCTATTTTTTGCTTTACCGGACTTGTTATTTGCTTCCCTGATCGCAACGTGATCATTGTTGCATTTCTTGTTGACCTTTCCTTTTTCATTCCCCGTGTGTTTTCTTGTATTGACATACATTTTGTTGCCCCCTTGCATTCTTTTCTTTGCTTCCATTGGTTATTATGTCACCTCTGTTTATCATTCGCTGTATAATGCATTTTAACATATAACAATTTTCCGTTGGATGCCCTACTAGGCGATGATAACGGCAAAAGTTTCTTTCCCGAGTCCTTGTTGCATCTTCAGGACGTTTTGGTTCTGGTAATTCCAAGGTACCTGCCTTCAGCAATTGTTGCATCATAGGCACCACGTCTTCTTTATCGAACTCAAATCCTTCATGTGAATCGAGCATTCTGAGCTTTTTTCCACCGTATCTGTCCCTTGTTTGATTCCAGCCTTCTTTTCCTTCTGGCCTTTTATCTCTTGAACCCCTCGCATCTTGATTCTTCTTATCCCGGTCGATGGTGTTGACAGTTGTCCTGCCGGGTATTCTTCTGACAGGTTCATGATGAAATGCCGGCATCTTACGAGTCATCAGTTCCAATGCATGGGCTTTGGTAGCCAAATCACGGAAGGTTCCGATATCAGCGCTGGTGAGTCCAAATGCGATTCCTGTTTCCATAGAGTTTAGACACATTTTGACTTGTTCTTTTTCTTCCGGCAACTTCCTGCATGATGCCCCCAAAGGTCTTCCATCTGTCTATGAATTTTTCGATTGGTTCTCCTCTCGTTGCCGTGTCGAAGCTAATTCTGTGATGCTAACATCACGCTCCGACGAAAAAAGTTTGACATAAAAGCATCTTGCATTTCTTCCCATGTCCGTATGGACCCTGGTGCCAAATTTGAATACCATCTGAAAGCTTTACTCGTTAACGATGACCCAAATAAGCGTAAGCAATATTGAGGTATCGTGGAGAAATTCCCCATACTGGTGATGAAATGCATCAGGTGTTCTTCTGGTGATCCTTCCCCATTAAATTTCTGAAAATCTGGATGCTTAAAATTGGCTGGGAATGGAACATCCTCTACCTCTCTTGGATAGGGTGTTCGGTATCTGAAACGACCGATGTTTGCACGCTCCCTTTCTATTCTGACCGCTTCTTCGACAACTTGTCTTACGTCATCTTGTGTTATGGCTCTTGTCACCGGAACGGATCCTCGAGATCCTATTCCCTGTGGACGGGAACCTTCAGGTTGGTTCTCTTGTCCATTTGTTGCTCCCATCATGGGCGGAGCCACTATTTGGGCTACATTATGTGCCAGAGTTGCCAGAGCTTCTCTGAGGTTCCGGCATTCATCCATCAGCACTCTTTGTGCTTCCGCCATCTGATCAACACGTTCTTCAGTAGTCGGTCTATTTCCTTGACCTGTCTCTGCCATATATACCGCGGCCTCTTGACTGTTCACCGAAGCTGTTATTGGGGTAAAACGAGAGTATGTTGACGTAACAGGGCTTGCAAAGAAGGGAGAAATTGGAGTCTTGTTTGATTCTTGTGTGTTTCCCGTGCTTTTAACCGATTTGAGTGATGCAGCTGTAGGCGAGCTTGTTTGTGGTGATACGGGCACCGGGGATCCTATCATCAGTGCTTTGCCTTTCTGTGCTTCTGTCCATTTGGTCTTCGGGACGATCAAAGCTGGAAAATCTTGTGACGAGAACTGCGTAGCAGCTTGTTCAGGATAAATCGCCGGAGGAGCGAGCTCAGGTTTTCTTCTTGCTATGCTCCGCGTGATTGGTCCCTCAGCTCTTAGTGCCAACAATTTCGCTTTGCGGTTTTTTAAGGTTTTTGCTTTCGTCTTTCTAGACAAGACCAAAGTCCAGTTTTCCTCACTCTCTTGTGGTTGAGGTGAAACGGAAATGACTCCTGCTGTTACTGGAATCACTTTGCGCCTGCTTGTAATGCTTACTTTCGTACGTTCAGGAGTTTGATTTGGCGCATATTCAATTATGAACCCAGTGGCGATGAATCGGAAGTTCACTTTTCTCGCGATATTAGCCATTAGTAGTGTTGTGTGATTGAATTCAGGTACCTTCAATAATAAAACATATTTGAAATTAGTACATGAAAGACCAAGTAAGCTATTTTAGAGATGAAGGGGAGGATGTTCCCACTGAGAGTCGCCATTTTGGCGTCAAATAGATGCCAAAAATAGTGACGAGAGTCTTACAACTTTCCCAATGTTAATGTTTAAATAAAAGTATGTCCCCAGTGGAGTCGCCATTTTGTTTCGACAAGGAAACAAAAGTATTTGATTTGGGAAAATAATCTTATTCAAGCATAACAATGAAATAGTTATGAAGACAACTGTCACATTTATTGATTCTGAATTCATTTACATCCTCTGGTATCCCTTGATTCTAAGATAGCTTACAAAGAACTTATTACAAATGTCAATCATTATAGCTAAATGTAATTTTCAGCAGCATAACGGCAATGATCTCAATCATCTCCAATGACTTAGGAGGAATAGACAAGTTAATCAACAGTCTTCAAGAGAATGAAGATTCCGGCAGCATTTCGGTACTATTTTGATCATCTCCTGAAACTTAGGAGGAATACGCCTCTTCGTCGATGACTCTTCCTTTCTCTTGATTAAGAAGAACTTGAAGCTTTGAGAACTCCCATCATTCCGACAGTATTTCAGCCCATTGCTGTCAAAAACTGTCAATCAATAGGTTTGCGCGACCTCGCGCAAACGATATGCTTTGCGCGGGTCCGCACAAACCATTAAAACACTCAGCTGCTTTGCGCCGACTGGCGCAAAGTTTCAGGAGTCCAATATTCCTTTGCGAGCAGTCGCGCAAAGCGGGGGAGTCCAGTACTCCGCACCTTCTGTCTTCTCTTTCGTCTTTGCTTCACTTCTGAAATCTTCGAACCCCTTTTTAGAGAAGGAATGGGGTATTTATAGACATTTTCACCAGTGAAAATCTCAGATCTGGTCGATGTGGGACAAAAATATCATTCAACTATTTTTATCGCAGCATTATAGACTTTGCGCGGACACGCGCAAACAATATACTTTGCGCGGTCTCGCGCAAACCCTCAGTCTCGCGCAAACTGTCTTCATGTTCTTCCGCGTAATCGTTCCACTTTGCGCGGTCTTATATATCTTTTTTACTTTGCGCGACCCCGTGCAAAGTGGTCTTGAAGCTGTTTTCTTTCATCTTCAAAGTGATTTCTTGACCTTTTTCTTCTTCTCTTCCTTGCTTATTTTATGCCTCAACACAGTCAAAGTACACTCGCTCCACTACTCAAAAGCATAAACTATGTGTAGCATCAAAATGTGGCAGATACATATTAGAGATGCTCAAATATGAAAAACATGAACTAAGTTTAGCATTCAAAATGTTGCGGATACATATTAGATATGCTCTCAAATATGCAATTGCCTGATGAAATTTTGAATATTGAGTAAACAACATGTAAAAATGCGTTTATCTTGAATCAGGTTTAAATTATAGCAACAGTAAATGTCTTCAAGATATTGACAATTATCTACTCTAAAGTTCAAGTCTTCAAGATATTGACAATTATCTACTCTAAAGTTCATGTCTTCAAGATATTGGCAATTATCTACTCTAAAGTTCAAGTCTTCAAGATATTGGCAATTATCTACTCTGAAGTTCAAGTCCTCAAGATATTGACAATGATCTATTCAAAAGTTCAAGTCTTTAAGGTCAATTGGTATATTGATAAAAGCCATAAGGTCTTTTCGTCTCTTGCCTTCTTGATGAATAGAGAAATATTATCGCACAAGACTTTCAAAAGGGGGCAGAGAATGAACTAGTGAAGAATTATCATTCTCTTCCGTACAATCTAAAGATTCAGATATATTCTTTAGATTCATTAAAGGAGCAACAAAGATTATCCATCCCTCAAGGGTATCAACAGGCTTTACTTCGAAAATATTATCTTCTGAAGAAATCTCTATACGAAGATTGACCTGGAAAGGGGCATGATATACTTCTCTAAACCATGCCTTAGTCTTTTTGATAATTTTTATGCATGATGAAGGAATTCATATACCGAGAATCATGAAGCATAATTCGATGTGAACGTTTAAAAGTTGCTTCTATATTAAAGCCTAGTTATATGCCGATGTCATAACTTTTCGCTATCTTAGTAATGATATCGCAAGACTCCAAGTACCAGATCTGATGGAGACAAAGAACAAACGGAATCATCATCAGTAACTTCTATGGTCTTTAAAAAATTATTAAAGAGAAATTGAAAGAAGTTTTGTATATTTTTCAGAATCAGCAAAGATCCAAAGAAAAGTCCATAAAGAAATGCCAAGGAGCACAAGATAGAAAAGTCTCAACGATTGAACCTTTGGAGTTGAAGATGACATTCCCAAGAGTGTGATATAATGAGCAAAGAATGTGAAGCACGATGACAAAGCGCAAAGATGAAATAATTAAATCATATTGCGAATATCATAATTAGCCTAAAAGAGAGAAGAAGCTTTCAATATATTTAAACAATTATCAATGCTTCATAAAGCTAAATTGGAAAAAATTATAATGTCTTGAGATACTAATTTCGATTAATTTGGCAGTAAAGAAGGCTTGGATTATGCATATCATGAATAAAGGAAACAAATGAAAAAAGTTGTTGCGGCAGGAGCAGCATTAAAAAACAACTCCCTAAACACAAAGTTGAAAGAAAAAGTTGCCAAAGTTGATCAAAGAGATCGTTGCAGTAGCAATGGGTTTGAAAGATCGTTCTCTGGTCGAGCTACTCAAAGATAAACTCGCCACAATTATTACAGTGACAAGTTTTGATGACTAAGATACTTCTCTCTAGTGAAGCATCCGGTCGATACTACTAGTTGGGAGCATTCAAGTCTTCCGTTCGAGCACAATCATTCGAATCTTCCATTCGAGCGTAATCATTCGAATCTTACGTTCGTGCGCAATCATTCAAGTCTTCCATTCGAGCGCTATTGTTCACGTCTTTCGTTCGAACATGAGCATTCCAATCTTCCAATCGAACGCGATCATTCGATCTTCTGGTCAACAATGATCATCCAGTCTTCCGTGCAAGCATGATCATCTAGTCATCCTTCAGTTGCATTTCATTCAAGTTCTTCAGGAGGAGGAAGATCGATCCTCCGTTTAATTTCAGGAATCAATCAAAGAAGGATCGAGGGATGTAACACCCTAAAAATTGGGGGTCAAGTATAACTCAACTCCCGAGTTCCAACGCATCACTTATGCAACATAAATAATGATGATTAAATGTTATCTGTGTTAGAGCAATAAACATGAGTGAGATTATACCAAAATAGTAATTCATACTCCAGATCAATTGTATAAAGGCAAGCGGAAGACTGAACTGTATAAGTATGTATGTAAAGAAACAAAAATCATTTCATTCTCTATAGTATGAACCCATCTGAGTCACCGTATACATATGTTTGTTTTATGAACAAAATGTTAAAAATTAAACTAAGGAGTAATCCTGCGCAAGACCAGATCGATCTGGCGAAAATTCTAGTCGAAGCCACCAGAATCTTGCATGTATGAGAACTCGTCCCGGTCCTCATCGTAGTCGGCTCCGCTCAACGAGTCGTCGGCTCATCTAAACCTCGAGATGATGTCTGGTTGGTGTGCGCAACACCGTCCCGTAACGTAGGAGTGAGTAGCTAACTCAGTGGAACAATAAAGTATAGGTTAACATGTTATCAATACAGTCAAGCAGTAATGATAAAGTAGTAAAATCAAACACTCCTAACTATTATTAATGTAAGTATGTATGCGGTCATGATGGATGCCCTCACTGACATACTCCCTCATGCGACACCATCTTCGTTCGCGGCATACTTTCATCCCTCAGTGCTCCACATCTTCCAGGCACATGTAATGCATGCTGAGCCTGATTACTGAGTTGTTATTAATCCATTTCAAATAGCAGGATTGGGAAACTAAGGTACCTTCCTTATATCATTCCCAAACATGATCCATTATAGGGCCGTCAGTCCTAGACAATCTCTTACGATGGTGTGTTTTTAGGTCACTGCAAGGGCTGTCAGGGCTGTTACGCGAAATCGTTGCACCACTCCCCCATCACCTTATCAATACAGGCCTAGCTTATACTCTGTTACTACGGGAAGGCTCGTCGCCTCACCATATTTTTAGAGTATGCTCGAGGTCACTATACCGGATACGGTTAGGGCTGCCAGGGCTATTACACTGAATCGTTGCACCACTTCCCCATCACCCATCAAGTAGTGTAGGCCGAAAGCTCGAATATAGTGTCCCATACCACCATAATTGGCTCACGAGTCTGGTTGCTCACTGGTCACTACGGGGAGGCACGTAGCCCCAGTGTAGGCCGACAGCTTGACCACGATGTCCCATACCACCATGCTCGGCTCATGAGTCTTAGCGGATTGAGGTACCATGGTTAACAGGATTCCACTGGTAAGTTTGGTACCCTAGGTTCAAGCAGTAGCGACCAAACATGGTGAACATACATTAGACATATCGGGTTACTTGAAGGGCCTGACTAGCTCAAGCGCACAATCAATTGAATGACATGAAGTGGATAAGCACTTCGCGTGGCCTAACCACTGTCGCCAACTGACGTACGACTCGGGTTTGTCAAACACATCTAACGTGGCGACATGAATCTCAGCCACGATCTCAATTCTGGTACCGATTGTCTGGACTATAGACATAGTCCCAAACTCAATCAATCCTTATTCATAGCATATGAAGTAAAGCATAATAAAAAAGTAATTCAAGCATGTTAGTAAGCATGTCAATAAGCATGTTATAAAGCATGTTATAAACACTACTTAAATAGGAATACAAACACATATATTGCACAAGTAAGCGGTTTAAGTAAACAACCTCAGGGAGAAAATCATACATGTCTCTAGGGTAGTTGAGAATCCCATCTCAACACCCTCCTAAGGCATCAACATCCAAACACTTACTCACACAAGCATTTTCACAAACACTTAACATACACTTTTTTTTTTCAACATACTTAGTGTATGTTAGCAAACATGTATTAGGGCGAGTCCATTCGCCAAGCAAGTATTTTACGCATACATAATATATTTATACAACAAATAATCATGGCAAACACATCTCTAAAATATATATGTGTACGGTACTTTCTACAATACAGTATTTCTACATACATAGTGTATATTAGTAAAACATGTATTTGGGCGAATCCTTTCGCCAAATAAGTATTTTATCCATATATCATATATTCATACAACAAATAATCATGTCAAACACATTTTCAAAATTTATACATATACGGTATTTTCTACGAATACCTAGAATATGTAAAATTCCATAATCTACATCTTTAATCAAAACAGAAAACAGAAAGCACGTTGTACATGTGCAATTGCATGCAGATCATGAATCTATCATTATCTGACATTGAAAGCGTTGAAAACCGTAACCTATACACTTAAAGTCCTCACCTTATACCGTGGAATCGCAACGGATCAGCTAGGTTTGCTAGGCTTCCGTATTCGGCAGTTTGGTGGCCTAAATAATGAAATAGGTTAGCTATTTCATAACCTACACCCTTCACAACTCCAAAACAGGTTAGGGTTAAGGCTTCTTACCTAAAAATGAAGTCGGTATCGCCAGGAAAGCGATGAGAAACAGGTGGTGCAGCTTGTGTGGTGGCAGGGAACGATAGTAGGGAGATTCTCCCACTCCTCTCACTCTTTCTCTCTCTTTTCTCACTTCTCTCTCTAGGGTTTTCCTCAAATTCGTATGGCTATGAGAGAGGGTGTTCTAAGGTCCTTATATAGCCTAAAAAGTCTCCAAAGTAGACTTAAGGTCAAGGTATACTTGGGTTATAACCAAAGCGGCGTTATTTCAGCTCAACGGAGGATTTCTGGCGGGCCTCCTTGAGCCAAAAGTTGGACTTAAGCTCACTAACCTTGGATCTACGTGGATTTAAGTTTTCGTCTAAGTCAGATTCCCAGATCACGTGTGGCGGACCAGTTTCAGTTCAACGGTCAGTGGGCCTCGATCCGAAATTCCAAGTACATGTAAATGTTCCGGAAATTTTTCCTGATCCGAGGGTGTATTTGGGTCAGATTCTAACGGTCTGGTTGCTTACAAATTTACCGCAAGTATCAAGTCTCAAATCACTATTCCAGATATTTATTTTGTAAAGGAAATATGAGTTTTCACACTCCTTCGCTCCGGACTCAAGCGAATAGCCATGGGACACTGTCTGGGTCTGATTTCCGAGATGGTTGTCAAGCTCAGTGAGGCGGTCCTAAGTCCTTAACCTCGTATTATTCGGACTCCTGATGTGTGGTCCAGACCTGATACGGAGTTTCAATGTGTTCCCGAGAGCAGTCGGGTAATGAGTTTGATTCTAGATTCTAGGGTAACCTAGCGTCAATGATTCTACAAGTTTTGGGTCTTGTAGATCGTATTTAAAGCGATTCAAACGGATTTCATGGCTAATCTAGTTTAGCACTTAGTTAACTTTGTCAAATTTCTAAAGGATTTAATCCTAAGTGATTTCTGGTCGAGGTGGTACTCGAGCCATTGTACGAAAATTTACGAGTCGTTACAAGGGAGCATCTGTTGAGGCACAAAAAAATATCTCATTATAGTGGTTAGAGAATTTCATGATACAAATCCATGTCTAGGGGTATTTTGGTAAAAATCACGTCCGGGGGTATTTTGGTAAAAACCTATGTCCAGGGGTTGTTTAGATATCCAAGGGTAGTTTAGGTATTTTGGTAAAAGGCATTAAAAAGGGTAGTTTGATAAAAAGGGGCGCACAAGTGTCATTTTATTGGAAAGAGGTTGTACACCACCATTTAAGGGAAAGCTTGGTGAACACCGTGGTTTAAGAGAAGAAGACGTATATGTATGAAGGGATAAGTGGTGGTGATCATCTCTTTGTAAGAGTGGTGGGGCCTATAAATACCCCACTCTTGCTTCATTTTAAGGGATTGGATTAGTTGAGAGATTAGTTGGTGGGGAAGGAAATGAGAGAGAAGAACGAGACAAGAGAGGGAGAGCATTGTGTGCACCTCGTTGTGCGTTGGGGGCGTTGTGCGGTGCACAACACATTCCCCGCATAATGGAAGATCCTGCACAAAGAGGATCCCGTACAACGGATCCAACACACTAGATTCTGCGCAGAGGAGATCACGCACTCAGATCTACATAAAGGGAATGAGCGCAGAATGAATACGTGGCATGTTCGCACGTGTGAGAGGGCTATAAATACCCCATGACCTCTCTAAAGGGGTCATTAGCACCAAATTTAGGAGAAAAGAAAGGAGAGGAGAAGACTTTTGAGAGAGAGGCAGAGTTCACACCCATTGTGCGAGCAATTTGTATGCGACGCACAACACGGCCGGCCAAAGCAATGAAGACCACCGCACAAAGCTCCAACGCCCAAAGTCCTCCAAATACATGAAAGCCTCCAGTATAGCTTTCACTGACAATGACTCCGGGCGCAACCGGCCCGACGTTAATAGTTTCCGCGCAATGGCCAGCGGGCAAAGCTCTAGTGCACAAAGATACAACACAATGAAAATACAGTACACTGAATATATGGCATAACGAAAGTATGGCACAATGGAAATATGGCACAACCCAAGTTCATGAAATTTCCAAGTTCTCTTAGAATGTGCACTAGTGTTCTTGCCCAGAATGCCCTGTCCTTGATCAAGTGCTCCAATTACCGAATTCATAAAGAGGAAGTAAGGGAAATGTGAAGCGTAGAAAGAGAGTTCAAGGAGGAAGAAGACTTCGTCCGCATGACTGAAAGGATGATCAATGCTTATTGCATAACCAAATCAAGTCTCTTCAAGACCTCACAATCCCTTTGTCTCTGTGACGAATATTAAAAGCGTCGAAATGCTGCTAGAATCGTCATCAGACTGTCTTTTCTTTCATTCAGTTCTTTGATCGATTGTATTATGTTTTCAGAATCAAGGGAATCCGAGGATGTAAATAAACACCAGAATAAATGCGATCAATGTTCTCTTATTGAATTCTTTGTTATCATTGAATAAATCCCTCAAATCAAACGCATTTGTTTTCTTGTCAAAACAGCATAATCTTTTAAGCATTTAAAGTGACAATTAGCATGTGGTTATATTTAACAAGTAGGAATGTGAAATCCTAAACCTATCAAGTAAACCAGTGATGAAGGGTTGTCGCACAAATAACCACTGCTATGTCATTAAAGGCAAAGGAATGACTGATCCATAGGCCTAGAAACATTTGAGCATGGAAAAACATGTCCAGGTCATGCATCTAGATATGGATAGTTGCTAAAAAGATGCAATTTTGCTGAACTCTTAATGATACATCTAAGGTCCCTCACCTCAATCTTTTTGTACATAAACATCCTGATGTTTATAATTTTGGATTGTACCATGCTTCTACAAAAATTTTTTGTGTATACTATTTGATACAAAGATATACTATATTATACATGAAAGTTTATCGAAATGTTAAAAAATGAAAAATATACAGCTTCGATATGTCTGTCGATAAATCATGTGGACTCTCGATTAAATCGACTAAGGGTCGATATCGTCGATGCCTCTTTGGAATGGGAAGAGTCACATGATCAAGAATGATATCAAAGACAACTTCGATATCATCAAATGGGGTCTATCGATATCATCGAAACAATGTTCAATGATCTCGAACTGTGCCACCCGATAAAAGGTGGTTGAGCGGGAAAATTGCATTTCACTTCTAAAAATCATTTTTCCATCTTCCCTGCTTGTTCCTCTCAGCCGGTCTACACAAAGCTTCATCTGAGAGTCCTAGATGTTCTTCAAATTTGGTAATACCCCTTCCATTCCCTCCTTTCATCAAGATTCCATCTTGTACTTTTTAGGTATTTCTAGATTTTCAAGAAAAGTTCTGTCCATTTATCCCCAAATTCCTCAAATCTCTCTCTGGGAGTATCAGCAAATGGGAAAGGACAAAGGGAAAATGTCCGGTCCTGGAGAATCTTCAAGATCCTCTAGGGAAAAGGTTCTTGCTCCGAAGGAAAGGGCGAGGGTTTCAGAACATGGGACTCCTACACACCAACGAACTAGACAGACATCTCATGGCAGGTCCCAACCTGAAGCACCGGCCCCTCCTCTTGCTAGGGTGAATCCGATGCTGGTCAAATACATTGGAAGAAAGTTAGTTCATGAAAGGAGGGTAGATAGGGAATGTCTAAAACCATATAATCTGGAACCCCTGTTAGCCGAAATTGGCTAGCTACCTCTCCTCGATTTTGGCGGACCTACAACTTCTTTACTTTCAATCATTCTCCGGTAGTTGAACCTCCATCCATCATTGTTTCTGTTGATGATGATGATGTTCAAATTACCCCTGCATCCATTGCAAACATCCTTGGCCTTACTCTATCACCCGTCGGTCTCCCTGACATGGATCTTGAGAATGTTGAAACCTGATCCATGGTCACAAAATTTCTTTGCCATGGTCGTGATATACCCTGGCATCAAGGCAATGCGCTGAAAGAAAAGTTAATGGAACTAAGGTATTGTATCCTACATGGCATCTTCGCCTCCAACATCTATCCTTGGAGTACCAATCGTGCCGACCTAACCGGTTTCATGGCTATGGTGTTATATTTTGTGGCGACTGGGATCAAAATCTGCCTTCTTACCTTGATCGTTCATCAATTAGTGTATACGATCCATACTTCTCGGGATGTTCATTTGCCCTATCCTTGGATCATTCACGTGCTATGTAATGTAATCAGTCTTCTGACAACACACAATCCGGAACTTCCTCTTTAACATTTTAATAAGAATAACATCAGAAAAATGGATTTGAAGTTCCATTGCTTTCTCGAAGACCAACACGAGGAGGGGATTGCCGAAGAAGGAGAACTTGGTGAAGGGGCTGCTCACGCCGAAGGCGCTGGAATGACCGAAGGTGACCCTTTCACATCCCAACCGACTCCATCCCCGTCCGACCCTGGGCATGCAAAAAGGTTCAAACTACATCAAGATCAGATTGGAGCAATACAGCGAGAAGTCATTCAGCTGAAGGAGTTAATGAATGCACGATTCACTGTCCTAGAACGTCTGGTGAAAGGGGTGCAGCAGTCAGTGCAGCAATCGGTGGATTTGATCACCTGCAGACGTGACGATACAACACTGTCTTCCTCCGCTCCTCCACCATAATATAAGACAATACGTGTGCTGTCACGTACACCCTATTCTCATCTCAGTGTATGGGCTTGGGTATCTTTTTGAATGCCCTGCTCTCATTTGAGTGTATGTGATGGATTACTAACTTGCAAAGTCTAATAAGTTTTTTTTTTGATGTTTATATGCCTATGGATGGGCTAGATACTTGTGGTTGTTTCTGGGTGCCCATGGATGGGCTAGTTTTTTTTGGGATGGATGTTATACTACTGCCAACCTTGGGAAGTACATATTTTGGATACTTTGCTTAATGGCTAGCTATAATGCACACGTATTTACTGCCATATTTCTCTAGATTGTTTTTAAATGATGATTATCCATGTTTCCCTGTTTTATCTAGTTTCTATAATCTAAGAATCCCTCTTCCTGCGTATTCCTTACCTAATTTGTGATGTGTGATCTTTATATCTAGTGTCCGTTAACATCACTGATCTTCTTCAACTGATGCATACATGATTCAAAGAGATGTTCTTTTACATCTATTTATTCTGCTTATGCTCTTTGCTTTTTAGTTCTCCCATATGCTTCAACTTCAGTCAATATCCATTGTTATATTGCCCTTTGCCAATGACTGACAAAAAGGGAGAGAACAAATTCCACACCCCCGAAGATAAAATTGTGTAGCATGTATCTTCTTGTGTTTATGAATGATGATACAAGTACAGGTGATAGGGGGAGCAGACAGGTGTTAGAAGGAGCAGCTGTAAGAAAAAAGGGGGAGATTACTGTTGACAGGGAGAGCTACTGAATGAAATGGTCATTTATGTGTATGAACTAGATAGTATTGTAAAATTGTGTAAAGTTCATGTACACATAATTTAGGGTGTTAATATAAAAGTAACTCTAGGGTGTTTTGGTGTTTTATCACGTAATTAACAAACGGGGAGATTGAAAGTGCCCTAGTTTATCAATTAGCATGAGTGTTGAGTCTCCAAGACAAAGGAGCCCAATAGGAAGATTGATCAAGCATCTGCCTCAACTGGATGTGTGCCCGAATTCGTCATAGGTAAATCTTAGCCTCACATCCCATGTCCCAAAACACCAGGTATTTAAAACCCTTAAAATTGTATAGAACAGCCTTAGGTTTTTGGTTAGAAGATTTTTAAACAAAATAGGAAAATCTTTAAGTTTTCTACTTTGTCGATTTATCAATACAGGTTCGATGAAATCGAACCCTGTTATCGATGTCCTTGAAGCTCACTCGATATTATCAAAATGAAGACTCATGATGTCCAACAACCACAAAGATCTCTAGACTGAATTATCGATGAATCGATGGACTTCTCGATATCATTGATAATTCAAATCTCGAGTCCAACGAGTCGACTCGATAAAATCGACATTTGGTCTGTTGTGTCCAAAAAAGCTATTAAGGCAAATCAAGTGATTCTCGATATATCGAAGGGCTCCTTGATATCCTCGGAATTCAAATCTCAATGATATCGGTAGACCTTCGATAATATCGGATTGGGATACAAATCTATCCAGCAAGTTTTTCAGGTTATTTTTCTTGGATCAAGGGTTACTCGATAAAATTGATATTCAAATATCGATCATATCGAGGCTGTGTCGATGTCATCGAAATAGGACAAAAACTATCTAGCAAGCCTATAGGAAAACTCCTTGGAATTATTGATGAATCGACACTACCATTGATATCATCGACATTCAAATTCTGATGATATCGAGTGATCTCGATCATATCTTGACCTAAAATATTTCAAAGGTAAGCGCTCTCACATTTTCAAATGTCGAGGAATCGAACATCGTGTTGATGAAATTGGAGTTCGAAATCTGATGACATCGACGCATATTCAATTTCCTCGACCAGTTGGCAAAAGGTTTCAAAAGCGTCTGACAGATGAGTTCATATCATTGAGCGGCCAGTCAATGCTATCGAGAGTATATGCTCAATGATATCGACCCTGCTCGATGATATCGAACTCTATCAAAAATCTTACCATTTTATATCCATTGGAACCTTTTGCCTATTTAATGAGAGCTTGCCCTTGGTTATTCGTAGAGAAAATAGGGAGTACTTTTGAGTGTTTAAACCCATATCATATACGCAAAGCCTTTTCTCTCATGGGAGTTCATCCTCTAATCCACCCTCATCATTGACATTCAATAGAGTGGATTGGGGAATGAACTTCCGCATTCAAGGATCCTGCAGCTACCATCTTAATGGCAAATTATTAAGCTGGGATGCCTTAAATGCGTAGATGATTGGAATCGCTCTGTCTCCTTTGTAGGAAAACACTCAATAAAGTAGGCTTCCATCATAAACTTGACCCAACCCATCACCATATATTGGTACATCATTTGAGTTGCAGTTTAAGGGAGCTGAAGATTCTTCGTTATTAAAGGAGGAGATCTTCTACAACGTGTTGAACGGGGCTCATTTACTTATAGGTAAGTCATTAGAGTCCATAGGACCCTTGTGATCATTCCTTCTATTGGATTGAGTCTAAGATGTTTCTCACCCCTTTCAAGTCCTCATAGGAGGCCTTTGATGGGAGTATACGTGGTAGGTTCTTTGCGTTGACCCTTGATCTGTGGAGAGCATAAACTCTTAGGTCCTTGTGTAGGTCCTTGACCTATGAGGTCTAAAAACCTGGGTGCTTTGTGTTGACCCTTGCTCATGGGACCATAAACTAGTGAGGTTCCTTATGTGGATCATTGACATGTGTGGCCTAAAAGTCAGGTGTTTTGTGTTGACCCTTACTCGTGGGAGCATAAACTATGTCGTGTAGACACGTTATGTCAGTTTAAGTGTAGATTGTACTGGTTATAGGTGAACCTGATTTAAAACCTCCAGTTTAAGGTGAACCTGTTGTGAAACCTCCTTTAGTGAGATCCAGTACACTCAAGGGTTGAGTGCGTTCGCCGGAAGTGGAGTAGACAAGTAGTCGAACCACGATAAAAACAACTGTGTTTGAGATTAATATTTGTCTTTGATTGCTTGTGTGATTTTCCTAAATGTTTTTGTATTTGTTTATCTGAGATCACACCTCACACACAGTCACATCTATCATAATCTATGATCTGCATCTTATTCATCTTTCAAATAGTATTATGACTGGATCCTCTATTTGGCTTGGAAGCCATTAGAGTTACCTTGAAGAAATCCTAATATATGCACATATTCTCAGGATAAGTTTGATAGGATTTTAAATTACCATAAAATAGTAGAAAGTCCTATTCACCCCCCCTAGGACATATTTGTATATTCCCACTTCAACTAAAGTGGTCATTATCGCAATTTCATCTCCAAGATGGTGCACTTTATCCCATGCAAGAAGACCCTCGATGCAACACATATAGCGAATTTATTCTTAAGAGAGGTTGTGCAGCTATACGGAATTCCCAAGACCATTACCTTTAACAGTGACACGAAGTTCATTAGTCACTTTTGGCAGACTTTATAGACTTGATTCGATACACGACTTCAGTTTAGCAACGCCTACCACCCTGTAGCATCCCGATTTTTTGCCAACCTGGAATTAGACGTCCTTAGGCAATGGGTCGATTCTAACACCTAAATAACTTGTCAGAACTCAATCCCAAAGTTTAAAACTGCTTCTAAACCCATTTCCTTCACAAACCCCACCCTTCACCACCTTACTCCTTCAATTTTTCTAAGTACTTGGGATCACCTTATATATAAACTACAAAGGCCTAGGTACCACCTCAGACAGAAATCTTATAGGACTAAATCCTTTAGAAATGAGACAAAGTAACTAAGTGTTAAACTAGATTAGCTACGAAATCCGCTTGATCCACTTCAAATACAATCTGCAAGACCCAAAACTTGTAGAATCATTGACGCTAGGTTACCCTAAAATCTAGGATCAATCTCATTACCCAACTACTCTCGGGAGCACATTGAAACTCCGTATCAGATCTATACCGCATATCGGGAGTCTGAGTAATACGAAGTTAAGGACTTAGGACCGCTACGGTGGGCTTAACAACCATCTCCGAAATCAAATCCAGACAATGTCCCACGGCTGTTCGCTTGAGTCCGGAGCGTGAGAGGGTGAGAACACTTGTTTTCTTTACAAAATAAATATCTCAAATAGTAATCTGAGACTTGTCGCTTACGAGTTAGTATTAAGCAACCAGACCGTCAGAATCAGGCCAAATTACACCCTCGGATCAGGAAAAATTTCATAAATATATCCATGTACTTAGAATTTCTGATCGAGTTTCACTGACCGTTGAACTGAAACTGGTCCGCCATTTGTGATCTGGAATCCCGACTGAAACGAAAACTTAGCCATACCTAGATCCAGTGTTAGTGAGCTTAAGTTTGACCGCACACAGAAAAGGGGTCATCAGAAGTCCTTCGTTGAGCTGAAACTGACTCGCTTTGGTTATAACCTAAGTATCCCTTGACCATAAGTCTATTTTGGAGTATTTATAGGCTATATAAGGACCTTAGAATCCTCTCTCTCACAGCCATACGAATTTGAGAGAAACCCTAGAGAGAGAAGAGAGAAAAGAGAGAGAAAGAGTGAGAGAAGCGAGGGAATCTCCCTGCCACTTTACCATGCCGCTACACAAGCTACACCACTCATTTCTAATTGCTTTCCCGTCGATTCCGGCGTCATTTCTGTAAGTGTTATGGTCTCATGCTTCTTTGGTTGTCAAATTTTGATGTGTCAAAACATCTATCTGTGTCCTGTGCTTGTATGATGATTTATATGAATTCAAGACACTGCATAAATACTTCAAGAAGCTACAAGTTGAACTTTTCAAGAAGCTACATATTGAAGTTCAAGAAGCTACATGTTGAAGTCTCAAGAAGCTACAATGTTGATGTTCAAGTCTTAAGAAATAACTCATGACTTCAAGACTAATAAGCAATGCATGAAGTAGTTGTTATGCTGATGAAGATCTCAAGTTTGAAGCTACAACAAGTTCAAGATCTCAAGCCTGATATGGTTCAAACAATCTACATTCGTTGAATGGTTGAAGTTCAATGTCCATACGACATGATTTAGGTTTGAATGACCTTAGGTTGACCCTTTAAGTAGGTCACTTTGGATACATAAATCAAATATTTATTTTACATAAGTTTGGTCTATTCTACGACCAGTCCTAGCTCTTGTTCGACCGATCCCGGCATTGGTTCGACTAGTCCAAGAAATTCCACGACCAGTCCTAAGTAGTTGAAGATTTTTCGAAATTTTTGGTACGCCCACGACCAGTCCTGGAGGTCCTTCGACCAGTCGTAGGTGTGGCTTCGACTCGTCCACGACCAGTCGTGGAGCTACGACTCAAAGTCCAACAACGTAATCTATGGTCCTACGACCAGTCGTAATGATCTACGACCAGTCGTAGGTGACCCACGACCAGTCGTAGGCTACTCACGACCAGTCGTGGAACGACTTTCAAAGATCGCGCTTAATTTTTCAAAAATGCATTGAGCTACGACCACCGGTCGAAGTTTCTAAGACCGGTCGTAGAACGATTTTGCTTCTATAAATTGAACCGAAATTGAGTTTTGACACTTCAACTCTATTCAATTCAAGAATTTTCAAGTGATCACTCTGAGATAAGTCTGTGTTTATTTTAAGCTACATTGTGCTTATTTAATATTCCTTTTTGCTAGCTTATTTAATTTGATTTTGTTTCTATATTCCAATCTTATTTGAAAAGAGGAATTATCTTATTCATTCTTCTTAGAATCAAAATCAAATATAGCTACGCCCAACAAGTTAAATCTAAAATCTATTAGAATTTAGAACCTTATGAATGTGAGTATTAGAAATTGAACTTTGACATTCAATCATCTACTCCGATTGGTTCTACCGGTCTGCTAAGAAAAGGAGAAATCCAGGTATTTTACAATTCTGTAAAATTTATTTACTTTTGGTTTTGTTTGAGGTTAAGCCAGAAAAATCTCATTGTACTGGTTTTGTTTGAGGTTGAACCAGAAAAATCTCATTGTATTGGTTGTCTAAGGAAAACCGAAAACTTCGAAAAAGAGGGTTTTTGAATTGTGTAAGCCCAAGTGAAAAAGACACAATTGTAAAGGTTTTTGGTGAACTCAGAAAACCTATTTCATAAGAACGCTAATATCCCCTGTGTGAGGATATTAGGAGTGGAGTAGCTTTTTGTGTGGCTGTTAAAAGACAGTTGGTGTACACACAGGCGAACCACTATAACTCTTTGTCTTGTGGATTGAATGCTTGCTTAATTTTCATATCTTTTATCATTTGATTGTGTGGAATGTACAAGTGGATGTGAATGTTGTAACTATTTACATTTCAAGCAAGTGTGGGGATTGTTGTAATAATTTAGATCTATATACGCATTTAATTTCAATTCCTAGCTATTTCATTACTTATATTAAAATTGAGTCATTGATCCAAAAGATGTTCTAGAAATAAGGTTGTCCTACCATAAGCCCTTGTTTATTATGGTGTAAGGTTGTCCTTAGAACTGAATTTGTATCAATCTCTCAATACTTATTTATCAAGGTGATTTAAAATTTAGCATTGTGAATTGATTCATATTGTAAGGATATTGGTTTACTTTATTTCTGCTGATTTTATTTTAAATTTGGCATAGTCCTATTCACACCCCCCCCCTTTAGGACATATAGCTTGGCCTTTTTCAAGTGGTATCAGAGCCTAATAGCTCATTTTTGTTGCTTTTTATTTGGATTTATTTCCTGAGCTAACGATCTAAGCTATATAAAAAGATGTCAAATTTTGATAGCCTTTCAGTTACTAGGCCTCCACCCTTTGATGGTTCCAACTATGCCTATTGGAAAGCCGAATGAGGATCTTCCTCAAATCAATGGATGAAAGTGTGTGGCAAGCCACAGTGATCGAATGGAAACCTCCTATCATGGAAGTAACTGGTGTTGATGGTTCAAAATCTATGAAAATTACACCGTATTACCAATGGACCACACTTCGGAAAAATGAGAGTAGTGCTAATGCTAAAGCACTAAATGCATCACTTGCGCACTATCACCGGATGAGTTCAAAAGAATCATATCTGTGATATCTTTAAAAAACAAGCCAGGATATTTTAGAAATGACACACGAAGGTACATCAATTGTCAAGAAATCTAAGGTCCAACTCCTCACAACTAAATTTGAAGAAATTCATATGGAGGAAAATGAAATGTTTATGGACTTTTACACTAGATTGAATGACATTGTAAACTCAATGTGGGGTCTTGGTGATAAGATCCCAGAAAGTAAAGTGTGTGCAATCCAGGAACTTCGTGATACGGATAATATGAAGGTAGAAGAATTAGTTGGTTCTTTACAAACCTATGAATTAAGTTTTAAAGCTCCTAAAGGTAAATCTATTGCTTTGAAGTCATCTAAAAGTATTACTCAAGAAAATTCAGATTCAGAAAAGTCTGAAGATGATATGACACTTTTGGCAAAAAAGTTTTATAAGATTTTCAAAAGTAAGAAAAGAGTCGACTTTCAAAAGGCAAATGAAAAGAAACGTTCTAAACCTAAGTCTAAAACTTGGAAGTCATTGAAAGATAGTCAATGTTACAATGTCAAGAATATGGGCATTTAGCAAACAAATGTCCTAAAAGGACAGATCCAAAAGGAAGGGTATGTTGGCTACTTGGGATGAATCGTCGATTAAAGCCTCTTCGAATCGAAAATTCGAGCACCGAGTCGGGCGATGAACTTAAGGCCCTTATGACTCTAGCCAAGTTTACTTTTTCAGATCACGATCATTCAACAAGTGAAGAAAATTTGGATAGTGATCATGAAAATGATGAAGATCTTCAAGATGCTTACAATGCCTTATATAAGGAAAGTTGTAAAATTGTCATCAAACTTAAACTTCAAAAAGAAAAGTTTTTAAACTTAAAGAATGTTTTGAAACCCTTGTTTTAGAAAAATATCAAATTTGATTGTTTTGAAAAATCAAAGTATGATCTAGAATTCAAAACCTCCCTAATTGAAAATTTGAAATCTGAAAATGAGAAACTTAAAAATGAAGTATCTTCTCTTAGAGTTTGAAGGACACATGGAGATATGCCCAAGGTGATCCAAAATTAGAAAAATTATTATCCGGATCAAGAAAATGTGGCGATCGATCCGGGTTGGGCTATGATAAAAACACATCTCCTAAAGAAGAATACTGTTCCAATTTTGTGAAAGGAGAGACTTCTAACTCAAAAGGAAAAGGTACTAGTCAAGTTTTTTCTAAAAATACAAAAACTTTTCAAAAACACAAAAGCAGCTATATAAATTTCAAAAATCAGATTCGAAACCCACTAGCTGAAAAAATTGTTGATTTAATTAAGGAGCTATTAAAATCTAACTCAGTAGGTCACTCTTACAACTATAAACAAAAGAAGACCAATTATTCTCCTAAACCCAAAACAGTACTGAAATGGGTTCCTAAGGTTGCCCGTTTGGTTGTTCACACTGCTTTCAAAGCTACAAGCCATTCGAAATGGTACCTAGACAGTGGATGCTCCAGACATATGACAGGCGATAAAGCACTATTCACCGATCTTAAAGATATGACTGATGGGTCAGTCACATTTGGTGATGTTAGCAACTGCAAGATAATTGGCAAAGGTACGGTCCAACTCTATAACCTTCCCTTATTTAAAAATGTTTTATATGTTGAGGGTTTAAAACACAACCTGTTGAGCATATCTCAAATATGCGATAACAACCATAATGTTAAATTTTCTAATCAAGGTTGTGAAATTATAAATGAAAAGGGTTCTCGTAATATTAATGGTCGAGAACTTCAAAACCGCTATATAGTAAGCAATGGTAGCTCATCTAAACAAACGTGCTACATGGTCCATACCGATGAGACGAAATTATGGCATAAACGCCTTGAACATGTACACTACCGAAATTTATCTGATTGAGCAAAAGTGAACTAATTAGAGGACTACCTAAGATGCAAAAAGTAGACAAGATTTGTGGTGAATGCCAAAAGTATAGTAAACAAACTAGGAGCTCTCACAAAAAGGTGAACTCCAATATCACCACAAGACCACTGAGTTTGCTCCACATGGATCTTATAGGACCAACAAGAACGGAAAGTCGAGGTGGCAAAAAGTACATCTTAGTTATTGTAGATGATTACACAAGATACACTTGGGTTTCATTCTTGAGAGATAAATCAGAAACCCTTGATGAAGTGAAAAAGATTATAAAACGGATTCAAACTGAAAAATGTTCTCAAGTGAGCAAGATTCGTAGTGATCATGGATCCGAATTCGAAAACAGCGGTTTTGAGAAATTTTGTAGTGATCAGGGAATATCGCATGAATTCTCTGCACCTAAAACTCCTCAACAAAATGGAATTGTCGAGATAAAGAATAGAGTGCTTCAAGAAATGGAAAATGTTATGTTAAATAGCATGAAGCTCCCTAGGAATCTCTAGGCTGAAGCAGTGAATACAGCCTGCTACATTATTAACCGTGTTTATATTTGTAAATCTAATAATAAAACGGCTTATGAAATGTCGTTTGAGAAAAAGCCTTCTGTCAAATACTTTCGAGTTTTTGGCAGCAAGTGCTATATTTTGCGTGACCGTGAAAATTTGGGAAAGTTCGACACTAAAAGTGATGAAGGGATCTTTTTAGGATATTCTTTAAACAGTCGTGCATATCGTGTTCTGAACAACAAGACCGGTGTGATTCAAGAGTCAATAAATGTTGTGATTGACGATCTTTTGAATACACCTATCCCTAGTTCAGATAATGATGAAGTTCTTATACTTAAAAAACAAGAAATTTCATCAAGTGAAACTAATCCAGAATTAAGGACTGTTAAAGATCATCCAACTTCTCAAATGCTTGGAAACCCTCTCACTGGTGTGCGCACTCGTAGACAATTAGAGGACATATGTAACTACGTATGCTTTACATCCCATTGAACCTAGGTTAACGTAAAAGAAGCACTTTCGGATGAAAATCGGATTCTTGCGATGCAAGAAGAACTTAATCGGTTGTCGTCGAAATGATGTCGGCACCTTGTTCCTAGACCTAAAGATAAACATATTATTGGAACAAAATGGATTTTCAAAAACAAATCGATGAACTTGGAAATATTATTCGAAATAAAGCAAGACTAGTTGTACGGGGGTATACACAAATTGAAGGTATTGATATAATGAAACATTTGCTCCTGTAGCTCGTCTTGAATCAATCGACTTTTTATCTCCATTGCATGTTTTAGGAAGATTAAAATTTACCAAATGGATGTAAAGAGTGCCTTTCAATGGTGATTTACATGAAGAGGTATATGTTAAACAACCTACGAGGTTTGAAGATCCTAAATTTACTTGATCATGTGTATCGTCTTAAGAAGGCTCTCTATGGTGCGAAACAAGCTCCCAGAGCATGGTACAAAAAGCCACTAAGTTTTTTGAGTCATAATTTTCGGATGGGGTGTGTTGATAAGACGCTCTTTGTTAAGAAACATAACGATGATATTCTAATGGTTCAAATATATGTTGACGATATTATTTATGGATCAACTGTACTAACATGATTTGTTGAGTTTGCAGATTTGATGAAGTCTAAATTCGAAATGAGCATGGTTGGAGAATTAAACTATTTTCTAGGGTTGCAAGTAAAACAACAACTTTGATGGAATTTTATCTCTCAAACCAAATATGCTCGAGTTTAATTAAGAAATTTGGATTTGAGAATGGTAAAAATTTTGATACTCCTACGAGTACATCTTTGAGACTCTCAAAAGACTCTGAGGTAATGATGTGGATCCTAAATTGTATCGTAGTTTGATTGGTAGTTTGCTTTATCATTGCTAGTAGACCGATATTGCTTTGAGTGTTGGTATTTGTGCTCGTTATCAATCAAATCCTAAAGAATATCACTTAACTGCTTTGTTAAGCGGATTATGCGATATGTCGCAAGTTCTACTAAACCGGGTCTCTCGGTATCCACATGAGACTAATGTTCAATTAGCCGGTACGTCTTGTCTTGGTGGTGGAAACATTGATGATAGGAAATCAACCAGTGGTGGTTGTTTCTACATTGGAAATTGTCTTGTTTCTTGGTTTAGCAAGAAGCAAAGTTCTATATCGCTATCAACAGCTGAGGCTGAATACATTGCTGCTGAAAATGCATGTACTCAACTTGTTTGGATGAAACGAATGTTAAGCGATTATGGAATCACTCAGGATTCTATGATTTTATTTTGTGATAATTCGGTCTGAATAAATATCTCTAAAAATCCAGATTCAAAGATTCACGTACTAAGCATATTGACATTAGATTTCATTACATTCGTGAATTAGTGGAAGAAAAATTAATATATTTGGATTACATTCCAACCGAGACTTAACTTGCGGACATTTTCACTAAACCGCTCGACAAAAGCAGGTTTAATAAATTAAAATTTGATCTCGGTATGTGCAATTTAAATTGAATTTACATGATTTGGTGTATCATAATGTACATAACTATGATGTTTTATTTGCTTGAATTTGAAAATTATTTAAAAATTTTGCAAATTTTGAGTCGTACTCGACCAGTCGTGAGTGTACACGACCGGTCGTGCTACGACCGGTCGAACACTTACACGACCAGTCGTGAAACTCGGGATTTCACTTTAATTTGGGGATTTTGACTCTTCTTCTTCATTTCTTTTTACTCTCCAACGGTTCTAGCTACGACCGATCGAACCCACCTTCATAGTACTTCAAGGTTAGTGGTTCTTTTGCATTTTTTTGTAGATTCTTGCTATTAGTGTTTCAAATCTCATTCTTGTGGAATCTATTTGGTCGTTCATTGCAAGTTTGGGGTTTTATCTTGAAAAATCTGTTTTATTTAAACCCCATTTCTTCCAACTTGTTGTTTCCTTGAAATCCTTCTGTGAAAATGGATGCTAGAGGTAAAAAGAAAACTACTCGAGGTCCATCTTCTTCTAGATCAGCTTCTATTGTACAACGTCATCTTCGCTCTCCCGAAAATGATCCTTCTAATGCTCGGGATTTGCGTATGTGCAATGTTATTGTTGAGCGTCCTGTTAATATTAATCACATTGCTTCATTTGGTATCCCTCCTCTGTTGGAATCTGTGGGATGGGATAACATCTTACATTGGGGTGGAGCTGCATACCAGTCCATTGCCCAATCTATGTTTGCATGTATCTGTGATTTTTCTCTTGAGAATTTAACTTTTAAAGTTGATACTCAAGAAGGATTGTTTTTAGTGGATCGACATTTGCTTGCTGACATTATGGAAATACCTGTCAATGATGAGAGCATTCCAACTCATATTTTACATGACATCTCTCGAATCTGAGCGAAAAATGCTTACTAGAGATTTATGTAATTTGGATGTTCATTGGACTCATAAAGGTCATGCACTTCCCTCAAGGTATTTGTTACCCAGACACGAGTACTTCATAGGATATTCATCTCAAATCTTTATCCACGTTCGTAATAAAACCGAACTCACTTGCTTTTATGGTTCGTGTTTTGCATTCTCAGTAGTCTCTGCAAAAATATGTCTACCTTCTTTAATTTGTCATTCCATTATTTTGTCTCGTCACCATCCTGGACATAGTGATATACCCTTTGGTTATTTATTGACTATCTTTGGCAAATCATATGCTCGTAGCTATGCCTACTAGAGAAAAACCCATCCATCATCTCCCTTTTAATAATTCCAATATTAACAAGATGAATTTAGAATTGGCTGATGGCCAAGTGGATGCTGGTAGCAATGGTGCTGAAGCAGGAAATGCTCAAGCTAGTGATCTTCCTGAAGACGTGAATATGGATGACTTATTTGAAGAACTTGAATCAGACTCGGCTGATGATCCTGATTTTCAGCCTTCTGATATTGATGAGAGATTGAATTCCCTTCAAGAGCAGGTGGCTCAAATTCGTGTTACCCAAGACACGCAATTTTCATATTTACGCAAATATATGAGGCGGATTGCTAAAGGTTTACATAAAATTGATCCATCTAATCCTTACCCTCTTCTGGTTCTGACTAAATTTTTGATGGGTCTGTAATATTTTTTTTTACTGAGCTTTTCGTGCTTACTGACTTTTTGATTTATGCTCTATGCTCTCTTGAATCAACTCCTGTTTTCTTTATTATTGATGCTCTTCTTCCTTTGTCATTTTGTGTCAAAAAGGGGGAGAAGTTTCGGAGGCATTTGATTTATTTGAATTTAATCTTTATGATGTGCTCCTATTACTCAGGCTATTACTTAGGGGGAGTTAAGCTTCTCAGGGGTAGTTATGGGAGAATGATGCTAGTTATTACTTATCATATCTATATAACTGTGCATGCTTCTCTATTGTGAACCTGTTGTGTTTGTACTTCTCTTATGTCTATTGGAAGTATTATTACTTGGGTGTTTTGTCACAAATTTGACAAAGGGGGAGATTGTAAGTGTTATGGTCTCATGCTTCTTTGGTTGTCAAATTTTGATGTGTCAAAACATCTATCTGTGTCCTGTGCTTGTATGATGATTTATATGAATTCAAGACACTGCATAAATACTTCAAGAAGCTACAAGTTGAACTTTTCAAGAAGCTACATATTGAAGTTCAAGAAGCTACATGTTGAAGTCTCAAGAAGCTACAATGTTGATGTTCAAGTCTTAAGAAACAACTCATGACTTCAAGACTAATAAGCAATGCATGAAGTAGTTGTTATGCTGATGAAGATCTCAAGTTTGAAGCTACAACAAGTTCAAGATCTCAAGCCTGATATGGTTCAAACAATCTACATTCGTTGAATGGTTGAAGTTCAATGTCCATACGACATGATTCAGGTTTGAATGACCTTAGGTTGACCTTTTAAGTAGGTCACTTTGGATACATAAATCAAATATTTATTTTACATAAGTTTGGTCTATTCTACGACCAGTCCTAGCTCTTGTTCGACCAGTCCTGGCATTGGTTCGACTAGTCCAAGAAATTCCACGACCAGTCCTAAGTAGTTGAAGATTTTTTGAAATTTTTGGTACGCCCACGACCAGTCCTGGAGGTCCTTCGACCGGTCGTAGGTGTGGCTTCTACTCGTCCAACACCTGTCGTGGAGCTACGACTCAAAGTCCAGCAACGTAATCTATGGTCCTACGACCAGTCGTAAGGATCTACGACCAGTCGTAGGTGACCCACGACCAGTCGTAGGCTACTCACGACCAGTCGTGGAACGACTTTCAAAGATCGCGCTTAATTTTTCAAAAATCTGTTAGAGCTACGACCAGTCGAAGGTTTCTAAGACCAGTCGTAGGAACGATTTTTGCTTCTATAAATTGAACACGAAATTCAGAGTTTTGACACTTTAACTCTATTCAATTCAAGAATTTTCAAGTGATCACTCTGAGATAAGTCTGTGTTTATTTTAAGCTACATTGTGCTTATTTAATATTCCTTTTTGCTAGTTTATTTAATTTGATTTTGTTTCTATATTCCAATCTTATTTGAAAAGAGGAATTATCTTATTCCTTCTTCTTAGAATCAAAATCAAATATAGCTACGCCCAACAAGTTAAATGTAAAATCTATTAGAATTTAGAACCTTATGAATGTGAGTATTAGAAATTGAACTTTGACATCCAATCATCTACTCCGATTGGTTCTACCGGTCTGCTAAGAAAAGGAGAAATCCAGGTATTTTACAATTTTGTAAAATTTATTTACTTTTGGTTTTGTTTGAGGTTAAGCCAGAAAAATCTCATTGTACTTGTTTTGTTTGAGGTTGAACCAGAAAAATCTCATTGTATTGGTTGTCTAAGGAAAACCAGAAAACTTCGAAAAAGAGGGTTTTTGAATTGTGTAAGCCCAAGTGAAAAAGACACAATTGTAAAGGTTTTTGGTGAACCTGTGAAAACCTATTTCATAGTGAACGCTAATATCCCCTGTGTGAGAATATTAGGAGTGGAGTAGCTTTTTGTGTGGCTGTTGAAAGACAGTTGGTGTACACACAGGCGAACCACTATAACTCTTTGTCTTGTGGATTGAATGCTTGCTTAATTTTCATATCTTTTATCATTCGATTGTGTGGAATGTACAAGTGGATGTGAATGTTGTAACTATTTACATTTCAAGCAAATGTGAGGATTGTTGTAATAATTTAGATCTATACTTCTGCATTTAATTTCAATTCCTAGCTATTTCATTTACTTATATTAAAATTGAGTCATTGATCCAAAAGATGTTCTAGAAATAAGGTTGTCCTACCATAAGCCCTTGTTTATTATGGTGTAAGGTTGTCCTTAGAACTGAATTTGTATCAATCTCTCAATACTTATTTATCAAGGTGATTTAAAATTTAGCATTGTGAATTGATTCATACTGTAAGGATATTGGTTTACTTTATTTCTGCTGATTTTATTTTAAATTTGGCATAGTCCTATTCACCCCCCTCCCCCCCCTCTCTAGGACATATAGCTTGGCCTTTTTCAATTTCTCGGTAAGAAACCCTAACCCTAATCTGTTTTGGAGTTGTAAAAGTTGTAGGTTATGAAATAGCTAACCTATTTCATTCTATAGGTTACCAAACTGCCGATTACGGAAGCTTGGCAAACCTATCGGCTTCGTTACGATTCTACAACAAAAGGTGAGGACTTTAGATGTATAGGTTATGGTTTTCAACACTTTCAATGTCAGATAATGACAGATTTATGATCTGTATGCAATTGCACATGTACAAAGTGCTGTCTGTTTTCCATTTCGATTAAAGACGAAAGATATAGAATTTTACATACTCTAGGTATTTGTAGAAAGTACCGTATACGTATAAATTTTGGAAATGTGTTTGCCATAGTTAATTGTTGTATGAATATATTATATATAGATAAAATACTTGTTTGGCGAAAGGACTCGCCTTAATATATGTTTTGCTAATATACACTATATATGTGAAAATAGTGTATTCTAAGTGTTTATGAAAATGACTGAATGAGTATAGAATTCTCATTCATGCTCGCCATGACTAATTGTCAAGGATATATGATTGTTGTATTAGCGATACCCCTTTGATGAAAGGATTGGCCCTAAATCACGCACAGCCAATATACACTATATGTGTTACAATGTGTGGCCCAAGTGTTTGTGGAAATGACTGAATGAACATGGAACTTAGATTCCTGCTTGCCATGACTATCCGTCGTGGGTGCACGCGTGTTATAATTGGGGCAACTCCCTAGTGAAAGGATTTGGCCTTATACCTATGTGATCAACATACGTCATGTATGTTGATGTGTGTAGTCTAAGTGTTTGCTGAAATGACTAAGTAATTATGGATTTATGATTTATGCCTGCCATATGTATTGAATGTAAGAACATGATTGATGTGTATGCGACAACTCCTTGCTATAAGGATTTGTCCTAATCTATGTTGAAATCAACATACGTCATGTATGTTGGAGTGGTGTAGTTTAAGTGTTTGATAAAATGCTTGTGTGAGAAATTGTGTGACGAACTAAAATTAATAGGGTGTTGAGATGGGATTCTCAACTACCTTAGAGACGTGTATGATTTCCTTCATGTAAGTTATTTAGTTTAATCGCTTACTGTTTTATGAAACGTATGTGTTTGGATTTCTTATTTGCATTGTGTTTTATAACATGCTTGTTAATATGTTTGAATTACTTGTTTATTTAATTCTGCTCTGATTACTTCACATGTTTAAGTTGTATTCCATAAATCCGTGAAGGGTGATGGGGGAGTGGTGCAACGTTTCCGAGCAACAGCCCTGGTAGCCCTAAGCAGACAATATTGGATATTTAATTGTATGATTTGAAATCTTGATCCATTAACGCTTTACCTATCTGCAATTGAATGTGATTGGGGCTATTGTATAGTCCAGGCAGTCGGTAATGGGATCGAATTCGTGGCTGAGATTCATTCGCCACGTAGGACGTGTTTGACGAACCCGAGTCGTGCGTTGCTTGTCGGCAGTGGTTAGGCCACACGAAGTGCTTATGCACTTCATGTCGTACAACTCAACGAGCGCTCGTGCTAGTCGAGCTCGTCAAGTAACCCGATCTGTCTTATGTATGTTCACCATGTTTGGACGCTACTGCTTGAACCTAAGGTACCAAACTTACCAGTGGAAACCCCGTTAACTATGGTACCTCGATTCACTAAGACTCATGAGCCGGACATGGTGGTATGGGACACCATGGTCGAGCTGTCGGCCTACACTAGAGCCACGTGCCTCCCCCTAGTGACCATTGAGCAACCAGACTTGTGAGCCGAATACGGTGGTATGCGACACTGTATTCGAGCCGTCGACACCTACGGCGAGAGCCGAATATGGTGAGACGTATATTCGTGCTGACCGGCGACAAGCCCTTCGTAGTGTCTTCGAGTATACTTTACAGTCTGTGATTGGCGATGAGCCCTTCGCAGCAACTAGAGCATGAGTTGAGCCAAGTACGGTGAGACCTGTATTCGAGCTGACGGCTAGCGATTGAGCCAAGTACGATGAGACCTGTATTCGAGCTGATGGCCAGTAATTGAGCCACATACAGTGAGATCTGTATCCGTGCTGATGGGTGACGAGCCCTTTGTGATGCCTTCGCGATGCCTCTCGAAACATAATATCGTATGAGATTATCTAGGTTTGACAACCCTATAATGGATCATATTTGGGAATGATACAAGGGAGGTACCTTAGTTTTCCAATACTGCTGTTTGAAATGGACTAATAATAACTCGGTAATCATGCTCATCATGCATTGCATGTGCCTGGAAGATGTGGAGCACTAAGGAATGCAATCATGCCTGAACGTAAGATGATGTCGCACGAGGGAGTATGTGGTGAGGGCATACATCATGACTGCATTCATACATGCATTAATAAGAGTATTTAGAATGGTTGATCTGCTTTATCATTACTGCTTGACTGTTTTGATAACATGTTAACATATGCTTTATTGTTCCACTGAGTTGATCACTCACTCCCACGTTACGAGACGGTGTTGTACACACCAACCAGGCTTGTTTGAGTTTCAGATGATGGCGATGCTGCGAAGCGGAGCCGGACTTTTATGAGAATAAGGTGGATTCCTCATTTATGCAGTTTCGGGCGGCTTCAAGTGAGCCGTGTCTCGATCGACGGGGTTATAAGGATATTGACTAGAAGACCTTACATATTTGATATATTTTAGAATTGTACTTGTAATTCTTTAACCTGGTAACGTTATCACACTCTGGAGACTCACCACAGTTTATATATTTTATCTATCTATTACAGTCTTCCGCTTGCAAATTTAACTGTCTCTGGAGTATGATATGCTGTTTTGGTTTAATCTCACTCATGTTCACTACTCCAATACAGACAACATTCAATCATCATTCATTTTGTTACATAAGTGATGCATTGGAACTGGGGAGTTGAGTTTATGCTCGACCCCCGATTTTCAGGGCGTTACACACCCACAGACTGATGGGCAGACTGAAGTTGTCAATCGCACGTTGGGAAATCTCTTTCGATGTATTTCAAGTGAAAAACTGAAGCAGTGGGATTCGACCTTATCTCAAGCGAAGTTTTCATTCAATAACATGGTGAACCGCTCGACAGGGAAGTCCTCGTTCCAGATTATTTACGATCGAGTGG
The DNA here is from genome assembly GCA_030180095.1 of Magnolia changhungtana. NCBI lineage: Eukaryota > Viridiplantae > Streptophyta > Magnoliopsida > Magnoliales > Magnoliaceae > Magnolia > Magnolia changhungtana. The sequence goes on along the minus strand of JASAUF010000426.1, from coordinate 782,696 downwards.
TTTGCTACATACTTGACTTGATCCTTATGTCTAAGCTCCCATGCATGAGTATTGCAGCAGAACATATGACAGATAGAATCATGGGCATTCAAGTAGAGATACAAACTAAGTTACATACCTCAAATGAGAAGTACAGGGAGCAAGCAGACAAGCATCAGCGAGGTGAACGACCACATTATGGTCTATCTACGCAAAGAGAGATTTCCGACTGGTACATACAAAAAATTGAAGAATAAGAAAATTAGATTGATACCAATCATCTGAAAGATCAATGACAATGCTTACGTTGTTGATCTTCCGGATGACATGGTGATCTCATGGACTTTCAACATCATGAACCTGACCGAGTATCATGAACCAAAGTCGGACGAGTTCTTTTGAAGTGGAGGGGACTGATGTAGAGGTGATCCGGACTGTCAGAACTTAAAATGGACCTATCTCGCAAATCGGAATGAGCTATCGGACATACCATATATAATTTTGGGGTAGGACGAGTTACTTTAGCCACCCAACCCCACTACGTCGAGATGCCCACGCCAAATTTGCGAAATACCATCAGATCGCCGATCAAAATCCCGCTTCATTTTCGTTTTTACTATTTTTAATAAGTTTTAGTTTGAGTATAACTCTTTATCCGTTGGGCTTTAGGAGTTATGCCCAACATGAAAAGTGCTTGGAATAATTAAGAGAATATCATGGTTTGGCCTAATATGGCACTTACTATTTTAGCCGAAAACCATGCACACTAGTAGACATAACGACTGTCTATAAATAGTAAGCTTACTATTTATAGTAAGTCACGATTTCTAGGAGTTTTAGTTGCAGCTTGATTCCAATACTTCTCCCATCACTTAATATCCCCATTTAAGGGTTGTGAAACTATTTATTTCATTCATCAATCAAATTATGAATTTTATAGAGTTTATTTTCTATTTTCTTTGTTTTTCTCACCGTGGATTCGAGAAGTCTCTGTGAAGAGTCTAGAGAAGCTCCGTGAATTCGGAGTGGTTATCCATGAGGAAGACAATGATTGACCTCATCATGTTTATCCCTAGGTCACTACACACAGGAAGCAGTGGTGATTGAGCTCTCACCTTTGAAAATTTATTGGAGGCCATAAAAGTTTTGGATCAAGCTGATATTTGTGTTTTTCTTTAGTACAGGTAGGTCTGACATAATCAATAGATTAGATAGAAAATGAACGTTACAGTTGGCCCCAGGAACTTTTTAACGGTGGGTGTTCAATCACCACTGTTTTCCTGTGATATTGTCCACCTGAGATGTGGATCTGCCTCGTTTTTTATCACATGCTCTAAAAGAATGATCCGAACTGGAGGGACGGCGTGGATAAAACACATACACCATGGTGGGTCCTATGGAGCTTTTCCAGCGCAGAGCAGTACATCTGGGTGCTGGAGGGATCCCTACCGAATCCGATAAATAAATAAATAAATAAAACCACTCTTTTTGCGGTACCGGCTTAACCAGCGTATCAGTTGTTGAAATTAGACCTTTGACCATTGCGTTTCCAACCGTCCATTTGGTGGCCACCAATCACTTCACTTTCACGTACAAAGTCCTTTCTTTCCTGCCAACCTGTCGTATATGTACAACATTAGAGGCGTGAAAACTGTGAGACACAACATGAAGATTTATAAGTGCTAAAATCAGGCCTATCCTCATCCAGTGGGCACACCAAGTGAAAATCAATGAAAGCTGGTGTCATGGTCCATGTAATGGTGACGTCTACTCTTTATTTGTATATGTTTGATTTTCCAGCCCTATGATTTTCATAGTGTGGCCCATCCTTTTTACCGATGGAATTGGCCGTATGTGAAACTTCACACAAAAGTATCTGCATTCATTTCACATCTTCAAATTACGTGACACGTTGAATGGGTCTCTGCAACGACAGGTTTTTAATTCTTACAAGTATGGCCATTGTTAAATAATCTAAACCATTGATCCTTGGGTCTCGCCAACCGACTACACTTCTAATAACTCATGTACACAACAAACAATCTTAATTAACCTTTATATTCGAAAATAGATAGTTAACAAGGCAAAATCGAATTTCTGAATCCGGTGAATTAACATAAAAACGGTCTGACTTACCGGAACTGATTGGCACTTGTGAAAATCTATCCCTTGGTAAAAAAATTCAGCACCGTCCACAGGTCAGACGAATCCACCTCAGAGAGCAGTGGGAGAATCCGCACCATAGTTCTGTATGTGGGGGCACGGTTGTATGTATTTTTCATCTAATCCATTCATCCAGTGGTCCTCACCAGGACGTAAGGACAATCCAAAAATCTGTTGTCACACGTGTGCGCAAGTGTGGCCACATTGTCCTAATATTTCTCCAATAAGTAATGAGTCTCACACAATGGCTGAAGTGTGGCTGGCTTTGCAGTTGCCAGGGACATAAAACCTGATGTAGAGCACGTGGGCCGCATACAATTTATTGGCCAAGATGGACCAGAAAGGCCCGATTGGAGGCGGAAGTGATCCAGGCCGCCAAAGCCTTAAAACTGGCGCATCTTGCAAACCGGAATGAGTTATCCGACGTGCCGTATATGATTTTGGGACAGGATGAGCTACTTTAGCCACCCAACCCATTATGTCAGGTTCCGCACACTGAATTTGCGAGATTCCATCAAATAGACTGTCGAATTTATGTTTTATTTTCATTTTTAGTATTTATAGTAAGTTTTAGTTTGATTTAACTCTTCATCCATTGGGCTGTAGGAGTTGTGTCCAACATGAAAAGTTCTTAGAAAAATTAGGAGAATAGCGTGGTTGAGCCAAATGGAACACTTACTATTTTTGGCTAAAAACCATGAGGTCTAGTGGAAATCATGACCGTCTATAAATAGTAAGTTTACTATTTATGGTAAGCCACCATTTCTAGGAGTTTTAGTTGTAGTTTGATTCTGAAACTTCTCCCTAGGGTTCATGTCTTTACTTAAGAGGTTGTAAACTCATTTTTTTATCATCAAGGAAATTTATTTTGAATTTTAGAATATTATTTTTTTATTTTCCTCATGGATTCGAGGTATCTTTATCAGGAGTTCAGAGAAGCTTCGTGGATTCAGAGTACTTATCTCTTTGAGGAAGATAGTGCTCGACCTCAACATCCTTCCCTACGTCAGTTTGGTATTAAAGCGAGAACTCCTCTCGGACTGATGACAAATATCGAAGGTATGGGCCAAAATCCTGTGGACGGTGATTCAGGGATTCACTATCTTCTGGAAAAAATAGAAGCTTTCCACTGAGAGAGTCTGTTGACCATGCGGGTAACCCTCGACCGAATTACGGATGTGCCAATTCTGCCCTGAGCTCAAGGCAATGCTCAACCACATGTGGTTGCTGTACAGTACAACTCCAATTTCTGTAGAGCACAACCACTGGTGAATCGTATGGCTATTCCAGAATATTCGAGTTCTAGTGATGAGAAACTTGATAAAAACTTTGCCTGACGACGAGCCCTTGGAGGCGATCGACTAAATCATGCTGAGAGGGAATATCAAGGTAAGGTCGAACTTCCTAACTTTAATGGCTTATTATGTATAGAAGATTTCCTCGACTAAATATCTGAAGTAGAACGATATTTTGATTACATGGATGTACTAGAACATAAAAAGGTGAAGTTAGTAGTGTTTAAACTAAAATTTGGTACTTCTGTATGGTGGGAGTAGTTATAACTCTGGCGTGCCTGATAAAACAAGAAGCCCATCTGATCATGGCCATAGATGAGACGCCTTCTACGATCATGATTCATCCCTAGTGATTACGAGCAGATATTGTTTCAGCAATACCAAAACTGTTGTTACGGGAATTGGACTGTCATAGATTACAACAAAAAATTTCAGCGGTTGGCAACACGGAATGACCTGTCAGAAACTGAATCACATAAGGTATCACGATTCGTAGGTGGGTTATGGCCTGTAATTCAGGATCAAGTTCAAATGCAGACGATCAAAACCGTGGATGAAGTGGTTCAGATGACCAGTAGGGAGGAAACACATCTTGCAAGAGTCCCCACTTGGTCTTATCCTTCAACTCGGCCCCCCATGGTGGTTCCAATGCAAGAATCAATGCTAACACGATGAAAAGAGCATGTAGGAGGACATCTTCAAGGCCTTAACGTGTAGCACCAACAGCTGCAGGTCCGAGCATGATTCAAAACCCTTATGTTCGGTCGAGACCAAATAATTGTTACTACTATGGCCAACCAGGCCGCTTATCAAACACCTGCCCTCAACGCCCCGCAGCCCACTTGACCATCAACAAAGGGAACATTGAAGGTGATGTAGTGGAAGAAGACTTTGTATCTTATGAAGATGAACAGACTACTAAGGAAATAATTGCTGAGGTGAAATGGGTTTCGTAGGACCATGGCGAGTTGCTCATTGTAAGGCGACTGTTATATGCACCAAGGAAGTTGTGAGGCGACTATTATATGCACCAAGGAAAGAAGTATACCCACACGAGGTATACGGTGAATCGGAAAGTTAATGATGTGATCATCAATAGCAGGAGCAGTGAGAACATCGTCTCCAAGGTCATGTTAGAAAAGTTACAATTAAAGACAAAGCGTAACTCCTCCCCATACATGATCGATTGGATTGAGAAAGTCAGTGAGACAAAGGTAACTGAACAGTACACTATATCTTTTCAATTGGTAAGCATTATAAGGATGAAGTAGTATGTGATATATTTGACATGAAGTCTTGTCACATGCTACTTGGTCGACCTTAGCAATCCAATCGTGACGTCACTCATAAAGGGCGAGATAATGTGTATATTTTTATCAAGTACCTCCAGAAAACCATATTAGCCCCTATGGATCCAGAGGAGCCACTCGAAACTTCTAAAGTAGATGGTCATTCTCTCTTTACCATACAAGACTTCTTAGAGGAATCCAAGGAAACAAGACAGGTTTATGCATTATTTGTAAAAGGAAAGGAACTCGAGCCCACCATCATCTCTGAGAAAGTAAAACCCTTGCTACATGAATTCAAATAAATTTGGCCCGATGACCTTCTTGATGGATTGCCTCATATGTGAGATATTAAGCACCATATCGACCTTATCCTTAGGTCCAGCTTAACCAATCATCCTCATTATTAGATGAGTCCGAAGTAGTGCGATATTCTACAGAGGAAAGTGGTGGAACTGATCCATAAGAGTCTTATCCGAGAAAGCATGAGCTCATGCATTGTATCGGCTCTATTAACTCCTAAGAAAGATAGGAGTTGGGGCATGTGTATCGACAACCAATCCATCAACATGATTACCATAATGTATAGATTTCCCATACTACAACTGGACAATATGTTGGACATACTTGAGGGTGCGATATTATTTTTTAAATTGAATTTAAGGAGTGGCTACCATCAGATTCGAATATAGCTGTGTGATGAGTGGAAAATGGCCTTTAAAACCAAGGAATGGTTGTATGAATGGATGGTCATGCCCTTCGATCTTTCAAACATGCCCAACACATTTATGAGGTTAATGAACCAAGTTCTAAAACTGTTCATTGGGCGGTTCGTTATGGTCTACTTTGATGATATTTTGATATACAGTTAAGATGAAGTAAGCCATATGGAACACCTCAAGAAGGTCCTGTAAGTACTCATTGAAAATAAGTTGTATCTCAATTTTAAAAAATGTATCCTTTTGACTGATATTGTAACATCTCGAAATCCGGGGCATTATAGATAGCCTATTGTTTTGGCTTTGTTGTGACGTCCACGGGCATTCGAGTGGAAGATAAAAAAGTAAGAGCCATTTGGGAATGGATGGTTGCAATAAACATCCATGAGGTATAAAACTTTCACACATTCGCAACATTCTATCGTCGGTTAGTGAAAATTTTTACCACCATTATATCACCAATTATAGACTGTATAAACAACGGACAATTTCAGTGGACTAACGAAGCAGATAGGAGCTTTGCCAAAAATAAGCACAAGTTGCCAATAACCCCCAGTTATTGTACTTCCCAACTTCGACAAATTATTCGAAGTTGAATGTGATGTTTCATATGTTGGAATTGGGAGAGTTTTGTCACAAGAAGGTAAGTCGATACCCTTCTATAGTGAAAAACTTAGTGATGCACACAAAAAGTGGTTGACTTATGAGCTCGAATTGTTCGTAGTGGTCCAGGCATTACAACATTGGCAACATTACTTAATTCAAAGGGAGTGCATTTTTTACATTGACCTTCAAGCTCTCAAATTTATTAATAGTCAAACTAACATGAATCATGTGCATGCTAGGTGGATTTCATTTTTATAGGAATTCACGTTTGTGCTGAAACATAAGCATGGGTAATAGAACAAAGTGGCCGATGCACTGAGCCACCATGCAACTTTGTTAGTCACTATGAGCAATGAGGTTGTCGGGTTCAAGTGCTTCAAGGATATATATACCGATGACGATGACTTCAAGGACACATGGGTTAGATACTAAGGAGTCCAGAGAAACTTCGTGGATTCAGAGTGGTTATCCCTTCGAGGAAGATGGTGCTCGACCTCAACACGTCCTTCCCTACATTAAAACCTCAATGATAAAGTATTCTAGGCAGATGTAAATGTAATAGTAGTGTAATGCAAGATGAATAGTAATAAAATAAGTGTTAAAGTAAAACGCTAATTATGAAAATTGTGTGACATGCAATCCAATGCCCAACGACATATAAATCCTCCTTTTCAACTGATGATACTTAATTAGACTCCTTCAATAGAAGATTTTCAATCAGGTTCTTTCCATTGAGGATCTTCAAAATCAACTTATCCAAAACTGAAGAGGTTCACATCTATTGAACTTAAAAATAAATAAATTATGCATTATTTTATGATGTTCCTTGTTCCATAGCCTACCTTGGTTGTGGGATGGGGCTGATTTTTACTCTTTGACATGAACATTGTGAGATCATATGATGAATGGGGTGGATGGGGTTGATTTTACGGGCACATGTGACGGTGTGTCCAACAGAGATCATGGGTTGCACAACTGATAGCTGCATGAACCGGCTCATCGCTGCTGATGATGACTACCCAAATGGACACTTCATGTGTAAAATGGAACTGGATTCAGTGCGGCCAGAGAAATTGAGTTTGGTGAGGACTTGAAATGGAGGGCTCCCATTGGTCTAGCCCACATGTGACGGTGGTGGAATATTGGCGTAGTGAGGGACGTGATGAAGTCGATCACCGTCTTCCTTACAGAATAACTACTCCAAATTCACATAGTTCTTTGGACTCCTCTTAGAGCTTCCTGAATCCACGAGGGATAAAAAGAAAGAATAATTTAATTAGTCATAAAAAAATAGAAAAAAAAATTACAACCATAAATAATGAGCTCAAACTTAGGATGGAGTCATAGACTTAGACTTCAACTCAAACACCCTAAAAAGTGACTTATTATAAATAGTAAACTATGGCCTCCATTCCTACTAGACTTCATGGTTTTCAGCCAAAAATAATAAGTGTCCAATTTGGTCCAAACACATTATTCTCCTAACTTTTCTAAGGCATTTTCATCTTGGTCATGACTCCTATAACTTAAAGGATTAAAAGTTATACTTTAACTAAAGCTTATTATTTATAGTAAAAATGAAATTAAGTGGGACTTTTGATCGTCGACCTGATGGAATCTCTCAAATCTGGTGTGGGCAACCTAGTGTAGAGGGTTGTTTGGTTTAAGTAGCTTTTCCTACCCCCAAAATCATATATAATATGTTGAAAAACTCATCCCAGTTTGTGAGATACGACTAATTTTAGGTCATGATGGTCTAGATCGTTTCTACCTCCGATTGGGCCTTCTCTGGTCCATCTTTGCCATGAAAGTGTTTGTGACCCACTGTACATCAGTCTCCTCCATTTCAAAAGAACTTAACTTCGAGTTCTTGTCTTGCTTCAATTCATGATACTCAATCAGTCTACAACGTTGAAAGTACACAAGATCTCCCTGTCATCTAGAAGATCAACAACATAAGCATTGTTATTGATCCTTCAGAGGATCATTTCTAGTCCAATCTTCTTATTTTTCAACTTGTTGTAGATTCCAGTCAAAAATCTTTACTTGCGTAGATGAATAATAACATTGTTACCTACCTCGAATACATTTTTCCACCAATGCTTGTCGGCTTGTTACTTGTATTTGTTGTTCGAAGCTTGCAATTTGGGTTGCACATCCACATGAATACCCATGATTCATTTTTCCATATGCTCTATTGCAATTCTCATACCTGGGAGCTTGGGCAAAGTGACCAAGTCTAGTGTGTGGTGGGGAACTCATCCATAAAATTAATTTTGGAATGAGGACTTCCCTATCGAACAGTTTACCATATTGTTAAATGCAAACTTCGCTTAAGACAAGCCCAAATCCCACTACTTTGCCTTAGAACCTGAAATGCACCGTAGGAAATTTCCAAATGTGTGGTTCACAACTTCAGTCTACCTATCGGTCTGCGGGTGGTAGGCACTACTGAACTGAAGTTGCATATTGAATCGATTTCATAAAGTCCGCTAGAAGTAGCTAATGAACTTCATGGCATAGTCAAAAGTAATGGTATTTGGAACCCCATGTAGCCACGTTACCTCTCCAAAGAATAGATTTGTCACATGTGCTACATCAATGGTTTTCTTACATAGGATAAAGTGCGTCATCTTTGAGAAATAATCTACCACCATGAGTACTAAATTCAGTCGCGTTGTGTTCGTGGGAGACCAAGCACGAAGTCCATAGATAAGTCCTCCCAAGGGCCATTCGGCACATGTAATAGGGTGTAGAGGTCCATATTCTAAGACTGTCCCTTAGAGGTCTAACAAACATGACAATGTAACACCGCGTTACCCACATCACGTACTAATTATAGCTAATAATATCGTTCATCAATAGGAGCCTGCATCTTATCTCACCCAAGGTGTTTACCAAGGCCACCTCCATGTAGCTCTTAGATAATATGCTCCATCAAAGAAATTTTTGGGTTGCACAATTGATTCTCTTTAAAGAGGAAACCATCTTGCATATGTAGGTCACTGGGATGATCCTGTAGGCACATCTCAAAAAGTCGAGCTCTAAGTCCTAGGGGGGGGGGGGGGGGGTGAATAAGACTATGCCAAATTAAAAAATAAATGCAGAATACAAAGATATACAAAGATAGCTAGTATAAATAAAAGCAACCTCAAATGCATAAGTCTTGAGAGGTTGATACAAACTGAGTTCTAAGGACAACCTTATACCAAAAACCAAAGGCTTATGGTAGGACAACCTTACTAGAACGTTGGTAAGTATCAAAAACTCAAACTTAGAAAGTAGCAAAGAAAATAAACTAAGTTATTACAACATTCACCACAAGTGCATAAAAGGAAATTACATCATTCACCACAAGGGCATAAAGTAAATTACAAAATTTACACACATAAACAAATACTATCATCCACCACAACTCCAGGAATTATAGTGGTTCATTTGTGTGTACACCAACTGTTAGCAAACAGCCACACAACTACTCCACTACCAATATCCACACCCACAGGATATTGGCTTTCACTATGAAATAACGTTTTCCAAGGTTCACCTTAAAACCCTCACAATTGTGTCTTTCAAATGGGCTTACACAATTACAAAAACCCCAAAATGAGTTTTTCCTAGCTGAATCTCACAAACCAAAATTGCAGAAAATAAAATACTTATCTAAAAATTCTGATGTAACCTGATAAAACCAATTCAATGTAGACATAGATATTCAATGTCCAATCTCGCAAATGAAAGGGTTCTAAGTCTAAATGATTTTTAAATTAAATCAACCTGATGCTAGCTTGATTTGATTTTGATCTCAAGAGGGTAAATCACAATTCCCATTTTTTAATACAATAGAGTTGAATAGAGATCACAAAATCAAATACAAAAAGCTATAAATAGAATCTAAAAATGAATAAGTAATAACTTCACAATTGTATGAACTTATCTCTCAGAGTGATGACTTGATTAGGCTTGGAATGAATGAAAAACTTTTAGCTGGTCGAAGCACAAACTAATTTTCAAAATTTCTGGCGCGATAAGATAAACTCGTTACTCGACTGGTCGAATGGCTTGCTCGACTGGTTGAGTGAGACTAGAAAAGCTTGTTGGACTTTGAGTCGAGTACTGTACGACTGGTTGAGACTGTTCACTTGACCGGTCGAGCATTGTCCACGACTGGTCGAGCCATAACAAAAAATTCTCGAAAATTCTCAACAAATCTTGGACTGATCAAGAAACACTTTGGACTGGTCGAGAGAGTGCTTGGACTAGTCGAACAACGACTAGGACTAGTCGAAGAAAAGCTTATAAACTTATACATTAACCCAAGTTCAATATGCAATGAATATGACCTATCCTATGGTCAATCTAAGGTCATCCATACCTTATTTGTGAGTTTGAAACATCGAAACATCAATCGCTTTCGATTACTTGAAGTATATGAGACTTGTCCTTGAAGTCTTGAACTTGAGCTAGACTTAAGGTAGTGATCGTTAACTTTAGCTTGAGCTTCAAACTTCAGTTCTTGTACTTGAGCTTGTAGTCTTGAACTTTGTCAACATTCTTCAACTTGAATATGTAGAAAAAATTCGATGATGACGTGGACAACTCAAAATGCATGAAGATAATCTTTCCAACATGATACAGATTCTAAATGGTTTGGCATAACAAAATTTAACAAATTCGGGGGTTGGATTTCCAATATAGCACTTACAACATCATCCATGCATACTTAAAGTCCCCATCCTTGACATACACCTCAATGAAACAGTCAAAGCCGATCACCTCATTGCTCATCGTTACCAGTAGTGATACATGGCAGCTAAGTGTATCAACTACCTTGTTCCACTACCCTGAGTTATGCTTCAGAAATACACCCACTACCCCTTAAGAAGGAGAGCTCATTGGGAGAGAGAGAGAGAGAGAGATTTGAGGGAGAGATAAAGGAGAATAATTTCTCTCTAAAAACTGAATTCATTTTTTTTTTTAATCTAGGGTTGTTACATCCTATGTAAGTTTGCAATCCTGACATTTGTAACTCACCTAAACCAAGGTGAGGGAACCACTAAGCATGGTCACACAACAATAAACATCTTCCCATGAAAAAGTGTTGTAAGTATTTCATGCATGCACTTCACTCAGACCAAGGTACTCCCATCTTCTAGTGAAAGTGGTGTAAGTGCTGAAATTGCTTAGAATGGGATAACACGACTACATGCGGAAGCATGACGAAGCTAAGGAATGATAGCACTATTAGGACCAATTAAAATTATGCATTTAAATCCAATTGCCTACTTAAACTTATATGCAAATTAAACTAAACAAGGAAATTAACTCTAAGGTTTCCAAGTCATTAGATCGTCCAATCACATAGACTACAAAGGATGTGACAATAAGCAACTAGTGTATAACATGATAACGTACATGTGTGTATGGGATGTACTAAATATCAACTCCTAGCGTTCATCTAATCATACATACACATAATTAAATATAAGTATGTAAAGTGGTTTGGTTTCCCTACTCCACTCCTAATAGATAGAATCAACTCATGAGTGTACCGGATATTACTATCGGGGGTTTTAAATCAGGTTCACCTTTAACCTTTATAGAACCAGACAAGGATGCTAACACACACTCCCGCCGGATGCTCCTGTAAGAGACTTTAGTTGGTTTTTTATAAGCTAACCAACAACCTTGGTCCTAATCCAAGGATCTACGTTTGCTCCCGTCGGAGGCACCCTTATAAACTAACACATACGCACTCATGTCCAATGGCTACACAATGACTTTGATTTAAGTCTTATACAAGAGCTAAGGTCATGCACAAGAACCTAGATTTAGGCTCTAAACAAGAGCCAAGGTCCTACACAAGAACCTATTCAAGTTTGGAAATTCAAATACTTACAATAAATCCTATATAAGGAAGGAATATACACATACTCTTACGCATGACAACTTGTCAGATTGAGCTCATTTTGCAGCGCCTTTTCGATTTCTTGATCAATGCTCTCTCATGCTTCAATCAGCTCCCCTTTGCTCCCCTGACTATAATGCCGATGATTTACCAAGGCTTTAACTCCAAGATCAAATACCTTACATGTGATGCTCTGATGCGATAACCAAGGTGATGGGAGGTTCGATAAAATTTCCTACAAGTAATGGGAAGTTGTAAAGCCTATGAGATTATATTTGATGGTTCTTTTAAAGGATTTAGACAATGGTATGACTATAGAAGTTGAGTCTAATATTTAAAAAATGTTGGAGTTCAAGCACATCTTCAAGGTGGAGGTTGAAATCCTCGCTAGAATGCTAATCTTAAAGAAGGTGACTTAGAACTCATTATATTAGAGGCTTGGGATTAGGGATATGATAATGGAATTACCTAAGCTTCTGTTGCACCAAAAATTCTTCAGAATTTCCAAAGATTGGATCTTTTATATAAAGGAATCGAGTTCCAACAGTTATAAAATGGGTAAAAGTGGTTTGCCTTCGACCTATCTACCTGAGGCTTTGACCGGTCGAGGTCCTTAGACCTGTTCACCCTAATTTTTGACCTGTTGAAATATTCAGTCGCATATGGTATTTTTTATTGTTTAGTTTTTGCTACTTTCGATTTGTCGACCAATATTTTGGATCGGTTAAACTTGACCTTCGACCTATCGAGCCGAGGCTTTGACCTGTCGAAATATTCAATGATATGTGATTTTTCTTATTGTCCAATTTTTGCCACTTTTGACTTGTTGACCTTAACTTTTGTCCTGTTTAAATGGTCAGTTCATGGATCGAAAATTTCAAGATCATTTGTTTTCTTTCTATCTTGATTTTGGTCGTTTTGACCTCTAAAGCCATTTTTTATGATAATCAATTTAAACTCGTATGGCTAAAGGATGATCAACATGGTTTACTTATAAGGTTAAAGATCATCTAGATGTTCAAAGGTTGTTATTTTGAGTCAAGGGTTAGGGTCACCAAGGAACCTTATATACATGTTCTTTGCTTCTTGATACTCTACCTTCACTTATGTCTTTGGTCTTCATCTTCTAAGGGCTCAACTGACTACATGACATAATGACTCGCGTAATTGACAAATGGGGTGCATAAATCAGTGCACTAACAATCTCTCCCTTTGTCAATTGCATGACAAAAACTCCAACCTAAGAACATGTCATGGTCCATAATAATGACATACCAAAACAACACAAAATATTACAAGTCGAATTATAAATGATTTACAATTCGATACAAACAAGACTTGTAACACTTGTCATACTCCTCCAAATTATTCCCCTGATCTTATCAATCCCTGCAACAATAAATAAACATTGCAAGATATAATTCATTATTTTGGTGGGACTTGATCTTTCTCTCCCTTTTTGTCATTATTTGATAAAGAGTTAGTTTCAATAAATGTACCAATAAACTTAGTATGAAACAACTTCATATGTCATAGATTGACCAATTATAAGGCACAAACTAACAAGGGTTAAAGGATAAATATAATTATTAAGAACATGGAGCATATTAATTATGGTCATTCAAAAGAAATACCAATTAAAATGAGAATCAACAATGATAATCAAAGCTAAAAACATATGATGTTTAAGATTTAACAACTTTAAAGCTTAAACTGTCAAGACAAATTAGGCTTAATCCTCATATTTACCAATAAGCACAATATGAGGCTAGAATCCTCAAATTTAAGTATAAAGCTCAAAGTCGAGGCTGAAATTCTCAAATTTTCAATTAGGCTCCTAAACGAGGTTTGATCCTTAGATTTAAATATTAAGAATAAATATGAGACTGAAATCCTTTAATTTAACAATTCAGTCTAAATAGACCTTCCAAAATCACCTATTCCTCTTCACAATCCACTTGGGTGTGAATTTCTTAGGACTCAAACTAATTTTAGGAGGGGGGATGATATTCATAGATGCATCTCCATTAAGTGATTTCCTAATTAGATATTTATGTTTGGTAAGTGATTTATCTATGTTATCCTACCCTAATTATTATTACGCATGATTAGTATTGACTTGCCAATTTCACTAATCCGAATAATTAGAGTTAACAACACTTTCATCCAATAGGTCTTTTTAGGAAAGGTTGAAATCTCTCTTTTTTACCGACGATCCTTTGAAATGCTTATTCATTAGTGTGTTAATTTCTCAGTTACAAAGGGTTCTCCAATTAGATTTATGATTGAGATAGAGTCGCCTTTTTAAAAGATATACATTTAAATCTAAAGTGCCCAACTTTTCTACGAGCATGGCACATATGAGAAGTTATCGAGCTACTTTTCAAAGTATACGAGTCCCTTTATATTACCGAAAAAATAAAGGCAAAGATGTGACTATCAAGTTCAAATTTTCTATTATCCTCAAAAGGCTTACCAATCTAGATTTATAAATATGTTCATATTCTTGGGTAATCTTAGCTTTCCCCTTATAGTAAGACATCATTTCAAAGCTCCTTCGGATCTCACTCTGAGCAGTTAAGCCTTTTAGGAGAAACCCGCTCTGATATCAATTGAAATTATATATAATGTGATATTACGACTACGTGCAGAAGCTTAACGGATCTAAGGAATGATGATTATATCCTAGATGGGGTGAATAGGACTAATTAAAAATTATTCCTTTAAATCCAATTGCCTACTTAAACTAATATGCAAATTAAACTAAACAAGACAATTAACTCTAAGACTTCTAAGCCATTAGAGGATCTAATAACATAGACTACAAAGGATGTGGTAATAAGCAACTAGTCTATAATATGACAGCGTACATGTATGTGTGGGATGTGCTAACTATTAATTCCTAACATTCACTTAATCATGCATACAGATAATTAAACATTCACCACATAAACATAATAAACAAGTTCTTAAATGACAATCCCAAAAACAAGCATGTATAGTGGTTCGGTTTCCCTACTACACTCCCAACGGATGCACTCAACCCATGAGTGTACCGGATTTCACTATCGAAGGTTTTAAATTAGGTTCAGCTCTAACCTTTATAGCCCTACATAAGGACCCTAGCGTATACTCCCGTGGAAGGCTTCTGCAAGAGCTTTCGTTGGTTTTCTATAGGTGAACAAACAACCTTGGTTCTAATCCAAGGAAATACATTTACTCCCGCTAGAGGTTCCCTCGAAGACTAACACATATGCACCCGTGTCAGGTGGCTATACAAGGACTTTAATTTAGGCCTTACACAAGAGCTAATATCCTATAAAAGAACCTAGATTTACGCCCTCAACAAAAGCCAATGTCCTATATAAGAACCTAGTCGAGTTGACAATTCAAACTATTATACTCAATCATAAACAAGGAAGGAGTATATATAAACTCTTAAACATGACAACTTACTTGTCGGATTGAGCCTCTTTTACAGCGCTTTCTCGGGTTGCTTGATCAATGCTATCATGTACTTCGATTAGCTGCCATTTGCTCCCTCGATTATGATGTCAATGCTTTGGCTAGGCTTCAACTACAAGATCAAACACCTTTCATGTGAGGCTCCAATGCGGTGACCAAGGTGATGGAAGGTTGGGTATAATTTACCACAAATAATGGAGAAGTTGTAAATCCTAGGGGATTCTAATTAATGGGCCTTTTAAAGGATTTATACAATGGTATGACTATATAAGTTAAGTCTAATATCTAGAAAATGGTGAAGTTCAATCACATTTTGAAGGTAAAGGTCAGAACCCTTATTAGAGTATTAATTTTAAGGAGGATGACTTAGAACACACTGGATTAGAGGCTTACGATGAGGGATATGATCATGGAATCACCTAAGCTTTTATTGCACAAAAACTCTTCAGATTACCCAAAGATCAAATCTTCTATATAAAGGAATCGAGTTCCAATGGACATAAATGGATAGCCTTCGACCAGTAGACCCGAGGCTTCGACCGGTTAAAAGGTCCTTCGACTTGTCGACCCAAGGTTTCGACCTGTCGAAATATTCAAGGCACATAGTATTTTTTTACTATCCATTTTTTGTCACTTTTGATATATCAACCCCTATTTTCGATCAGTCGAACTGACCTTCGACCTATCAACCAGAGGCTTCGACCTGTTGAAATATTCAGTGGCTTATAGTTTTTTTTTTTGTTCGATTTTTGCCACTTTCGACATATCGACCCGTCGAACTTGACTTTTGAGCTATCGAAATGGTCCAAAGTTGTTTTCTTTCTATCCTGATTTTGACCATTTCAACATATAAAGCATGTTTTAGGATGATCAATTTAGACTCCTATGGCTAGGGGATGATCAACAAGGTTTACCTATTATAAGGTTAACGATCATTTAGAGATTCAAATATTGTTATTTTAGGTCAATAATTATGGTCACCAAGACACCTCATATACATGTTTTTTGCTCCTTAATGCTCCACCTTCACTTGTGTTTTCAGTATTCAGCTTCTTAGGGCTCAATTGACTACTTGACATAAGGATTCATGTGATTGACAAATATGGTGCATAAATCAGTGCCCTAACAGGTGCTTCAGTCCCTCACTTCACTTAGACCAAGGTGATCTAAGAGGTATTAATTGGGGTTTAAGGTCTTTAAACCTAAGGGTCGCAGAACTCCATTTATTTTTCTTTATGGAAATTTCAATCCATGTGACATTCTAGTCACTCGATTATTTACAAGTGCTCTAGATACTCAATGCATAAATTCCTCTTGAATTATAAGCTCAACTTTATGGAAAGACCCACATGGAAGCTTTCCATAATAAACTTTTCATAATCATCGTGCTTTCTCAAAATAATGTATGAACATGCTACTTTCTTAACATGGACGCAATAAACATGAATTTTATAAAACTTCAATGGTAATATAATAATTTTTAAAAAAATAAATATCTTAGCAAGAATTTTGAAATTTTGGAAAAAAGTTCTTCAAAAGTTAGATATTTACACAATGGTGTAGGAATTTGTGTATACAATTATGCAATATAGAATTTCAGGACAATCACAACACATAACTTAGAATTTAAGTTATATTATTGATCTAATTACATAAAATACCTCAGATTGTTAATAATTTATATATATACATATACACATATGTGTATGTATGAATGCTCACCTGCACACCAGTTCTCACCGGAACTCATGAGAACTTTTTGAGAACTCATTTCTTATGATATGAGCGTAAAATCTGAACCGTTCGTTTGATGCAGCACCCCATGAAACCCTAATGCCCAATTTTACCCTGATCCAAAACTATAAGGGGCCATGTTAAAAGGAACCACTTTCCTCCCCTGATTTGTCTCTATTTTTCCATGGCCCATCAAAGTTTTGGATCAAGGTAAAAGTTGGACCCTAGCTTGAAATTTCAACTTATGTGTATATATACACTAGTTTTATACAATATTTGTTAGATGGATTCAAATTTTAGAAAAGAAAAAAAAAAAAAAAAAAAAAAAAAAAAAAGAAAAAGAAAATGCAATTTCCTAATTCCAACACTATTTTAAAATAAAAATATATAATTTAAGATTAATCATTAAGATGAACAAAGTAGAACAAGTATGAAAAGAAAATACAATGTAAGGGTAAATTTTCAATCTCATAGAAAAATAGTAAAGGAAAATAAAGAAAACAAACAAAAACTTGTGAGATGTGCCCCGATCACCCTTGATTTAGATGGTTATGGGTTGTAAAAAATTAGAGAAATAGAGCTCCTTGGATGGAATCCTCCTTCCCTCTCTCTCTCTCTTCATGTCAGATCCCACACAGCCCTCACCAGCTACTGCATAACTCCTTTTTATAACACAATGATGCATCGAACCCCCCTTCATCACGTGTAACTCACGTGTGAAACTTATGCATGCCCCTTTCTCCACATTAAATAATAATAATATAATCAGCCACCTCAAGCCCTTCTATCTACTTCCTAATTAAGTTTAAATAACAACGTTCTGGAATCCTTCACAAAATGCTGGTACCTCTCCTCTTTTCTAAACAAAATCACACTACAACATTATAGTTGCTCTCTTGCGCTCCTAATTCACACGTGCTATGTGATGTGGAGACAGATGAACATGGAAGTGAATGAACAGCTGGTATAAACGGTTGGATGGTCTTGTGGCTGGATTTGGAACTGCTGGATGAGTTAGACGTTTTGGAAGTGTTGTTTGATTGGACGAAAGGGTGAAAGGCTGAACTTTGACGAACGGTGTAATGGATTGGTGGACGGTTTAGATTGCAAGATTCTCTTCTACTATTAAACAAAATTTTATAACATGATACTTCATTACATCAACTTCCATTGCTGTGTACACGTGTAGAGGCCGTAACTTCTGGTCATAAAATTGGAACCCCCGACGTTACGGTCTTTGGCCCCTTTCATCTCTGTGAGCCGTTAGTTGGGATATGTGTAGCATACGCTAGGATGGTCTTGCAAATGGATGGTTGGGATCGTCGGAAGGCCGGTTCCAAAGGTTTCGTTTTGAACAGATGGTTCAGGAGCCCTCGGAGTATTTATAGTTGCTTGGATGGTGGGTGGACGGTTACAGAGAGGGCTTAATGAGCAGCTTGGATTGTGGAAAGGCACATCACCAAAATCACTGGACTGGAACGGTTAGGATTTTGGTTTTAAAACGGTTCTAAGCCGTGTATGGTTTGGTACGGTTGTAAGCCATGTTAAAATTTGTACCTGTTCTAACTGCCAACGTTGCTATTTCTAATGTTTTAATGGTGTGTCCCACTTGACTTTTTTATATTCCTAATTTTTATGATTTTGTTCTATTGTTATATTTTAAAACATATGGATGGATTGGATTTGATTTAGAGACCTCGGTGGACCCCACACGGCCCTAGCAGCACAGTAGTTTCTATTTGCCGCAGACTACCAAATCCATTTGGTCTTTTTTTTTTGGGCTGAAACCTCATTCACACTCTCAGGTGACCTCCTCTCCCTCTCTCGATCTCCCTCTCCTGATCTCGATCCTCTCTCTCTCGATCTCCCTCTTCCTCTCTTGATCTCGACCCTCTCTCTCAATCTTCGTCTCTCTCGATCTCCCTCTTCCTCTCTTGATCTTGACCCTCTCTCTCTCAATCTTCGTCTCTCTCGATCTCCCTCTCCATCTCCCTCCTCCTCTCTCGATCTCCCTCTCCCTCTCCCTATCTCGAGCCTCTCTCGATCTCCCTCCCTGTCTGACTCTCGATCTGCAACATCCACACTACAACAAATAGCTTCGAGGAGTTTTCATCCCGTGGGATATGGATCACAACAGCTCCCGGGGATTTGGATTCATCCGCTTCCACTACGAGCAGGATGCCCTAAATGCGATCCAATGTCTGAATGGTAGGAGGATCTGAATGATAGGAGGATCGATGGGCGAGTGGTCTCAATTGCTTCAGCAAGGATCCAGAATGGCGACTTTAATACATCAAAGATTCAGCAGGGCAAGTCCAGAACTTCTCAGTTATCATATCAGAAGACCGCTTTGTACCCAAATCCCCCCAAATATGGAGATGAGACTTATCTGGAAATGGTGAAAAGATCCAAACCCGCATATCACAGCACATTAAAGAAGAAAGAGGCAATTCCGAAAATTTCTACAGACAGACCGGAGCCTGGTTTGGATCTTCGCATGTATGCTCTCACCTAGTTTTGTCCCTTGACATGTGATTCATTTTTAGTAACCGTCATTTTTTATTTTTTTTTTAAACATAAAGTGACTGATGTTTTTCACTGATGTCATATCATAAAATTGGAAGAGTCAGTATTGTGGGGAGTTCATGTGCATGCATGTGCATCATATCAAGAGAATATCCTACTAAAGATTGGAAGAGTCAGTATTGTGGGGAGTTCTAGCATACTTCTTTCTTATTGAATGCACGACATTATGGTTTGCTCAAACTGCCATCAGGTGTGGTTGCATTTAATTACTCCCGTCTCATATTTTGATGTTTTACATGTGTGGTCCACATGTAAAGATAGTTCGATAATCAAAATCGTTAGGGTGGTCTATTCTAAAATTACAGACTGACAGTTGAGATTTGAATTGTTGGCAGGGATGGTGTAGATGTGAGGGGCTACCTTTTGATTTGTGCATGATTTTTAATCAATTGTGCCTAAACTTGGGCCTACAAACTAGCACTTCAGCCTTTTGACGCCACCCGTGCTATGAGTAGACCATACAGAGGATTTATTATTATTATTATTATTATTATTATTATTATTATTTTAAATAAAATTTATTTAGGACCATTTTCAATTTATTATTTCTTTTCTAGGTGACAGCAGCTCTTGCCGATACTGGTCTTGAGTCTTCCAATCTCATCGTGGGTATCGATTTCACTAAGAGCAATGAATGGACTGGTAAGCTCCTGAATCTTGGCTCTGTGGTTCATTTTTCTGATGCTCTCTCAAATCCATTCAACACCTTCCCTTAAATAGATAGAAATGAACTTGATAACAAGAGTAGGATATCAAATCTTACTCTTACCACATACTAATGTGCATGTATCCGAAGATCCGGGAACATTCATCGTTACGCTCATCATGTGAGTGTCATAGCCCTACAATTGGCCATTCCTATCAATGGGAAGTGCTGACATGTAAGTTGCATGTGGACTATCAACAAAATTTTCAACCGTCTATTTTGTATATATGTCTATTTTGTATACAGGGATTTTACATCTCTAGCTGGATCCTTGCTAGGGCTACTCATGAGAATGGGGTTTTAAAGCCTACTCTTGAGGGGCACATGTGTGTGAGATCCATGCCATTCTCAAGTGGGCTCCACCATTGAGCTGATGTTCTCTTTCTTTTCGTAGTTGTCTTAACTCCAGTGTTTTGGCTACTCAATGCTGATGCTCTTGATGCACACTTAATGTAGGTGAGCCGAAGTGTGAACATGGATCCTGACCATTTAAGTCCATAAGAACAGGATACCATTAGTGCCATTGTCAAAGCTAGACTGGAAACCATGCTATGGGGTTTTTGCAGATTGGATCTTCTGAACATTTCTGATTTTAAGTATTTTTGCAGTGACTACCCCTTGTCAATCGTTCTGGTTGGCGTTGGCGATGGACCTTGGGATATGATGCGCCAATTTGATGACAATATACCTGCTCGGTCCTTTGATAATTTCCAGGTTATAAATCTAAACTATGAACACTTCCAAACCAGATTCTGTGTGGGATGACATTTGAAAAAGGCTCATATGCAATGAACTATTGCTTTTATCCCTTGCAGTTTGTGAATTTCACGGAGATAATGGCGAAAAACATCCCCTCATTCAAGAAGGAGACAGAGTTTGCTCTGGCAGCATTGATGGAAATACCATCACAATACAAAGCGACAATAGAACTCCAACGTTTGGGGTATTAACGTGTCTTTTAGAAATCATTCATGACTATGATTTAAATTAGTGGAGGAATTCTAGTTTCAAGCAACCATCTGCAAGTGCAAAAATAATCACCCAATGCATTTGCATGATATAGTGCATTCATAGGAAGGGCCCAACAGTTAATTTGTCCTAAATGAGGTCTACTCTTGAGATGACTCATGTGTATGGAACAGAGGATACTTTTAAGAAGAGATAGCCCACGGTCCTCATTCAACATACATGTGAGGGGGCACTGATGAGTTGACTGTCCAATTTTTAGTCCCGCTAAGAATGGCCTGGACCTCACACATGTGCAATGTTTGCGATGGGGATGCATCTTTGGTATCATTCAAACCATTTTCCAAACTAACAAGCAATTGTTGTATTTGTTTACTTTTTTCGCTGCACAAGGGGAACACCAAAGGTGGAGGTTCCTCTCCCTCCACCATCTGCGTCTCCCTAACCCTGCCCGTGCCACTGAGAAATTTCTCGAACCGAACAACCTGGTAATTACCTTGTAAAGTAAGATGTCTCCTCGTGCATTTGGATGAGGGAATGCAGTGATGAACCCTCGATAGATATTAAGGAATTCTAATTGCAGAAGCCTAACCAAAACTGCCATGGCCCATACACACCAATGTTGCACACTTGCACAATATCTCAACTGTTTCACCAGTTCCTGTGATGGATATAACTTACCCTAAAAGTCAGGCCAGTCTAATAATCAGTTGGGATCACACTTATGTAAAATCTGCAACACTCTGCCTATACTCCATGCTTAACATATGAAACATTGGAGACCTTTCTGATTCCTCATATGCTTTCCTTCTGACTGTTTGTATTAACAATCTATTGTAGTTGATCTTGACCATTCATTTTTAGGTAATTCTTTCAATGGTTGGGAACTTGGAATGAAGTGATTTTGGCCATGCATGGTAATCCAAAGTGAGGTCTACAGTCGATTGTCTGCATCAATGATTGGACCATTTTTTCTTCTGCAGATGTAGATCGCCTGCAGAGCCATTTACTGTACTATTAATATTTTGCCTGAACAAAAAGCAATTCATGGTTGTCCTTTTTCTCTTGTTGTAGGTGTTCCGATGGTTATGGTTCTCTGAACAGGTAATCCAAGTTAAGCCCCAACCGATGCAGAGTCCAGATCCTTTCTTGCCTGAACAAAAAGCAATTCATGGTTGTCCTTTTTTTTGTTACAAGGAATAATTTTGTGATGTACACAAGTAGAGGTGAATTTGCACTCCAATAACAACATCACTCACCTGTATGAGATACAAGCCAGTCATCAGTTGGGTCCCATGGTTAGCATGTCCTGGGCTAAATACCAGTCAGGTTGACACTCTAGTCATTTGGAGGGAGGCACTTGAATTAGAAAAGTAAAAAAAGAAGATGATCAATGGTTTGTAAGCAACATAGACTTGTTGGCATGGAACGATGTGATGAGTGGTTCAGCTTTCTTTTTGGGGCAGATTTTGCACGCCCCAGTAGGCCTGTTAATGATTCTCTTCTTGCGCAAATTGCTTTAGTATTTCTCTCTAATTTTAGAAAGAATCTTATTTCATAATTCTATTCCTAAGACCAATTGTTGCTTGACCTTGTTAGCATTTATGGTAGTAAAAACTTTGCATGTATTTAAAGAAAGAAACCAGGTTTTTGACTTGCAAACCTTGGTGTGTGATTCAGTTTGGTCTCAAATTTTATTATTGAAATGCGAATTTACGAAAAATGATGCATGAACCTATAATTTGTCCCATTTTTTTCTACTATATATGCTCTATGATCCTATCACTATTGGCTGCAGGGTCCATCTTGGAGGTAAATATGAAAATATTATCTTTCTGAAACAAAACATTATTCATTTCGATCTTGCATCTAACTTCAAAATTTCTTTCTCCAGTATTTTTTTTCTAGAGCTGCTTTACAATCAGCATTGTGAATACTTGTGTTTGAAGTTCTTTCATATCTACATATATCAATTTCAGATATTCATAATGTTGGACAGCCAAGGTAAGTTGGTACCTTTTAGCATTCTGAAACTTGGGTACTGGATGCACAGGTGAATTGAATTTTGAAAATTCAATGATATCATTCTATTTGTTGCAATTCAATCCAATCTGCATTGGGGTACTTGTTAGATCTGCATTTGGATACACATGTTAATTGAAATTTGAAAATTTAGTGATATCATTCTAGTTGTTGCAATTCAATCCAATTTGCATTTGGGTACTCGTTAGATCTGCATTTGGATACACAGGTGAATTGAATTATGAAAATTCATTGATATCATACTAGTTGCAATTTAATCCGATTGTGCTTCCAAACATGCCTTTCAATCTTCCAGTTTGGTAATTCTTAGAGGTTCCACTTGTGAGCAGGTCCGTTGCAAGCAGGAACTAGAAGAAGCCACTTGTGCGCAGGTCCGTGGGCATTCAACTGCTTTAGAGATGTGATCGTCTATGTCAGCAAGAATTCAAGCAGGGTGGTTTCGAATGAGGATGAGATTGTGAGGAAAGTCGATAGAAGTGTTAATGAGATTTTACCTAAATAAGTTCTCTACTATGTTAGACATGTTGTCATTCACTATGTTAAACTTATTTTACCTTTTCTTTGATGATGCACTAACAGAGAAATCCAAAAAGCAACTCATAATTTTACATTAGTGATTGGGCAAGGGGCATTTGGTCCTGTTTACAAGGCTCAGATGTCGACTGGCAAGACAGTTGCAGTTAAAGTGCCAGTAATTCCAAGCAAGGAGAGAAGGACTTTCAAAAAACAGAGGTAATTTTGGTTAATACCTTAGGCCTTATAAACTGTTTATAAAAAGTATTGGAACTTA
The DNA here is from genome assembly GCA_030180095.1 of Magnolia changhungtana. Lineage (NCBI taxonomy): Eukaryota > Viridiplantae > Streptophyta > Magnoliopsida > Magnoliales > Magnoliaceae > Magnolia > Magnolia changhungtana. Next base: position 758,450 of record JASAUF010000426.1, on the reverse strand, counting down.
CCTGTCTTGAGATTCATTACATTGGTTTATCTTTAAAACTGTAAGCATTCGTGTTCATTTTAAAAAATGTTAAGTATCAAATCTTCCTAGATTTTCATATTCCCTCACATTTTGAAGAAACCTGCCTACTTCTCTTGCTTGAGCTCCAACTTCGTGTAACTAAAATGTCTGCCATCTATGATTCTTCTCATGTCAGCTTAAGAAAGTGGCACCAAAAAAAAAATAGTTCTATGCATGTACATATATACAATGCACATCTCTTTTGGCATTACTCTTTATCATGAACCTCATGTTTTGAATTTCCAATCAGTCTTCTGTGGATACCAAGAACATAATATAACGGTAAGATTTTCTGATTAGAAGAAAATTCTACGATTTATGTATGGTCTGAGTTTTAACCTATGATTTGGGTGCATCCGTTTCTTTCTTATCCGAATTGGATTTTTTTCCAAGTTAAATTGGGTTTTATTTGTTTGATCTTTAGATGAATTGAAATGTGACTCTTAGATCTACTTCTACTTTTTTCTTTCACTTCACATTTCATTCTTGCTAGAAAGAATTGACTATTAGTCAGATGCACCATAGCCCATCCCAATCCTCATTAGTTGATCCTTCACCTGTTTCTGGATGGTCAAGAAAACTATACAGGTATGATCCAGAAAAAAAAAAAGTCTATAGATCAAATGGTTAGAAAATGCTAATTACTGTAATTTCTTTACATTCATCCAGAAAAAAAGTCTATGGATCAAAGTTTATTTGATTTTGCTTACAACAAAAAAGCCATTTTCAGAAGCAGAATTATGTTCATTTAAATTTAGTTTGCCTGAAGTGGAAAACAAATCTCTGATTTCACGAGCTTATTTATATCTTAAATGTCGTACCAATTTATCTATGAATTTCTACATCTTATCTAAAATTGAATATATCTTAAATTCAAAATCAATTTAATTTACATACATCTTCAGTCAATCTGTTTTTTATTTTCCATTGATTTTTTATTCAGTTGACCTATATCTTCACTCTATTGTGCTTGTAAACTAATTCAATGCCTTATAGGATAACATCCAATTGTTGTGGTAATTATTGAGATGGAAATAGTTATCTTTTTATTTTATGTGTAGTTTGGAGAAGTTTGATATGTGAACTTGATCTAATTGCCTTGCTTTGTTCACCCACATCATCTACATTTGGCTGGACATGATGCATATTTGGATGTCTTATTCTTATGTATCTGTTGGTCTTCTTTGTAGTGCGTAGTGCTTCTAGTGCAAACTATTGAAGGTATTCCAAATGCAAGTGACAGTTCAGCTTGATGCAATGGATTATGGAAACCTTTGTAAGTATATTATTGCGATTGTCACCCCCCCCCCTCTATTTGCCTCTTGATTAAATATCAAATTTCTTCCATTCTGAATTTATCGTTCATTTATTACTTACAGTTCATGAATTCTTCTCTACAATTGGTCTAATTTATCTGTATAGTTACAATTTTTAATGCACATGCCTAATTTTTTTTGTGTAATCCAGTGGTTGAAGTGGATTTCATATAAGTATCACGATGGAACCTTTAAAAATTAAGGGTAGATGTCTCTTCCCCAACTGTTTCCATTTGTGTACCCCACCGAATTACGGGTCAATCTGATTTTTTGTGTTTAGTTCCAATATGGGACTTAATAAAAACTGATCGTAATGGATCTTACAAAAAGATCACGGTAGGCCTTGTCAAAGTCAAGAGTCCAGTCTCATAAAAAATAAAAATAAAAAATCTAAGTCTATATACAATCAAAGAGGTTCCACCGATAAAAGTGATCCACTAGGCAAAGTGACTAGATTATTAGACAAAGTAGAGTTCCACTAGACAAAATAGCAATGTTGCCCGATAAAGTGGCGGGGTTTCACTAGACAAAATGACAAGATCGGAACTGTCAATAAAATGGACCCTAATTCATCTAGAACTGGAGGTGTATGCTCCAGTCTGGTATGCTTTTCACCAAATTCTAAATGATGATAATGCAGTCACAATCATCCAATGGATTCCATTAAGCAAATTGCTTTCAACACTTAAGAGGACCAGAGTCTGCTATAATACAGAAATAATAATATTATTATTATTAAAAACAAAAAAAAGTCTGCTCTATGCATAAAGATTGTGACATTTTAGGATTTAGAATATTCAGGGCATTTAGGAGTGGGGCATGGTTAATTATTGATGTCAATTAAAGGCATTTCCGGTATGTTTTCTTAAAAAATTCTTTCAAAAAGCAACTCATGTCAGTCGATTCCTAGTATGGACTACTAATCTACACTTGTCAGTTCCATGAAGGTGTTTGCTTGTTCTCTCTTTATCCACCTATTTCATTCAGTGTTTGGAAATTTATCTTGAACCGACTTTGTTTGTATAATACAATTAGACAACATTCTGTTGAACTGCTATGCTTCTAGAGCCATCCAAAGGGGTTTATGTTCTTTTTCCTTTTTTGTATGATCTCGAATCTGTTCATTTTATTACCATCATCATTGCCACCTGCTTCTTATGATACTGTCTCTTTTGTTTTAACTTCTTTGGTTGTTATCTGACTCCCATCTTTTATTGCTTTTGATTTGCAGTTCGAACGTGGATGAGCTTGAGAAGAGGTTGGCAGCCCTTAGAAATCCCTAAGATGAATTTCCTAGTAAGGTGACCATGTGATTTCAGTAACAACGCTCTGTTACTGTTGGATCTCCTTGAGTTTGTATAGAACAATCTTTTGCATATCTATTTGAATCACACATCTCCTCTTCTGGTTTGTTTAAGGAATGTATGGGTTTTATCTTCACTTTTATCTTCACACATCTCCTTGAATTTGTATAGAACAATCTTTTGCATATCTATTTGTGCATTTTTCTGTTTAAATTTTTGCCTCAAATATTTGGTCTACACATGCTCTTGCACAGATCTTCAATCATAATTCCTTAGCTATGTGCATCTTGTCTTCTTTTTTCAGGGAAAAATCCAACCATTGAATGGGCTATGCATTTAAGAGTTGCTTTCTATATTGCTGAAGCATTAGATTATTGTAGTCTTGAAGGCCGACCATTATATCATGACTTGAATGCTCATAGGGTTCTCTTTGATGAGGTAATGTAATTAAGATTTTTCTATATTGTGTTTATTTTCTAGATGTTATGTGCCATTTCTATAATGTTTATTCTACCTCCAAGATATTAGGAAATTTAAGATGATAACTTGTTCTATATTGGGTACCAGCCTAGCATATTTGGGGCATGGTTGAAAGGCAAGATGCCAGGGAATGGTTGATTTTCTGGGGGGGTGTTAATACAGTAGGTGGAGAGAATTATGAATGAGATGTATGCATGTTTTGGAGAAAATAGGAGAGCAAACTTGGAAGGTCTAGGTAGGTGAGTTTCTGTGCGAACTATGGCTCATTCAGTTGGTTTTTAATATTGTTCTGGCATAATCAAGCATGAATGTTACATTCTTATAAATTAAGAAATTTCTTGTAAGCTATCTTTGGTGGTCCATAACTATCTTAATATACAGGTTGAACACACTCACATGACAGATACCGCCATGGCAGATTTTGCTATATTGGAGTTGATAGTGAATGTGCTATTTTTCATCATTTGATAACAGGTACTATTTGAAATGGTTAACCAATAATTCTAGTTTTATATATGAAAATTCTTCTTTAGCCAGTCTATTATCAACAAGCTTTCACGTGATGCCTTCTTTTCTTCTTCTTCTACTTCTTCTTCTTTTTTTTTTTTTTTTTTTTTTAAATTATTTTTTTCTTCAGGTTCATGATTTTAAATATAGTATGAAATGGTTAACCAATTTTTTGTCATTCAGACATCATCCGAGGCCCACAAAACTATATGGACGGTTTTGGAGCACATACACTGCACTTTGTGGAGCCACTCCAAATCAGTGGGTCCCCTAGTAGAGGTTGCCTTAGCGCAAGAACTCTAACTAGGCACCTGTACAACCATTTGTGATAGCTATCACCGCAAATTAGGCAACCATTCATGTTCTTTTTTCCCCTATTTTTGAACAGACTCAGAGATGAGACAACAGAGGAATAAATCTAGACCCATTAAGTAAGTGGTCAAAAGTAAGAATTGCCTGATGTTCATTTACTTCTTCATGTTTCCCAGTCATTAGATGAGCACTGAGCATATCAGACTAGATTCCTTAGGGTATTCCAACAATGAATTCTTGTTGGATTCTCAGTTTTCCATTTGTGACAATTCCTTAGGGTATTCCATGTACAGTTTTTAAGATTCTATCCAAAGATGCTAGTTGAGGATCCAAGCTACTATTGTTGGATATATTATGTTAAAGCCTCTTACTTTGTGATCCCAATAGAGAAGGTTGATACTTTGGAAAGTGATATTTTGATAGAAGAGTATTAAAATTCAGTTCATCTTATCAATGTTCAATTAAATTTTGTAGCGATGGGAGTAATTAGCAGCGCTGTTTCATGGATGGATTCACTACTCCATCCATGATTTCGGGTGAAGATGATGGAATCAATGGCCCAAAGTAATGATCCCTTTATCTTCTCCTGTTTCTCTTCCATTTTGTTGTTTGCTTCTTTTTTTTTAAATAAAAATAATAAATTACTTGCTTTTGGCTTTCAAAAAATTTCACTTTTTGTTGGTATCATGTGATGAATACAGAATAATGTTCATATGATGGGAGGCCACAGCTTTATATCATGAATGCTAATGGAAAAATTTAGTACTAATTTTTTGGCAATTGATCCACTGCTGTGAGGTAGAAATGCAAGTCAGTCTAACCATCTAAATTTTGGGGTGCCCTTTTAATGGAGCCTGACCTCAAACAATATCTTGGTTGGATGATCTTAACCATCGACTTTACCATTCGATTTGTAGATTTGATCATCTTAATTTTGACTATCAATTTTATGAGTTCCCAAAATTTAGTAAACTTTGGCAAATGCTTATGCTAAGAGTAGTCACATCAAGAACTTCTTTGAACTAGAAGAAAATATGTTCAAACAAGGTTGACATCCCTTCATTCAAAAAGAATAAAAAAAAGAAAAAAGAAAAAAGAAAAGAATAGGATGAGGAATGACGTTCATAAATGAATGGCATGGAATAATGTAGTAGTCTCTGGCTCTCTTCAATTGTACATAATGGCTGTCACAAGGAGATGAAATAAGCTCCATATTGATACTTTTCATGATTCCATTTCATCCCACAGGTTTCCAGTTGATGCACATATGTAAAGGGCAATGCATGCATTCTTCCATTGATTTGTTTCAGGTACTCCAATGGAAAAACTTTCTTCTAAGGCATGTAATTCATCAAGTGAATGCATGCGATTGATGGCAGATGGTGGAACATTTGAACTCGACATTGTTGAACTTTTAGTGTCAAACTTATCTATCATTGAATAGTTCTAATATGATATAATAGTCACTAAAATTCCTCTATCATGTGCATGGAAATAATGTGTGGCTATTTGAGATCTAATAAATGAACTGGGTAAATTAAAGATGGTAGTTTGGAATCCTCATGATTCATTTGTTGTATATTTCAAGTTATGTGAAGGTGGGGAGCTCTTAGATAGAATACTTTTCAGGTGATTCTTTGCTGATTATGTTTATTAAATTTTGTCATCATGGTTTCATTGCATTCAAACATGAACTCAAAAGAATCAATCTTGAAGTCTTTGGAATGGACTATTGTATAGTTTAATGAGGTTTATGGGGCTAGATTTTTTTCATGCTTTGTGCAAGGGTGCATTTGGTTGCACCAAATGTCATGAAACATTTTTATCATTGGGGCTAGATTTTCGAAGCAGGATAGAATCCCATTGGGGAGTGCATTTTCTTGCTTCAGGATCTGCCCACTATAAAATATGTCAAGTGAACTTCTTTGTTGAAGAATTGGTTGGTTCTTTCCTTCACTTGGTCCTTTCCAATGCCTCTATTGTCTATTAATTGTTCTGCCTTTGATATAGGAGCTCCATTCAGAGGGGATCTCTCTCTTTGGTAAGGTTGCATGTATGGTCATCATGCTTTTCATGTATTTATAGTAATAGGGATGGAAGATCTTCTCTCCGCTTCCTCCTTGAATTAGATTGTGTATGGAGGCTTGAAGAATGTGGTTCTGTGGGTTTCAAAGGTGTATCCAGGAAAAGGTGTTGAAATTTTTTATTCATGTAAACCTCATTTTTTGTTCAGGAAAAAAAAAAACTTTCATACCATATTTCAAAGGAGAAGAATTAAATGGCTGGTGCTTACCAACTTTTCTTTTCTTTTCTTTTTCTTTCTTTCTTTCCTTTTTCCTTTCACAAAATTCGCTTCTTTCTAAGAAGCAGGTGTACAATGGCCTCTTTGATCTTTTTGCACCCTTGTACTTGATCAAACTTGCAGCAAGCCTCGTCTTATATGGTATTGGGCCCATCCAACACCTTGGACCTTGAAGAAGAAGCACTACACCAAAATCATGGATCTGAGACGGCCGGGGTTTGGCTTAAAAACACAAAAAATCGGAGGCAAGGCGATCTGCGTATATACATGTAATCTGTCTTTGCAGAAGATATCCAATTGGTAAATGTTTTTTTTGTGGTTTTAGTTCTATATTTAGTTCACCTCACTTGGTCGGAGGTGAACGAGGTTCGTATCAGTAGAAAGGAACCAAATACTAAGGATCCCACTGTTGGTTGAGCATCGCCCTAAGCACATTTTACCATTCAAAGAACAAGATTTCCATTTCTTCCATACACCACTGACAACAGGTTGTGGTAAAAGTTACTTGGCATTATAAACAACCAAAGTTCATGATATTTCGTGTTTAATCAGTCTAACTTGGTGCAAAGATATCATGAATTTCATGATATTCAGTGCAACCAAAGACAACCTAAAGGAATTCCCAATGCAAAGGGAAGGCTTAAGGACCTGGTCAACAAGTCAGGCAAATCGTTAGCCTCTCTCTTTACATGGAAATGCGGAATGGATAATCTATATGTAATTAATTCATTAACAAATAGTGACTAAGTTGGTTTCTTGATGTGTAGGAAAATTTTCATTGGAACTTTGGGTATTACAGTGGATTTAAAACTTGAGATCTGGAACTCTGGTACATCACTTTGAAGGGTCCTTGTGACAATCTTCTTTTTGTTTTTATCAGTCATTCTACATTTAGATCAAGCTGACAATCTTCACTTGTTTGGTGCAGGCTGTCTGGCCACACAGCGGGCATTATGGACAACTGAAGAAAAATTTCAGCAAATTTTGACCTTTATCAAGGAACACGACATGGATCTCACTGATGTCAAGGTTATAATCTTAACTCAGCCATCTACATTCCTACAGCTGTGCTGCGTATAAGGGTAGCTTTATCATAGTCATGTGCAAGTGATACGGTTCCAAACTAAGCTAATGCCATAAAGAAGGCTGATTTGGTGCATATGCTTTCTAGGGTCTGCAACTAGAACTTCCTGACAACATGCACCCCAAGCTGTTAGACTTTATGCAGAGATGTTAGGAGGGAACTCATACTGATCAGCCATCCTTCTCACAGATAACAGTGGAACTTGAAGAACTGCAAGAGGTTCAGGTAAAATCTTTTTCCTAGATTTTGCTTTATGCTCCACATTCATTCAACTCTTCCTACATTTCTGCTTCCACTATTTTGGTTGGTAACTTGAGAGCAGCCAGACATACAGCTTATCTTCATATTGGCTTGTGCATTGTTTTATGCAACGGTTTTGGAACTATAATTAGAAGTTGGTATTGCCGATGGAGTACCTGACGTGAGGCTTTTTGTTTTTTCTTTTCCTTTCCTTTTTTTTTTCCTATCAATTTTCCAAGTGCATCTGATGGTAAAGTTATAGAGGTGTACTAGTAAGATTAGGCAAATTGATGGGTCTGTGTTCCACCATCTTTCAGTGAAATGGTGAAATGGGTATTATATGGTCAGTAATTAGTCTCAGCTACTGTTTTTTCATTCCATAAACATCTACACCATATGTGACGTGGACCTTTATGCGAAAACCTTATTTCTAATATGATGAGCTTGTCCACATCAAAATAAAATAAATAAACAATAGCTGATTGTAGGGTGTCCATTTATGACCTTTGTCAAGTTGATAATTCATATTCAATGGTCTGTTTTCACAACATGTGCGATATCCTGTCCTTTCCTAACCTTCAATGTAAGCATCTCCATTGTGTTTATGTTTATTCAGCCACCTCCACTTGTTAACGATACTAATCTGTACAATGTATTCAGACCAAGGGAGAAAGCCCACCGGCTCCACACAAGAAGGTAGGTATTGGAGCTTTGTTACATGTTGAAAGTAGAAACTACTTGAATCTAATATGAGCATTGTTTCTTTGACGAACTTTGGCTGTTCTTTATTTGTAGATGCAAATGTGGGAGAACACTTCATTGATGGTCTCATGGAGCATGAGAAGCCAATGGCACTGGACCTTGTGTTTTCTCTAGGAGTGGAGCACATGGGGTTTTTTTTTATTTATTTTTAATGCATTCGTGCAATTGTGAACTTTTGTTGTAAATATATATAATTTTTATTATAAAATTGTACCATATTTGTTTAATATTAATTTTTTATTATATATAATATTCTTTAGTTTTTAAATATAAAAACAAATATAAAGCTTTTATTGGCCACTCGTAAATAATGAAAAATACCGTTCCTAAAATTTAAAATTTAAAATTTGACCATTGGCAACATTAAGAAGGGTTTAAAACCGTTTCTAAAATTTCGTTCGTAAAATCTATGGAATATGGTTTGCAACCTTATGAGCAGTTTAAAACCGTTCCTAAAATTTCGTATCTAAAATTTGATACGGTACCCAAAACGGTTCTGTACTGTTCCAGTTTTTCTGCGACGCCTCTTTTAGGAACGGTTTAAAACCGTTCCTAAATGACGATTTTGGTGTAGTGAGGTTAACTTGAAATCGATGTTCAAATGGACGGTTAATTATAATTAGGTAAGTTTAGTATACGATGAACTATTAGATTTAAGCTAGATTAAGGATGAACAAGTCATCTTATGAGTACCAGTGGTGCAAACGAATATTTACAAACACATACAAAATTGTATAATTATTTATTACCTAATTCAATGGTTCGCACTAGATAAATGGATCATGCATATTGATGGTCATAACTTTGATGGATACTGTTGAGGCAAAAAAATTGGACGTATTCTTTAGACCGCATGGTACCTGCAAGAGAAAATAGTGATGGAGACACTGGTTGCAGCAGGGGACTCTCTGATGCTAATGTCAGACAAGCAAGATAGATCTAGTAAAACGTATGGTTTTTGGATGTGATTTGTGCACACCTTTCACCATTGGAGACACTCTTATATATAGCTGAAAGATTCAGTGGCGTAGATGGAAATCTCCCTGTTTAGTAAATACATATTATAGAGCGAATCATATCCCGTGTGTGTCGCGGTTATCTTCCGAGATTTTCGACAAAGATCCGCGTGTCATGGTTATCTTCCGAGATCTTTGGCAAAGATCTCAGATAGATCTCCTTGATAAGATTTAAGAAGTCGGAATCAGAATAAACATATAGGAGGAGGCCGAGGTCGAGCATCCGAGGTGGCCTACATATCCATCCCAAAGAGTAGTTGGTCGACCTGAATTTTCTAGTGAGTCGTGGTTGAGCTTTCCCTCAACATTGAACAGATCACCGACCTGCCGACTTGTCTTTGGACGTCATGTCCGAGCACTGAGACCGAGCTCCCTTAGTAAAATAAAGATGAAATCGGGAATGTCGACCATCATCTTCATCTTATCGTACGGTGCAGAATACCATTTATATAAATAAAGTACAACAGAATACCATTTTTGACCATTGTTGAGGGTCAAATATTGCATATTGAACCTCATTTATATCTTGGTTTTATAAACATGATACTGCTTAATGTCCTATTTTACTCATGTTTGTGTTGCAAGGTGAATTTAAGAGATTAGATTGGAAAAGGTGCTAAAGCATGGATTTGACGCTCAAAGATCACCAAAGCAAAGAATGGATCTTAGGAGATAAGGATTGAAGATTTCAAGGTCACAAGATTCAAGAAAACCAAGTGGAGAATGAACAAAGTCGAAATAACAATTGCAGAACTCACATTGACTGTGTCATCGATCACCATTCGATGACATCGAAGACATATTTGATGACATCGAACATGGGTCGATGACATCGAATTTATGAAAGAAAATCAAGTTGGTCACTGGACAAAGTGAAGACGTTTTTCGATGACTCGAGGACTTATTCGATGACTCGAATCCTTGCTTGATGACATTGAAGCCAGTTCGATGACATCGAATTTTATGTGGATTTTCAGAAAAAACTTGCTGGACACATTGGGTATCATGTTCGATTACTCGAAGGCCCCCCTCAATGATGTCGAAGAACTGCTCGATGAAATCGAAGGACTTTTCGATGACATCAAATTTATTGAAGAAATTGGATTAACTCTCTAGACTGTTTTGGATGTATTATCGATTCCTCGAACAACGCTCGATGACATCGAAGGCCTCTTCAATGACATCAAAGGCAGGTTTAATGACATAGAAGGTTACAGAGTCTGGATGAAGCTACAAAAGTATGGAAAAAGCACGTATAAAAGACACCTTCGATGATATTAAAGCCAGTTTGATGTCATCAAACGAATTGTGTAGAGTTACGCAAAGTTACGCGGAGTGCGTAAATTTGAGGCAATTTTCAGATTTTTCCAAGAAGATGTGAAAGAAGGTGTTGCACAACTATAAATAGGACTCCCCAAGGCATCCCTAGGCATCTATCTAGGGTTTGGAGGAGCGAAGCACAAGGGTGGAGAGCTGTCGCCAAGCATTTTTCTTCTTTCTTCCTTAGTTTTTCATGTTTTCTTATAGGGTTTTAGATCCAATCATGTCCATGGTTGGCTAAACCTCTTAGCTAGGGCTAAGGGGTGAAGCTTATAGTGTGATAAGATGTTTTCTATTGCTTCAATTCATGTTTATGTTGAATTCTCTTTAATTCTAGTTGATATTTAAGGAATACTTTCAGTTCTTAATGGTTTGTTGTGACTCAAATTACAATAGATCTACAATAGCTTTGAGTATTTTCTTTTCATGCTTTGAGATTATTAAAGGCAATCTTGTTATTCACCATCGTCCCTTGGGCATGGTTGGATGATGGAATCTCTTTTAATCTTCACAATTCTCCTATGTTTGATTGTGGAATCGGTATATCCTATTGTTTTCCATTGTCTCCTGGACATGGCTAAGTGATGGAATCACTTCCAGTTCTCACAACTCTCATCCATTGAGAATTAGGTCAAAGGAATTTCAGATTTGATCTTAATTACTATATCTTCCAACTGGACAAGATAGGGCTCTGATTCCAGTTGTGCCCTTGAATCAAGTAATAGATCTCCCTGATTGCTATAAGTGGATCCTTGGAAACCCTAGTTCCCACCTTTGAATTCTTAAGTTTCTAATTAAATTTCTCACAATTACTTCCTTTAATTTCTAATTTAGACTCACATCTTCTTCTAGTTCTATTTCTAGTTGCTTTCAGAATACACACGAGATTAGGCCTTGTGGATTCAACCTCGGTCTCACCGAGATTATTACTACATCGCAACCCTACACTTGGGGTTGTGAATAGCCATTGAGGAGCTCCTTGGTCATGACTGTTGCTGGCTAATCACACGATGATTACAAATGTCCGAGCTGGCCTCTTCTCCTTGGCCAGTCCATTTTTACCCATAACAAATACATATATGCATGAGTCGATGGAAGTATACATGTATGTGTGTACACAAAGGTTTATAAAACTCCGGCTTATTATAGTGGGGCTTACCTTGATAAATGTGTTGTATATCCACTTCGTTCATTAAATTCTTCAGCTCATTTTAGGGTATGGTCTAAAAAGTAAAGTAAATTTGAATCCTAAGCATTTCATACCACACAAAATAGCGGTCATTTAACACCCACCATTAAGAAATTACTAGGGACCATTATTATAATTTTTATTTGCCATTTAACTTGTTAATAAGGTCACACAAACGCGGATGAAAGGATAACACAAATGTCAGCTTGACCTAAACTTTTGTGGCCCACAAGAAGTTTTTAGTAGTATATGACCATTGTTTCTTATGATGTGATCCCTTTGAAATTTGGATCCAATTCATTTTTAGGATCATGTATAAGCTAAAAAATATGAATTTGGATCTATTTATTTTTGGACTATACATCAGCTAAAATAAATTATGGACAAAGTGGATATACAACACATACATCAAAGTGGTGCCATGTCCAGGAACCCACCTACGAAGCTATTACCACTATTGAGAACTCACTTAATATGCACCCTTTTTAACATGCTTTGTGTGAAACCGGACTGAGTGAGGCTAGAGAAACACTGATTTTGGTGAGGCCTGACATTGTGAGATTTAAATGGGCCACGTCGCATTATGAGGGATGGCTATGTAAAGCATATATGGACTAATCGGATCCTTACTCTTGCTCTGGTTGTAGACTCTCAGGAGTTTCAACACCCAGTCAAGGGTTCGAGTATCTATAGGTGGTGAAATCCCACTATGGCGTTAGTGTGTGGAGGTATGTGTGCGTGTGCGTGTGCGTGTGTGTGTGTATGTAACCAATCAAATCTTCCCATATGGAGGCCTCACAAGACTCAATATTTCTTGACCTCACTGAATCGAAAGTGGATCGGCTGGTGTGCCACAAGTCACCAACTATGTGGCACTCAAAGATGAGCTCGTTGGCTCCTCGAACCATGGAACATGTGGACGGTTCAAAGGGGAAGCAGATTGACCGGTGTACCACACACCACCAACCTAGTGGTGTGTTGATGTCACCAAGTTCTGTGGGCCCCATTATGAGGTATGACTTATATCTGTTTCGATAAGAAATGAAATGTATTTGATTTAGGGGATTATCTTATTCAATAATAACAAAGAAAGATAGAGAGAATGATCATCATTTATATTGTTGATTCTAGATTCATTTACATCCTCCTTTATCCCTTGATTCCATCACAAAGTACATATAATGGAAAATAATATAATTAAATGATTCTATATTGATTTTGGCAGAGTTTCGGATCAAGAAGTAATCTTCCAATCATGGAAGTCATTTGCGCAGAAACAATATTATTCTGATTTGATCTTTGGAGATTTAGAAAACTTCAGTTCTTTATCTTAAAATGAGCTCCTCATTCCTTCATAATAATAATTTCTTCATCAGTGACTTGTTGTCCGCACAATAGGCTTGTTGTGTGTAAATGCTATTGTGTAAATCTAGTACCCGTAGTTTTGTCAAATTTTGTTGTGCCAAACCATTTAGTATTTGTATCATGCTTTGAGTTGAAGTGGTCAAGTTCGTACATTTTAAAGTTCTCTAGATCTTCATCAAACTTGCCCACATCTTCAAGTTGAAGCGAAGAGTGTTGAAGTTCATGGTTTCAAGCTAAAATTCAACAGCTCAAGTTTAAGTTTGAAGTTCAACTACTGTACGCTAGAGACTCAAGAACTCAAGTGTAACTCAAGCTCAAGTTTAAGAGATCAAACTCAAGCTTTAAGTATCACAAGATATCAAAATTCGGAAGCGAATGATGTTTCATTTGTTCATACTCACAAATAGGTTTGGATGACCCTAGATTGACCTTAGGTTGTGTCATATTCATTGCATATTTTATGTGGGTCATTTCATATGTTTATACGTCATTTTCTTAACTAGTCTTAGTCCTTGTTCGACTAGTCCAAGTACTATCTTGATTAGTCTAAGAGTTTTCTCGACCAGTCCAAGGTTTGTTGTGAATTTTCAAAATTTTTTGTTGGACTCTCGACCAGTCGTGGAAACTGTTCGACTAGTCGAGTGAACAGTGCTTGACCAGTGGTGCAGGCTCGACTCAAAGTCCAACAAGCTTTTTTGGTTCCACTCAACCAGTCGAACAGGCCACTCAACCAGTCGAGAAAGCCACTCGACCAGTTGAATAACGACATTATCTAATCGTGTCAAAAAATTAGAAATTTGCTTATACTATCTTTCTTTCAATTTCGCATTTATTTTTTATTTGGCATAATACTATTCACCCCCCCCCCTCTAGGATGTATAGCTCGGCCTTTTCAAGTGGTATCAAAGCCTAATAGCTTCTTTTTATTTGGATTCATTTCCTAAGCTAATCAATTTGAGCTTATAAGATGTCAAATTTTGATAGCCTCTCAATCACTAGGCCTCCACCTTTTGATGGCTCCAATTATGACTATTGGAAAGCCAGAATGAGGATCTTTTTAAGGTCCATAAATGAGAGCGTGTGACAAGCCACAGTGACTAGATGGACCCCTCCAACCACTGAAGTTCTAGGCATTGATGGAACCAAATATATAAAGGTTACACATTATTTTTCTTGGATCGTACTTCAAAAAATGGGAGTAATGCAAATGCAAAGGCTTTAAATCCAATCACTTGCGTACTTTGACCGGATGAATTCAAAAGAATTATATCTTGTGATACTGTAAAGAAGGCCTGGGACATTCTAGAAATAACACATGAGGGTACAACTATTGTCAAGAAATCTAAACTTCAAATCCCACCACTCGGTTTGAGGAATACATTTGGAAGAGAGTGAAACTTTCATGGACTTCTATATTAAGTTAAATGACATAGTCAACTCTATATAGGGTCTTGGTAATATTATCCCAGAAAGCAAAGTCTGTGCAAAGATACTGCGCTCATTGCCTGATAGGTTCAATTCAAAGGTCATTGCCATTCAGGAATTTCGTGATATGGATAATATGAGGGTTGAAGAGCTGGTTGGTTCTTTACAAACCTATGAGTTAAACTTTAAGACTCCTAAAGGTAAGTCTATCGCCCTTAAGTCTTCTAAAAATATTTCTCATGAAAATGTTAGTAATTCTGATTTTGAAAACTCTGAAGATGATACGACACTATTAGTCAAGAAGTTTTATAAAAATTTTAAAAGTAAACAGAGGGTAGATTTTCGAAAACCTTCTGAAAAGAAAAGGACTGGATAAAAAAATAAAAAATCTATTAAAGACAACCAATGTTTAAACTACCATGAATATGGGCATCTGGCAAACAAATGTCCAAAGAGGGACAAATCTAAAAAGAAAGGCATGTTAGCCACATGGGATGAATCGTCTTGCTCTGAAGCCTCTTCTGAGTTAGATGATTCTGAACTTGAGTCTACTAATGAGGTTAAAGCCTTAATGATTCTAGCCAAATTCACTTTCTTAGACAGTTGTAATTCAATGAGTGAAGAAAATCTAAGAAGTGATCCTGAAAATGATGATGATTTACAAGATGCCTATGATGCCCTATACAGGGAAAGTTGTAAGATAGATGTAAAATTAAAACTTCAAAAAGAAAAGTTTTTAAAATTAAAGGAAAATTTGATAACCAGTCTTAGAAAAATCACATTTTTTAGATTGTTTTTGAAAAAGCTAAGTGTGATTCAGATTTCAAAACTTCTCAAATTAAAAACATAAAATCTAAAAATGAAAAACTAAAATTAGAAATCTCCTCTCTTGAGTTTGAAGGATATTTGGAAGTATGCCCACGATGATCCTAAACTAGAAAAACTATTAACCAGATCAAGGAAATGTGGCAATAGATCTGGTCTTGGCTACGATAAAAATACACCTCCTAAAAGCAAGTCCACTCCTCCTAAGTTTGTTAAAGGGGAGTCCTCTAACTCAAAAGGGAAAAGTCTAAATCAAAATAATTTTAAAAATCCTAAAACTTTTCAAACTATGAAACCTAAAAGCAATCATATCAAATATAGAAATCAGAATCATAACCCCTTAGTTGAGAAAATTGTGGATTTACTTAAGGAGCTTCTAAAATCTAAATCAAATGGTAGAATATAGAACAACTACAAGTATAGAAAAACTAACTATCCTCCAAAATCAAAAACTGTAATGAAATGGGTTCCTATGGTTGCTTGTTTGGTTGCCCACACCGCTTTCAAGGCTTCGAGTCAATCAAAGTGGTACCAAGACAGTGGTTGTTCTAGACACATGACAGGTGATAAAGTTTTGTTCACTAATCTTAAAGATATGACTGATGGCTCAGTCACATTTGGTGATGGTAGCAACTGTAGGATTATTGTCCAAGGTATGGTTTAACTCTTTAATCTTCCGCCATTTGAGAATGTGTTGTTTGTAGAGGGCCTTAAGCATAATCTCTTAAGCATTTCCCAAATTTGTGATAACAAACATAGTGTCAAATTCACCAACTAAGGGTGTGAGATTTCTAATGAGAATAGTTTTGTGATATTAACTGGTCACAGAACATCTGAGAATTGTTATATAGTCAGTGATTCAAGCTCGTCTAAGTTATCATGTTACATGGTCCAAACCGATGAGATCGAATTATGACATAAACTCCTAGGACATGTACACTATCATAATCTTTATAGACTGAGCAAAAGTAAAGTAATAAGAGGTGTACCCAAGTTAAAGAAATTGGATAAAATTTGTGGTGAATGCCAGATTGGAAAACAAACTAGGAGTGCTCACCAGAAAGTGAACTCCAATGCCACATCTAAACCCCTTGAACTTCTCCACATGGATCTCGTTGGACCAACTAAAATGGAGAGTTGAGGCGATAAGAAATATATTATAGTAATTGTAGATGATTTTACCAGGTATACATAGGTAGTTTTCATGAGAGAAAAATTTGAGACTCTCGATGAAGTGAAAAGGATACTCAAGTATATCCAAACTGAGAAGGAATCATATGTTATCAAAATCTGTAGTGATCATGGTTCTGAATTTGATAATAGAAGTTTTGAGAAGTTCCGTAGCGATCATGGAATATCGCATGAGTATTTTGTGCCCAACACACCTCAACAGAATAGGGTTGTTGAAAGAAAAAATCGAGTACTTCAATAAATGGCCATTTAGATGTTAAATAGTATGAAACTTCCTAAAAATTTTGGGCTGAAGCTGTGAACACAGCGTGTTATATCACTAATCGTGTTTATAATAGAAAGTTTAATAATAAGACCGCATACAAACTATAGTTTAATAAGAAGCCTACTGTTAAATACTTTCGAGTTTTTGGTAAAAGTGCTACATTTTACGTGACCGAGAAAGTCTGAGAAAATTCGACACTAAAAGTGACGAGGGTGTTATCCTAGGATATGTGCTAAATAATAGAGCGTATCGTGTTCTCAACAAGAGGACTGGTGTAATTCAAGAATCCATCAATGTAGTTATAGATGATCACTTGAAAGCACCTGTCTCAAGTTTAGAAGATGATGAAGTCTCTTTATTTGATAAACCAGACTCTTCGTCTAGTCAAAAGGACCCGGAACTGCGGTCAGTTAAAGACCATTCAACTGATCAAATTCTAAGAAATCTTCTCACTAGTGTGCGTACTCGTAGACAATTAGAAAATATTTGTAATTATGTGTCCTTCACATCCCAGATTGAACCGGCCAAGGTAAAAGAAACTCTTGCTGATGAAAACTGGATAGTATCTATGCAAGATAAACTTAATCAATTCGTAAGGAATGTTGTATGGTACTTAGTTCCTAGACCTAATGAAAAACACATTATTGGAACTAAATGGATCTTTTAAAACTAAGTCTGATGAACTTGGTAATATTATAAAAAACAAGGATAGACTGGTTATACAAGGGTACACTTAGATAGAAGGCATCGATTATGATGAAACCTTTGCCCGAGTAGCTTGTCTTGAATCTATCAGTCTATTTATATATATTGCTTATATATATTGGAACTAAATGGATCATTTAAGAGTGTTTTCTTAAATGATGATTTGCATGAGGAAGTATATGTTAAATAGCCTAAGGGTTTTGAAGACCCTAAACATTATGATTATGTTTATCACCCAAAAAAGGTACTCTATGGATTAAAACAAGCTCCCAAGGCATGGTACGAGAAATTGACTAAGTTTCTACTAAGTCACAACTTTAAAATGGGGAGTGTCGATAAGACACTTTCTGTAAAGAAAAACAATGATCACATGTTGATAGTACAAATATATGTTAATGACATTATCATGGATCTACCTATTCTAATATGATTGTTTAGTTTGCAGATTTAATGAAGTTAAAATTTGAAATGAGCATAGTTGGAGAACTGAACTATTTCTTAGGTTTGCAAGTAAAACAACTTGCTGATGGGTTCTTTATTTCTCAAACCAAATACGCTCTAAACTTGGTTAAAAAGTTTACTTTTGAGAGTGATAAAAATTTTGATACTCCTATGAGTATGACACTTAAACTCTTTAAGGATTCGATAGGTAAAAGTGTGATCCTAAGTTGTATCGCAGTATGATAGGTATTTTATTATATTTAACTGTGAGATGACCTGATATTACATTCAGCATAGGAATCTGTGCTAGATATCAATCGGACCCTAAAGAGTCCCACCTGATTGCTGTAAAGCGCATTTTGAGATATGTCGCAAGTTCGGCCAAACTTGGACATTGGTATCCTCATGATACTAATGTTCAATTAGCCAGTTATTCAGATGCTGATTGGGTTGGTAATATAGATGACCACAAGTCCACCAGCGGTGGATGTTTTTATGTCGGGAACTATCTAGTTTCATGGCATAAAAAGAAACAGAGTTCTGTATCACTTTCTACAGCTGAGGCAGAGTATATTGCAGCTAGTAAAGCATGCACCCAACTTATGTGGATGAAGAGGATGTTAAGTGATTAGGATTTGCGTAAGATTCTATGATGTTGTATTGTGACAATTCTAGCGCAATTAACATTTCTAAAAATCCTATTCAACATTCATGAACTAAACATATTGACATTAGATATCATTATATTCATGAATTAGTCGAAGATAGGATTATTTTTGTGGATTATATTCAGAGTGAAAATCAACTTACAGACATATTTACAGAACCACTTGACAGAAACAGGTTTGCTAAGTTGAAATTAGATATGGGTATGTGCACTATGATTTGAATTGCATGTGTTTATTTGTAATATATTGCAGGTTTTTATTTTATTTATTTTTATAATTTTTTAAAAATTTTAAAAATACGAAAAATGTAAAATTTATGAGGTGCACGACCAATCGAGTACACAATCGCCCAGTCGTGGCCCGATCGGTCGAGTATGTACTCGACCAGTTGACCCGCTCGGGTTTGGGGCCTTTTATTGTGCAAAAAACACTTTTTCTTCATTGTTTTATCTTCTCCAAACAGCCCTACTACGACCGGTCGAACCCACCTTCGAGTCCTTCATGGCTAGTGCATCTTTTTCGATTTCCTTGTGGATTTGAGTTCTTTACACTTCCATTTCCTTATTTTTGTAGTTTATTTCAAGGTTTATGGTGGTTATTGGGTTTTTTAGCTAAAAATCTGATTTACTTGAAACCCATCTTACCTTTCTTGCATTACTTACATTTCTTGTATTCCTTTTTACTATGGAAAGTAGAAATAAAAAGAGAGACTCTCGTGGTCCCTCTTCTTCTCGTTCCGCTTCAATCACGGTGCGCCATCTTCGAAAACTCGAAGAAGGCCTTAAGTATATATGGGATATTCATCTTCACAACGTGATTCTTGAACGGACGATCAACTCTAATCATTTGGAACCTTTTGGTATTGTTCCCCTCCTTCAAACTGTAGGTTGGGCTAACATTTTAATTTGGGGTGGTCCGGCATACTATTCCATTGCACAGGCCATGTTTGCTTGCATAAGTGACTTCTCTTCTGAGAATTTAACTTTTACTATTACAACTAGAGAAGGTCTTATCGATGTAGACCGTCACTTAATATATGGATTGATGGATCTTCCAGTTAATGATGATGGAATTCCAATTTCTATTTTAGTGGCAAGACCCTCTAAGTCTAAGAAAAGAGTGCTCACTAGAGTGTATGTAACATGAATACGGAATAAAATTTCGGGAATGCGCTCAGTTACAAATTTATGTCACCCAGATACAGGATTCTCCATCGTATTTTCATCTCTAATGTCTATCTTAGATCTGTTAGCAAGACTGAGCTCACTTCTTTCATGGCTTGCATCCTTCACTCTATTATTACTGGTATTTCTGTATATCTTTCATCTCTTATCTGCTACATTATCATTCAGTTTCGTCTCCATCCGGGTCATAGTGATATTCCATTTGCCTATCTTATGACTTTCTTAGCCACCCATTGTCTTGTGGCTATGCCTGTTGGAGAAGCTCCCATTAACCATCTTCCCTTCAACAACTCCAACATAAATAAGATGAATATGAGGTTGGCTCCTAGCTAAGTTGATGTGGGTGTTGGAGGAGCTGCTAAAGCAACTGAAGAAGAGGCTGCTTTGACTCCTGATGATGTTAATATTGATGACTTATTTAATGAGATTGAGTCAGATTCTACGGCTGATCCAGACATTCAGCCTTCTGACTTTGATGAGTGATTGCGATCCCTTGAGGAGAGGGTCGAGGGTCTGCATGTGTCCTAGAAAAATTAATTCAAATACATGCGCAAATATCTTAGGCGTATTAACAAGGGACTACATTAGATAGATCCTTCTATTCCTGCTCCATCATCTGGATCTGATTAGCTACTTATTTTATTCTGGACATGTGTTAATACTTTCTACTCTTTGTGTGTTGGGTTATTTATTGGACATACTTTTACTTTTTAGTATCTGGATATGCTATTGTGCCTTTTGTTGATATTTTGATTATCATGGTGATGCTATTTCCTATCTTATTTCGTTTACTTCTCTTTTCTTTATATATCTTTCCTTTATCTTATTGTGATAAAAAGGGGAGAAATTGTAGAGATGTGTGATTGTGGAATATGGAGTGTAGTATGTATGAATTTTTTATTATAAAGGTTTTGCAAATCACCTCTCTTGGATTGAGAGGGAGTAATGGAATGAGGGGGAGTTGTGTCTGTTTATCATTTGTTACTCAAATGGTGCATGATTCTTTATTGTGCTTATATAACTGATGCATGATTCCTTATTGGTGCATAATTCTTTATTGTGCGTATGATTCTTTATTTGGTTTAGTCACAAATTTGACAAACGGGGAGATTGTAAATGCTATTGTGTAAATCCATCGCCCGCAGTGTTTTCAAATTTTGTTATGCCAAATCATTTAGTATTTTTATTATCCTTTAAGTTGAAGTGATCAGGTTCGTATATTTTAAAGTTCTCTGGATCTTCATCGAACTTGCCTACATCTTCAAGTTGAAGTGAACAATGTTGAAGTTCATGGTTTCAAGCTAAAATTCAAGAACTCAAGTTCAAGTTTGAATTTCAACTACTGTACGGTAAAGACTCAAGAACTCAAGCATAAATCAAGCTCAAGTTCAAAACATTGAACTCAAGCTTCAAGTATCACAAGATATCAAGATTCAGAAGCGAATGATGTTTCATTTGTTCCTACTTAAAATTAGGTTTGGATGACCCTAGATTGACCTTAGGTTGTGTCATATTCATTGCATATTTTACGTAGGTCATTTCATATGTTTATACATTATTTTCTTGACTAGTCCAAGTACTGGCTCGACCAGTTTAAGAGTTTTCTTGACTAGTCCAAGGTTTGTTGTGAATTATCAGAATTTTCAGTTGGATTCTTGACCAATCGTGGAGACTGCTTGACCAATTGAGTGAACAGTGCTCGACCAGTCGTGCAGGCTCAACTCAAAGTTCAGCAAGCTTTTTTGGTCCTACTCGACCAGTCGAGTACATTGCTCGACCAGTCAAGCAGGCCACTCGACCAATCGAGTAAAGACTTTATCTTATCGCACCAGAAATTTTGAAATTTTATTGGTCTTTCGACCAGTCGAACCGACCTTTTGCGCAAGATTCTATGGTGTTATATTGTGACAATTCCAGCGCAATTAACATGTCTAAAAATCCTATTCAGCATTCACGAACTAAGCATATTGACATTAGATATCATTATATTCGTGAATTAGTAGAAGATAAGATTATTTCTGTGGATTATATTCAGACTGAAAATCAACTTGCAAACATATTTACAAAACTGCTTGATAGAAACAGGTTTACTAAGTTGAAATTGGATATGGGCATGTACACTATGATCTGAATTGCATGTGATTATTTGTAATACATTGCATTTTTTATTTTATTTAATTTTGTAAATTTTTAAAATTTTTAAAAATACGAAAAATGTAAAATTTATGAGGTGCACGACCAGTCGAGTACACACTCGACCAGTCGTGGCACAACCGGTCAAGTATGTACTCGACCAGTCGACTCGCTAGGGTTTGGGGCCTTTTATTGCTCAAAAAGTACTTTTTCTTCATTTATTTCATGTACCCCAGCAAGCCCAACCACGACCGGTCGAACCCCCCTTCGATTCCTTCATGGTTAGTGCATCTTTTTCGATTTCCTTGTGGATTTGAGTTCTTTGCACTTCCATTTCCTTGTTTTTGTATTTTATTTCAAGGTTTATGGTGGTTATTGGGTTTTCTAACTAAAAATCTGATTTAATTGAAACCCATCTTACCTTTCTTGCATTGCTTGTATTTCTTGTATTGCTTATTTCTATAGAAAGTAGAAATAAGAAGAGAGCATCTCGTGGTCCCTCTTCTTCTCATTCCACTCAAATCACGGTGTGCCATATTCAATCACCCAAAGAAGACCCCGAGTATGTACGGGATATTTATCTTCGCAACATGATTATTGAACGGACGGTCAACTCTAATCATTTGGAACTTTTTGGTATTGTCCCCCTCCTTCAAACTGTAGGTTGGGCTAACATTTTAAATTGGGGTGGTCCAGCATACCGTTCCATTGCGCATGCCATGTTTGCTTGCATAAGTGACTTCTCTTTTGAGAATTTAACTTTTATTATTACAACCAAAGAAGGTCCTATTGATGTAGACCATCACTTAATATCTGGATTGATGGATCTTCCAATTAATGATGACGGAATTCTTATTTTTATTTTAGTGGCAAGACCCTCTGAGTCTAAGAAAAGAATGCTCACTAGAGTGTTATGTAACATGAATACGGAAGGAATTCTAGGAATGCGCTTTGTTCCAAATTTATGCTACCCAGATACCAGATTCTGCATCGTATTTTCATCTCTGATGTCTATCCTAGGTCTGGTAACAAGACTGAGCTCACTTCTTTCATGGCTCACATCATTCACTCTATTGTTACTGGTGTTTCTGTATGTCTTTAATCTCTTATCTGTTACATTATCATTCAGTTTCATCTCCATCCAGGTCATAATGATATTTTATTTGCCTATCTTATGACTGTCTTAGCCACCCATAGTTTTGTGGCTGTGTCTGTTGGAGAAGCTCCCATTAACCATCTTCCCTTCAACTACTCGAACATAGATGAGATGAATTTGAGGTTGGCTCCTGGTCAAGTTGATGTGGGTGTTGGAAGAGCTGCTAAAGCAACTAAAGAAGAGGATGCTTCGCCTTCTGATGATGTAACGACTCAAAAAATTCCGTACAATGGCCCGAGTACTACCTCGGCCAGAAATCACTTAATATTAAACCCTTTAGAAATTTGACAAAGTTAACTAAGTGCTAAACTAGATTAGCCATGAAATCCGTTTGAATCGCTTTAAATACGATCTACAAGACCCAAAACTTGTAGAATCATCGACGCTAGGTTACCCTAAAGTCTAGGATCAAACTCATTACCCGACTGCTCTCGGGAGCACATTGAAACTCAGTATCAGGTTTGGACCGCACATCGGGAGTCTAAATAATACGAGGTTAAGGACTTAGGACCGCCTCGCTGGGCTTGACAACCACTCAGAAATCAAATCCAGCCAGTGTCCCACGGCTGTTCGCTTGAGTCCGGAGTGAGGGAGTGTGAAAACACTTAGTTTTCTTTTTAAATAAATATCTTGAATAGTGATCTGAGACTTGTTACTTGCGGTCATTTTGTAAGCAACCAAACCGTCAGAATTTGACCCAAATAAACCCTCGGATCAGGAAAAATTTCATAAACATATCCATGTACTTGGAATTTCAGACCGGGATCTGCTGACCGTTGAACTGAAACTGGTCCGCCACGCGTGATCTGGGAATCCGACCGAAACGAAAACTTAACTTTACCTAGATCCAAGGTTGGTGAGCTTAAGTCCAACCTTTGGCTCAAGGAGGCCCGCCAGAAATCCTACGTTGAGCTGAAACAATGCTGATTTGGTTATAACTTAAGTATACCTTGTCCACAAGTCTACTTTGGAGAGTTTTTAGGCTATATAAGGATCTTAGAATCCTCTCTCTCATAGCCATACGAATTTAAGAGAAACCCTAGAGAGAGAAGTGAGAAAAGAGAAAGAAAGAGTGAGAGAAGTGAGAGAAACTCCCTATTACTGTTTTCTGCCACTACCCCAGGCTCCACCACTCCGTTCTTGTCACTTTCCCGACGATACCGACTTCGTTTCTGGGTAAGAAACCCTGACCCTAATCTGTTTTGGGGTGTATAGGTTATAGGTTATGAAATAGCTAACCTATTTCATTCTTTAGGCTACCTAACTACCGAATACAAAGTCTTAACAAACCTATCAGATTCGTGACGATTCTATGGTATAAGGTGAGGACTTTAGGTGTATAGGTTACAGTTTTCAATGCTTTCAAAGTTAAAAAATGATAGATTCATGATCTGCATGTAATTGCACATATACAAAGTGCTTTCTGTTTTCTATTTCGATTAAAGACGTAGAATATGGAATTTTACATATTCTAGGTATTCATAGAAATACCGTATACGTATATATTTTGGAAATGTGTTTGACATGATTATTTGTTGTATGAATATATGATATATGGATAAAATACTTATTTTACGAAAGGATTCGCCCTAATACATGTTATGCTAATATACACTATGTATGTTGAAATAGTGTATTCTAGAAAATACCGTATACGTATAAATTTTGGAGATGTGTTTGCCATGATTATTTACTGTATGAATATATTATATATAGATAAAATACTTGTTTGGTAAAAAGGATTCGCCCTAATACGTATTTTGCTAATGTACACTATGTATGTTGAAATAGTGTATTCTAAGTGTTTGTGCAAATGCTTGTGTGAGTAAGTGTTTAGATGATGATGCCTTAGGTGGGTGTTGAGATGGGATTCTCAACTACCTTAGAGATATGTATGATTTCCTCTATAAGGTTGTTTACTTAAACCACTTGTGCAATATATGTGTTTGTATCCCTATTTATGTAGTGCTTTATAACATGCTTTATGACATGCTTACTAACATGCTTGAATTACTTTGTTTATTATGCTTTACTCCACATGCTATGAACAAGGATTGATTGAGTTTGGGACTATGTTTATAGTCCAGACAATCGGTACCAGACTTGAGATCGTGGTTGAGATTCATTTCGCCACGCAGGATGTGTTTGACGAACCCAAGTCATACTTCAGTTAGCGACAATGGTTAGGCCACGCGAAGTGCTTATGCACTTCATGTCATTCAATTGGTGTGCGCTCGAGCTAGTCAGGCTCGTCACGTAACCCGATATGCCTAATGTATGTTCACCATGTTTGGTTGCTACTGCTTGAACCTAGGGTACCAAACTTACCAGTGAAATCTTGTTAACTATTGTACCTCGTCCGCTAAGACTCATGAACCGGGCATGGTGGTATGGGACATCATGGTCAAGCTATCGGCCTACGCTGGGGCCACGTGCCTCCCTGTAGTGACCAATGAGTAACCAGACTCGTGAGCCGATTATGGTGATATGGGACACTATATTCGAGTTGTCAGCCTACATTGATGAGGTGATGGGGGAGCGGTGTAACCTTTATGTGTAACAGCCCTGACAGCCCTTTGTAGTGACCTCGAGCATTCTCTGAATTTGCGGTGAGGCGACGAGTGTTGCCGCAGTGTATAGAGTATGAACTAGGCATGTATCTGTATAGTGATGAACCGTTAAAAGGGTGATGGGAGAGTGGTGTAACCTTTATGCGTAATAGCCCTGACAGCCTTTGCAGCGACCTAGAAACACACTATCGTATGAGATTATCTAGGAGTGACGACCCTACAATGGATCATGTTTGGAAATGTTACAAGGGAGGTACCTTAGTTTCCCAATACTGTTGTTTGAAGTGGACTAATAACTACTCGGTAATCATGCTCATCATCGCACTGCATGTACCTGATAGATGTGGAGCACCGAGGGATGAACGCATTCGCGAACGTAAGATGGTGTCGCATGAGGGTGGTTTGGCAAGGGCATTCATCATGTCATTTTATACTTGCATTTAATAAGAGTAATTAAGATTGTTTGATTGTATTGCTTTATCATTACTGCTTGATTGCATTGATAACATGTTAACCTATTCTTTACTGTTCCACTGAGTTAGCTACTCACTCCCATGTTATGGGACGGTGTTGTACACACCAACTAGACTTTGTCTCAGGTATAGATGATACGTCGATTCAGGAGGCGGAGCCAGACTACGATGAGGACCAGGACGAGTTCTCATACATGAAGTACTCTGACGGCTTTGCTTAGGCTGACTGGATCACGGGGATGTCAGGATATATCTGTTTTAATTGCATTTTGATCTTTTGATTCGGAAATGATACATGTATATAGTTACTCAGTTAGTGTTCATACTCTGGAGATCGAGATGGTTTTGTTCCTTTACTTACCTTATATATATAGTTTCAGTCTTCCACTTGCCTTTATACAATTGATTTGGAGTACGAAGTACTGTTTTGGTATAATATCACTCATGTTTATTGCACTGACATAGAAAACATTCAATCTTCATCATTTATGTGGCATAAGTGATGATCTGGAACTTGAGAGTTGAGTTGTTACTCGACCCTCGAATTTCAGGGCGTTACAAGTTAGTATCAGAACATGATTTTGATTAAACCGGCCCTGAGTTATGTTTCCACGACATATGCTGACGCATTACAACTTAGGAGGGTGCGAGAAAAATATAGAAACAGTCCTACTTTTTCCCGATTTCGCCATTTGGCGAAGTTCATCGAAAACGAGCGTTTTGATCGAGTTCGTACTCGATCCTGATCGCACGAGTCGATTCCAAATCACTTCTAAACCATCTATTGAAGTGTCTATATCACAATACACCTTATCCTAGCAGTCAAAGATCTGCAAATGCAAGTATGTGTCAGAAAGTGCCTGAAACTGCCTAAAATTGAGCGAATCGGGGTCGGGGGCCTACCCACATCAATCTAGGGGTACTCAGGGTGGGACCCAGGGTTTTTTGGGGCCTAAGGGACATGAGGATCTCGCCCATGGGGCAGGCCCTCAAAATTTGAAAAGTTGGTCGGCGAGGCCCTCGCCCGGTCGGTGAGGCCTCGCCAGTTTTTGGGCTGGGCCGGGCCCGCTGGTCGGGCCGATCTCCTTTGGGGGTCTAATACATCCCCTGACATAGCTCCCGTCCACTTCCAATCTCCCAAAATCCTACTTCCTTCACAAACCCTCCCTCCAAGCCATTTTTCTCTCTTAATCATTTGCCCTCTCTTCAAAATCTCCCTTCCAATCATCCCCTCTATTAATTTCGACCACCACTCACCCATTCCCATCATCCACAGCAGTCCTTCTCTCCCTTCCCTCTCCGTTTCTCTCATTTGGACTCCCACACGCCCCTTTGAAGCTAAAAAATCGTGTGAGTTTTCTCACCCATCTTACCTCTCCATTTTCCTTCCCCATTCACTGTTCTTTGGGCCTCTATAAATGTCTATTGAGCCTCCTATCTGTGGAGAACCCACATTTTCAGCCCCTTCTCTCTTTTTCCTTCATTTTTCATGGCCCTTTTTGAAGTCATTACGGCTATTTTCTCCATCTCCACCATCCTCTCTTTGATGGGCAAGAGAAAGAGCGCCGCTGATGAGGTTGGGCCTAGTCGCCCTACATCATCAAGGCGGTGGAGAGACACCGCCGCTAGCTCAAGCTTTGCCTGGGAATTTTGAACGAAGTGGGACCTTGATCCCCGGATCCCTACTGAATGAGCTCAGTTGGCAGCCCTACCTCATGGAGTTTATAAGGACCGCAGGGTTCTCTTTGAAGCCCAGGTGGATGTACGGCTCTTTGGTGAATAATACTTGTTCGAGCAAGTGGAGGCGGCCCACTGGGGTCCGCTATTTGAGGCCAGAGGTCGCGCCAATCCTGGTACTGTCAGAGCCTTCTACGCCAATATTCCCGAGCCTACACTGGAACCTTTGCAGTTCCGGCTCTTGGTTGGGGTGGATCTGTTTGTCACTGTTGATGTGAGATTGATTGCGCGGCTTATGAATATGCTTCTTGGTGACGTACATGCTAGTGAGCAGAATCTGGAGACTGTTCGTGAAAAGGATCATCGCACACGTTACCTTTGTGGTGGCCGACTGGCTGAGTGGCAGCTGAACAAAAGCCTGCTAGCATCCCACATGTCAGACGACTTCCACCCACTACATCATATCTTCACGTACAGCCTCTACCCCATGCACAGTAATCACAGGGAGTGCACACGACTCATGGTAGACTTTCTGTACCAAGTGGGGCAGGGGCGAACTTGTGCGTGCCTACATTTGTGTTGCGACCATCGTGAATATTGCACGCTCCACCAGGAGCTCTGATTTGCTTCCCTTTGGCCGTGATGAGTGTCAAATGTTGCATATTAGACCCCAGAAATTGCCTAATTTTACATACCTGATAAGGCTTAATGGAATATTTTAATCGTGTTTTCATTGCAGGATGTAATAATGAGCGTTGGACTGAAAAGAGGATTAAAAGCATGGATTTGATGATCTAAAGCCACCTGAGCACGGGATGGACTCCAGAGAACCAATAATAAAGATTTTACACGCCTGGGATCTGAGGAAAGCAAGCCAAAGGAGCCCGAAAAGGGTCCAGAATGCAAGATCACATGGTTCCTGCCATCCGATCAGTTCGAAATTCCATACATGGGATGAGGGCCATAAATTAACCGTACATTTCAAATTTCAACCCTCGGATCACTATGGAAGTGTCCCAACTGACAAATCAGCTCGCAAACCGTTGATTTCAGGCTCACCTGATAATCGGAACTGCCTCAAACTTGATTTCGGCGGTTGACATTATATGAAGAAAAGGATGAACGGTGCAGATTTCTCCAGAACATTGCATTGGACCCCACATGCTTGAGCATGTACATAAAGCGCACGTGCGCTGGCGCTACACCGAACCGCCGCCTCGGTCAAACGACCGCTGACCCGCGCTTCCTCCCTCAACAGTGGCTGCGGCTTCCAGCGTCCGCAAAATGACCGATGGGTTTCGGTTGTGGGCCCCACACGTCCATCAAATCGCCGATCCAGACCGTCCATTGTCTCTCTGGTATCGATATCATCAACGTGCAGGTGGCCGAATCTCAAATGAGAGCGAGTATGGAAATCTAACCGTTCAAAAGCATCTTGGACGGGTGGGCTGCATCAAGAGGTATTCAGAACTGATCCCTTCCGAACAGTTTTTCTAGAGGGATCCAATGGACGGGGTGGATTTTCCAGAAATTACTTCTGTAGGGCCCACCGATCACAGCTGCGAAAATTTGTACTCCGAGTCCTTCTACGACTCTGCCACCTACCCCAGCTCTCCAACAACTATAAAAGAGGGATTATGGACGTGGGAAAGCCATTCAGATCCAGGGAATTTGAGATCCAGAGCCAGGGAGAGGAGAAAGAGAAGAAAGAGAAGGAAGAAGAGAGAGAGATTGTTCGGTTTGGTGTTTTAGTTTATGAATTTTATTTAATATCTTTTTATGGATTTTATGGGTAACTAATCTCTCGCTAGGGCTGAGATGAAGCCCCTAATTTGATCAGCTCTTGTATTTGATGATTTACTTTGAATTTTAATTAATTTGTTTCTTTCTCTGAGTGGGCTTTATGGGTTTAAATTCCATACTTCTCCATCTATGAACTTGACCAAAGTATATATATGGATGTTGTTTGGATGCTTATTACAGGTGCTTGTGTCTGATCAAGAACAGGTTTCCTATAGAGGAAGGAACAGGGTGCTTTAATGAATTGTACATACCATGTGCCCGACCAAGGACATGGGATGTATTGTTCATGGCATTGCTTAAAGGAATTAGACAGTTTGTATGCCCGATTTAGGACACAGATTGTGCTTTCTCTATTTAAGTGGTATCAATCTAGATCGAGGTGAATCAACAAACAAAACAAGGGTTAGGATAGTTAGGGGTGGATTCGAAAGTCCTAGTGCTTTCTCTCTGATTGAATTTTATTCCCTGTTTCTTAATTATTTTTCCTAAAATTATGCTTAGTAGTTTAGTTCATTATTCATTGGATTAGTTAAGAAGAATCATAGATTTGAATTGTGACAACCAGTCCTCGTGGGATTCGACCTCGATCTTACCGAGTTTATTACTACATCACAACCCTATACTTGGGGAGTGAACACCGACTCATATGCAGGATTGCACGAAAGTTTGGCTACAGTCTGGGGGTAGAAAGGCCAGCACCGATCCACCAAATGGACGAAAGTACTCTCCATCAGATGGAACTTGGGGCACAGCGACGACTGGCCCGACATGAGGAGAGTGAGGATGAAATGGTGAGCGAAGAAGAAGAGACTGAGCATGGGAGTAGCGATGAAATAGAAGAAGAAGAAGAGAAACCTGAGGCCCAGGATACAGATGAGAGTTCACCTCCTGCGGCTCAAGAGCAGGTCACCGATCGGGCTTCCATAGATGCGCGGGCCAAGCTGCCCTACAACAGGAAGTCGGGTGGGTCCAAACCAAGCTCAACAAGGTGTATCGCACCTTGAAGGCCATCATTTGCTGTCTACAGGACAAGAATGTTCCTCCTCCATCGCCTGATTCGGATGCCTAGTCATCCAAGTTGTTGTTTGTGGTTGTTTTGGTTACCGCATTAGGCGGCTTATGCTTTCATGTTGATGATGTAGTAGTTAGTAGTATGTTTTAAGTGTTTGATGTTGTGGATGTAATTGGCTCACATGTAATTTCTGTCATGATTCATGTAACTCTGTAGTCCATGTATTATGACAATTTCGGGTAAATGAAAAGCATGCAGCCTCTTTTTTTATGAGATGTGTGGAATGCTTAAAGTACTTGTATAATGTATTGCTATGCTTTATCTCACATACATTGCACCCTATGTTGTATAAGGCATACTACAGCAGTATACACGGAGCACGACACACCTTCTCACTAGGTCGATGGACCAGACTCCTTCTGGTAGAGGTGGTCCTACGGACCGAGGGTTAGACTCTGATCAGCCTCCTGCTGGTCCTACTGGTGGACTGCCACCTTATACACCCCCGGTTCGTGAGCAGCACCGGGCATCCTCATCTACACAGCATGACCCATAGGCTGCTCCACCTCCTGACATATTTGAGCAGTTGATGTTGGCATCAGCAGCACCAGCACCAGCAGCTTATGACCACTATTTCTAAGGTCTTGTCTCAGGGTGGGAGTGCGACTCCACCTTCGACATCTACACGCCCTACTGAGATTGCCAAGCCTCCTACTCAAGATGAGGCTATACCTCCCCCCTGCGACTGTTGTACCCCATACTGGAGATGTTAGTACTCGTGGCCTACTCGAGTGATTCTAGTGCTTGAGGCCTCCCACATTCATTGGTTCTCACAGACCCGAGGAGGCTGAGTTTTGGCTAGACCACATTTCCAAGATGCTATGGATCTTTTTTTGTGCGAGGCGAGCGGTCGAGTTGGCCACTTTCATGTTCGAGAGGGAGGCCAGTCTGTGGTGGGACAGTGTGCTGCGATCTGTCGCAGCGGACTATGTGTGGACTTGGGCAGCATTTGAGTTCCAGTTCCATGAGAAGTATTACCCGCAGACCTACAGACACTAGCGGGAGGATGAGTTTTTATGCCTCAGGCAGGGAGGCATGACTGTTACTGAGTACGAGCACCGCTTTACGGAGTTGGGCCGCTTTGTCTCGACCATCTTTGTTGATGAGCAGATGCGGATGCGTAATTTTTCTGGGGGTTTGTGACCTGATATACGGTCGAAGATGTGCTGTATCAGTATACCTTCTTACGCGGAGCTAGTTCACATGTCTATGATGGCCGAGCAGGATGTTGATCGGTTGGTACGTTCTCGTGATACTATGGTTACGAGACCACTACCAGAGATGCAGAGCAGGCCTTTCTCAGGCAAGAGGCCTCATATCGACTCTCCCCCCAGGGCCGTGGCACCAGTAGAGTGACCTGCTCTTTCTGAGGGAAACTGGGTCATCCTGTAGAGAGCTATTTTTCACGTATAAGGGCTAGCGGGTTCTCACCACCGCAGAGGCTGGATCGCCCTCACCCTCAGGCCATATCAGCTCCACCTCTACAGACTGCCCTTGCTCATCCTTCCTTCTAACCTCCTGTATCATGCTTCAGGCCGCCTCAACGGCCCTTGGTTCCACAGCCGAACCATCAGCAGCAGGCTGGAGTACATATGCTTGTTGGTGAGGCACCTGAGACGTCGATTATGGCCTCGAAGACTTTTGAGGGTACGACTCACATTCACGGTACTTCCATCTCCTTGTTGGTGGACACTGGGTCCACTACTTCTATTATTTCATATGGGGCAGTTAAGCGTCTAGCTTTACATACTACTCCCACGAAGGGAATGAGACTCACTAAGGCCACTGGGACTTTTTTGAATGTCGCACGGATATGTGAGGGTTGCTCCGTGGATTTGGGTAGCAGAACAGTGCTCGTCGACCTCATTGTTGCTCCACTATGGCATTACAACATTATTCTCGGTATGAACTTGCTTATGAAGATGAAGGCTGAGATAAATTGTGATGGTCGGGTCGTGACGGCTTATGGATCTGACGGCACAGCTTTAACGTTTCCAGTGCAGGTCAGTTAGCCCTGTCGTATTGAGTGTTATACTGCTTTATTACCATCGATTGATGGTCAGGCATTAGAAGATACGCTGGTGGTTCGGGAGTTTACAGATGTGTTTAAGAAGATTCCTGGTTTACCTCCTCGGTGCGAGATCGATTTCACCATTGATCTTACGCCTGGTGCGACACCTATCTCATTGCCGACTTATCGTATGCCTCCATGTGAGATGGAGGAACTGCGGAGATAGATTGACGAGCTAGTAGAGAAGGGTTTCATACGACCTAGTGTGTCTCCTTGGGGAGCACCTGTCCTATTTGTGAAGAAGAAGGACGGGACGCTACGGTTATGTATTGATTACCGTAGGTTAAACCAGGTCACGGTAAAGAACAAGTATCCTTTGCCCAGGATAGATGATCTGTTTGATCAGTTGAAGGGGGCGAAGTATTTTTCAAAGATTGATCTGCAGTCAGGGTATCATCAGCTGTGCGTCAGAAATAAGGACATGCAGAAGACGGCTTTCAGGACATGCTTTGGGCACTACAAGTTTCTAGTAATGTCGTTCGGTCTTACGAACGCACCGGCTATGTTCATGGACCTGATGAATCGGGTACTTCAACCATTTCTATACCGATTCATCATCATCTTTATTGATGACATTCTGATATACTCTGTGAGTTAGGAGGAGCACAAGGAGCACCTGAGAGCGGTGTTGGATACGTTGAAGAAGAACCAGTTGTTCGCGCAGTATAAGAAGTGCGACTTCTGGCAGGAGGAAGTCAAGTTCCTCGGACATGTGGTGTCTAAGGATGGGATAGCAGTGGACCTTGATAAGGTAGTCGTGGTTCAAGATTGGCAGCAGCCTGGCTCAGTTACTGAGGTGAGGAGTTTCCTTGGTCTGGCAGGGTATTATAGGTGCTTCATTCAGGATTTCTTGAAGATTGCTAGGCCGTTGTCTCAGTTAACACGGAAGGATCTGAAGTTCGCTTGGAATGAGAAGGCGGAAGCAGCTTTCAAGGAACTGAAGGACAGGTTGACGTCCACCCCTTTGCTAGTATTGCCAGAGCAAGGGGTGAAGTACACGATATACACTGACGCGTCTCGCGTTGGCTTGGGTTGTGTCCTTATGCAGAAGGACAGGGTGATTACGTATGCCTCGAGACAATTAAGGAAGTAAGAGGAGAATTACACTACACACGACATTGAGTTGGCAGCTGTCATCTTTGCATTGAAGCTCTGGAGACATTACCTATATGGAGAGGAGTTTGAGCTTTTCTACAACCACAAGAGTCTTAAGTACATATTCACACAGTGAGACTTAAATATGGGACAACGCCGAAGGATGGAGACCTTGAAGGACTTCAAGTTTGAGGTTTCCTACCATCTGGGTAAGGCGAACCTTGTGGCAGACGCGTTGAGCCGCAAGAAGGCTATAGCATTTGCGACTCCATTGATGATAGCAGAGTGGGACATGATTGAGTTCGTGCGGGACTTCGAGTAAAGACTCACCGTGGAGGAGCCATTTGAGTGTGTTGCGCATGTTCGGGTGCGACCACTTGTTGATGACAGGATCATTGAGGCCCAGAAGGGTGATGTGCGGTTGTCTGATCTTCGAGAGCAAGCTAGTGATGCCAAGGACTCCGAGTGGAGAGTTGATTCTGATGGAGGTCTACGATTCCGTGGCCGCCTATGCGTTCTTGACATACCCGACTTGAGACATGAGCTTCTTGAGTCTGTCCATAACTCGAAGCTTGCGATGCATCCTGGTAGCACGAAGATGTACCAGGATATGAGACGGTCGTATTAGTGGGATAATATGAAGGCCCACATCGCTGAGTTCGTTTCTCGTTGTCTAACATGCCAGCAGATAAAGGTAGAACATTGCCGACCTCCTGGAATGCTTCAGCCCATGCCCATAGCAGAATGGAAGTGGGACTTAATTTCCATGGATTTCATATTGGGGCTGCCGAAGACGAGTAAGGGACACGATTCCATCTGGTTGATTGTGGACCGGTTGACCAAATCGGCTCATTTTCTCCCTATCAGAGTCACGAACTCTGCAGACGAGCTGGCTAGATTGTACATCAGAGAGATCGTCTGTCTGCATGGAGCTCCTTTAGAGATCGTGTCAGACAGAGATACTCGTTCACATCTATCTTCTGGACTCGTATCCAGGAAGCGATGGGTGTGAAGTTGAAGTTCAGTACGGCGTTTCATCCTCAGACTAATGGGCAGACAGAGCGAGTGAATTAGATTCTGGAAGATATGTTGCCAGCATGTGTGTTGAACTTTAAAGATAGTTGGGATGACTGTCTTCCTTATGCAGAGTTCGCCTACAACAACAGCTTCCAGGCGAGTATTGGTATGGTGCCATATTAGGCCTTGTATGGTCGTCCTTGCAGAGCACCGCATTGTTGGGCTGAGGTTGGCGAGCGTAGTCTGATTGGCCCAGAGTTGGTACAGGCGACCACAAAGAAGGTCGACATTATTAGGCGTCGACTTCTTACAGCGCAGAGCAGGCAGAAGAGTTACGCCGATACGAGGCGGCGACCGCTCGAGTTCAAGATTGGAGATCATGTATTCCTCCGAGTTTCCCCTATGAAGGGAGTCCTTCGATTTGGGAAGAAGGGGAAACTCACACCGAGGTTTATCAGTCCTTTTCAGATCCTTGATCAAATGGATGCTGTGGCATATCGTCTTGCTTTGCCCACACCACTTGCGGCTGTACACAATGTATTTCATGTATCTATGGTGAAGAAGTACGTTCCTGATCCTTCACACATTATCAGCTGGGAGAAGGTACAGTTGAGCAAGGATGCTACATATGAGCTGCGTCCGATGTATATACTTGACAGGAAGGAGCAGGTACTGCGTAGCAAGGTCATTCCACTTGTAAATGTATTATGGACGCATCATTCAGAAGAGGAAGCCACGTGGGAGACAGAGGCCGAGGTCAGAAAGAACTACTCTCAGATTCTCGATGAGTACGAAAAAGTACAAATTTCGAGGATGAAATTTTTGTTTAAGGGGGGTAGATTGTAATGACTAGAAAATTTCCGTACACCGGCCCGAGTACTACCTTGGCTAAAAATCACTAAGGATTAAACCCTTTAGAAATTTGACAAAGTTAACTAAGTGCTAAACTAGATTAGCCATGAAATCCGTTTGAATCGCTTTAAATACGATCTACAAGACCCAAAACTTGTAGAATCATTGACGCTAGGTTACCCTAAAGTCTAGGATCAAACTCATTACCCGACTACTCTCGGGAGCACATTGAAACTCCGTATCAGGTCTGGACCGCACATTGGGAGTCCGAATAATACGAGGTTAAGGACTTAGGACCACCTCACCGGGCTTGACAACCATCTCAGAAATTAAATCCAGCCAGTGTCCCACGGCTGTTCGCTTGAGTCCGAAGCGAGGGAGTGTGAAAACATATCCACGGATAGTGATCTTGAATAGTGATCTAAGACTTGTTACTTGCGGTCATTTTGTAAGCAACCAGACTGTCAGAATCTGACCTAAATACACCCTCGGATCAGGAAAAATTTCGTAAACATATCCACGTACTTGAAATTTCAGATCGGGATCCGCTGACCGTTGAACTGAAACTGGTCCGCCACGCATGATTTGGGAATCCAACTGAAACGAAAACTTAACTTTACCTGGATCCAAGGTTGGTGAGCTTAAGTCTGACCTTTGGCTCAAGGAGGCCCGCCAGAAATCCTCCATTAAGCTGAAATAATGCTGCTTTGGTTATAACCTAAGTATACCTTATCCGCAAGTCTACTTTGGAGAGTTTTTAGGCTATATAAGGACCTTAGAATCCTCTCTCTCACAGCCATACGAATTTGAGAGAAACCCTAGAGAGAGAAGTGAGAAAGAGAGAGAAAGAGTGAGAGAAGTGGGAGAAACTCCCTGCTACTGTTTCCTGCCACTACCCCAGGCTCCCCCACTCCGTTCTTGTCGCTTTCCCAGCGATACCGACTTCGTTTCTAGGTAAGAAACCCTAACCCTAATCTGTTTTGGGGTGTGTAGGTTGTAGGTTATGAAATAGCTAACCTATTTCATTCTTTAAGCTACCTAACTGCCGAATACGAAGGCTTAACAAACCTATCAGATTCGTGACGATTCTACGGTATAAGGTGAGGACTTTATGTGTATAGGTTATGGTTTTCAATACTTTCAATGTTAGATAATGAGAGATTCATGATCTGCATACAATTGCACATGTACAAAGTGCTTTCTATTTTCTGTTTCGATTAAAGATGTATAATATGAAATTTTACATATTCTAGGTATTCATAGAAATACCGTATACGTATATATTTTGGAAATGTGTTTGACATGATTATTTGTTGTATGAATATATGATATATGGATAAAATACTTATTTGGCGAAAGGATTCGCCCTAATACATGTTATGCTAATATACACTATGTATGTAGAAATAGTGTATTTTAGAAAATACTGTATACGTATAAATTTTGGAGATGTGTTTGCCATGATTATTTGTTGTATGAATATATTATATATAGATAAAATACTTGTTTGGCGAAAGGATTCGCCCTAATACATGTTTTGCTAATTTACACTATGTATGTTGAAATAGTGTATTCTAAGTGTTTGTGCAAATGCTTGTGTGAGTAAGTGTTTGGATGATGATGCCTTAGGTGGGTGTTGAGATGGGATTCTCAACTACCTTAGAGACATGTATGATTTCCTTCAGAAGGTTGTTTACTTAAACCACTTACTTGTGTAATATATGTGTTTGTATCCCTATTTATGTTGTGCTTTATAACATGCTTTATGACATGCTTACTAACATGCTTGAATTACTTTGTTTATTATGCTTTACTCCACATGCTATGAACAAGGATTGATTGAGTTTGGGACTATGTCTATAGTCCAGACAATCGGTACCAGACTTGAGATCGTGGTTGAGATTCATTTCGCCACGCAGGATGTGTTTGACGAACCCGAGTCGTACTTCAGTTGGCGACGGTGGTTAGGCCACGCGAAGTGCTTATGCACTTCATGTCGTTCAATTGGTTGTGCGCTCAAGCTAGTCAGGCTCGTCAAGTAACCCAAAATGTCTAATGTATGTTCGCCATATTTGGTTGCTACTGCTTGAACCTGGGGTACCAAACTTACCAGTGAAATCCCGTTAATCATGGTACCTCGATCCGCTAAGACTCGTGAACCGGGCATGTTGGTATGGGACACCATGGTCGAACTGTCAGCCTATGCTGGGGCCACGTGCCTCCCCGTAGTGATCAGTGAGCAACTAGACTCGTGAGCCGATTATGGTGGTATGAGACATTATATTTGAGCTGTCGACCTACATTGATAAGGTGATGGGGGAGCGGTGTAACCTTTGTGCGTAACAGCCCTGACAGCCCTTTGTAGTGACCTCGAGCATTCTCTGAATTTGCGGTGAGGCGACGAGTGTTGCCGCAGTGTATAAAGTATGAACTAGGCCTGTATCTGTATAGTGATGAACCGTTAAAAGGGTGATGGGGAAGTGGTGTAACCTTTGTGCGTAACAGCCCTGACAGCCTTTGCAGTGACCTAGAAACACACCATCGTATAAGATTATCTAGGAGTGACGATCCTAGAATGTATCATGTTTGGGAATATTACAAGGGAGGCACCTTAGTTTCCCAATACTGCTGTTTGAAATGGACTAATAACTACTCGATAATCATGCTCATCATCGCACTGCATGTACCTGGTAGATGTGGAGCACTGAGGGATGAACGCGTTCGCCAACGTAAGATGGTGTCGCATGAGGGTGGTTTGGTAAGGGCATTCATCATATCATTTCATACTTACATTTAATATGAGTAGTTAGGATTGTTTGATTGTACTGCTTTATCATTAATGCTTGACTGAATTGATAACATGTTAACCTATTCTTTATTGTTCCACTGAGTTAGCTACTCACTCCCACGTTACAGGACGGTGTCGTACACACCAACCAGACTCTGTCTCAGGTATAGATGATACGTCGATTCAGGAGGCGAAGCCAGACTACAATAAGGACCAGGACGAGTTCTCATACATACAGTACTCTGACGGCTTTGCTTAGGCTGACTGGATCGCGAGGATGTCAGGATATATCTGTTTTAGTTGCATTTTGATCTTTTAATTTGGAAATGATACATATATATGGTTACTCAGTTAGTGTTCAGACTCTGGAGATCGAGATGGTTTTGTTCCTTTACTTACCTTATATATACAGTTTCAGTCTTCCGCTTGCCTTTATACAATTGATCTGGAGTATGAAGTACTATTTTGGTATAATTTCACTCATGTTTATTACACTGACACAGACAACATTCAATCTTCATCATCTATGTTGCATAAGTGATGTTCTGGAACTCGAGAGTTGAGTTGCTACTCGACCCTCGAATTTCAGGGTGTTACAGATGATGTTAATATGGATGACTTATTTGATGAGATTGATTCAGATTCTACGGCTGATCCAGACTTTCAGCCTTCTGACTTTGATAAGTGATTGCGATCCCTTGAGGAGAGGGTGGAGGGTCTGCATGTGTCCTAGGAAAATCAATTCAAATACATTCACAAATATCTTAGGCGCATTAACAAGGGAGTACATCAGATAGATCGTTCTATTACTACTCCATCATCTGGATCCAATTATCTGTTTATTTCATTTTGGACATGTATAAATACTTTATACTCTTTGTGTGTTGGGTTATTTCTTGGACATACTTTTACTTTTTAGTATGTGGACATGCTATTGTGCCTTTCGTTGAAATTTTGATTATCATGGTGATGTTATTTCCTATCTTATTTCATATACTTCTCTTTTCTTTATATATCTTTCCTTTATCTTATTGTGACAAAATGGGAGAAATTGATTGTGGAATATGGAGTGTTGTATATATGAAATTTTTTTTTACAGGTTTTACAAATCACCCCTCCTAGATTGAGGAGAGTAATGGAATGACGGGGAGTTGTGTCTGTTGATTATTTGTTACTCAAATGGTACATGATTCTTTATTATGCTTATATAACTGATGCGTGATTCCTTATTGGTGCATGATTCTTTATTTGGTTTTGTCACAAATTTGACAAATGGGGAGATTGTAAATGCTATTGTGTAAATCTAGCACCCGTAGTGTTGTCAAAATTTGTTGTGCCAAACCATTTTGTATTTGTATCATGCTTTGAGTTGAAGTGATTAGGTTCGTACATTTTAAAGTTCTTTGGATCTTCATCGAACTTACCTACATCTTTAAGTTGAAGTGAAGAGTGTTGAAGTTCATGGTTTCAAGATAAAATTTAAGAACTCAAGTTCAAGTTTGAAGTTCAACTACTGTACGCTAAAGAGTCAAGAACTCAAGTGTAACTCAAGCTCAAGTTCAAGAGATCGAACTCAAGCTTTAAGTATCACAAGATATCAAGATTCGGAAGCGAATGATATTTCATTTGTTCCTACTCACAAACAGGTTTGGATGACCTTAGATTGACATTAGGTTGAGTCATATTCATTACATATTTTACGTGGGTCATTTCATATGTTTATACATCATTTTCTCAACTAGTCTTAGTCCTTGTTCGACTAGTCCAAGTACTGGCTCCACCAGTCTAAGAGTTTTCTCGACCCGTCTAAGGTTTGTTGTGAATTTTTAGAATTTTCTATTGGACTCTAGACCAGTCGTGAAGACTACTTGACTAGTCGAGTGAATAGTGCTCGACCAGTCGTGCAGGCTCAACTCAAACTCGAGCAAGCTTTTTTAGTCCCACTCGACCAGTCGAGTAACGACTTTATCTTATCGTGCCAGAAAATTTGAAATATTGTTGGTCCTTCGACCAGTCGAACCGACCCTTAGACCAGTCGAGTGAACAGTATTTTCACCTATAAATAGAGTACAAATTTCAGAATTTATTCATTCATTCAAAGCTAAATTAAGACACCACTCTGAGAGATAAGCTAGTGAATTTATTAAGCTATATTGTGCTAATTTTATATTCCCTTTAATTAACTTTTGTAATTTGATTTTGTGATCTTTATTCCAATCTTACATTAAGAAGGGATTTGTGATTTCCCCTTTCTTGAGATTAAAATCAAATCAAGCTAGCTCAGGTTGATTCAATTAAAAATTATTTAGAACTAGAACCTTTTCATCTGTGAGACTAGACATTGAACATCTTCATCTACATCAGATCGGTTCTACCGGGCTTCTTCGAAAGAGAATTTTCAGATAAGTATCATTTCAATTCAGTATCTTTTTAGTTTTTGAGGTTGTGTCAGAAAAATCCCTTTTGGTTTTGTCTAAGGTGATCTAGAAAATCTCAGAGTGTGGGGTTTTTGTAATTGTGTAAGCCCAATCAAAGACAATTGTGAAGGTTAAGGTGAACCTTGGAAAACCTTTTTTTTATAATGAGCACTAATATCCTGAGGGAGTGGATATTAGGAGTGGAGTAGTTGTGTGGTTGTTTTCTAACAGTTGGTGTATAATAAGAGAACCACTAAATTCCTGGTGTTATGGTGGATGATTGAATGTGCATATGTGTGTGAATGTTGTAAGTTTCTTTAAGCATTTGTGGTGAATGTTGTAATTTATTTCTTGCACTTGTGGGATTGTTGTAATTACTTAGTTTGTTTCCTTTGCCTCTTTATTGGTTTGGGTTTTTGATACTTACAAACATTCTAGTAAGGTTGTCCTGCCATATGCCTTTAGTTTTTGGTGTTAGGTTGTCCTTAGAACTAACTTTGTATTAACCTCTCAATACTAGTACATTTAAGGTTGCTATTTACTTGTGCTTCTTTATTATCTGATTGTGCTATCTTTCTTTCAATTATGTATTTATTTTTTAATTTGGCATAGGCCTATTCACCCCCCCCCCCTTTTAGGATGTATAACTTGGCCTTTTCATTGTACGGATAACAAGTCAATCATTCACATCCATTGCGTGACGAAACTCGTTGCCCAATAAACTCGTTGTGTGGTGTGCAACAGGTACGCCCCATACCTGGTCTTTCTTTGAAGTCTTTGAAATCTTCTCTTTAGCTCCCAACACCTTTAAATTTGCCAAATGAAGAGAGTGGAGGGGTATTTATAGTTTTTCACATGTGTGAATCTCCTATTCACACAATGAACATTTTTATTATGCAGATATTTCCATTGCATAATTGCTTCCAATATGCGGACACTTCTTTTGCGCGGTCACGCAATGGGTCACTTACAGTTCTATTGTGTGCCGCACAACCAAAATATTATTAATTTCCATGTCCTTCAAAAAATTTTCCCCTTTTATTAATTTTTATGCCTCAACAGATGCTCTCATGATCCTACATTTAATCTCATTTGATGAAATGAAGGATCAACTAAAAATCGCATTCATATCCTCATTTTCACGCAACAACTACTCTCGTTGCACTATCTGGTCCCTGCAACGGACCTGAAGCCAGACCCCTATGAAAAGGCCTAGCTATATGTCCTAGAAGGGGGGGGGGGGGGGGGGTGAATAAGACTATGCCAAATTTAAAAATATACAAGCGGAAATAAACAATAAGATAGCCTTACAAAAAATAAATGAAAGATAGTACTTTAAATAAATCACAGTATGGAAATGTAAGGCATCCTCAATATTCTAGTTTTAAGAAGCTGATACAAATGATGTTCTAAGGACAACCTTGCACCATAAAAACCAAGGGTTTATGGTAGGACAACCTTACTAGAGCGGTATAAGTATCAATATCTCAAACTGAAGAGGAATAAAGAAAATAGCAAGAATTGAAATTCTAAACTATTACAACATTCCCACAATGCTTGAAATGTAAATATTACAACATTCACATCTACACATACATTCCACAGCTTTGAATAATAAAAGATAGAAATTAAATGGACTTACACAATTCAAAAACCCCACTTCTGAGTTTTTCTGGCTCTCCTCAGATAACCAACACAATGAGATTTTTCTGGCTTAATCTCAAAAGAAACCCAAATAAGGAAATTTATAATATAGTAAAATACCTGAATTTCTCCTTTTGTAGCAGCCCGGAAGAACCAATCGGAGTAGAAGTTCGAATATAGAAGTACAATTGTCCAATACTCACTTTGAAATGGTTCAAGGTTCTAATTGATTTTAAATTAAACCAGTTGGGCTAGCTCTATTTGATTTTGATTCCAAGAAGAAGGAATACAATAATTCCTCATTTCAATTCAGATTGGAATATAGAAACAAAATGAAATTGACAAAAGCTAACAAAAGAGAATATTAAATATGCATAGTGTAGCTTAAAAATTAACACAAACTTATCTCAAAGTGATGCCTTGATTTTACTTGAATTCGGATTAAGAAACTCTAAAATTTGTGTTCTATTTATAGAAGCAGAAATTGCGTCTACAACTGGTCGTGTGGCCACCACGGCTGGTCGTATGTTGAACTGCATTTTGAAGATTTAAGCGTGATTGGATAAAACCATTCCATGATTGGTCGTAGGGTGTCCACCACTGGTCGTGACCAACCCACGACTAGTCGTGAGGAATTAGGAATGGTTAATAGAGTTTAAGTCGTAGCTGCAGGATTGGTCGTGAATGAGTCGGTATTGTTCGTACAACCGGTCGAGTAGACTCCAGGACTGGTCGAAGATCAACCAAAAAATTCTAAAATTTTACAACAACGTAGGACTGGTCATGGAATTTCTTAGACTGGTCAAGCCAGTTCTAGGACTAGTCGAACCGAGTCCAGGACTGGACTTAGAACAGTCCAAACACTTATAAAAAGATTCAATTTGAATTATCATACAAAATGACCTATCCTAAGGTCAATCTAAGGTCATTCATTCCTTGAATGTGATGTAAGGACATTGAAACTTCATTTCTTCATATGATGTTTGACATTTGAAGATTATGAAACTTGAGATCTCTACAAGATGTACCTTGAACTTGAGATCTTCAAAAGCTTGGATTTGTCATTCTTGAGTTGTACTTCATCTTGAGTTAAACATTATGTCGAGTTGTACTTGAGTTTTGAACAAGATCACTTCTTTCATTGTGGCTTGTACTTGCATTTCTTGTAATGATTTGAAGTAGTTCTTCGTTCTTGTCTTAAAGCAAAGATGCAGTGTCTTGAACATATGAATCAACATGCTACGCAAGACATAAATTATGTTTTTGGCACCACAACTTTGACAACCAAAGGAATAGGAAACCATAGCACTTACAATCTCCCCCTTTGTCAAATTTCTGACAAAACACACTTAACAAAAATATGATCATTATGAACACAACGAATCATGCACCAATTGTAAAAGTAAACTAGTTACAGCCTGATTAACGAATCATGTACCAATTGGAATCATGTACCAATTGACATTCACAAAATCTTCAT
Organism: Magnolia changhungtana; assembly: GCA_030180095.1. NCBI lineage: Eukaryota > Viridiplantae > Streptophyta > Magnoliopsida > Magnoliales > Magnoliaceae > Magnolia > Magnolia changhungtana. Next base: position 714,241 of record JASAUF010000426.1, on the reverse strand, counting down.
TACTTACTCCCCCTGAATAGTACAGATAAATTCTCCATAAAAATAAAAATAATGATACTCCCCCACAATCCATATACATCCCATATTTATCAAACTTAAAATATTCTCCCTCTTTTTGTCACAATATGACAAAGGAAGAAAGGAACAAATGGAAGTGGAAGACCAATAAGAGAGTAATTAAAGGAGTAACTAATTAAGATATGCAAGTATTATAAACAAATTCAAAGTTTACAGATCATTAACCAGCTGAAACAAAAGTCAATCATACAAACTGAAGAAAAATCAAAGTCATCACTCCAAAAAAATAGTATAAAAGTTATTACAAACCAAAGGATCAAACACTTAATCAGATCCTGAGGAAGGAGCAGGTATAGTAGGATCAAGTTGATGTAGCCCCTTGTTAATGCGCCTAAGATACTTACACATATATTTAAATTGCAAATCATGGGCAACATTCATGTTCCCTACCTTCTCTTCAAGAGCATGAAGATGATTATCAAAATCAGATGTTCATAGTCAGGATCATTTGTAGAATTTGATTCAATCTCATCAAAAATATCATCCATATTTATATCATCAGGAGGAAGATCGCCACCTTCTTCATCATTCCCTGCTTCAGCACCACCACCACCCATATCTCTTTAGTCAAGAGCCAATTCCAGCTTCATCTTGTTTATATTAGAATTGTTAAAAATAAGATGATGAATAGGAGCCTCTTCAACAGGTATAACAACTAGCATGTGAGAAGCTAACACAGTCATAAGATAAGCAAATGGAATATCACTGTCCTAGATAGAGACGAAACTGAATGATGAAATGACATATTAAAGAAGGCGGATAGACTTTAGTACTGGTGACGATAGAATGCAAAACCTGAACCATAAAGGAAGTTAGTTCGGTTTTGTTATCAGAACGTGGATCCAATTTGAAGTAAAGATTCTGTGGAGAACCCTGTATCTAAGTAATAAATACTTTGAGGGGAGGGCATTCCCTTTATGAGTCCATTAAATATCCATATTGCATAAATCTCTAGTTAACATACTTTTTTCTGTTTTAGAAGGTTTTTCAACTAGAGTATGAATAGGAATACCCTCGTCATTAACAAGTATGTCCATTAGAGCTGAAATCAGATGACGGTCTACCTCAAATGGACCTTCTCTTGTCGCTATATTAAATGTTAAATTCTCAAATGAAATTAAGAAATACACGCAATCATGGCCTGAGCAATAGATTGGTATGCAGGCCCACCCCAATGTAGGATGTTATCTCAGCCTACAAATTAGAGAAGATAAAGGATACCAAAGGGAGCAATCAATAAAAATGGGTTTTTTAACAATGACATTATGCATACGCAAATCCCTAACATGAGTGGGATCATCTTTAGGTGACCGAAGATGGCGCCGAGTGATAGTTGAAGGACGAGAGGAAGACGGACCATAAGAAGTTTTCTTTTTCCCTCCAGAATCCATTGGTAATATCATAATCAAAGAACCAAGAAAATGCAAAGATTATGGAGTGGGGTTTGCTAAGATCAGATTTTGCAAGGAAAACCCCGAAATTGCAATGAATCACAAAATAAATTACTCCAAGAGTGAAAATGAAGTAATATTGACTAGAATCTCCAAGAAAAACACAAATGATGCACTAACATTGATGAATCAGACAGTTGGGTACGACTAGTCGTGCTATAGCTCGTTGAAGAAGAAATAGGAAATGAGGAAGATGAGTTTTTTCCAATTTTTAAGAGATTCAGTGCACTACACAATTGATCGAGGACTGGTGCTTGACCAGTCGTGGGTTCTCGACTGGTCATACCACGACTGGTCGAGCACGTCCTCGACTGGTCGTGAACCAACAAAAGTATGCATTTTTCATCAAAATTTGAAATTTAACTCAATAAATTATCAAATATATATACACTATGATACACACATGCACGAATCATCAATTTAAATTACACATACCAAGATCAAATTTCAGTTTATTAAACCTTCTTTTGTTGAGCGCTTTAGTGAAAATGTCAGCAAGTTGAGTCTCAGTTGAAATGTATTCCAATGAAATTATTCTTTCTTCCACTAATTCACGAATGTAATGAAATTTAAAGTCAATGTGCTTAGTACGAGAATGCTGAGTTGGATTTTTAGAAATATTTATTGCACTGGAATTATCACAATATAAGACCATTAAATCCTGTGCAATTCTATAATCGCTTAACATACGTTTCATCCAAACAAGCTGAGTACATGTATTTCCAGCTACGATGTATTCAGCCTCAGTAGTAGAAAGCGATATAGAACTTTGCTTCTTACTAAACCAAGTAACTAAACAATTTCCAATATAGAAACAACCACCAATGGTAGACTTTCTATCATCGATATTACTAGTCGAATCAACATATAAGTACCCCGCCAACTGAACACTAGTATCATATGGATACCAAAGACCCAAATTAGTAGAATTTGTGACATATCGCATAATCCGCTTAACATTAGTTAGATGAGACTCTTTAGGGTCAGATTGATATCTAGCGCAAATTCCAACACTAAGAGCAATATCAGGTCTACTAGTAGTTAAATAAAGCAAACTACCAATCATACAACGATATAATTTAGGATCTACATTTTTACTTGGAGAGTCTTAATGTTGTACTCATAGGAGTATCAAAATTCTTACCATTATCAAATCCGAGCTTTTTAATTAAGTTCAAAGCATATTTGGTTTGAGAAATAAAAATACCATCAGGTTGTTGTTTTACTTGCAACCCTAGGAAATAATTCAATTCCCCAACCATGCTCATTTTGAACTTAAAATTCATTAAATCTGCAAACTCAACAGTCATGTTAGTGCAGGTAGATCCATAAATAATATCATCAACATAGATTTGCACCATGAAGAAATGATCGTTATGTTGCTTAACAAACAGAGTCTTATCAACACTTCCCATTAGAAAATTATCACTTAGTAAAAAATTAGTCAATTTATCAGCGTTCTTAGGGTCTTCAAAACCTGTTGGTTGTTCAACATAAACTTCTTCATGTAGATCACCATTTAAGAAGGCACACTTTACATCCATTTGATAAATTTTGAATTTTCTAAAACACGCAATGGATATGAATAGTCTGATTGATTCAAGACGAGCTATTGGGGCAAAGGTTTCATCATAGTCGATATCTTCAATTTGAGTGTACCCTTGTACAATCAGTCTAGCCTTATTTCGAATTATATTACCAAGTTCATCAGACTTATTTTTAAAAATCCACTTAGTTCCTATAATGTGTTTATCGTTAGGTCTAGGAACAAGATACCAAACATCATTTTTCACAAATTGGTTAAGTTCTTCTTGCATAGTTACTATCTAGTTTTCATCAGTAAGAGCTTCTTTTACGTTAGCCGGTTCTATCTAGGATGTAAAGCACACGCAATTGCATATGTTTCCAAGAATTTGAGTGGTTGGATGATCTTTGACAGTCCTTAGTTCAGAATTAGTTTGATTTGATGAAGTACATGTTTTATCAACTAAAAGAACTTCATCATTATCTGAACGTGGGGCAGGTGTATTCAAGTGATTGTCAATGACCACATTGATAGACTCTTGAATCACACTGGTCCTCTTGTTTAGTACTCGATATGCACGACTGTTTAAAGAATACCCTAAAAAGATACCTTCATCAGTTTTAATGTCAAACTTCCCCAGATTTTCACAGTCACGTAAAATATAGCACTTGCTGCCAAAAACTCGAAAGTATTTGACAGTAGGCTTCTTATTAAACCATAGTTCATAAGTAGTTTTATTATTAAATTTACTTGTATAAACTTGGTTGATTATATAGCAGGCAGTATTTAAGGCTTCAGCCCAAAGATTTTTAGGGACCTTCATACTATTCAACATTACATTAGCCATTTCTTGAAGCACTCTATTTTTTTCTTTTAACAATTCCATTTCGTTGTGGTGTTTTGGGTGTAGAGAATTCATGAGATATTCCCTGATCGCAACAAAATTTCTCAAAACTGTTATTTTCGAATTCTAATCCATGATCACTACGAATCTTACTAACTTGAGAACATTTTTCAATTTATATCCGTTTGAGAATCCTTTTTACATCATCAAGGGTTTCTGATTTATCTCTTAAGAAGGTTACCCAAGTAAATCTGGTATGTATTTTTTGCCACCTTAACTCTCCGTCCTAGTTGGTCCTACAAGATCCACGTGGAGAAGTTCGAGCGGTTTTGATGTGGCATTGGAGTTCACCTTTTTGTGAGAACTCCTAGTTTACTTGCCAATCTGGCATTCACCACATATTTTGTCTACTTTTTGAAATTTAGGTAGGCCTCTTATTAGTTCTCTTTTGCTCAATCTATAGAGATTGGGATATTGTCCATGTCCAAGGCGTTTATACCATAACTCGGTCTCATCGGTATGGACCATGTAACACAGTTGATTAGTTGAGCTAGAATCACTTACGATGTAGCAGTTTTCAGAAGTTCTACGACCAATTAATATTACAGAACCATTTTTATTTAATATTTCACACCCTATGTTAGAAAATTTAACACTATAATTTTTATCGCATATTTGAGAAATGCTTAACAAGTTATGTTTTAAACCTTCAACGTACAGAACATTCTCAAATAAGGGAAGGTTAGAAAGTTGAACCGTACCTTGGCCAATAATCTTACAGTTGCTACCATCACCAGATGTGACTGAACCATCAAGCAGGTCTTTAACGGTGGTGAACAAACCTTTATCACCAGTCATATGCTTGGAGCATCCACTGTCTAGGTACCACTTTGAATGGCTTGAAGCTTTGAAAGTCGTGTGGGCAACCAAGCAAGTAACCTTAGGGACCCATTTCATAACTGTTTTGGGTTTAGGAGTATAGCTGGTCTTCTTATGTTTATAGTTGTTGTAAGAATGACCCACTGAGCTAGATTTTAAAAGCTCTTCAAGTAGATCAACTATTTTCTTGGCTAAAGGGTTTCGGTTCTGACTTTTGTAGTTGATATGGTTACTTTTAATTTTGAAAGATTGAAAAGTTTTAGCATTTTTAGAAAACTTTTGATTAGAACTTTTCTCTCTTGAGTTTGAGCACTCTCCTTTTACAAACTTAAGAGAAGTATTCTTCTGTTTAGGAGGAACATTTTTATCGTATCCCAAACCAAATCGGTCGCCACATTTTCTTAATCTAGACAAAAGTTTTTCTAACTTTGGATCACCTTGAGCATATCTCCATATATCCTTTAAACTCAAAAGTGAAGAGATTTCAAGTTTAAGTTTTTCATTTTCAGATTTCAGATTTTCAATCTGGCAGGTTTTGAACTCTAAATCGCATTTGCATTTTTCAAAACAATCAGAAATATGGAATTTTTCTAAACCAAGAGTTTCAAAAATTTCTTTAAGCTTTGAAAACTTTTCTTTCTGAAGTTTAAGTTTAACAGAAATTTTACAACTTTCTTTGTATAGGGCATTATAAGCATCTTGAAGATCTTCTTCATTTTCATGATCACTATTCAGATTTTCTTCACTAGTAGAATCATCATGATCTGAAAAAGTGAACTTTGCTAGAGTCATAAGAGCTTTGACTTCATTGCCGTACTCAGTTTCAGAAGCTTCTAATTCAGAAGAGGCTTCAGTGCCAGAAGATTCATCCCAAGTAGTCAACATTCCTTTCTTTCTAGGTTTGTCCTTTTTAGGACACTTGTTTGCTAAATGCTCATATTCTTAGCAGTTGTAACAATGACTATCTTTTAAAGATTTTCAAGTTTTAGATATAGATTTAGATCTTTTCTTATCATTTGATTTTTGAAAGTCAACCCTCTTTTTACTTTTGAAAATCTTGTAAAACTTTTTTGCTAAGAAAGCCATATCATCTTCAGAATTATCAAAATCAGAATTTTCTTGAGAAATACATTTAGAAGACTTAAGGGCAATGGATTTACCTTTGGGAGCTTTAAGATTTAACTCATAGGTTTGTAAAGACCCAATTAATTCTTCTACCCTCATATTGTCCGTATCATGAAGTTCCTGGATCGCAGTCACCTTTGAGTTGAACCGTTCAGGTAGTGAGCGTAGTATCTTTGTACACACTTTACTTTCTGGGATTTTATCACCAAGACCCCACATAGAGTTTACAATGTCATTCAGTCTAGTATAGAAGTCCATGAACATTTCATTTTCTTCCATATGTACTTCCTCAAATTAAGTTGTAAGGATTTGGACTTTAGACTTCTTGACAATTGATGTACCCTCGTGTGTCATTTCTAAAATATTCCAAGCTTGCTTTGCAGTATCATAGGATATAATTCTTTTAAACTTAGCTGGTGATAGTGCGCAACTGATTGCATTTACTACTCTCACTCTTTTGAAGAGTGGTCCATGAAAAATAAGGTGTTACTCTCATTGATTTTGATCCATCGATACCAGACACTTCAGTGGTAGGAGGGATCTATTTAGTCACTGTGGCTTGTCACATGCTCTCATCCATGGATTTAAGGAAAATCCTCATGCTGGCTTTCTAATGGCATAATTGGAGCCATCAAATGGTGGAGGCCTAGTGACTGAAAAGCTATCAAAATTTGACATCTTATAAATAGCCTAGATTAATTAGCTTAGGAAATAAATCCAAATAACAATTAAAATGAGCTATTAGGCTCTGATACTACTTGAAAAGCCCTAACTATATGTCCTAGAGGGGAGGGGGGAGGGTGTGAATAGGACTATGCCAAATTTAAAAATATACTAGCATAATTAAACAATAAGATACCCTTACAAACAAATAAATGAAAGATAATACTTTAAATAAATCGCAGTACGTAAATGTAAAGCAACTGCAATATTCTAGTATTGAGAGGCTGATACAAACGATGTTCTAAGGACAACCTTGCACCATAAAAACCAAGGGTTTATTGCAGGGCAACCTTAGTAGAACGGTATAAGTATCAATATCTCAAACTGAAGAGGAATAAAGAAAATAGCAAAAATTGAAATTCTAAACTATTATAATATTCCCACAATGCTTGAAATGTAAATATTACAACATTCACATCCACACATACATTCAACAATTTTGAATGATAAAAGATAAAAATTAAATAAACATTCAAACCACAAGACACGAAGAATTATAATGGTTCGCCTGTGTGTTCACCAACTGTTAAACAACAGCCACACAGCTTGCTACTCCACTCCTAATATTCTCACACAAGGATGTCAGCGTTCACTATGAAAATAGGTTCCTTAGGTTAACCTAAAACCTTCACAATTTTGTCTTTTAAATGAGCTAACACAATTCAAAAACCCTACTTCTGAGTTTTTCTGGCTCTCCTCAGATAACCAACACAATGAGATTTTTCTGGCATAATCTCAAAAGAAACCAAAATAAGGAAATTTACAACACAGTAAAATACTTGGATTTCTCCTTTTGTAGAAGTCAGGAAGAACCAATCAGAGTAGAAGTTCGATTATAGAAGTTCAATTATCCAATACTCACTTTAAAATGGTTTTAGGTTCTAATTGATTTTAAATTAAACCAGTTGGGCTAGCTCTATTTGATTTTGATCCCAAGAAGAAGGAATACAGCAATTCCTCTTTTCAATTCAGATTGGAATATAGAAACAAAATTAAATTAACAAAAGTTAATAAAAGAGAATATTAAATATGCACAGCGTGGCTTAAAAATTAACACAAACTTATCTGAGAGTGATACCTTGATTTTACTTGAATTCGGATTAAGAAACTCTAAAATTCGTGTTCTATTTATAGAAGATGAAATCGCGTCTATAACTGGTCGTGTGGCCACCACGACTGGTCGTAGGTTGAACTGTATTTTGAAATTTTAAGCGTGATTGGATAAAACCATTCCACGACTAGTCGTAGGGTGTCCACAACTGGTCGTGAGCAACCCACGACTGGTCATGAGAAACCAGTAATGGTTGTTAGAGTTTGAGTCATAGCTGCAAAACTGGTCATGAATGAGTCGGCACTGTTCCTACGACTGGTCAAGCAGACTCCAGGACTGATCGAAGCTGAACCAAAAAATTCTGAAATTTTGCAACAACTTAGGACTGGTCTTGGAATTTCTTGGATTGGTCGAGCCAGTTCTAGGACTAGTCGAACAGAGTCCAAGACTGGTCTTAGAATAGACCAAACACTTATAAAAAAATTCAATTTGAATTATGTATACAAAATGACCTACCCTAAGATCAATCTAAGGTCATTCATACCTTGAATGTGAAGTAAGGACATTGAAACTTCATTTCTTCAGATGATGTTTGACCTTGAAGATTATGAAACTTGAGATCTCTACAAGATGTAGCTCGAACTTGATATCTTTAAAAGCTTGGATTTATCGTTCTTGAGTTGTACTTTATCTTGAGTTGAACATTATCTCGAGTTGCACTTGAGTCTTGAACAAGATCACTTCTTTCGTTGTAGCTTGTACTTACATTTCTTGAGATGATTTGAAGTAGTTCTTCGTTCTTGTCTTGAAGCAAAGATGCAATGTCTTAAACATATGAATCAACATGCTACGTAAGACATAAATTGTGTTTTTGGTACCACAAAATTTGACAACCAAAGGAATAGGACACCATAGCACTTACACCCTATATAAGGTGGACATAGCTCACATTCACTCATCTACCCTTCAGAGCAAACCCCTTCCATTTTTGCATGAAATCCACTTCCGTGCAATAGAATTCTCTGTACAAAGGAATCCACAGCGTGACATAATCCTCTGCACAAGAGGACTCTTTGTGCAACGGAATCCTCTCCGCAATAGGACCCTTCGCGCAATGAGTCCTTCACACAACAAGACCCTTCACACAATCATTTTCAGGAAATAACTTTGCAATTCACAAAATTACACTAAGTGTTGAAACTTTGTTGAAATTTTAAAATGGCCCGATCTAAAAGACCGCACTCTTCTTTGAACAATCAAGTTACTGAAGCCTCAAACCCTTCACCTCCTACCGAGGACATCTCCTGTAAGAAGACTCATACCAGTGATGAGAGATCTTTTATCTTAGAAGAGTCGGATCTCCCAATCATCAATTTTGTTGATCGCATTCTACATCTCACCAGTCCAATAAGCAGTGATGTGCTGATGGAAGAAATCGAAAGACCGCTGATATAGGGTCGCAAATCTGACTGGGAGACTTGGTTAAAGTCTACGACCAACTTCCGCTCTGATAGCACTTGTCTGGTAGCTGTTGAAACTTCTCCACCTCCATATTTTTTGAAGACTAAGAAGCAAAAGAACAAAGACGAAATCTTGTAAGAAAAGATAAGGGAGCATAGCGAGAAACGTTACCAGAATGCATGTGATATGGTTAAATTCCAAGAAGACGTAATTAAGTTTAAGAACCGTTATAAGGATGAGACCGTTATCATCCCAATGAACCTTCACCACCATCTCTCTATCATTCAAAGCAAACCTTCTGACTACATGACAAAGAATTGATTATGTTTTGTTGCAAATTGGATCATAAAAGAGCCGAAGATTTTGGAAGGCTTTATTACAGAAAGAGGTCTTGAGCAAAAGACGGGGCAAGTATCCTACGTGAGATTCCTCATTCTAAGCCTTAACCCTCATTCTTTATATCCCACTCATTATTTTGAAACCATTCAACAACGCTTTCATGACAGAGAATCCTTATGGGGAAATGATGAGTTCAGAATCCATGGTTTTCTTTCTCATCAGCTATACTATAATTCATAGGTCAAAGCATTTCTTCATAAGTATAAGCGAATTCTTGGTGAGATCAATCTATATGTAGCCATAGAAGCCACTTCAGACTTCTTTCATAAAGACCCCATGATATATAAAAATTTTATAAAGTACTGGTTGCCTCGGTGAAGTGAGCATTACCCTTTGGGACCTTCATCATATGGTTGGCCTCCTCGTCACAGGATCTTTTCTTGATGAATTTATTCCTACAAATGCAGAATTTGTTGATTTCTATCCTGAAAGAGATCCTTCAATTTATGTTCCCACTATTGAACTCCTCCGAGAAATGTCCAGATTTCCCGATATTTGCAAAGTTTCTCCGTTTCAGTGGCTTACACACTTTACAAGACACTTGCAGTATATTTTCTGATTCTTCTTTTCTTTTCTCTCCTCTTTTATATATATATATATATATATATATATATATATATATATATATATATATATATACACACATCTTCTCTTATATATTTCCATTTCTTTCATATTCTCCAGCAGTCATTCCCCAAACTTAGAGTCTGCTTGCGAGAAGATAAGAGGCCCAGCCAATTATAGCCCTGAGACCGAACTAGTTGCATTCCTTGCATACTGGCTTAGCATGGTGGTGATACTAAGTTCAAAATGGGCAGATGTTATTCGTCCTTCCTTATTGTTGTTGCTGGTGTAAGGCCCGTATCCTGGACCGTACTGTTCTATAGACTTCCGTGATCCTCCCTGTTGAATTTCGGCAACCCGTGATGTGTATATAGCATTTACGCCGACCCTGAGTTGCATCCTGTTAACCTGAGTCGACTCAACCCGAGACTTGTACCCTAGCGACCACGCCGTCGTCGCGATTCCAATGTCGCGTCTTCCGCACCGATGTGATACCTAAGCCAGGAGTTGTGGAACCGCGTTAATTTTGAGAAAATGCTGCACGTTGCAAATCCTGAGAAAAGAATCTCTACCATCTATCACATCAATCAATCAATCAAGTTATGTACAACCCATCCTTCTCTTACCAACAAAGCATGGCACCCCTCTCTCTCCCATCCTCAAAGTCAACCCTTCCTTACAACAACCCATTCCTCCCATCCTTCTCTCTTTACAACTCCTCTCTCTCATTTTCCTACTCCATTCCAAGCAATTCTTAGGGGAGGAAACGTCCAAGTTTCCCAAAGAGAGAAACTAGGTGTGGCCCACTCCCTACCACCCAATCTCCCATCCTAGCCATCCAACCTTCATCAACTTCCATCAAAAGGAAAGCCAAGGAGTTTAGGAGTCTAAGGAGCCAAGAAGGAGCGAAATTGGTGGGTGTTCATAGCACTAGATTGTGATTTTGATTTAGGGCCCACATGATATGGGACCCACTTGTCGTATATGTTGTATATGGCCCACCTAATGGAGCTCCCCCGCCTCACTGTTCTCCCCTTCTCTCTCTCTCTCTTTTTCTTTTTTGATGATGTGATGATATGTGTGTGGCCCACCTGATGTAATCAACAATATGAACTGTTTAAATTTTCTAGATGTCCAGCGCATGGGGCCCACCTTATTGCCCATTTTTGGACCAACCAGGATGGAAGGAAATAAAAAATATCAGCTTGATTCATGGACCCCACATGATGTACGTGTGCCATCCACACTGACCAGCACTTGGACGTGGGGCCACCTCTATGTACTTGGCTAGTGGGGCATGTGTATGTTGACCCCACATTGATGGGGTTGTTGCATTCACACCATCCAGCAGCAAAGGCCGTTGGACTGTATGAAAGGGAAAACACGAACATCAGCTTGGTCCAGATGGTGGACCATCCACGTGGACATTTGAGATACGTGGTGTATCCCCACCATCCAACAACTAGGACAGTGGGACCCACCTTAATGTATTTTTTATATCTGCACCATTCAAGGAAATGGACTGTGGGATGCACTGTGAAACATGAGTTTTATCCCACATCGTCCATATGTGTGAGATCCACCATGATGATGTGGTGTCCACACCATCCAGACCTTGGACGGTGGCACCCACCATGATGTATTTGTAAATATCCACACCGTTTGTCCATTCTGCTAGACAATGGGCCACACGTGTGGACCCACCATGGTATGGAAGTGGATTGGTTGGAAGTACCTCAAACCAGCTATATAGTTGTTGTATTGTGCCAGCATGGCCCCCACCTTGCATGTGCCGGATCCACACCGTCTAGACTTTGGACGGTGGGTCCCATGCAGCTAGACAGCTGCTATACAACATCAGCATGTTCTGTGGGTCCCTCCACAATGTATACGTTGATCCACACCATCCATGTGTGGGCCCCACTGTATGATGTATGTGTTACATCCAAACCATCCATCCGGATGGTGAGCTCATCTTAAGGCTTGAGACTAAAAATAAGACAGATCTATTTATCAAGGGGACCACACTGCTAAAAATAATGGGGATTGAAGGTCCACCATCAAAACCATTTCGAGTCATAGAAGTTTTGGATCATTATGAAATTTATTTTCCTCTTAATTCAGGTCTTTGTGACCTTATGAAATAGATTTGATGGAATTAAACATGATGGTGGGCCCCGGCCCGATGAATTGTTTAACAGCGAGAATCATTATCTCCATTGTTAATTGTAGTATGGTCCAGATGATCTTTCAATCATCATCTCTACTGCTATTTAGGGTGTGATCCAGATGATCTTTCGATATGATTCATTTTTGGGAAATGCTCTAAAATGATCTCTAAAATAGATGAATGGTGTTGATGGACAGTTTAGGTCGGTGGGCCTATTGGTGCAACCCATGTGATGCAGCCCACTTGATGTATATAAGGCCCATTGGTGCAGCCCACTTAATGTATTTGAGGCCTAGATATGAGGCCCATTGTGATGTGTATGAGGCCCATAGGTTGTGGCTCGATGTGATGTATTCGAGGCCCATGGGATGTGGCCCATCATGATATATTTGAGGCCCAATATGATGTATTTGAGGCCCATGAGTAAGGCCCAATGTGATATATATATAGCCTTTGAATGAGGCTCATTGTGATGTATATATGGCCCATTTGGTGAGGCCCAATATGAAGTGTGTGTGGCCCACATGTGCGGCCTAATGTGATGTTTGTATGACCCATATATGTGGCCCAATATGATATTTGGTGGCCCATATGAGTGGCCCATTGTGATGAATTTGAAACCTATGTAATGCGGCCCATTGTGATATATTTGAGGCCCAGATATGAGGCCCATTATGATTATATGAGGCCCATGCGATGTGGCCCACTTGATGTATATGAGGCCCACGTGATGCAACCCACTTGAGGTATATGAGGCCTACGTAATGCAACTCATTTTGATGTATATGAGGCCCATTGTTGCGGCCCATTGTGATGTATATGAGGCCCATATATGAGGCCCATTATAATGTATATGCGACCCGTCTTTAAGGCCCATTGTGATGTACATGAGGCCCATGGGATGTGGCCCATTATGATGTATATGTGGTCCATGAGTGAGGCCCATGTGATGTGGCCCATTATGATGTATATGTGGTCCATGAGTGAGGCCCATGTGATGTGGCCCATTATGATGTGTATTAGACACATGTGATGCTGCCCATTATGATGAGTGATTCCACCAGGATGTATGTAATGATGTTTATGATGCCCATCCATGTTCCTAGTTAATATTAAACGGGCTATGCCTTAGGCGTAATGATGGTTTAATATCCACGTTGTATGAGCAATGATGGTTAGATGTCTACATTGTAAGTCTCCCTAGGGCCTGTTGTTAGGCCCATTCTCATCTCCCCTTAATGGGCTAACCCAAACCATTGGGTCCCCATTAATGATTATATTACCCATCTTTCCCTTTGATTAGGTTATCCCAATCCGCTGAGCCCCCATTTGATAATGATGCTTTCTACCATACCTTATAGGACCACCCAAGCCTTAGAGCCCATCTTGTGTAGGGAATGTGGTCCACCTTGTGCTTATTGGGCCCATAGGAAGCCCAGATTGCTATGTGATAGAACGGGCAAGGAAGCCCACTCCTTATTCTTAGGCCCATTCTTGATAGGAGTAGGCTATCTAGGCCCATCCTTGATATGAGGAGAGAACATCATCACCATAGATGAAAATATCAGTGGTATCAGGTTTGGTATATCCACTGTTGAGGACCGATCCTCATGTTATGGATAAGATCTGCTGTCCTTCTATGAACCCCGATATATATATAGGCCGATTATCGATTACGAATATGATTGGTATACACACTGAGTATGTGTTAGTATAACATTGTGATTGTATGAGGCCCATTATTACTATGTGAGGCCCATTGTGTGATTGTACGAGGCCCATTGTGATTATATGAGGCCCATTGCGATTATATGAGGCTCATTGTGATTATATGAGGCCCATTGTGATTATGCGAAGCCCCTTGTATGTGAGAGGCCCAATTGTGATGTGTGAGACCCACCATGTGTATGTGATTGTGTGCACGCCACTCGTTCATTATTATGGGCCATATGCTACCTTATATAGGCCCACCATGATGTATATGATTATAATCATGCTTATTATACTTCATGATACATGCTCATACACATCATTTGCATGCTTGTTATGAGGAGTGATTGAACATAGCATGTGCCATTGGGCTGATTGTTTATGGGACTCCCCGGGAGACGAAGTTGCCCCACATGAGCGCGTAGTTTGATGCATGACTAGATGGTACGGCTCATCATCATGTATTTTGTGACATGATCATTTGGCGCCTAGAGACATTAGAGCTGTGGCCTCCACAAGCATATAGTGGATGGCCAAATAGCACACTAGAAATGTTTGGTTTGACTATATGGGTACTTTGGATGTCCATAGGTGAAAGTCCCTAAACTCTTATGCCCAGGGGACTCTCCAACGTCTAGATCGAGTGGAAGACATGAGCGTCAAGTGCCGAATACCAGGAGGTCACGCTTCTCACTGTGTCATGGTCGGTTGGGAGGAGGTGTGGCCTTATCCACCCGAGTGAGGGGGCTGTAAGCTAGGCTGAGTTTGACTAGCTAACAAATGGGTCCGCTATCGATGAGTCAGGCTGATATTGGCAAGCAAGTAGTGAGGTCTTTTCCACTCGCTGGACTACGCGGCTGACAGGGGCGGTAGCCAGCTTGGAGTGTATTAGACACCGGTGATGATCCCAGAGATGTACGATACTGATATGTGGAGTTACTGAGTTGCAGATGCAGACTCAACATTTCATTCATTCACTATCCACTCGGGGGGTGGTGCGCAACTAATTGTTATGTACCTTCACAATGGCTAGGATTTTGGTTGGGGTGCGCGACTAACCTGAGATAAGGGGTTTACCACATTGAGTCTGGCTATCCAAATTTAGGTATGAGACTGGTTTAGATAGAAGGCCCTTGTGATGAACCCGATAGCCTGCGATATTATGTATTATCATCCTGACTTCACACTCCAGCTTGGTCATTTCATTCGCACCGTATATTACATTACATCCACGGCATATGACATTTTGGGTTGTTATGTTTCTGCATTTATATGGTTTAGATGAGGTTGACGGTATTCGTGGACCCGTCAGGATTTGCATATTACATTACATCCTCAGTATATGATATTTGGCTTACTATGACTCCACATTTCATAGCTGATCTACATTGATTCCTCAGTATATAATATTGGCTTATTATGTTTTACATCGTATAGCCTGGATAAAGCTGATGGTAATTATGGACTTACCAGCATGTTTCTGCATTGTTCTGATATTGGATACTTGACACTTACCTTGTGCACACACTTACATCACCCTCTAAGCCTTTTATAAGCTTATGCACGATAGATGAGTGCAGGTAGCATTAAGTCGCAGCAGCATCTAGCTTGGAGCATACAACTGTCTTCTGGAGTTTTGATTATCGATATATGTATTTCCCTTTCAGCACTGCATTCAAATATTTATATTAGTGGATATGTGATGATGATGTTGCCTTTATGATTTGGGTAAACTTGTGGTTATGCTTTTTATGAGATAAATGTACGTTGGAAAATCCTCCTTATAGGATCTCAGGATCGGAATCTGTCGTATGGGCATTGGAAGCCGAGAATGGGGTACTACGGAGGGTGTCGGCACCAAATTCAGCGATCAGGAATTTTGTGAACCCGGTTTTTGAGTTTAGGGCGTGACAGCTTGGGCAATGACCGGAGGTAATAAATATTCACAGGCTACCCCTGTCCTCTATTCTCTTTATAGGGCATTCGAAAATGTTGCAACGCATTACACAACTCCGGCGATAGGGGCTTCTTCCTCATACACTCCATGACATTACTTCTCTAGCTGGTTAATCATATATTTTCCATGGACGTATAATGACCCTGAAAAAGCTTATGTCAATCCTAAACGTCCTCCTTTATATCACTACTTAAACCGCAAGATGGTGAAGAAAACGTATGATTGGATTGTTGATAAGATCGAAAGCATGGAATCTATCGACTTCTTCTCATTCGTGTTATCTCAGGAAGCTGAGGATAGAGAATAATAGATAATAATGACTTGAGCTAGTTGAAAGGACTTTTCTGATTTACATCAGGTCTTATAGCCTTCCTCTTCAGGAGGGAAGTGAATTTTAGCATGAACCCTACTATCCTAGTAGGTTTACGAGATAATTCGGTTATGATCAAATTATACCTCAGACAGGGGAATAAGTTACTCGTATAATGCGAAGTTGCAGAGTCCCATACAATTGGGCTCTGATATGGAAGCAACTCCTGGCAGGGAACTTCAATTCTTGCTTTATTCTGGCAGGCTTCAATCATCGGGTACATACCTCCAATGCCTGGATGCGTTAGTGGATGCATCAGTACTACTTGGTGCGCAATTGGTACTTGGTTGACCATCCTGTTTGGATTCCTCCTCCCAGACTGAGGAACTACAGACCAAAACAATGGATTGGTTACTTTGTATAGAGAGATCATGCAACAACTCATGGCCAAGTATGTCAAATGATTTCTCTAGAAGAACCTATTCGGGAGATAAAGCTGGTTAATACATTGGAAGGGTGGATAGCCTTTGGATTTCCTTTGGACCTTATAAAGCGATCAGGAAGGCGAACTACCCATGTCAGTGAGCCTGAGGCCCTTGCCGCACCTTTGTATTCCCATACTTGAAGAACAGAAGATCAAGTTGTGGTTACATTCTCTCCTACTCAAAGAACAAAAGATTAAGTTGTGGCAGTAATCACTCTTACTATGGAACTGACTCGTCATTCTCCAATGACTCGTTCGTAGACTAAGTCTTTATCTCCTTAAATCCCGACTCAGTAAGTTTCTCATTCTCCTCGAGGCACTCATCTTCTTCCTGTAAAAACTATTCTTAAAGGTAAGCAAGTAGCTTCTAAAGATAGTTTATCAGATTATTCCACAGAGACCGAGGCCAGCGAGACGTCTTCTTCCACAAGCTTAACTGATGAAGGGAATATTATGCTAGATGACAATCAAGAAGAAGATGCCGAAGTAGATATTAGTGAGGAAGGTGAAATTGGAGGCGATATCCTGATCACTGAAATTCAACGGGATGATCAAGATGTTTCTTCTCCTGTCAGAGCAACTCCTATTGAGGAGGAACAACTTAATTATCGGGGTTCCAGTTGTTCTCCTGGTGAAAACATTTTCATATCTTATGATGCTTTATATTGTCCTTCTCCTGTGAAAGCTATTAATGTAGCTGAACAAGATCCAACAATGCTTCCTGTTATTGCGGAGGTATCTGTATCAAGAGAAGCTAAAATCTCCTTACCAGAAGTACAAGTAGAGTCAGAAGCATTGTTTTCTCCTCAAAGTGTGGAAGTAGATTAAGATACCTCACATGTCCAACCAGTTGCGAATATAATTGTTGAGGCTCTAGTTCATGTTGAAAAGTCTGTTACTGTACGTTCGACTCCCATCCAACCAGTTGCTTCGAGTCTTAAATTTCCTTCTAATCCAATTGACATAGCGACTCCAACAACTTTGGATTCCAGTACTGGTGCCTGAGAGCTTTCTTTCAATATTGCAGCTATTGTTGCAGATATTCCTGTATCTTCAGGGATAGAAGCATCTTCTGTACCAACTATTCTTTGTCCTGCCCCCAGAGATGTTATACTTTTCTTTCTATTCTTTTATCCCCGTATATTTTAATATTGATATTCTTAACGTATTATTTCCCTTTTCTCTTTCAGTCGCAATTATTCCAACCTCAAGTGGGTCAGCCAGTTCTAATTTAATGGCTACAATATCCAACAAAATTTCTTTGGACAAAGTATCGCCCATCATGCTCGTGTTTTTCAAGAATGTTATTTCTATTATTACAAATGCCTTCAAAGATCCTGCATAATGGCTTTATCTGGATAGCGCATTACCTATTTTAGATCATTCAGTGAGATTGGCTTATATCAATGTTCTTCCGCTGCACAACTCTTTGTCACAATTCTATGATTCAGTAAATAACTTGGAGTCAGCACGAAGCATAGTTATTGCATCAGAAATTTTAGAACACCAGAGAGAATTGGTATCTTTTAAAGAGAAAATCTCATGGACTAATGTTATTATAGCTGGCTATAACATTGTTCAAAACCCCGAGTGTAGGGTCGCGATGTAGTAATAATTTGGGTAAGACCCTAGTCGAATCCATAGGGATAATATTGTACGTTTTTTAAACTAACTAGAACTAGAACTAGAGAAAGATATAAACTATCTGAAATAAGGAAGGAATTGTGAATATTGTGATTAAAATATCAATTTAAAGGTGGGAACTAGGGTGCCAAGGATCCACTTGTAGCTATTGGGATGCTACCTTACTTGATTCAAGCGATCCAACTGAAATCAGAGTCCTATCTTATCTAGTTGGAAGAAGAGAGATGATCAAATCTTTGAACTTCTCATTGATTTAGCCTCAAAGGAAGAGGATTGTGAAGATTTGGAAGGGATTCCATCACCTGACCATGCCTAGGAGACGATGGCAAACAACAGGATTTACCAATAGCATCATCTCAATTAAGAAAGGAAGATACTCAAAGCTATAGCAGCGTCTACTATAATTTGAGTCACAATAAACCATTGAAAATTAAAAATATTCCTTAAAATCAACTAGAAATCAATGAAGTTCAACATAAACATGAATCAAAGTAAAATAAACATCTCAATCATGCTAAAATCTTCACCTCTTAGCCCTAGCTAAGAGATTTAACCAACCATAGACATGATTGAACTAAAAGAACTCTTAAGAAAAACATAAAAAAAAAAAAAAAAAACTAAGGAAGAAGAAGAAAGACTCTTGGGGGTGGCTCTCTACCCTTTTGCTGCACTCCTCAAACCCTTGATGATGCCTAGGAACGTCCTAAGGACTCCTATTTATACTTGTGAAGGTCCACCTTACGCACCGACTTGAAATTTGTGCAAATGACTTGAATTACGTAGTCCGCAGCTTTTCCATGTTACGCTTCGGTAGGACTGAAGTCAAGTCCAGATTTGAAAATGATTTTATTTCAGTAGTTGCCCGATTTCAGTCTAACCAAGATGGGTTCGGTTGGACCGAACCTAAGTCATCAGTCGGACCGAATTAATCTTCAGTCGAACCGAATTAACTCCTTTAAGCGCTGGAGAAATTTGTGCACTTTCGGTCGCACCGAATCCTCCCTTTGATCGGACCGAACTGGGTTTCGGTCTGACCAAATTGCTTCTTAATTTCATTATTTTTTGCTGAACTATTTTATGCAAGTTCGGTCAGACCGAACATGGGTTCAGTCGGACCGAACCTGTCTGTTTTCTGCTCCACATTCTACGATCTTTCGAATCCTTTCTTCAGCTTTTGTACTTGGTTTCCTTGGGTCTTTAGCCCGTGAACTCTTCATTCTTGGTCTTCTAAGATCCATCCTATGCCTTGGTGATTCATGATCATTAAATCCATGTTTTAGTATTCTTTTTAATCTAAGCCCTCAGATCTACCTTGAAACATAAACATGTATAAAATATACCATTAAGCATTATCATGTTCTTAAAACCAGGATATAAATAGGGGAGAATATTCAATATTTGACACTCAACACACTCCCTAACTAGCATTTTACTAGTCCCGAGCAAAACATGCATGAAGTGAACCTCCATTCTCAATGTTCAAACCTTTTTCGGAAAACAATCTTTTGTGCAATCGAGTATGAATGAGTAGAATTAAGACTAGAGAGTGGGACTTTGAAAACCTAGAGTCGAATCATATAAGCAGTCAATCAAGTCAGTTCTTTATCAATTTCTTCAAAGCATAAGGTCATATATCATGTTGATCAATGTGCTCAATGAAAATTAAATTACTTACCATGATAACACTATCGTTTCATAATGTTAGCCATGCTCACCATATCAAGAGTAGTTAAAAACTCAAGTGTTGATTCCGAACGTATCCCCTTCTCATTTTTTTTTCAATTTTTTATTTTATATCGACGGTCCCTTTTTCGATTATTCATTCTTTTTTAGATTCTTTTCAGAAATTTTCATTCTTTTTCACACTTTTTCTAGTCTTTTCTTCATACATGACCTTTTTGTCGATCTCACTGTTTTTTTAACTGGTTCTTTTCATCTTTTAAGGTGAATAAAATTCTCCAAACTGAATTCTCAGCATCTATCAATGATTTACATATAACCATTATAAATTCTAGCAGCATTCACAGGAGGCAAATTTAATGTGTCTTGTGATTTAGATCAACATGATATTCAAACTTCCTCTTAATCAATTGAGTGCAAGAACCGTAAGTGATAAACTTCTTAGTTGATCAAATCCAACAATTCAAAATTCAATCTCAATCTTATCATAATCAAAACATTCTTAAGTGCATAAACTATCGTCTTCCAAATAGGTTTTTGGTTTGAGAAATTGAAAATTTTCAGAATATTTGCTCAGAAACTAAGAAAAGATTGATTAGTTTACCTAATTCACACCCCCCAACCTAAAATCTACATTGTCCTCAATGTAAAAAAATATATATATAAGCATGTAATGCATATGGGACAACAAAAAGAACGGAGAAGTGATGAAAAGGTACTACCTGAAGAAGTTAAATTGCAGCTCTTCCAAAGTTTTCAATGCGAAGATGGATTAGCACAATGACTAAACAATTGAAAGCAAACTATCCCAGTCCTAAATCGTATGAAAGAAATAAACCTAACTATACCTCCATCAGACCAGGAGATTAATCCTGGTACACAAGATCAGTCAGAGGCATGGACATGTCCTCTGAATCAAACTTTTCAACAAATGGATTTAAACGATGTCCATTCACTTTGAAAACATTGCCATTCATTGGATTCTTTATCTTGACTGCCCCACGAGGATAGACATTAGTAACTGTGGAAGGGTTTGTCCACTGATATCGGAGTTTACTCAGAAAAAGATGTAACCAAGAATTGTACAAAAGGAATTTTTGGCCAGTCAAGAATGATTTTCGAAGGATGTTCTTATCATGAAACACCTTCATCCTGTCCTTGTAAATTCTCAAGTCCTCATATGCATCATTCCGAATTTTCTCGAGCTCATTCAACTGAAGTTTGCACAGCGAGCCAACGTTGTCTAAGTGAAAGTTTAGGTTTTTGATGGCCTAGTAGGCTCTATGTTCCAACTTTACTGGCAAGTACAAAGCCTTCCCATAGACGAGTTTAAAGGGAGACATTCCAATGGGGGTCTTAAAAGCTGTCCGGTATGCCCATAAAGCATTGATAAAACAGATTGACCAACCTTGCGATCAGGGTTAACCGTCTTTTCCAAGATATGTTTAATTTTCCTATTGAAAATTTCAGCTTATCCACTTGTCTGCGGGTGGTATGAAGTGCTCACCTTATGAGATATGTCATATTCTTCATTAAATTTGCAAATGCCCTACTAAAAAAATGTGAACCTCCATCACTAATGATGGCCCGAGGAGTTCCGAACCGGGAAATGATGTTTTCTTTTAAAAATCTAATGACCATTCGATGGTCATTGTTCTGGCACGGGATCTCTTCGACCCATTTAACGACATAGTCTACTGCTAGTAAAATGTATAAATTCCTGAAGGATTGGGGGAATGGTCCCGTGAAATTGATGCCCTAATAATTGAATGCTTTAATGATTAATTTAGGATTTAAAGGCACCATATTTCGATGGGACAATGCTCCCAATTTCTGACAATGCTCACAAGCTTTGCAGAACTCATGAGTGTCCTTGAAGTTAGTGGGCTAATAGAAACCACACTGCAGAATTTTCACCGTGGTCCTTTTAGTATAAAAGTGACCACCACAGGCCATCGAATGACAGAAGGATATGACACTTTGGTGTTCATTGTCTGGCGTAAATCTCCTTAGAATTTGGTCTGGGCAGTATTTAAACAGATATGGATCATCCCATAAGAACTTACGTACCTCGGCAAAGAATTTTTTTTCTTATCTTATACAGTCCAATGAGTCGGTGTAAAACCTATGACAAGATAATTTACAATATCAGCAAACCAAGGTAATTGGGAGAGTTTGAACAATTTTTCATCAAGGAACATGTCATTTATAGGTGTCATCTCAAGGGAATTAGGGAGATCAAGTCTGGAAAGATGGTCAGCCACTACGTTTTCTACTCCCTTTTTGTCTCATATTTCTAAATCAAATTCCTAGAGTAGAAGGATCCATCTTATCAAGTGAGGTTAGCATTATTCTTGAAAAAAGATACTTCAGTGGTGCATGATCAGTGTAGATTATGATCTTGGATCTAATCAAATAGGACCCAAATTTCTCCAAAGCGAACACTACGGCTAAGAGTTCCTTCTCTGTAGTGGAGTAATTCATTTAGGCAGAATTTAGAGTTCTACTCGCATAACGAATAACGTATGGCTTCTTCTCTTTTCTCTGACCTAACACCTCCTCAATAGCAGAGTCGGATGCGTCACACATAATCTTAAAAGGAATGTTGCAGTCAAGTGGCTGCATAATAGGTGCGGTAATCAACATGCCCTTCAGCATAGTGAAAGATTTCTAGCATTGCTCAATCCACTCGTATGGTAGATCCTTTTTAAGAAGATTGCATAAAGGATGAGAGAGGTGACTAAAGTCCTTTATGAATCGTCTGTAAAATTCGGCGTGTCCTAAGAAAGATCGAACGTCTCGTATGCTCTTGGGTGGTGGTAGGTTAGAGATAAGGTTAATTTTGGCCTTGTCTACCTTAATTTCCCTTGGACGAGATTATATGTCGAAGAACTATTCCCTTAGAAACCATGAAATGACACTTCTCCTAATTTAGTACCAAATTCTTTTCCTTACATCACCTCAGCACATTTTTCAGGTTTTCCAAACACTCGCTGAAGGATGGACCAAAGACAGAGAAGTCATCCATAATGACCTCTAAATATTGCCCTACTATGTCAGAAAAAATACTCAATATGCATCGCTGAAATGTGTTAAGGGCATTACACAGTCCGAATGGCATCCTTCGGTAAGCAAAGGTGTCATAAGGACATGTGAACATCGTCTTTTCTTAATCTTCACGGGCTATCTCTATCAGATTATAGCTTAAATACCCATTAAGGAAGCAGTGTAAGAATGACCAGCTAGCCTTTCCAAAATTTGATCAATGAAGGGCAAAGGGAAGTGGTCCTTCTGTGTGACGGTATTCAACTTCCTGTAGTCAATGCACATTCTCAAACTAGCAGTGACTCTAGTTGGCATGAATTCGTTATTGGCATTGGATACAATGGTGATTTCGGACTTCTTAGGAACCACCTGAGTTGGACTCACCCATTGGCTATCAGATATGGGGTATATAATGCACACATCCAATAATTTAAGTACCTCGGCCTTAACCACTTCCTTCATGTTTAGATTTAATCTATGTTGTGGTTGTCGAGAGGTCTTCGCATTATCCTCAAGATGAATGCGGTGAGTACAAATCAAAGGGTAAATTCCCTTGAGGTCCTGTTGAGGGTCAAATATTGCATAATGGACCCCATTTATTACTTGGTTTTATGAACATGATAATGCTTAATATTCTATTTTAATCATGTTTGTGTTGCAAGGTGAATTTAGGAGCTTGGATCGGAAAAAGTGTTAAAAACATGGATTAGATGCTCAAGAATCACCAAAGCCAAAGATGGAGCTTAGGAAGCCAAAATTGAAGAAATTCACATGCCGAAAATCCAAGGAAACCAAGTGATGAAGGAAGAGAGTTGAAGATTTGAAGTGGAGAAAGGAAAAGCCTGAAAATTGATCTTGGAGCCAGAAAAGTCTAGTTTTAAAAAACCGCGAGAATGGCCTTTGATATTATCGACGACCTGTAGATAATATCGAAGGACATATCGACCACCCCTCGATATATCGAGGAATTTCAGAATTTTGGGCCAAAACTCATTAGATACTTCTGGTCCCATCTTCGATAATATCGAGAAATGCTTAATAGTATCGAAGGACATATCGAGACCTATCGAAGACCTGTCGATAATATCGAAATTACATAAATTTGAGGCGAGTTCTAGATTTTTCCAAGTCGATGCGAAAGGAGGTGTTGTAAAACTATAAATAGGGATGTTTAAGATGTCCCTAGGCATCATCTAGGGTTTGGAGGAGCAAACTAAAAGGGTGGAGAGCCATTGCCAAGGGTTTTTAATCCTTTATTCCTTAGTTTTTCATGTTTTCTTCTGAAAAAGGCCTAGCTATAAGTCCTAGAGTGGGGGGGGGGGGGGGGGTGAATAGGACTATGCCAAATTTAAATTTTAACAGTGGAATAAAATAATGAGATAACCAAGAAAAGAAAAGATAACAATCCATAATACAGAATGTAAATCAATCTCAAATACTAATTGTTCTAAGGACAACCTTTCACCATAAAAACTAAGGGTTTATGGCAAGGACAACCTTACTAGAACAAATAGAAAATTAAAACACAAACTGTAATGGAATAAAGAAAATATAAAGAATTGAAATTCTAAACTATTACAACATTCACCACTGTGCTTGAAATGTAAAAGATTACAACATTCACATTCACATATACATCCCAAAAATCTGAATGACCAAAGATAAAAAAAATATATAAATCATACATCCACAAAACACAGAGTTATAGTGGTTCACCTGTGTGTACACCAACTGTTAAAAAACAGCCACACAGATTGCTACTCCACTCCTAATATCCTCACACAGGGGATATTAGTGTTCACTATCAAAATAGGTTTTCACAGGTTCACCCAAAACCTTCACAACTGTGTCTTTTAGAAAAGGGCTTACACAATTCAAAAACCCCACTTCTGAGTTTTCTGACTCTCCTCAGATAACCAACACAATGAGATTATTTTGGCTTAATCACAAACAAAACCAAAATGGAAATTTATACAAATGTAAAATACCTAGATTTCTCCTTTTGTAGTAGCCCGAAAGAACCAATCGGAGTAGAAGTTAGAATATAGAAGTTCAATTGTCCAATACTCACTTTAATATGGTTCTAAGTTCTAATTGATTTTAAATTAAACCAGCTGGGCTAGCTATATTTGATTTTGATTCCAAGAAGAAGGAATACAACAATTCCTCTTTTCAAATAAGATTGGAATACAGAAATAAAATCAAATAAATAAAGCTAACAAAAGAGAATATTAAATATGCACAGAGTAGCTTAAATAACACAGACTTATCTCAGAGAGATGCCTTGATTTTACTTGAATTCAATTCTTGAAAAACTCTAAAATTCGTGTTCTATTTATAGTTGGAGAAATTGCATCTTCGATTGGTCATGTGGCCACCACGACTGGTCGTAGGTCGAACTGCATTTTGAAATTTTAAGCGCAATGGGAGAAAACCGTTCTACGACTGGTCATATGATATCCACGACTGGTCATGAGGCCTCCATGATTGGTGGTAACCATCCCATGACTGGTCGTGAGAAACCAATAATGGTTGCTGGAGTTTGAGTCGTAGCAGTAGGACTGGTCGTGAATGAGTTGACACTGTTCCTATGACCGGTTAAGAAGACTCCAGGATTGGTCGAAGCTCAACCATAAAATTCTGAAAATTTAAAACAACTTAGGATTGGTCTTGAAATTTTTGTACTGGTCGAGCCAGTTCTAGGACTAGTCGAACAGAGTTCAGGACTGGTCTTAGAACAGACTAAACACTTATAAAAGTATTCAATATGAATTATGTATTCAAAATGATCTACCCTAAGGTCAAACTAAGGTCATGCAAACCTTAGATGTGAATTATGGACATTGAGTCTTCACTTCTTATCAAGATGGTTGACCTTTGAAGATTGTGAAGCTTGAGATCTCTGATGTATTTTGAACTTGAGATCTTCTTAAGCTTGGACTCCATCTTGTACTCTCGTCTTGAGTTGTACTTTAGACTTAAATAAGAACTTGTCTTTTGTTGTAGCTCTTGAAATATTCTGATCATTGAAGCTTGCAGAAGTAGTCAAAGAACTTGAACTTAAAGTAGATCACTGTTCTTAGCTTATAGCATTGATGCAGTAACTTGAACATACAAATCCATAAGCTACACCAGACATAGAATGTGTTTTTGGCACCACACCTAGATTTTGTATTTGGCACCACAAAATTTGACAACCAAAGGGACAAATAACAATTGCACTTACGATCTCCCCCTTTGTCAAATTTGTGATAAAATACACTTAATGAGAATATGATATCACACTTAACAAGAATATGATAGTTAGTTATAATATGATTAACGAATCATGCACCGGTTGTTATTCACAAATATCCTCATTACTTACTCCCCCTGAGTAGAATACATAAATCTTTCATAAAAAATGATGCTCTCTTCCACAATCCATCTTCATCTCCCTTATATAACTAGTAAATTCTCCCCCTTTTGTCACAATATGACAAAGGAAGAAAGGAAGAAAAGATAGTGGAAGACCAATAAGAGAGTAATGAAAGGAATAACTAATCAAGATATGCAAGTAAAAAAAATTAAAAAAAAAAAAAAGCAAATTCGAAGTTCACATAGCATTAATCAGTTAAAACAAAAGTCTGTCATACAAATTGAAGTAAAATAAAAGTCCACACACCAACATAAATAGTATAAAAAGTTATTACAGACCAAAGATTAAAATACTTAATCAGGTCCTGAGGAGGGAGCAGGTATGGTAGGATCAATTTGATGAAGGCCCTTGTTTAAACGCCTAAGGTACTTACGTATATATTTAAATTACAAATCATGGGCAACATTCATGTTCTCTACCCTCTCCTCAAGAGCATGAAGACAAGCATCAAAATCTGATGGCTCATAGTCAGGATCATTTCCAAAGTCTGATCCAATTTCATCAAATATATCATTCATATTTATGTCATCAGGAGGAAGATCTCCACCTTCTTCATTCCCTGCTTCAACACCACCACCACCCACATCTCTTTGACCAGGTGCCAGATCCAATTTCATCTTATTTATATTAGTATTGTTAAACAAAAGACGATGAATATGAGCCTCTCCGACAGGCATGGCAACTAGCATATGAGACACTAACACAATCATAAGATAAACAAATGAAATATCACTGTGTCCTGAATGAAGTCGAAATTGAATGATGAAATGACATATCAAATAAGGTAGACAGACTTTAGTACCTGTGACTATAGATTACAAAACCCGAACCATATAGGAAGTTAGTTCTGTTTTGTTACTAAAACGTGGATATAAATTTGAAGTAAAGATTCTGTGAAGAACCCTGTATTTGGGTAACAAGTACTTTGTGGGGAGCGCATTCCCTTTATATGTCCATTGAATATCTATATTGCATAAATCTCTGTTTAACATCCATTTTCTGATTCTGAAGTTTTTTCCATTAGAATATGAATAGGGATGCCCTCATCATTAATAGATATGTCCATTAGATCCATAATCAGATGACGGTCAACTGTAAATGGACCTTCTCTAGTATCAATATTAAAAGTTAGATTATCAGATGAAAATTTAGAGATACACGAACACATAGCCTATGCAATGGATTAGTATGCAAGCCTACCCCAATGTAGGATGTTATCCCAACCTACAGATTAGAGAAGAGGAAGGATACCAAAAGGATCAATGTGATCAATACACAGCTTTTCAATAATGCATTGCACATATGCAAATCCCTAACATGAGAGGGATCATCTTTGAGTGATCGAAGATAGCGCCAAGTGATAGGAGCTGCTCTAGAGGATGAAGGACCACAGACAGTTTTCTTTTTCCCTCTAGCATCCATTATCTTAAAGAAAACCAATGAACCAAGAAATCACAAAGGAAGTAGAGATGGGTTTTCTAAGATCAGCAAATGGAATAGAAAATCCCCAAAATCTCAACAGATCTTGAAATCAAGTACTCAAATGATAAAGATGAAGAGAATAGAACATGAATCTACAAGATTGACCAAAAAAATTCACTAACCTTGATGAATCAAACCGTTGGGTACGACCGGTTGTGCTTATGCCCGTTGGAAAAGAAATAGGAAATGAGGAAGATGAGTTTTTCTCCCAAATTAAAAAGGTCCAGCACGCTACACAACTGGTCGAGGACCATTCTCGACCGGCCGTACTACGACTGGTCGAGCACTTCTTCGCCTGGTCGAATATCGACAAAAATATACATTTTTTATAAAAATTTGAAATTTAAACCAATAAATTATCATGTATATATACACTATGATGCACATATGCATGAATAGTCAATTTACATTACACATTTCAAGATCAAATTTCAATTTATTAAATGTGCTTTTATCGAGCGGTTTAGTGAAAATGTCAGCAAATTGAGTCTCGGTTGGAATGTAATCTAAAGAGATTATTTTTTCTTCCACTAATTCACGAATATAATGATACCTAATGTCAATGTGCTTAGTACGTGAGTGCTGAATTGAATTTTTTGAAATATTTATAGCACTGGAATTATCATAATATAATATCATTGATTCCTTTACAATTCCATAATCATTTAACATACGTTTCATCCAAACAAGCTGAGTACATGCATTTCCAACTGCGATGTATTCAGCCTCAGCTATGGAGAGCGATACAGAACTTTGCTTCTTACTAAACCAAGAAACTAAACAATTTTCAATATAGAAACAACCACCACTGGTTAATTTCCTATCATTAATATTACCAGCCCAATCAGCATCTGAATACCCAGCCAATTAAACACTAGTATCATATGGATACCAGAGACCCAAATTAGTAGAACTTACGACATATCGCATAATCCACTTAACAGCAGTTAGATGAGAATCTTTAGGGTTAGACTGATATCTAACACAAATACCAACACTTAAGGCAATATCAAGTCTACTTACAGTTAAGTAAAGTAAACTGCCAATCATACTATGATATAGTTTAGGATTTACATTTTTACTTGTAGAGTCTTTTGAGAGTCTTAAGGTTGTACTCATAGGAGTATCAAAGTTCTTACCTTTCTCAAATCCAAACTTTTTAATCAAGTTCAAAGCATATTTGGTTTGAGAAATAAAAATACCATCAGGTTGTTGTTTTACTTGCAACCCTAGGAAATAATTCAATTCCCCAACCATGCTCATTTCGAGCTTATATTTCATTAAATCTGCAAACTCAATAGTCATGTTAATATAGGTAGATCCATAAATAATATCAACAACATAGATTTGTACCATTAAGATATGATCGTTATGTTTCTTAACAAACAGAGTTTTATCAACACTTCCCATTAGAAAATTATGACTTGGTAAAAACTTAGTCAAATTTTCGTACCATGCCTTGGGAGCTTGTTTCAAACCATAGAGAGCCTTTTTAAGGCGATAAACATGATCAGTGTTCTTAGGGTCTTCAAAACCCGTTGGTTGTTCCACATACACTTCTTCATATAGATCGCCATTTAAGAAGGCACTCTTTACATCCATTTGATAAATTTTAAATTTTCTAAAGCACGCAATGGATATGAATAGTCTGATTGATTCAAGATGAGCTACTGGGGCAAAAGTTTCATCGTAATCAATCTCTTCTATTTGAGTGTACCCTTATACAACCAGTCTTGCCTTGTTTCGAATAATATTACCAAGTTCATAAGACTTATTTTTGAAAATCCACTTAGTTCCTATAATGTGTTTATCTTTAGGTCTAGGAACAAGATACTAAACATCATTTCTCATAAATTGGTTAAGTTCTTCTTGTATAACAATATCCAGTTTTCGTCAGAAAGTGCTTCTTTTACATTAGTCGGTTCAATTTGGAATGTAAAGCACACGTAGTTACATAAGTCTTCTATTTGTCTACGAGTGCGCACACCAGTGAGAGGGTTTCCAAGAATTTTAGTGGTTGGATGATCTTTGACAGTCCTTAGTTTAGAATTATTTATACTTGATGAGGTATTTGGTTTGTCAATCAAAAGTGTTTCATCATTATTTAAACTAGGGGCAGGTCTATTCAAGTGATCATCAATGACCACATTAATAGACTCTTGAATAACACCAGTCCTGTTGTTCAGTACACGATATGCGCGACTGTTTAAAGAATATCCTAAAAAGATACCTTCATCACTTTTGGTGTCAAACTTTCCCAGATTTTCACAATCACGTAAAATATAGCATTTGCTGCTAAAAACTCGAAAGTATTTGACAGTAGGCTTTTTATCGAACCACATTTCATAAGCCATTTTATTATTAGATTTACAAGTATAAATTCAATTAATAACATAATAGGCAGCATTCATGGCTTCAGCCCAATGATTTCTAGGGAGCTTCATATTATTCAACATTACATTTCTCATTCTTGAACAAATTTTTCCTCTCCACAATTCCATTTTCTTGCGGTGTTTTGGGCGTAGAAAATTCATGTGATATTCCCTGATCGCTACATAATTTCTCAAAACTATTCTTCTCGAACTCAGATCCATGATCACTATGGATCTTACAAACTTGAGATACTTTTTTTAGTTCGGATCTGTTTGAGAATCCTTTTTACTTCGTCAAGGGTTTCTAATTTATCCCTTAAGAAGGCTACCCAAGTGAATCTGGTAAAATCATCCACGATTACCAGTATTTATTTTTTGCCACCTCGACTCTCAGTCCTGGTAGGTCCTACAAGGTTCGTGTGGAGAAGTTCGAACGGTTTTGATGTGGCATTAGAGTTCACCTTTTTGTGAGCACTTCTAGTTTGTTTGCCAATCTGGCATTCGCCACATATTTTGTCTACTTTTTGAAGTTTAGGTAGACCTCAACCTAGGCTCGTCAGGTGGGGGAGGGCTTTGC
Source organism: Magnolia changhungtana (assembly GCA_030180095.1). Lineage (NCBI taxonomy): Eukaryota > Viridiplantae > Streptophyta > Magnoliopsida > Magnoliales > Magnoliaceae > Magnolia > Magnolia changhungtana. The sequence goes on along the minus strand of JASAUF010000426.1, from coordinate 683,292 downwards.
AGGAGTGAGGAGGGGGATCTGATTTTTACGTTCTCTCATGGCTACAACCAAGGTTCCAATAACAAGGCGGAGCTTCAGGTGGTGTTTGATGGCCTTTCCTTCTGCGCAAGCTTAGGCCTTATCAATGTCGTTGTGGAATCCGACTCAAAATTAGTTGTTGACACTCTCAATCGGGTTACGCGGACTGGCTGGAAGTGGCATCATTGGGTGGCTCGGATCACCTCCCTCACTTCCAGGGGCTCTTTCCATTTCATGTACACCCTTAGAGAAGGGAATGGGCCGGTGGATGGTCTGGCCCGTCTAAGCAGTGGGTCCCAGCTCAATAGGGTCTTCTATGTCTAGGGGGACCTCCCTCGTGAGATCCGGGGTTTAGTGCTGCTTAATAAAGTTGGCCTGGGGGCCATTAGATTGGTTGATCTTGTTTAGTTTTTTTTTCTTTACGATAGGTGGATCCTAAGGCTTTATTTTGTGCCTTCGGATCTGCCCGAAGTACAAGCCCTATATATTTTCTACTCTACTAATATGAAGTAAGCAGTTAAAATAAAAATAAAAAAAGGTAGACCTCTTATTAGTTCTTCTTTGCTCATCTGTATAGATTACGGTAGTGTACATGTCCAAGGTGTTTATGCCATAATTATGTCTCATCGGTATGGACCATGTAGCATGATTGATTAGATGAACTACCATCACTTACAATATAGCAGTTTTTAGAAGTCCTGCGACCAGTTAATATTACAGAACCCATTTTGTTTAAGATTTCACAACTTTATTAGAAAATTTCACACTATGATTGTTATCCCATATTTGAGATATGCTTAACAGGTTGTGTTTTAGCCCCTCAACATATAAAACATTCTTAAATAAGGGAAGGTTATAGAGTTGAACCGTACCTTGGCCAATAATCTTGCAGCTACTACCATCACCAAATGTGATTGACCCATCAGTCATAACTTTAAGATCGGTGAATAAAGCCTTGTCACCTGTCATATGCCTTGAGCATCCACTGTCTATGTACCACTTCGAATGGCTTCAAGCTTTGAAAGCAGTGTGGGCTACTAAGAAGGTGACTTTAGGAATCCATTTCATAATTGTTTTGGGTTTATGAGTATAGTTGGTGTTCTTATGTTTGTAGTTGTTGTAGGACTGACCCACTTACTTAGATTTTAAGAGCTCCTTAAGTAGATCGACTATTTTCTCAGCTAAAGGATTTTGGTTTTGATTTTTGTAGTTGATATGGTTACCTTTAGTTTTGAAAGATTGAAATGTTTTATCATTTTTAGAAAACTTTTGATTAGAAATTTTTTCTTTTGAGTTAGAGAATTCTCCTTTTACAAACTTAGGAGAGGTATTCTTCTGTTTAGGAGGAATATTTTTATCATAGCTCGAACCGGATTGGTCGCCACATTTTCTTGATCCTGATAAAAGTTTTTATAATTTTGGATCACCTTGGGCATACCTCCATGTATCCTTTAAACTTAAAATAGAAGAGTTTTCAAGCTTAAGTTTATCATTTTGAGATTTAAGTTTTTCAATCAGGGAGGTATTGAATTCTAAATCACATTTAGTCTTTTCAAAAAAAATCTGAAATATGTGATTTTTCTAAAACAAGAGACTCAAAATTTTCTTTAATCTTTGAAAATTTTTCTTTTTGAAGTTTTAGTTTTACCGCAATCATACAACTTTTGTTGTATAGGGCATTGTAAGCATCTTGAAGATCTTCTTCATTTTCATGATCACTATTCATATTTTCTTCACTAGTAGAATCATCGTGATCTGAAAAAGTGAACTTGGCTAAAGTCATAAGGGCTTTGACTTCATTGCCCAACTCGGTTTCAGAATCTTCTGATTCAGAAGAGGCTTCAAAATCAGAGGATTCATCCCAAGTAGCCAACATACCCTTCTTTTTGGGTTTGTCCTTTTTAGGACACTTGTTTGCTAAATGCCCATATTCTTGACAGTTGTAACATTGACTATCTTTCAAAGATTTTCAAGTTTTAGATTTAGGTTTAGATCTTTTCTTATCATTTGATTTTTTAAAATCAACCCTTTTTACTTTTGAAAATCTTATAAAACTTTTTCGCTAAAAGGGCCATATCGTCTTCAGAATTTTCTAAATCAGAGTTTTAGAAGATTTAAGAGTGATAGATTTACCTTTATGAGCTTTAAAAGTAAAATCGTAGGTTTGTAAAGACCAAACTAGTTCTTTTACCCTCACATTGTCTGTATCACAAAGTTCTTGGATCGCGGTTACCTTAGAATTGAACCATTCAGGAAGTAAGCATAGTATCTTTGCACATACTTTACTTTCTGTGATTTTATCGCCAAGACCCCACATAGAGTTTACAATGTCATTTAATCTTGTATAAAAGTCCATAAACATTTCATTTTCCTCCATATGAATTTGTTCAAATTTGGTTGTGAGGAGTTGGACTTTAGATTTTTTTATAATTAAAGTACTCTCGTGTGTCATTTCTAATATATCCTAAGCTTGCTTTGCAGTATCACAGGATATGATTCTTTTGAACTCATCCGGTGATAATGGGCAAGTGATTGCATTTAGTGCTTTTGCATTGGCACTACTCTCAATTTTCTAAAAAGTGGCCAATGAGAAATATAGTGTTACTCTCATTGATTTTGAACCATCAACACCAGTCACTTCAGTGGTAAGTGGGTTCCATTCAGTCACTGTAGCAAGCCACACACTTTCATCCATATCTTTAAGGAAAATCCTCATCCTGACTTTCCAATAGGCATAGTTGGAGCCATCAACGGGTGGAGGCCTAGTGACTGAAAGCTATCAAAATTTAACATCTTATATATAGCTTAGATCGTTAGCTCAGGAAATGAATCCAAGAATAAAGAATAGAAAAACGAGCTATTAGGCTCGATACCACTTGAAAAGGCCTAGCTAAAAGTCCTAGAGGGAGGGGGGGTGAATAGGACTATGTGAAAAGGCCAAGCTATATGTCCTAGAGGGGGGGGGGGGGGTGAATAGGACTATGCCAAATTTAAAAACAAATCAATGAACTAAAATAAATCAATACCCTTACAATAATGAATCAATTCACAATGCTAAATATAAATCACCTTGATAAATAATTATTGAGAGATTGATACAAATTCAGTTCTAAGGACAACCTTACACCATAATAAACAAGGGCTTATGGTAGGACAACCTTATTTCTAGAACTTCTTTTGAATCAAGAACTCAATGTTAATATAAGTAAATGAAATAGCAAGGAATTGAAAATAAATGCGTATAAAGATCTAAATTATTACAACAATTCCCACACTTGCTTGAAAATGTAAATAGTTACAACATTCTCATCCACTTGTACATTCCACACAATCGAATGATAAAAGATATGAAAAAATAAGCAAGCATTCAATCCACAAGACAAAGAGTTATAGTGGTTCGCCTGTGTGTACACCAACTGTTTTACAACAGCCACACAGAATGCTACTCCACTCCTAATATCCTCACACAGGGGATATTAGCGTTCACTATCAAATAGGTTTTCACAGGTTCACCAAAAACCTTTACAATTGTGTCTTTTTCACTTGGGCTTACACAATTCAAAAACCCCTTTTTCTGAGTTTTCTGGTTTTCCTCAGACAACCAATACAATGAGATTTTTCTGGCTCAACCTCAAACAAAACCAAAAATAAATGAATTTTACAGAATTGTAAAATACCTGGATTTCTCCTTTAGCAGCCCGGTAGAACCAATCGGAGTAGATGATTGAATATCAAAGTTCAATTTCCAATACTCACGTTCATAGGGTTCTAACTTCTAATAGATTTTAGATTTTGACTTTTTGGGCGTAGCTATATTTGATTTTGATTCCAAGAAGAAGGAATAATATAATTCCTCTTTTCAAATAAGATTGGAATAGAGAAACAAAATCAAATTAAATAAGCTAGCAAAAAGGAATATTAAATAAGCACAATTTAGCTTAAAATAAACACAGACTTATCTCAGAGTGATTACTTGAAAATTTCTTGAATGGAATGGAGTTCCTGGATGTAAAACTTCAATTTCGTGTTCAATTTATAGAAGAAAAAATTGTTCCTACGACTGGTCTTAGAAACCTAGGACTCAGTCGTAGCTCTAACATTTTTGAAAAATTGAGCGCGATCTTTGAAAGCCGTTCCACGACTGGTCGTGTGTACCCTACGACTGGTCGTGGGACACCTACGACTGGTCGTGGGTCACCTACGACTGGTCGTAGGACCATGAAATAGGTTGCTGGATTTTCAGTCGTAGCTCCACGACTGATCGTGGACGAGTCGAAGCCATCCTACGACCGGTCGAAGGACCTCCAGGACTGGTCGTGGGCGTTCCAAAAATCCGAAAAATCTTCAACTAATTAGGACTGGTCGTGGAATTTCTTGGACTAGTCGAACCAATGCTAGGACTGATCGAACAAGAGCTAGGAATGGTCTTGGAACAGTACCAAGCTTATGTAAAATAAACATTTGATTTATGTATCCAAAATGACCTACTTAAAGGGTCAACCTAAGGTCATTCAAACTCGAAATATGTCGTATGGACATTGAACTTCAACCATTCAACGAATGTAGATTGTTTGAACCAATATCGTGCTTGAAATCTTGAACAATATCAGGCTTGAAGTCTTGAACAATATCGGCTTGAAGTCTTGAACAATATCAGGCTTGAACCTTTAACTTCGACATCTTGAGCTTTGACATCTTGAGCTTCAACTTGTAGCTTTTTGAACTTTAACATCTTGAGCTTCAACTTGTAGCTTTTTGAAGTATTTAAGCAGTGTCTTAATAAAAATCATCATACCAGCACAAGACACCGATAGATGTTTTGACACATCAAAATTTGACAACCAAAGGAGTATGAGACCATAACCCTTACAATCTCCCCCTTTGTCAAATTTGTGACAAAACACCAATAATATTTCCAAGAGACATAAGAGGTGAGAAACATGCACAGATATATAGACATGATAAGCAATAATCATTTTCCCATAACTCCCCCTGAGTAATAGGACTCCCCCTGAGTAATAGCACAACAAAATTAATAACATTCAATAACATTCACCAAACTTCTCCCCCTTTTTGACACAAAATGACAAAGGAAGAAAAACAGTAAATGTGCATAACCAATTAGGAGTTGAAGCAAAAAAAAATAATCCATAACCAACAAAAAAAAAGGTTTTGAGATGCAAGCAAATATCAGTAAATATTACAGACCAAAAAAATTCAATGAGAACCGTAAAGAGGGTCTTTGGATTAGATGGATCAATTTTGTGTAATCCCTTAGCAATTACCTCATATATTTACGCATATAAGAAAATTGTGTGCCTTGAGTAACACGAATTTGAGCCACCTGCTCTTGAAGAGAATTCAATCTTTCATCAAAATCAGAAGGCTGAAAATCAGGATCATCACCGAAGTCGACTCAAGTTCTTCAAACAAGTCATCCATATTCACGTCTTCAGAAGATCACTAGCTTCAAGATTACTCCTCGCTTCACCACCACCAAGCTACTAACATCCACTTGGCCTCTAGCCAAATCTAAAGTCATCTTATTAAGATTGGAATTATTAAAAGGAGATGATGGATGGGTTTTTCTCTAGTAGGCATAGCTATGAGCATATGATTTGCTAACATAGTCGAGAAATAACCAAAGGGTATATCACTATGTCCAGGATGGTGACGCTGACAGAATAATGGAATGACAGATTAAAGAAGGAGGCATATTTTAGCACCAGAGACAACGTAATGCAAAACACGAACCATAAAAGCGTGAGTTCGGTTTTGTTACCGAACGTGGATAAAGATTTGAAATGAATATCTTATGAAGTACTGTGTCCAGGTAACAAATACCTTGAGGGAAGTACATGACCTTTATGAGTCCAATGAACATCCATATTACATAAATCTCTAGTAAGCATTCGTCGTTCGATTCTCGAGAGACTATCATGTAAAATATTAATTGGAATGCTTTCATCATTGATAGGTATTTCCATAATATCTCGCAATCAAATGTCGATCTACAACAACAAACCTTCTTGAGTATCAACTTTAAAAGTTAAATTCTCAAGAGAAAAATCACAGATATACATGCAAACATGGATTGGGCAATGGACTGTATGCGCCCACCCCAATGTAAGATGTTATCCCATCCCACAGATTCCAACAAAGAAGGAATACCAAAAGAAGCAATGTGATTGACATTTACATGACGTTCAACAATTACATTACGCATACGCAAATCTCGAGCATCAAGTAGGATCATTTTCAGGAGAACGAAGATGACGTTGAACAATAGAAGTTGATCTAGAAGAAGATGGACCTCGAGTAGTTTTCTTTTTACCTCTAGCATCCATTTTCAAAGAAAGATTTCAAGGAAACAACAAGATGCAAGATAGAAGAAATGAGATATAGATAGAACAGATTTTTCAAGAGAAAACCCCAAATCCTGCAATCAATGATCAAATAGATTCCACAAACATGAGTTTTGAAGCACTAATAGTAAGAATCTACAAGAAAAATGTAAAAGAATCACTAACCTTGAAGAACAATGAAGATGGGTTGGGGCAGCCGTAGCTAGGACGGTTGGAAAGAAATGAAGAAATGAAGAAGAAGACTAAAATCCCCAATTTTAAGTGAAATCCCGTGATTTACGACAGGTCGTGTACGTGTTCGACCGGTCGTGGCACGACCGGTCGTGTATTCTCACGACAGGTCGAGTATGACAAAAATTTGCAATTTTTTTTTTTTTTAAATAATTTCAAGTCTAAGCAAATAAAACATCAAACTTATGATACACAAAATCATGCAAACTCAATTTAAATTGCACATACCGAGATCAAATTTTAATTTATTAAACCGGCTTTTGTCGAGCGGTTTAGTGAAAATGTCCGCAAGTTGAATCTCGGTTGGAATGTAATCCAAATTTATTAATTTTTCTTCCACTAATTCACGAATGTAATGAAATCTAATGTCAATATGCTTAGTACGTGAATGCCGAATGATTTTTAGAGATATTTATTGCCTTTGAATTATCACAAAATAAAATCATAGAATCTTGAGTAATTCCATAATCGCTAACATTCGTTTCATCCAAACAAGTTGAGTACATGCATTTCAAGAAGAATGTATTCACCTCAAATGATTGACAATGATATAGAACTTTGCTTCTTGCTAAACCAAGAAACAAGACAATTTCCAATGTAGAAACAACCACCACTCGGTTGATTTCCTATCATCAATGTTTCCAGCCACAAGATCTGCGTACCCAGCTAATTGAACATTAGTCTCATGTGGATACCAGAGACCAAATTTAGTAGAACTTGCAACATAACGCATAATCCGCTTAACAACAGTTAAGTGAGATTCTTTAGGATTTGATTGATAACGAGCACAAATACCAACACTCAAAGCAATATCTGGTCTACTAGCAGTTAGATAAAGTAAACTACCAATCAAACTCCGATACAATTTAGGATCCACATCATTACCTGTAGAGTCTTTTGAGAGTCTTACAGTTGTACTCATTGGAGTATCAAAATTTTTACCTTTCTCAAATCCAAATTTTTTAATTAAACTCGAGCATATTTGGTTTGAGAAATAAAAATTCCATCAAAGTTGTTGTTTTATTTGCAATCCTAGAAATAGTTTAATTCTCCAACCATGCTCATTTCGAATTTAGACTTCATCAAATCGCAAACTCAACAATCATGTTAGTACAGTTGATCCATAAATAATATCGTCAACATATATTTGAACCATTAGAATATCATCGTTATGTTTCTTAACAAAGAGTGTCTTATCAACACACCCCATCTGAAAATTATGACTCAAAAAACTTAGTCAGTTTTTCACCATGCTCTGGGAGCTTGTTTCACACCATAGAGAGCTTTCTTAAGACGATACACATGATCAAGAAATTTAGGATCTTCAAACCACGTAGGTTGTTCAACATATACCTCTTCATGTAAATCACCATTCAGAAAGGCACTCTTTACATCCATTTGATAAATTTTAATTTTCTTAAAACATGCTATGGAGATAAAAAGTCGATTGACTCAAGACGAGCTACTGTGGGCAAATGTTTCATTATAGTCAATTCCTTCAATTTGTGTATATCCCTCGTACAACTAGTCTTACTTTATTTCGAATAATATTTCCAAGCTCATCGATTTGTTTTTGAAAATCCATTTTGTTCCAATAATATGTTTATCTTTAGGTCTAGGAACAAGTTGCCGACATCATTTCGACAACCGATTAAGTTCTTCTTGCATCGCAAGAATCCAATTTTCATCGAAAAGTGCTTCTTTTACGTTACCGGTTCAATCTAGGATGTAAAGCATACGTAGTTACATATGTCCTCTAATTGTCTACGAGTGCGCACACCAAAGGTGAGAGGGTTTTCAAGTATTTGAGAGGTTGGATGATCTTTAACAGATCCTTAATTCAGATTAGTTTCACTTGATGAAGTTTCTTGTTTTTCAAGTATAAGAACTTCATCATTATCTAAACTAGGGACAGGTGTCTTCAAAAGATCGTCAATCACAACATTTATTGACTCTTGAATCACACCGGTCCTGTTGTTCAGAACACGATAAGCACGACTGTTTAAAGAATAACCTAAAAAGATCCCTTCATCACTTTTAGTGTCGAATTTTCCCAAATTTTCACGGTCACGCAAAAATATAGCACTTGCTGCCAAAAATTCGAAAATATTTGACAGAAGGCTTTTTCTCAAACCACATTTCATAAGCCGTTTTATTATTAGATTTACAAATATAAACACGGTTAATAATGTAGCAGGCTGTATTCACCGCTTCAAATTTGTAGATTCTAGGGAGCTTCATGCTATTTAACATAACATTTCCCATTTCTTGAAGCACTCTATTCTTCCTCTCGACAATTCCATTTTGTTGAGGAGTTTTAGGTGCAGAGAATTCATGCGATATTCCCTGATCGCTACAAAATTTCTCAAAACCGCTATTTTCGAATTCGGAACCATGATCACTACGGATCTTGCTGACTTGAGAACATTTTTCAGTTTGAATCCGTTTTATAATCTTTTTCACTTCATCAAGGGTTTCTGATTTATCTCTCAAGAATGAAACCCAAGTGTATCTTGTATAATCATCTACAATAACTAAGATGTACTTTTTGCCACCTCGACTTTCCGTTCTTGTTGGTCCTATAAGATCCATATGAAGAAGTTCGAGTGGTCTTGTGGAGATATTGGAGTTCACCTTTTTGTGAGAGCTCCTAGTTTGTTTACCATACTGGCATTCACCACAGATCTTGTCTACTTTTTGCATTTTCGGTAGACCTTTTATTAGTTCACTTTTGCTCAATCTGTATAAATTTCGGTAGTGTACATGTCCAAGGCGTTTATGCCATAAATCTGTCTCATTGGTATGGACCATGTAGCACGTTTGATTAGATGAGCTACCATTGCTTACTATATAGCAGTTTTCAGAAGTTCTGCGACCAGTTAATATTACAGAACCCTTTTCATTTGTAATTTCACAACCTTGATTAGAAAATTTAACATTATGGTTGTTATCGCATATTTGAGATATGCTCAACAAGTTGTGTTTTAAACCCTCAACATATAACACATTTTTAAATAAGGGAAGGTTATAGAGTTGGACCGTACCTTTGCCAATTATCTTGCAGTTGCTACCATCACCAAATGTGACTGACCCATCAGTCATATCTTTAAGATCGGTGAATAGAGCTTTGTCGCCTGTCATATGTCTGGAGCATCCACTGTCTAGGTACCATTTTGAATGGCTTGTAGCTTTGAAAGCAGTGTGAGCAACCAAACAAGTAACCTTGGGAACCCATTTCAGTACTGTTTTGGGTTTAGGAGAATAATTGGTCTTCTTTTGTTTATAGTTATTAGAGTGACCTACTGAGTTAGATTTTAATAGCTCCTTAAGTAAATCAACAATTTTTTCAGCTAGCGGGTTTCGAATCTGATTTTTGAAATTTATATAGCTGCTTTTGTGTTTTTGAAAGGTTTTTGTATTTTTTGAAAAAACTTGATTAGTACCTTTTCCTTTTGAGTTAGAAGTCTCTCCTTTCACAAAAATGGAAGGAGCATTCTTCTGTTTAGGAGATGTGTTTTTATCAAAGCCCAACCCGGATCGATCACCACATTTTCTTGATCCGGATAATAATTTCTCTAATTTTGGATCACCCTGGGCATATCTCCATGTGTCCTTCAAACTCAGAAGAGAGGATACTTCATTTTTAAGTTTCTCATTTTCAGATTTCAAATTTTCAATTAGAGAGGTTTTGTATTCTAAATCACACTTTGATTTTTCAAAACAATCAAATTTGAGATTTTTCTAAAACAAGGGTTTCAAAACATTCTTTAAGTTTAAAGAACTTTTCTTTTTGAAGTTTAAGTTTGACATGACAATTTTACAACTTTCCTTATATAAGGCATTGTAAGCATCTTGAAGATCTTCATCATTTTCATGATCACTATCCAAATTTTCTTCACTTGTTGAATCATCGTGATCTGAAAAGGTAAACTTGGCTAGAGTCATAAGGGCCTTAAGTTCATCTTTGCCTGACTCGGTTTCAATTTTCTGATTCGAAAGAGGCTTGAGAATCGGATGATTCATCCCAAGTAGCCAACATACCCTTCCTTTTGGATCTGTCCTTTTAGGACATTTGTTTGCTAAATGCCCATATTCTTGACGGTTGTAACATTGACTATCTTTCAATGATTTCCAAGTTTTAGACTTAGGTTTAGAACGTTTCTTTTCATTTGCCTTTTGAAAGTCGACTCTTTTCTTACTTTTGAAAATCTTATAAAACTTTTTCGCCAAAAGGGCCATATCATCTTCAGACTTTTCTGAATCTGAATTTTCTTGAGTAATACTTTTAGATGACTTTAAAGCAATAGACTTACCTTTAGGAGCTTTAAAACTTAATTCATAGGTTTGCAAAGAACCAACTAATTCTTCTACCTTCATATTGTCCGTATCACGAAGTTCCTGGATTGCGGTTACCTTTGAATTGAACCGTTCAGGAAGAGAGCGTAGTATTTTTGCACACACTTTACTTTCTGAGATTTTTTCGCCAAGACCCCACATAGAGTTTACAATGTCATTCAATCTAGTGTAAAAGTCCATAAACATTTCATTTTCCTCCATATGAATTTCTTCAAATTTAGTTGTGAGGAGTTGGACTTTAGATTTCTTGACAATTGATGTACCTTCGTGTGTCATTTCTAAAATATCCCAGGCTTGCTTTGCAGTATCACAGGATATGATTCTTTTGAACTCATCCGGTGATAGTGCGCAAGTGATTGCATTTAGTGCTTTAGCATTAGCACTACTCTCATTTTTCTGAAGTGTGGTCCATTGGAAATATGGTGTAATTTTCATAGATTTTGAACCATCAACACCAAGCTACTTCCATGGTAGGAGGATTCCATTCAGTCACGTGGCTAGCCACACACTTTCATCCATTGATCCGAGGAAGATTCTCATTCGCTTTCCAATAGGCATAGTTGGAGCCATCAAAAGGTGGAGGCCTAGTAATCGAAAGGCTATCAAAATTTGACATCTTTTTATATAGCTTAGATCGTTAGCTCAGAATTAAATCCAAATAAAAAGCAACAAAAATGAGCTATTAGGCTCGATACCACTTGAAAAGGCCTAGCTAAAAGTCCTAGAGGGGGGGGGGGGGGGTGAATAGGACTATGTGAAAAGGCCAAGCTATATGTCCTAGAGGGGGGGGGGGGGGGGTGAATAGGACTATGCCAAATTTAAAAACAAATCAATGGCGAACTAAAATAAATCAATACCCTTACAATAATGAATCAATTCACAATGCTAAATATAAATCACCTTGATAAATAATTATTGAGAGATTGATACAAATTCATTCTAAGGACAACCTTACACCATAATAAACAAGGGCTTATGGTAGGACAACCTTATTTCTAGAACTTCTTTTGAATCAAGAACTCAATGTTAATATAAGTAAATGAAATAGCAAGGAATTGAAAATAAATGCGTAAAGATCTAAATTATTACAACAATTCCCACACTTGCTTGAAAATGTAAATAGTTACAACATTCTCATCCACTTGTACATTCCACACAATCGAATGATAAAAGATATGAAAAAATAAGCAAGCATTCAATCCACAAGACAAAGAGTTATAGTGGTTACTTTGTGTGTACACCAAGCTTGTTTTACAACAACCACACAGAATGCTACTCCACTCTAATATCCTCACACAGGGGATATTAGCGTTCACTATCAAATAGGTTTTCACAGGTTCACCAAAAACCTTTGCAATTGTGTCTTTTTCTCACTTGGGCTTACACAATTCAAAAACCCCTTTTTCTGAGTTTTCTGGTTTTCCTCAGACAACCAATACAATGAGATTTTTTTGGCTCAACCTCAAACAAAACCAAAAATAAATGAATTTTACAGAATTGTAAAATACCTGGATTTCTCCTTTAGCAGCCCGGTAGAACCAATCGGAGTAGATGATTGAATATCAAAGTTCAATTTCCAATACTCACGTTCATAGGGTTCTAACTTCTAATAGATTTTAGATTTTGACTTGTTGGGCGTAGCTATATTTGATTTTAATTCCAAGAAGAAGGAATAATATAATTCCTCTTTTCAAATAAGATTGGAATAGAGAAACAAAATCAAATTAAATAAGCTAGCAAAAAGGAATATTAAATAAGCACAATTTAGCTTAAAATAAACACAGACTTATCTCAGAGTGATTACTTGAAAATTTCTTGAATGGAATGGAGTTCCGGATGTAAAAACTCTGAATTTCGTGTTCAATTTATAGAAGAAAAAATTGTTCCTACGACTGGTCTTAGAAACCTAGGACTGGTCGTAACTCTAACAGATTTTTGAAAAATTGAGCGCGATCTTTGAAAGCCGTTCCACGACTGGTCATGTGTACCCTACGACTGGTCGTGGGACACCTACGACTGGTCGTGGGTCACCTACGACTGGTCGTAGGACCATGAAATAGGTTGCTGGATTTTCAGTCGTAGCTCCACGACTGATCGTGGACGAGTCGAAGCCATCCTACGACCGGTCGAAGGACCTCCGGGACTGGTCGTGGGCGTTCCAAAAAAATCCGAAAAATCTTCAACTAATTAGGACTGGTCGTGGAATTTCTTGGACTAGTCGAACCAATGCTAGGACTGATCGAACAAGAGCTAGGACTGGTCTTGGAACAGACCAAGCTTATGTAAAATAAACATTTGATTTATGTATCCAAAATGACCTACTTAAAGGGTCAACCTAAGGTCATTCAAACCTGAAATATGTCGTATGGACATTGAACTTCAACCATTCAACGAATGTAGATTGTTTGAACCAATATCAGCTTGAAATCTTGAACAATATCAAGCTTGAAGTCTTGAACAATATCAGGCTTGAACCTTTAACTTCGACATCTTGAGCTTTGACATCTTGAGCTTCAACTTGTAGCTTTTTGAACTTTAACATCTTGAGCTTCAACTTGTAGCTTTTTGAAGTATTTAAGCAGTGTCTTAATAAAAATCATCATACCAGCACAAGACACAGATAGATGTTTTGACACATCAAAATTTGACAACCAAAGGAGTATGAGACCATAACCCTTACACTATGCCAAATTTAAATTTTAATAGACGAATAAAATAATGAGATAACCAAGAAAAGAAAAGATAATAATCCACAATACAAAATGTAAATCAATCTCAAATACTAATTGTTCTAAGGACAACCTTTCACCATAAAATCCAAGGGTTTATGGCAAGGACAACATTACTAGAACAGAAAAAAAATTAAAACACAAACTGTAATGGAATAAAGGAAATAGCAAGAATTGAAATTCTAAACTATTACAACATTCACCATTGTGCTTGAAATGTAAAACATTTCAACATTCACATTCATATATACATCCCACAAATCTAAATGATCAAAGATAGAAAATATAAATTACACATCCACAAAACACAAAGAGTTATAGTGGTTCGCCCGTGTGTACACCAACTGTTAAAAAACAGCCACACAAATTGCTACTCCACTCCTAATATCCTCACACAGGGGATATCAGCGTTCACTATCAAAATAGGTTTTCACAGGTTCACCCAAAACCTTCACAATTGTGTCTTTTAGAAAAGGGCTTACACAATTCAAAAACCCCACTTCTGAGTTTTCTAACTCTCCTCAGATAACCAACATAATGAGATTTTTCTGGCTTAATCTCAAACAAAACCAAAATGGAAATTTACATAAATGTAAAATACCTGAATTTCTCCTTTTGTAGCAGCCCGGAAGAACCAATCGGAGTAGTAGTTCGAATATAGAAGTTCCATTGTCCAATACTTACTTTGATATGGTTCTAAGTTTTAATTGATTTTAAATTAAACCAGTTGGGCTAGCTATATTTGATTTTGATTCCAAGAAGAAGGAATACATCAATTCCTCTTTTCAAATAAGATTGGAATACATAAACAAAATCAAATAAATAAAGCTAACAAAAGAAAATATTAAATATGCACAGAGTAGCTTAAATAACACAAACTTATCTTAAAGTGATGCCTTGATTTTACTTGAATTCCATTTTTAAAAAACTCTAAAATTCGTGTTGTATTTATAGTTGTAGAAATCGCATCTTCGACTGGTAGTGTGGCCACCACGACTGGTCGTAGGTCAAACTACATTTTGAAATTTTAACCGAGATCGGAGAAAATCGTTCTACGACTGGTCATAGGATGTCCATGACTGTTCGTAACCATCCCACGACTGGTCGTGAGAAACCAAGAATGGTTCCTGGAGTTTGAGTCGTAGTAGCAGGACTGGCCGTGAACAAGTCGACACTGTTCCTACGACCGGTCGAGAAGACTCCAGGATTGGTTGAAGCTCAACTAAAAAATTCCAAAATTTTGCAACAACTTAGGACTGGTCTTGGAATTTCTTAGACTGGTCGATCCAGTTTTAGGACTAGTCGAACAGAGTTTAGGACTGGTCTTAGAACAGACCAAACACTTATAAAAATATTCTATATGAATTATGTTTTCAAAATGACCTACCCTATGGTCAAACTAAGGTCATGTAAACCTTAAACATGAAGTATGGACATTCAGTCTTCACTTCTTATCAAGATGGTTGACCTTTGAAGATTGTGAAGCTTGAGATCTCTGATGTAGCTTGAACTTGAGATCTTCTTAAGCTTGTATTCACCTTGTACTCTCGTCTTGAGTTATACTTGAGACTTAAACAAGAACTTGTCTTCTGTTGTAGCTCTTGAAATATTCAGATTATTGAAGCTTGCAGAAGTAGTCAAAGAACTTGAACTTGAAGTAAATCACCGTTCTTAGCTTGTAGCATTGATGTAGTAACTTGAACATACAAATCCATAAGCTACACTAGACATAGAATGTGTTTTTGGCACCACACTTAGATTGTGTATTTGACACCACAAAATTTGACAACCAAAGGGGCAAATAACAATTGCACTTATATCTTCTACAGATTTTAGTTCAATCATGTCTATGGTTGGCTAAACCTCTTAGCTAGGGCTAAGAGGTGAAGCTTGTAGTGTGATGGGATGTTTCTATTGCTTTGATTCATGTTTATGATGAACTTACTTTGATTCTAGTTTGATTATAAGGAGTATTTTCAATTTTTAATGGTTTGTTGTGACTCAAATTACAATGGATCTATGATAGCTTTAAGTATGTTCTTTTCATGTTTTAGGATTGTGAATCTAGGAAATCCTATTGTTCACCATTGTCCATTGGGCATGGTTGGATCATGAAATCCTCTATAACTTTCACAATTCTCTTAGATTGATTGTGGGATTCGTAATCCTGCTGTGAGCTATTGTCTCATGGGCATGGTTTTGTGATGGAATCACTTCTAGTTCTCACACCGCTCTTCCATTGAGAATTCGGTCAAAGGAAGCTCAAATTTGATTTTACTGAGATATCTTCCAATTGGATAAGATGGGACTCTGGTTCCAGTTGTGTTCGTGAATCAAGCACAGATCTCTTTGATTTCTACAAGTTGATCCTTAGAAACCCTAGTTTCCCACCTTTAGAGCCGGGCATTGGTCCGGATCGGATCAGATTGGGTATAACTCAATCTTATCCGAAATCTCTATGGCTTGATCTGAACTTGATCCGATCCGGGACACCTGACTCGAACCGATCCGATGCATGGTTGGCCTAACCCGAACCAAGTCTGACTCGGTCAGGGAAATTGAGTCGGATCAGGTTGGGTACGATTAGGATCATTTGAATTTAATTTAACTATTCATGTGGTGTGGTCCACTTTAGCCTTCAATATACCGCTTTTTTGTGCTCAATTCCTAAAATGATATGTCTAAATGGATGAACGGCTTAGATAAGACATATACATCAAGGTGGGCCCCACATGGCTCTGAAAGAACTATAGCCGTGCTTTCACCGGACATATTACAATGTTGACATGCACTGCACGAAAGTGCAGTGCCGTCCTTTTCACACTAGTCTGTGACTTGCGGTATGTAAGTTCTGTGGGTCTGATAATGGGGTATGTGTTATATCCAAACCGTCCATCCATTTAGCGAGCTCGTCTTAAGGCTTGAGATGAAAAATAAGACAGATCTAACTATCGTGTGGACAGCACGAATTGTTTAATGGTGAAAATCATTCTCTGCTACTATTTGTGGTGTGGTCCAGATGATCTTTAGATATTATTTATTTTTTAGATAATGCTCTATAATGATATTTAAAAATATATGAACGGTGTATATATAATAAATACATCACTGTGGGGGCATGTAACTTTGATATCCTTTGAACCGTTCATAGAACTCAGAGCTCGAGGAGCATCAATGCTCATCTTCGCACGACACGTACTTATAGCAGCTGGAGTGGATGTCAAACATCATGGTGGGCACATAGAGAGGAAAACGGACTAGTTACTCCCCTTAACATGGTCTGTGCTATTGGACCCCACCATGACGTATGTGTTTCATCCATGCCATCCATATATTTTTATAGATCATTTTACTGTATGAGTCCAAAAATGAGGTATATCCAAATCTCAAGTGGATCACATTACAGGAAACAATGTTGAATAAGAGTTGACCATTAAAAACATTTTGAGGGCCATAAAAGTTTTGGATCAAGCTGATCTTTGGTTTTTCTCTCCATCTAGGACTATATGACCTAATCAACAGATTAAATGTCAAATAAACAGTATAATAGGCCTTAGGAGGATTTTAATGGTGGATATCCAACCGCTATTGTTTTCATGTGGTGCAGTGAGATTTATATTCCTCTCATTTTTTGTACTGAGACATAACATGAACTTAAAAAATGGATGAACGGAATGAACGAAACACATACAGCATGATGGGTCCCACAGAGCACTGACTACCAACTACGTAGCTGGTGGTAGGAGGAGTGGCCAATCTGTTTCCCACAGGGAGCAGGGAACTAACCAGTTGCTTTCTGTCCACCTAATCAAATTCAATACTCTTATTCTGCTTGCATGCTCCTGGCCGTTTGGAAGCGAGCCAAGCTAATTCATATCTGGTTATGAAGCCACCTCCACACCAGCAGTAATGGAATAATCATCATGTTCAACAAATCCTTCTCCTCTTTTCCCATGCAACATGTATAGAAGCTACGTCCCACAAATGGTGTCAGCAAATGCATGTGGTTTATTCACTCTAGATCGGGTCGGGTTGGGTCGGATCGGATCCAATCGGATTGGATTCCGGATCGGATCGGTTCGGGTAGGCATGGATTCGAACTCGACCCAAAAAGCTTTTGGATCTAGCCTGACCTACTCGATCCACACCGATCCAAGCCGCCGGATCAGTTCAGATAGGGTCAGATCTGGTTGGATCAGGTCATGATTGGCCAGCTTTACCCACCTTTGAATTCCTTAAGTTTTTCATTAAATCTCTCATAATTACTTTCAAATATTCCAGATTTAGATATACATCTTCTTCTAGTTCTAGTTCTAGTTGCTTTCAGAATATTCACGAGATTAGTCCCTGTGGATTCGACCTCGGTCTCACCAAGATTATTACTACATCGCGACACTACACTTGGGGTTGTGAATAGGTCCGTAATCGACCATCCAAGGGCTATTTTATGCTCAATGAGAGTAGAGACAAACATACTCTCCTATTCTTGCTCACGGTGGGAAGAAATCACCACTGAGTATGCCTCATCTTGACCTAAATAGACATATTTGAGATCAGAGGGCAAAGGTTTTAGGTCAAGTTTCGGTGCTTTGAGGCTAGACGGTAGAGGCACTACATCAGTTCGGGGGTAATTCTTCAAATTGTGGCCTCCACCGGTTAACTTCAAGTACCGGTGTAGCATCAAGCATGACATCCATCTCCCTAATCATGTCATCATCCAAATCAAGGGAGTGGGCTAAGCATGTCTCTAGAGGGTTAGAGGGTAAGGTCATCAGAGCTCTATCTTCCACGAAAGAGTCTATCATATTAATGTCGTGGGCCTCATCATCATCCTCTGCTTGTCTACTCATATTGAAAAAGATATTGAGCTCCAATGTCATATTCCCAAAAGACAAATTTATAACCTCATTCCTGCAATTGATGATAGCGTTGGATGTAGCATGGAACGAGTGGCCAAGTATGACAGGAATTTGAGTGCTAATATCTACAATGGGCTGAGTATCCAGGATAATAAAATCCACTTTATAGTAGAAATTTTCAACCTGGACCAACACATCCTCAATCACCCCCCTTGGTACACGAACTAAGTGATCAACAAGTTATAATGTGGTCTGGGTGGGTTTTAATTCACTTAGACCCAGTTGCTCGTAGACCGAGTAAGGGATCAGATTTACGCTTGCCCCCAAGTTAAGAAGTGCGTTCTCAATTTTGTGATTCCCAATTATACAAGTGATAGTTGGGCTACTAGGGTCTTTATATTTTTATAGCACATCTTGCTTAAGGATGACACTCATTTTTTCTGTCAGGAAAATTTTCTTTTTGATACTTTGCTACCTTTTGGTTGTGTATAAGTCTTTTAGAAATGTGGCATATGAAGGAATTTATTTCATAGCATCAAGCACTGGGATGTTAACTTTCACTTGTTTCAATACCTCTAGAATGTCCTGAGAGTTAGTTAGAGGTTTTGGTACAATTAGTTGCTGGGGTAATGGAGTAATCGGCTTGCTCAGAGGTTCTGGTTCTAATCCATGTGAAGTAGTGCTAGGTCTATCATCCGTGTCTTCTTCCGGGTCTTTAGACTTTTTAGTCCTTACCAGAATAGATTTATCAATTGTTTTTCTACTCCTAAGAGTGGTGATAGACTTGGCTTGCTCCATTGGGTTTGAAGAGCTTAGTTCACTAACTCTGTATTGTGGTTTAGGATTGGAGATAGGTTGACCTGGAAGGATCCCTTTCTCCATAACTGCAACATGCGAGTCTATCTTTTGTATAGCCTTAGTGAGTTCTTGTAAGGCTTGGAGAGTACTTTGTTAGATGAGCTCTTGAGTTTGTGTGGGATTTTGAACCGATTCCTCTTGAGGTTTCCCTTGATTCAAGAATTTATTAGGGATTCCTTGAGGAGTAGCGGTTTGTTCATTTTTCCAACTAAAGTTTGGATGATTTCTTCAACTTGAATTGTATGTGTCTGAAGTGAGTCCTTGAAAGGCCTTTGGTAGTTATTCACGGCATTCGATTGGTCGTTCAATATTTCTTAAAAAGCAGGTATTATGGGACAAATCTCAGTTTTATGAACATTATAAGCACAAATACTGCAGACAACTTCCTTAGCCTTATCCTTCGTAAGTTCTATAGCCTCGAGTTTCCTTGTGAGACTAGCCACTTTAGCATTTAGATCGTCTTCCTCTTTTAATAACTACATTTCTCCTTTCTCCTTAGATTGAGTAGGCTTAGAAATAGTGTTAGGCCTTGGGGAGATGTCCCATGATTGTGCGATTTCAGCAAGTCTGTCAAAGTAATCCCAAACATCATTGACATCTTTGTTCATGAATTCCCCATTGCACATCGTCTCAACGAATTGGCACATGGAAGATGTCAGTCGTTCATGGAAGAAACTTGTTATGTGTCACGTCTCAAAACCATGTTATGGGCATCAACTAATAAGATCCTGGAACCGCTCCCAACATTGGGAAAATGTTTCATCTTCCTTTTGGGTGAAGTTTATGATCGACTTTCTGATGGTGTTCGTCTTATGATATGAGAAGAATTTCTTTATGAATTCCCTCATCATGTCATTCCTTCTACCAATAGATCATGGACGTAGTGAGTGCAACCACATCTTAGTTTTTTCTTTTAAGGAGAAGGGAAAAAGTTTCAGCCTGATCGTGTCTTCAGACACATTAGGAAAGTATAAAGTGGCTATGATCTCATCAAACTCTTTCATGTGTAAATATGGACTTTCACATTCAAGTCCATGGAACTTTGGAACGAGTTGGATCACCCCTAGCTTGATATCTATATTTCCTGTATTTTCTGGAAAAAAATCATACAAGAAGGTGTGCTCACTCCCATCGGTCGTAAATAGTTTCCTAAAGTATGAGGCGGGGTGCATGATGCACCTCATTCTCATCTTGGGCTTCCTTAACTAGAGGTGAGGTTAATTTGCATGCATCACTTCTATTAAATCTGAGGATCTCAAGTGGCGTCTAGTCCTGTGATGGATAGACAACCATTCAACTAATCCTAATTCACTCAAGAGACGTAGAATATTATCATGAACCCACTTGGGAATGAAACACTCTCAGCCTTCAGGTATAGAATGTTAACCTAAAATGTAAGAATTGAGACTACAACAAATAAGAAGTAAGAGAGAGAGAGAGAGAGTTAGAACAAAGTTACCAGATAGGAGTTGTAAGGTCAAGATCCTACAAAACAGAGAACAAAATTAATCTCTAAAAACAAAGCAGAAAAATTCCTAACTTAAAAATAAAACAAAAAGTTAATCCTAATCTTAACCTAATTCTAAAACTAATTAAATTCAGAAAAATGCAATTGTAGTCCCCAACAACAGTGCTAAAAACTTGTTCACAAGCCCAAGTGTAGGGTTGCGATGTAGTAATAATCTCTGTGAGACCGAGGTCAAATCCACAAGGACTAATCTTGTACGTTTCTGAAAGTAACTAGAACTAGAACTAGAGAAAGATATAAACTATCTGAAATAAGAAAGGAATTATGAATATTGTGATTAAACTATTAATTTAAAGAAGAGAACTAGGGTGCCAAGGATACACTTGTAGCTATTGGGATGCTACCCTCGATTCAAGAGATCCAACTGAAATTAGAGTCCTATCTTATCCAATTGGAAGAAGAGATATGATCAAATCTCTGAACTTATCATTGGTCTAGCCTTAATGGAAGAGGATTGTGAAGATTTGGAAGGGATTCCATCACCCAACCATGCCTAGGAGACGATGGCAAACAACAGGATATACCAATCCCACAATCTCAAATAAGAAAAGAAGATACTCGAAGCTATCGTAGCATCTACTGTAATTTGAGTCACAATAAACCATTGAAAACTAAAAATATTCCTTAAAATCAACTAGAAATCAATGAAGTTCAACATAAACATGAATCAAAGTAAAATAAACATCCCAATCACGCTTCAATCTTCATCTCTTAGCCCTAGCTAAGATATTTAGCCAACCATAAACATGATCGAATTACGAACTCTTAAGAAAAACATAAAAACAAACTAAGGAAGAAGAAGAAAGACTCTTGGCGGTGGCTCTCCACCCTTTTTCTCCACTCCTCAAACCCTAGATGATGTTTAGGAACGTCGTAGGGACTCCTATTTATACTTGTGAAGCTCCACCTTACGCACCGACTTGAAATTTTTGCAAACTGACTTAAATTATGCAGTCCGCAGCTTTTCCACTTTATGCTTTGATCGGACTTAAGTCACCTTAGGTTGGACCGAAGTCAAATCTGAAGTTGAGTCCGAATTTGGAAAGGATTCTGTTTCAGCAGCTGCCCGATTTCGGTCAGACCGAGATGGGTTTGGTCGAACCGAACTTAACTCATCGGTCAGACCAAATTAATCTTTGGTCGAACCGAATTAACTCCTTTCAGCGCTGGAGCAATTTGTGCACTTTCAGTTGCACCAAATCCTCCCTTTGGTCGGACTGAATTAGCTTTTGAATTTCATTATTCTTCGTTAGACTATTTTGTGCACCAAACATGGGTTTGGTCGGACCGAACATGGGTTTGGTCGGATCAAAGCTGTTTGTTTTCTACTCCAGATTTTGCTATCTTCCGAATCCTTTCTTCACTTTTGTACTTGGTTTCCTTGGGTCTTTAGCACGTGAACTCTTCATTCTTGGCCTTCTAAGATCTATCATATGCCTAAGTGATTCTTGAGCATTAAATCCATGCTTTTAACATTCTTTTCAATCCAAGCTCTTAGATCTAGCTTACAACGTAAACATGTATAAAATATACCATTAAGCATTATCATGTTCTTAAAACCAAGATATAAATAGGGGAGAATATGCAATATTTGACACTCAACAAACACTGATCAATATCAATCTCTTAAGGATAGGCTGAAAGCTTCTGATAAAAACTGGATAGTTATCAATAATCAAATTGCTTTCTTGAAGAAAGAAATTGCTTTGATTGAACTTAGGGAGCAAGAAGAAGAATTGAATATAAGCAAGATTAGGGAGGAAATAGAAGTCAATGTTTGCATCGCTGATCTTGAAAAGTCCAAACTAATGAAAGATAAAGAAGTTATTGCTTCTTTAGAAAAGGAATTGGCTGATGTTCCTGATTAAGCCAAGATCATTCTTGAGGCTGAACTGATGAATGTTACAACATAAGCCCAATTGAAAGAAGATTTGTAAGGATATGTAGCAGCATTGGGGATGTCAGAAGATTTATAAAGTTTTATTCCTATCAACATAAGTAATCTTTTGACTTATAATATTCATGATGGTATGAATGAATTTCAATACTTTCGTCCAAAATATACACTTGCTTTTTATCATAATATGATGAGCATATTTCCAAAGATTTTATGAATATGATAAATGACTAAGCATGTGCTTATAAGATGTTTACTTTATCAATACTCATAATCATGCTTTAATGAGAGATGCGATTTTATCAATACTCATAATCATACTTCGGGAGTTTCAACACCCGATCAAGGGTTCAAGTATCTATAGGTGGTGAAATCCCACAATGGCATGAGTGTGTGGAGGTATGTGTGCATACATCTGTGTGTGTATGGACCAATCAAATCTTCCCATATGGAGGCCTCACAGAACTCAATAGTTCTCGACCTCACTAAATCGAAAGTGGATCAGTTGTTGCGCCACATGCCACCAACTATGTGGCGCCCAAAGACGAGCTCATAGGCTCCTCGAACCATGGAACATATGGACGATTTAAAGGGGAAGCAGATTGGCTGGTGTACCACACACCACTGACTCGGCTGGTGTGTTAATGTCACCAAGTTTTGTGGGTCCCATTATGAGGTATGACTTATATTTGTTTTAACAAGAAACAAAAGGTATTTGATTTGGGGGATTATCTTATTTAATAATAACAAATAAAGACAGAGAGAACGATCATCATTTATATTATTGATTCTAGAGTAATTTACATCCTCCTTTATCACTTGATTCTAACACAAAGTACATATAATGGAAAATACTAGAATCAAATGAATTCTATATTTATTTTGGCAGAGTTTCAAATTAAGAAGTAATCTTCCAATCATGGAAGTCATTTGCACGGAAACAATATTATTCTGATATGATCTTTGCAGGCTTACAAAACTTCAGTTCTTTATCTTGAAATGAGCTCCTCATTCCTTCACAATAATGATTTCTTCATCAGTGACTTGTTGTCCGCAGAATAGGCTTGTTGTGCGGATAACAAGTCTATCATTCCCATCTATTTTACGACCAAACTCGTTGTGTTGCATGCAACAGGTACGCCCTATACCTAGTCTTTCTTTGAAGTCTTTGAAATCTCTTTAGCTCCTGAAATCTCTAAATTTGCCAAATGAAGAGAGTTGAGGGGTAATTATAGTTTTCCGCACATGTGAATCTCCTATTCGAGCAATGAACACTTCTATTGTGTAGATATTTCCATTGTGCGGTTACTTCCATTGCATGGACACTTCTATTACGCGGTCGTGCAATGGGTCACTTATAGTTCTATTACGTGACCCATTGCGTGCCGCACAACCAAAATACTATTAATTTCCATTTCCTTCAAATTTTCCCATTTTATTAATTTTTATTCCTCAATAAATGCCCCCTTGATCCTACATTTAATCTCATTTGATGAAATGAAGGATCAACCAAAATTTGCATTCACATCCTCATTTACGTGCAACAACTACTCTCGTTACACTATTGGGTCCACGCAACGGACCTAAAGCCAGACCCTTATATAAGGTAGACTTAGATCCCATTCATTCATCTACCCTTCAGAGTAGAGTAGACCCCTTCCGTTTTTGCATGAAATCCACTTTCGCGCAACAGAATTCTCTGCGCAATGGAATCCACCGCGCAATAGAATCCTTCATACAACAGGACTCTTTGCGCAATGGAATCCTCCATGCAACAGGACCCTTCGCATGACAAATCCTCCGCGCAACAAGACCCTTCACACAATATGTAACACCCCAATTTTTAAAACTCGAGCATATGACTTGTTCTCCAAAAACCCAGGTGTTAGCCTTTAAAATTCAGTGTGAATTTGAACCGCTTATCATTAATTAGAGTTGGCAGCAAATGTTGGCGGAGTAAACAATGCATTGTATAAAAATATTCTAATCATCACAAAATTTCAAATGTAGCGCCCATACAGGACTTATACAATCCAAATACCAAAAGTTTATTAAATAAATATAGAAATCGATCATCTAATGGTGGAGCTCAATATGGATCGCATGTACCCCGTGTAGCTCATTAGCTACTTGATCTGCTCTAGTGGCCCAGTGAACAGCATCGGCTCGCTCTACACTTACATCAACTGATACGGTTTGATGATGTCAATGGCTATAGCAGTGAGGAGCACCCTCTAAGATTACACACTCTTCATTCATAATCTAGAATAGATCGCAAGTCATAAACATATATATGTATATTAAATAGCGCAATTCATAATCATGATCATATACTCAAAATTAAGCCAATCAAATAATCTCATCATTAACAAAACATAATAGCAATTGCAATGTAAGTGAATGTGTCCAGATAGCCAAATAATTAATCATACAACTTTCTATTGCACTCGAAAATCACGTTGTACGTGAACTCTGTAAGATGGCTAGAAAATCGTAAGAGAACTTGTTAAGCGATTATGGAATTGCATAAGATTCTATGGTTTTATATTGTGATAATTCCAGTGTAATTAATATATCTAAACATCCAATCCAACATTCACGAACCAAGCACATTGACATTAGATATCTCTATATTCGTGAATTAGTGGAAGAAAAGATAATTTCTTTGGAATACATTCCAACCGAGACTCAACTTGCTAACATTTTCACTAAGCCGCTCGACAGAAATAGGTTTAATAAATTGAAATTTAATCTTGGTATGTGTAATTTGAATTGATTATTCATGCATGTTTGTATTATATTGTATATATTTGTTATTTTATTTGTTTAAAATTTTAGATTTCAAGGAAAATGTATATTTTTGGCTATGTACGACCAGTCAAGTACATCCTCGACCAGTCATGGCATGACCAGTCGAGCATGTCCTCGACCAATCATGTAGCACGGGCTGGTACTTTAATTTGGGGGAAAAAAACCCATTTTTCCTCATTTATGCTTCTTCTCCAACAAGTCTTAGCTCGACCGGTCGTACCCAACTTTCTTAATCTTCAAGGTTAGTATGTTAATTCTATTTTTCTTGTAGATTCAAGCTCATATCACTTCTTTTTCATCCTTGGAGTGATTTATTTCCTGTTTCATTGAGGTTTTGGAGGTTTTCTTCTCCAAAATCTGATTTTAAGAAAGCCCACTCTACATCTTTTGCAACCTTTTGATTTCTTATATTCTTAGTTGTAAATAGATGCTAGAGGCAAAAAGAAAAGCTCTCATGCTCCTTCCTTATCTATATCGACACCTATCATAAGGCGCCACCTTCGATCACCCGAAGATGATCCCTCCTATCTACGGGATTTATGGTTTCGCAATGTGATAGTTGAACGACCTGTGCATATTGAACATATTGCTCCATTTGAGATCTTTCCTCTACTCTAAGCTATAGGATGGGATAACATTCTACATTGGGGTGGGCCGGTATACTGGTCTATTACGTAAGCTATGTTTGCATGTATTTTTTATTTTTCAATTGAAAATTTAACTTTTGTTATAGCAACTAGAGAAAGTCCATTTTAAGTAGACTGACACCTGATTTCTGGCCTAATGGACATACTTGTTAATGATGAAGGTATTCCAATTAGCTCTCTAGTTGATAAAACCATCTGAATCAGAAAAACGTACACTTACTAGAGCATTATGCAATATAGATGCATAATGGAGTCAAAATGGGAATGCGCTTGCTTCAAAGTATTTGTTACCCATATATAAGGTCCTTCAAAAAATATTTATTTCAAATCTTTATCCTCATTCTGGTAACAAAACCGAACTCATTTCTTTCATGGTTCGGATTTTGCATTCCATCATCTATAGTACATCTGTATGTCTTCCTTCTTTAATCTGTCATTCCATCACACAATTTTGTTTTCATCCTGGACACAATGATATCCCTTTTGCATATCTTATGACTGTGTTAGCCACTCATATGTTAGTAGCTATGCCTGTTGGAGAGGCTCCCATTCAACACCTTATTTTCAACAACTCCAATATCAACAAAATGAATTTGAGGTTGGCTGATGGCCAAGTTAATGAGGGTGTTGGTGGAGCTGAAGCTGTGAATGAAGAGGAGGGCGATTTACCTCTAGATGATATTAATGTGGATGATATATTTGATGAGATCGAATCCGATGATCTGCTAATGATCCCACTATCGAATCGACCTTTTCTTTGCCGAGAAGTTGCATTCCTTTTAGGAACAGGTGGCCCAGATTCGTGTAACCCAGGATTCTCAATTTGCCTGTATGCGTAAATATATGAGGTGCATTAATAAGGTTTACATCAAATTGATCCATCTATTCCTGCTCCCTCTTCAGGATCTGATTAGTTTTACTCTTGGTTTGTAATAACTTTCATGATACTTGGATTTATTTAGTCTTTTAAGTACTTGAACTTGACTTACCTTAGTTGTACTTGATTAACTTTGGTTGATTATGGTTGACCTTAACTTGCTTATAGATTTGATATTTTGTCTATCTTGATTCCTCAATACTCTTCTTTATCTTCCTTCTTTATCTACTTCCACATCTATCTCTTGCTTCCTTCCTTTGACATATTGTGACAAAAAGGGGGAGTATTTTGGCATGCTTAATATATGGTTGCATGTGGATTGTGGATGAATGGATTGTAAATGATTCTATTTTGTCAAGGGGAGTTAAGTAAGGGAGAGTATTATTGGTGGAATTGATGCATATTGATAACTGGTGCATGATTCTTTAACCAAGATTGTAACTGGTGATTCTTTTCATAACTAGTGCATGATTCTTTGTGCATATAATGCTTATGTTTATATGGAGTGTGTTTTGTCACAAATTTGACAAAGGGGGAGATTGTAAGTGCTAAGGTTCTAGCTCCTATATTGTCAAATGTGGTAGTGCCAAAACCTCTCTTGGAATTTGTCTTGTGTAGCTCATCTACATAATGAAGACTGTACATCACTCAAGAACAAAGATCTTTACTTCAAGAAATGCAAGTTTACATAGTCATGTTCGAGTACAACAACATGTGTGAGTTCAATGTTTCAAGATTCATATATCAAGTTCCAAGTCAAGATAAAGTCTTTTACTTTGAACCTCAAGCTAAAGATTCAAGATATTTCAAGATCAAGCTTCTTAAATTTATAAATTCAAGGTTCAATACATTTTAAGTTCAAGCTTCATCATGTAATGATCACAAGCTTCGTGAACTTCAAAGAACGACTATCAACCGAAGGAAAAGAAATTTCAATGTTTATACATCACTAACAAGGTATAAGTGACCCTAGATTGACCTTAGGGTAGGTTATTTTGAATACATAATTCAATTACTCATTTTATAAGTGAAAAGTTTGTTTCTCGACTAGCTTTGGACATTGTTCGACTAATCCACAAATTTCGATCATCCAAAAATTCCACGACCAGATCCTGAGACCTTTGCTTTCGGTTAGTGCGTGTGAATGCCAGTGCATGACTCGTTCTCAACCAGTCATGCAGCCACGACTCAAACTCTAGCGACTAAATCAAGCAACACATGACCAGTCGTAAACAAGTTATGACCAGTCGTGGAGGTCCCTCGACCGATCGTGAAAGGTCACTACAAGAAATCCCACCTTTAGTGACAAAAATTTTTGTCACTAAATTGGTCGCCAAAAGATCGACGCAACAGGTTTTTATCGACGAAAAATTTGAATCATCGGCAAATGTAAGCTTTTTAGAGACGAATTTTTTCGTCGCTAAAAAACCTTTTATCGACGAATTGTTTCGTCGCTAAAAAACTTTTACAAACTTTTAGTGACGAATATTTTCGTCGCTAAAAATAAATTTATACTTTTAGCGACGATAGTTTTTGTCTCTAAAAATAATTACAAAACTTTTAGCGACGAACATTTTCATCGCTAAAAAATAAATATTAAACTTTTAGTGATGATAGTTTTCGTCGCTAAAAATAATTACAAAACTTTTAACGACTAACATTTTCGTCACTAAAAGATAAATGTTAAACTTTTAGCGACGATAGTTTTCGTTGCTAAAAATAATTACAAAACTTTTAGTGATGAACAGTTCGTTGCTAAAAATAAATGTTAAACTTTTAGCGACAATAGTTTTCGTCTCTACAATAATTACAAAACTTTTAGCGATGAATATTTTCGTTGCTAAAAAATAAATGTTAAACTTCTAGTGATAATAATTTTCATTGCTAAAAATAATTACAAAACTTTTAGCGACGAACATTTTCGCCGCTAAAAAATATGTAAAAAACTTTTACCGACGAAAATTTTCGTAGGTAAAAATATTTACAAAACTTTTACCTACGAAAATTTTTGTAAGTAAAAGTCTCTTTAAAAAGAAATATTCCAACACAAAAATTCACACAAAATTCCTGATATACACCTGTTATAATATATTTCATCATATTCATCTTGATATACACCTGTTATATAATATATTTCATCATATTGACATTCACACATCTATACCCAAACTAGTAAATCCATCCAAACATAAACTACATTCATCCAAACACAAACAATCTTATCCACATCACATTCATTCACGCATAAATGCATATAAACTTAACATTATATCTATGGAGAAGCATAAAACATCCAAACCCTACAAAGTACCATACTCCTACCTAGCATTGCATATACAATAAAGCTTCATAGCTACTATGAGCAGCCACCCATTTTTCTACACACAGTCATTTCTTTTCTGCATTTGATAATCAGCATTATAATTCTAATGTTGCATGACAAAATGCAGAAAAAAAGGTGTGCATGATCTACTGAAAAGGATGGGTGTAGATGTCAATTCCCTAGAGCTTTTGTACCACAAAATGAGGGATGATCAAGAGCTGGTCCATCACAAAGTATCAGTACGTGGATTTTGAAACCTAGTTTTAGTACAGACACATCTTCCATCCAAAGTGCATAGCATCATGAGCAATCAGCCTTGAATCTTAACAGAGTGACTGCTCATGATTTTTTAGCATTGTATGAAGCTCTGGTAAGTGTCATAGACTAGTTTTGCTTATCGAAATCCCGCGCCGAGGTTTGTGGCCCAGTAATCTGCCCTGTTATCGCTCCTAACTTGAAGGGTGCAGGACACAGGAACAAGGAACAATCCTTTACTCCTCAGATCATTCTTTGGCCCATCTTAAGGGCCCTGTAATCATCATAGCCATTAGAAGTAGACCCTGATCAGATTTTTTTTATTATAATGGAGATAAAAATCGTAATTAGCAATTTATAATTGGTTAAGGTTATAAGTATAGGTTTAGGTTATATGTTAAGGTTTAGGTTTAGGTTATAAGTGTAGGTTTTGAGATTTGAGAGTAGGTTTGAGTTTAGGTTATAGGTTTAGGGATTTGAGAATACATTTAGGTTTTAGGTTTTTGTTTATGTTATAGGTTTAGGTTAAGGTTAAGATTATAGGTTTAGGTTTAGGTTATGGGTTAAGGTTTAGGTTTAAGTTATGGGTTAAGGTTTGAGTTTAGGTTATAAGTATAGGTTTTGGGATTTGAGAATAGGTTTATGTTAAGGTTATAAGTTTAGGTTAAGGTTGTAAGTATAGGTTATAAGTTTAGGTTAAGGTTTAGGTTTAGGTTATAAGTATAGGTTTTGGGAATGGGAATAGGTTTAGGTTAAGGTTATAAGTATAAGTTTAGGTTATAGGTTAAGGTTTAGGTTTAGGTTATATGTATAGCTTTTGGGATTTGAGAATAGGTTTAGTTTTAGGTTATAGGTTTAGGGATATAAGAATACATTTAGGTTTTAGGTTTAGGTTAAGGTTATAGGTTTAGGTTTAGGTTATAGGTTATAGCTTTAGGGAATTGAGAATAGGTTAAGGTTTAGGTTTAGGATATCGAGTTCGGGTTCGGGATTGGGTTTAGGTTTGGGTTTAGGTTTTAGGTTTTAGGTTATAGGTTAGGGTTTAGGTTTAGGTTTAGGTTATACGTTATAGTTTATAAGTATAGGTTTAGGTTTAAGTTATAAGTATAGGTTTTGGGAATTGAGAATAAGTTTAGGTTAAGGTTATAAGTATAGGTTTAGGTTATAGGATAAGGTTATAAGTATAGTTTTTGGGATTTGAGAATAGGTTTAGGTTAAGGTTATAAGTTTAGGTTTAGGTTATGGGTTAAGGTTTAGGTTTAGGTTATAAGTATAGGTTTTGGGATTTGAGAATAGGTTTAGGTTAAGGTTATAATTTAGGTTAAGGTTGTAAGTATAGGTTATAGGTTTAGGTTAAGGTTATAAGTATAGGTTTTGGGAATTGAGAATAGGTTTAGGTTAAGGTTATAAGTATAGGTTTAGGTTATAGGTTAAGGTTTAGGTTAGGTTTAGGGATTTGAGAATAGGTTTAGGTTTAGGGATTTAAGAATACATTTAGGTTTTAGGTTTAGGTTTAGGTTATTGGTTTAGGTTAAGGTTATAAGTATAGGTTTAGGTTATGGGTTATGGGTTATAGCTTTAAGGAATTGAGAATAGGTTAAGGTTTAGGTTTAGGAAATCGAGTTGGATTGGGTTTTTGTTTGGGTTTATGTTTTAGGTTATAGGTTATAGGTTTAGGTTTGGGTTATAGGTTAAGGTTTAGGTTTAGGTTTAGGTTATAGGTTTTAGGTTATAAGCATAGGTTTAGGTTTAGGTTAAGGTTTAGGTTTAGGTTATAAGTATACGTTTTGAGAATTGATAATAGGTTTATGTTAAGGTTATAAGTTTTGGTTTGGGCTATAAGTATAGTTTTTGGGATTTGAGAATAGGTTTAGTTTAAGGTTATAAGTTTAATTTAAGGTTGTAAGTATAGGTTATAGGTTTAGGTTAAGGTTTAGGTTTATGTTATAAGTATAGGTTTTGGGATTTGAGAATAGGTTTAGGTTAAGGTTATAAGTTTAGGTTAAGGTTATAAGTATAGGTTTAGGTTATAGGTTATGGTTTAGGTTTATGTTATATGTATTTTTTTGGTATTTGAGAATAGGTTTAGGTTAAATTTATAGGTTTAGGGATTTGAGAATACATTTAGGTTTAGGGTTAGGTTTAGGTTATAGGTCTAAACTTAGGTTATAGGTTATAGTTTTAGGGAAGCTGTGAATAGGTTAAGGTTTAGGTTCAAAAAATCGGAGTTCGGGTTTGGGATCGGGTTTAGGTTTGAGTTTAGGTTTAGGTTATAGGTTATAGGTTTAGGTTATAGGTTAAGGTTTAGGTTATAAGTTAAGGTTTAGGTTTAGGTTTAGGTTTTAGATTTTAGGTTATAAGTATAGGTTTAGGTTTAGGTTTAGGTTTAGGTTTAGTTTATAAGTATTGGTTTTGGGAATGAGAATAGGTTTAGGTTAAGGTTATATGTTTAAGTTAAGGTTTTAAGTAACAGGTTTAGGTTATAGGTTAAGGTTAAGGTTTAGGTTATAAGTATAGGTTTTGGGATTTGAGAATAGGTTTAGGTTAAGGTTATAAGTATAGGTTTAGGTTATGGGTTAAGGTTTCGGTTAAGGTTATAAGTATAGGTTTTGGGATTTGAGAATATGTATAGGTTAAGGTTATAAGTTTAGGTTAAGGTTGTAAGTATGGATTATAGGTTTAGGTTAAGGGTTAGGTTTAGGTTATAAGTATAGGTTTTGGGAATTGAGAAGAGGTTTAGGTTAAGGTTATAAGTATAGGTTTAGGTTATAGGTTAAGGTTTAGGTTTAGGTTATAAGTATAGGTTTTGGGATTTGAGAATAGGTTTAAGTTAAGGTTATAAGTTTAGATTAAGGTTGTAAGTATAGGTTTAGGTTATAGGTTAAAGTTTAGGTTTAGGTGATATGTATAGGTTTTAGGATTTGAGAATTGGTTTACGTTTATGTTATAGGTTTAGGTATTTGAGAATACATTTAGGTTTTAGGTTTAGGTTTAGGTTATAGGTTTAGGTTAAGTTTATAGGTTTAGGCTTTGGTTATAGGTTATACCTTTAGGGAATTGAGAATAAACTACAGTTTAGGTTTAGGAAATTGGGTCCGGGTTCGTGATCGGGTTTAGGTTTGAGTTTAGGTTTTAGGTTATAGGTTATAAGTTTAGGTTATAGGTTAAGGTTGGGTTATAGGTTAAGGTTTAGGTTTAGGTTTAGGTTATAGGTTCTAGGTTATAAGTAAAGGTTTTGGTTTAGGTTAAGGTTTATGTTTAGGTTATAAGTATAGGTTTTTGGAATTGAGAATTGGTTTAGGTTAAGTGATGTTTTATTTAAACCAACACGATTTAAATGATTTTTAAACTCGCAAGTATACGAATCAGATGTAGATACGGTACGTATTACGAGATCGTTCCCACGAGGACTGGACATCACAATTCAAATCTATGATTCTCTTTAACTAATCCAACAAATAATGAAACTAATTACTAAGCACAATTCAATAAAAAACAATTAAGAACAGGGAAGAAAATTTAATCAGAGAGAGAGCACTAGGACTTTCGAATCCACCCCTAATTATCCTAACCCTTGTTTTGTCTGTTGATTCACCTTGATCTAGATTGATACCACTTATACAGAGAAAGCACAATCTGTGTCCTTAATCGGGCATACAGACTGTCTAATTCCTTTAAGCAATGCCATGAACAACATATTTCATGTCCTTGGTCGGGTACATGGAATGTACATTCATTAAAGCATCCTGTTCTTCCTCTATAGGAAACTTGTTCCTGATCAGACACAAGCACCTGTAATAAGCATCTAAACAACATCCATATATATACTTTGATCAAGTTCATAGATGGAGAAGTATAGAATTTAAACAAATCAAGCCCACTTAGAGAAAAAAATAAATTAATTAATATTCAAAGTAAATCAACCAACACAAGAGCTAATCAAATTAGGGGCTTCATCTCATTTTAGTTGAGAGATTAGTGACCCATAAAATCCAAAAAAGAGATGGATAAATAAAATTCATAAAAAAAACGGAACACCAAACCAAACGATCTCCCTCTCTTCTTTTCTTCTCTTTCTTCTCTCCCAGCTCTGGATCTCGAATTCCCTAGTTAAATGCCTCTCCCACGTCCAAAACTTCCCTTTTATAGCAGCTATTCTGGATGGTGGAATCGGTGGCAGAGTCGTAGAAGGACTCGGAGTACAATTTTTTGCAACCGTGATCGGTGGGCCCCACAGAGGTGTTTTCTGAAAAATCCACCCCATCCATTGGATTCAGGATGAAATTTCAGTCAAAAATGGGTGGTTTTAAAGGTCCATTAACGTGGCCTGGACAAGAAATCTCAAAAGATCGGTTTTGAACGTCTTGGGACCGACCCTTTTGTGGCCTCTGTATCACGCACGTGTGTACGCATGGGAGTGAACTATCAGCATGATTTTGTAGTATTCATGGCCCTCTACACGATGGACGGATCAGATCCTCCGGAAGGTTGACGAGTGGGGCCCACAATAATTCGTAAAAACGGCCAGCTGCTGGGTTACGCGGACGGCGGAAACGGCGCTGACGTATTCGGTGATCCCCACAGTGATACATTTGTGAAAATCTGACCCGTTCATTGGATTCCTGGCACAATTTCGGTCAGGAATGGGTGGTTTTCATGGAGTTTTAGTGTGGTCCACTGTATAAAATCAATTCACCGTCCATCCGGTGTTTTTCGACGATCTACGTATCCTCGTATGTATGGGACCAAAATTCCACCTAAGGCGAGGGTAGCTGCGACCCGGAAATGAATGAACGGTTTAGATTGTCCATTTGGGCGATGTGTGGGGCCTGTACTGAAGAAAAGCATACGTTTTGCGGGACGCCGGACGGCGAGACGAGTTTTTGAGAAGACGGGCTCGGGTCAGCGATGGCGCTGACCATCCGGGCGGTCCGGTGTGGCGCGGCTACACGTGCGCTCCATGCACACGCCACACATACAAGGTCCACTGTGGTGTTTTTCAGAAATCTAATCCGACCATTTGTTTTATCTTGGCCTATAATGAATTAGGACCAAATTTGAGGCAAATCCAGATGCCAGGTGGGCACAGAATCATGATTCTGAGGGATGATCTGTCTGTTGGACCACTTCCCGAGATCTTCAATGTCTGAAATTTAATATGTACGGTTAATTCACAGCCCCCATCACATGTATGAAGTTTCGAGTCAATTGGATGGTGGGAACCATGTGATCTTGTAGTCTGAACCCTTTTCGGGCCCCTTTGTCGTGCTTTCCTCAGATCCCAGGCGTGTAAAATCTTCATTATTAGTTTTCTGGAGTCCATCCCGTGCTCTGGTAATTTTGGAGCACCAAATTTATGCTTTTAACATCATTTTGCTATACACGCTCCTAATTTCTTCCTGTAACGAAAATACAATTAAAATCCGATGTTAGGCCTTATCATGTACATAAAATAGGGCAATAATCGGGGTCTGATATGCAATATTTGACCCTGATCACAACCCCCAACCAGCATTTTGCTAGTCCCGAGCAAAACATGCGAAAAAAATAATTTCACGAAATAAAAGACAATTCCTGTAAATTCAAGTGACATGTGAACAGATAGCTGAGATGTGAAAATTCTAAGATTCATGATCGGTGTATGGAATTTTTCTCTTGGAATCAAGCTTACAGTAAACTTCATAATCAATTTTCAAAATATTAATCCGTTAATTAGAACAATTTTAAACATTGAGTTCCATGAGTGTATAGTGTAATCTCGACTGACAATCATTAAAAGATCCAATTGTCAACTTCATGATATCATTAGTAATTCGTGACAATCAAAACTTGAAACCAACACTTATCTCACAGTTAACTTTTCATTGTACCACCTTTGGTTTTCTTTATGAGCAATAACACAAATGAGGAGAATCAAATTCTCACCTATAGGAGCAAACCTATGGTAAAACTTGTCACCTAACTTCCCTTTTTTTTTTTCATATGTCAACTATGGAGAATCAAATCTACACCTATAGGGAGCAAACCTATGGTGAAGATTATGTGACTAACTCTTTCAATTCTTCTTTATAAGTAGCGTTAACAAATTTCTCAAGTTGGTTCCTTTCATGCCTAATGATTACCAAGTTACCATTTAATATCGAATGAAAACTTAATGTGTAAGTGAGATCGATATGTGGAAATCATGGCTCAATCAATGTTTACACCTTCTAATCATGGATTAACAATTCAAAATTGACTTGTGAAATCAAGCAGATGGCGAATCCAAGAGTCATAAATTACCCATCACGTATCTTATGATGTTAAAATCACAACTATCCTTCAAAATCACTTTGAATTCAATAGAAATTCCAGAAAAAATTTTAAAATTTTCACAAATTTTGCTCAAGACCAAGAAAATACTAATTAGGTAACCTAATCTCCCACCCCCAACCTAAAATCTACATTGTCCTCAATGTAAAAGAAATAAGCAAGCAATGCACATGGGACAACGAGAATAAAAGAGGAGTGATGGAAAGATAATACCTAGATGGAGAATCAAGAAGCTTTCTCAAAAAAAAAAAAAAATCATCGTAAAACAGGTTAGCTCAAGAGAGAAATCAACATAAGCAAATATAAAAATAAAATAAAATAAAATAAAAAATAAAAGAAAATCCTACCTATACCACTTTCGCAGGTGCTCTCGATTGTATTTAGCGCATGCAACAAGCCTTTAAACCCCTAGGTTACCCCTAGTGGGCGAGTTGTAGTCTCGTGAGGGTTTGCGATAATGTTACTCACAAACATTGAAATAACTAAGAAAAAGCAATACAAAAAGAAAGCAAAAAAACATTTGGGTTGCCTCCCGGGAGAGCGCTAAGTTTAACGTCTTGACCAGACAAGAACGGACCATGAATGAAATAATCTTTATAACCAAGGTCCGCCAAAGAAATTATCTCAATACATTGATTAACCGATCCCAGACAAGTGATGTGAGTTCCCATGAGCTGTGCTATCTGTAAGGAGGTAACTGACACTGTCGTCAAATAATTTAAGAACTTCTGCTCGCACGACTTCTTCCATATGAGGGTCACACTTCCTTTGCAGTTCACGCGACATTTCCACAGCATGATCCATGCATATCGTGGGGCATACTCCCTATATTTCCACTATCTTCCTTTCAATTGCTACCTTATATGTTTTAAGAAAATTAAGCAGCCTGCTCGCCTTTGTCTTCTCAGAGTTCGAAACTGTGCTGTCAGGAGGCGTCTCAGAGGGATGAAGAGGTTCCACTTGCGCTCTCCATTTTTCAGTCTCCAATATAGGGGTAGAGTCGAGCAATGCATTGACTTCATGGATGGGACTATCAATGTCAAAATCCATGCCCGATTGTGCTAAGCGTGTCTCGAGGATCTTCAAAAGATGTGCGGAAGGAGTCCCGCACAAGGCTCTCGATCATGTCCACTTCAAATATGTCATCCAAATCTGCGGATTGTTGTCCTGCATTAAAAACATTGAGTTTAATATTCATGTTACCAAAGGATAATTTCATAACTCCATTCCTGCAATTGATAATAACATTAGATGTGGCCAAAATGGACGACCCAAAATGACTGGGATCGACTATGAAGATTAAGACGGTGAGTATCTATGACTATGAAATCCACTGGAAAATAAAATTTATCAACTTGGATTAACATGTCTTCAATAACACCCAGGGCACCTTGACAGATCTATCGGCTAGTTGTAATGTTACTTTAGTCGGTTTCAACTCACCAAGTCCTAGCTGCTCATAAACCGAATATGGTAACAAATTGACGCCCCTAAATCAAGTAATGCCTTCCCGATCTTATGATCTCCTATTCCACAAGAAATGGTGGGAGCTCCTGGATCCCTAAATTTAGGAGGAGTATTATGTTGAATCATGGAGCTGAGCTGCTCTGCAAGGAAGACTTTCTTATGAATATTTTTCTTACGCTTTTGAGTGCATAAATCTTTCAGAAACTTAACGTAAGCAGGGACTTGTTTGATAGCATCAAGCAACGGGATGTTGACTTGCACTTTTTGAAACACATCCAAGATTTCATCAAAGTTATTTCTTTTCTTTATTGGTGCCAGACGTTGAGGAAAGGGTGCTTTGGGCACATAGGGTGGCACATTAGTGGCTCCTGGAGAGTCAGAGGGCTTTTGGACTTTGGATGCATTGGTGTGTCCCTCTGCTTCATCTTGATCTTCTGTTTTAGAATTTGATTCATCCCCAGGCATCTCTATTCTGTTATCAATCTGCTTGCCTGACCTAAGGGTAGTGATCGATTTGGCCTGTTCATGATATTGCCCTTGGTTAGAATTAGAGCCAATCTCATACTGTCCCTTTGGATTAGCCTCAGGTTGGCTAGAGAACTTGCCCTTCTCTCTCTCACTCAATGTGGCAGCTAGTTGACCCATTTGTATTTCTAGCTTGGCAATGGATTGTGCATTTGCATGTAAGCTTTACTGGTTGGCCAGTAAGGTTTGTTGGGTGTCTTTTTGGAATTGGAGAGAAGTCTGCATAAAAAGATGGAGTGTATCCTCAAGAGATGGGTTCCTTGATTGTGTAGGCAGTTGTTGATATTGCGGAATTTGTTGACTGCCAACTTGGAGGTGTGTTTGCATGGGAGGATTTCCAGATGGTCCTCCTTGATGTGGTCCTTTTGCCCAAGAAAAATTTGGATGCCTAGCCCACCCTGGGTTGTATGTGTTCGAGTAAGGATCATTCCCAGGTTTTGAAAAGTGTTCATAGCATGAACTTGTTCGAGAGAGAAGTTACGGGGATGCCCCGGATGGACAAGGCCCAGGGCGGGACTAGAACATGTGGCACATGCCTCCACTTGAGTTGTTTGTGGAGGTCCATTATTTAATACCGAGCATCAACTTTCTTCGTCAGGTTATCAAGCTTGGCGCACAGCCTACTCGCACGACTCCTATCTCATATATACCACCTTTCTTTTGCGGTTGGGGACTTCTGTCACCTCTATTTGAATAGTCCCATTGCTGGGAATTTTCGCACAAGGTTTCAAAGAAGTTCCATGCTTCGACTTCACTTTTGGTCATGAATGACCCTCCACTGGTGGCATCAACCATGCGACGGTTCTGGGGTGTCAGACCGTCATAGAAGTATTGAACTTGTTGCCACTTCTCAAAACCATGGTGAGGACATTTAAGAAGCAAGTCCTTCCATCTTTCCCAACATTCATGAAAGTGCTCGCCCTCTTTTTGTGTGAAGTTAGTAATTTCTCTACGGAGGGCATTGGTTTTGTGAACGGGGAAGAACTTGTTTAAGAACTTCTTAGACAGTTGGTCCCATGTAGTGATAAATCCAACTTTTAGAGAATTCAACCATGCTTTCGCCTTATCCTTCAAAGAAAAAGGAAACAGGCGTAGGCGGATTGAATCGTCTAAGAAGTTTTGGAACTTAAAGGTGGAGCAAATGTGTAGGAATTCTTTCACATGATGATATGGGTCCTCCTTGTCCAATCCATAAAAGGATGACAACAATTGTATAACTCCAGGTTTCAGTTCAAAGTGTGCTGCCGTAGTGGTTGGCAACACTATGCATGAAGGCGCATTAAATTGGACAGGAGTTGAATAATCTTTGAGAGCCTTAACTTTAGTTTCATTCGCCATTTCAACAAAATTATTTCTCAATCTTTCACGCAGTGTTCTTTCTATTTCGAGGATCAAACGGTGCTAGTTCTATATTCGAGAGATCTACGTCCTAGCATAAACTATGTTATTGTAATGTAAGAAAAGAAAACTAAACTAAGAAGCAACCTAAGGAAATAAAACTAGACCTAGAACTATGATATTTTAAAACAAGTTAAAACTATGTAAGCAAGAATGGGAAGAAAGAACCCTAAAAGGAGATGAATGATGTCGAGAAAATTTAAGATGTTCCTCCTTCACTTAGTAGCTTCCTTCCTCAATTCCATGTAAACAACAAAAAAAAAAAAAAAAAATTAGGTTTCCTAAAATAATGATAGAAGAATCCTAAGCAACGGTTAATTTCTAAAAATAAAATAAAAATAAAATAAAATAAAAACTTTTACCTAAGTTAGTAAAATCCTAAGACTATGAATTATGATAAGAGAGAATCCTAAATTCAATTTGGATCGAAACAGCCCCCGGCAACGGCGCCAAAAACTTGATGTTTTATTTAAACCAACACGATTTAAATGATTTTTAAACTCGCAAGTATACGAATCAGATGTAGATACGGTACGTATTACGAGATCGTTCCCACGAGGAATGGACGTCACAATTCAAATCTATGATTCTCCTTAACTAATCCAACAAATAATGAAACTAATTACTAAGCACAATTCTATGAAAAACAATTAAGAACAGGGAAGAAAATTCAATCAGAGAGAGAGCACTAGGACTTTCGAATCCACCCCTAATTATCCTAACCCTTGTTTTTTCTGTTGATTCACCTTGATCTAGATTGATACCACATATACAGAGAAAGCACAATCTGTGTCCTTAATCGGGCATACAGACTGTCTAATTCCTTTAAGCAATGCCATGAACAACATATTCCATGTCCTTGGTCGGGTACATGGAATGTACATTCATTAAAGCATCCTGTTCTTCCTCTATAGGAAACTTGTTCCTGATCAGACACAAGCACCTGTAATAAGCATCTAAACAACATCCATATATATACTTTGATCAAGTTCATAGATGGAGAAGTATAGAATTTAAACCAATCAAGCCCACTTAGAGAAAAAAACAAATTAATTAATATTCAAAGTAAATCAACCAACACAAGAGCTAATCAAATTAGGGGCTTCATCTCACCCTAGTGAGAGATTAGTGACCCATAAAATCCATAAAAAGAGATGGATAAATAAAATTCATAAAAAAAAAACACCAAACCAAACGATCTCCTCTCTTCTTTCTTCTCTTTCTTCTCTCCACAGCTCGGATCTCGAATTCCCTAGTTCCAATGCCTCTCCCACGTCCAAAACTTCCCTTTTATAGGCTTTGGATGGTGGAATCGGTGGCGAGTCGTAGAAGGACTCGGAGTACAATTTTTTGCAGCCGTGATCGGTGGGCCCCACGAGAGGTGTTTTACTGGAAAATCCACCCCGTCCATTGGATTCGGGATGAAATTTCGGTCAAAATGGGTGGTTTTGAAGGTCCATTAACGTGGCCCACAAGAAATCTCAAAAGATCGGTTTTGAACGTCATTTGGGGCGACCCTTTTGTGGCCTCTGTATCACGCACGTGTGTACGCATAGGAGTGAACTATCAGCATGGTTTTGTAGTATTCATGGCCCTCTACACGATGGATGGATCAGATCTTCCGGAAGGTTGACGAGTGGGGCCCACAATAATTCGCAAAAACGGCCAGCGGCCGGGTTACGCGGACGGCGGAAACGGCGCTGACGTGTTCGGTGATCCCCACAGTGATACATTCGTGAAAATCCCACCCATTCATTGGATTCCTGGCACAATTTTGGTCAGGAATGGGTGGTTTTCATGGAGTTTTAGTGCGGTCTACTGTATAAAATCAATTCACCGTCCATCCAGTGTTTTTCGACGATCTACGTATCCTCGTATGTATGGGACCAAAATTCCACCTAGGCGAGGGTAACTGCTGACCCAAGAAACGAATGAACGGTTTAGATTGTCCATTTGGGCGATGTGTGGGGCCCACAACCGAAGAACGCACGTCGTCTTCGCAGACGCTGGACGGCGGACGAGTTTTTGAGAAGACGGGCTCGGGTCAGCGATGGCGCTGACCATCCGGGCGGTCCGGTGTGGCGCGGCTACACGTGCGCTCCATGCACACGCCACACATACAAGGTCCACTGTGGTGTTTTTCAGAAATCTAATCCGACCATTTGTTTTATCTTGGCCTATAATGAATTAGGACCAAATTTGAGGCAAATCCAGATGCCAGGTGGGCACAGAATCATGATTCTGAGGGATGATCTGTCTGTTGGACCACTTCCCGAGATCTTCAATGTCTGAAATTTAATATGTACGGTTAATTCACAGCCCCCATCACATGTATGAAGTTTCGAGTCAATTGGATGGTGGGAACCATGTGATCTTATAGTCTGAACCCTTTTCGGGCCCCTTTGTCGTGCTTTCCTCAGATCCCAGGCGTGTAAAATCTTCATTATTAGTTTTCTGGAGTCTATCCCGTGCTCTGGTAATTTTGGAGCACCAAATTTATGCTTTTAACATCATTTTGCTATACACGCTCCTAATTTCCTCCTGTAACGAAAATACAATTAAAATCCGATGTTAGGCCTTATCATGTACAAAAAATAGGGCAATAATCGGGGTCTGATATGCAATATTTGACCCTGATCACAACCCCCAACCAGCATTTTGCTAGTCCCGAGCAAAACATGCGAAAAAATAATTTCAGAAATAAAAGACAATTCCTGTAAATTCAAGTGACATGTGAACAGATAGCTGAGATGTGAAAATTCTAAGATTCATGATCGGTGTATGGAATTTTTCTCTTGGAATCAAGCTTACAGTAAACTTCATAATCAATTTTCAAAATATTAATCCGTTAATTAGAACAATTTTAAACATTGAGTTCCATGAGTGTATAGTGTAATCTCGACTGACAATCATTAAAAGATCCAATTGTCAACTTCATGATATCATTAGTAATTCGTGACAATCAAAACTTGAAACCAACACTTATCTCACAGATTAACTTTTCATTGTACCAGCCTTTGGTTTTCTTTATGAGCAGTAACACAAATGAGGAGAATCAAATTCTCACCTATAGGGAGCAAACCTATGGTAAAAACTTGTCACCTAACTTCCCTTTTTTTTTTTCATATGTCAACTATGGAGAATCAAATCTACACCTATAGGGAGCAAACCTATGGTGAAGATTATGTGACTAACTCTTTCAATTCTTCTTTATAAACTGACGTTAACAAATTTCTCAGGCTGGTTCCTTTCATGCCTAATGATTACCAAGTTACCATTTAATATCGAACTGAAAACTTAATGTGTAAGTGAGATCTGATATGGGAAATCATGGCTCAATCAATGTTTACACCTTCTAATCATGGATTAACAATTCAAAATTGACTGTGAAATCAAGCAGATGGCCGAATCCAAGAGTCATAAATTACCCATCACGTATCTTATAATGTTAAAATCACAACTATCCTTCAAAATCACTTTGAATTCAATAGAAATTCCAGAAAAAATTTTAAAATTTTCACAAATTTTGCTCAAGACCAAGAAAATACTAATTAGGTAACCTAATCTCCCACCCCCAACCTAAAATCTACATTGTCCTCAATGTAAAAGAAATAAGCAAGCAATGCACATGGGACAACGAGAATAAAAGAGGAGTGATGGAAAGATAATACCTAGATGGAGAATCAAGAAGCTTTCTCAAAAAAAAAAAAAAATCATCGTAAAACAGGTTAGCTCAAGAGAGAAATCAACATAAGCAAATATAAAAATAAAATAAAATAAAATAAAAAATAAAAGAAAATCCTACCTATACCACTTTCGCAGGTGCCCTCGATTGTATTTAGCGCATGCAACAAGCCTTTAAACCCCTAGGTTACCCCTAGTGGACGAGTTGTAGTCTCGTGAGGGTTTGCAGTAATGTTACTCACAAACATTGAAATAACTAAGAAAAAGCAATACAAGAAAGCAAAAGGCTGGGTTGCCTCCCAGGAGCGCTAAGTTTAACGTCTTCAGCCAGACAAGAACGGACCATGAATGAAATAATCTTTATAACCAGGGTCCGCCAAAGAAATTATCTCAATACATTGATTAACCGATCCCAGACAAGTGATGTGAGTTCCCATGAGCTGTGCTATCTGTAAGGAGGTAACTGACACTGTCGTCAAATAATTTAAGAACTTCTGCTCGCACGACTTCTTCCATATGAGGGTCACACTTCCTTTGCAGTTCACGCGACATTTCCACAGCATGATCCATGCATATCGTGGGGCATACTCCCTATATTTCCACTATCTTCCTTTCAATTGCTACCTTATATGTTTTAAGAAAATTAAGCGACACGCTTCGCCTTTGTCTTCTCGAGTTCAAACCGTCTGTCTTTGTCGGAGGCGTCTCAGAGGGATGAAGAGGTTCCACTTGCGCTCTCCATTTTTCAGTCTCCAATATAGGGGTAGAGTCGAGCAATGCATTGACTTCATGGATGGGACTATCAATGTCAAAATCCATGCCCGATTGTGC
The DNA here is from genome assembly GCA_030180095.1 of Magnolia changhungtana. NCBI lineage: Eukaryota > Viridiplantae > Streptophyta > Magnoliopsida > Magnoliales > Magnoliaceae > Magnolia > Magnolia changhungtana. The sequence goes on along the minus strand of JASAUF010000426.1, from coordinate 639,321 downwards.
TAAGCAGGTCTCAAGAGGATCTTCAAAAGATGTACGGAAGGAGTCCTGCACAAGGCTCTCGATCATGTCCACTTCAAATATGTCATCCAAATCTGCGGATTGTTGTCCTGCATTAAAAACATTGAGTTTAATATTCATGTTACCAAAGGATAATTTCATAACTCCATTCCTGCAATTGATAATAACATTAGATGTGGCCAAGAATGGACGACCCAAAATGACTGGGATCTGACTATGAAGATTCTGGACAGGCTGAGTATCTATGACTATGAAATCCACTGGAAAATAAAATTTATTAACTTGGATTAACATGTCTTCAATAACACCCCAGGGCACCTTGACAGATCTATCGGCTAGTTGTAATGTTACTTTAGTCGGTTTCAACTCACCAAGTCCTAACTGCTCATAAACCGAATATGGTAACAAATTGACGCTCGCCCCTAAATCAAGTAATGCCTTCCCGATCTTATGATCTCCTATTCCGCAAGAAATGGTGGGAGCTCCTGGATCCCTAAATTTAGGAGGAGTATTATGTTGAATCATGGAGCTGAGCTGCTCTGCAAGGAAGACTTTCTTATGAACATTTTTCTTACGCTTTTGAGTGCATAAATCTTTCAGAAACTTAACGTAAGCAGGGACTTGTTTGATAGCATCAAGCAACGGGATGTTGACTTGCACTTTTTGAAACACATCCAAGATTTCATCAAAGTTATTTCTTTTCTTTATTGGTGCCAGACGTTGAGGAAAGGGTGCTTTGGGCACATAGGGTGGCACATTAGTGGCTCCTGGAGAGTCAGAGGGCTTTTGGACTTTGGATGCATTGGTGTGTCCCTCTGCTTCATCTTGATCTTCTGTTTTAGAATTTGATTCATCCCCAGGCATCTCTATTCTCTTATCAATCTTTTCGACCTAAGGGTAGTGATCGATTTGGCCTGTTCATGATATTGCCCTTGGTTAGAATTAGAGCCAATCTCATACTGTCCCTTTGGATTAGCCTCAGGTTGGCTAGAGAACTTGCCCTTCTCTCTCTCACTCAATGTGGCAGCTAGTTGACCCATTTGTATTTCTAGCTTGGCAATGGATTGTGCATTTGCATGTAAGCTTTACTGGTTGGCCAGTAAGGTTTGTTGGGTGTCTTTTTGGAATTGGAGAGAAGTCTGCATAAAAAGATGGAGTGTATCCTCAAGAGATGGGTTCCTTGATTGTGTAGGCAGTTGTTGATATTGCGGAATTTGTTGACTGCCAACTTGGAGGTGTGTTTGCATGGGAGGATTTCCAGATGGTCCTCCTTGATGTGGTCCTTTTGCCCAAGAAAAATTTGGATGCCTAGCCCACCCTGGGTTGTATGTGTTCGAGTAAGGATCATTCCCAGGTTTTTGAAAAGTGTTCATAGCATGAACTTGTTCAGAGAGAAGTTCTGGGATCTTTCGCCCAGATGGACAAGACTGGGCAGGACTAGAACATGTGGCACATGCCTCCACTTGAGTTGTTTGTGGAGGTCCATTATTTAATACCAGAGCATCAACTTTCTTCGTCAGGTTATCAAGCTTGGCGCACAGCTCTGGCACGACTCCTATCTCATATATACCACCTCTCTTTTGCGGTTGGGGACTTCTGTCACCTCTATTTGAATAGTCCCATTGCTGGGAATTTTCGCACAAGGTTTCAAAGAAGTTCCATGCTTCGACTTCACTTTTGGTCATGAATGACCCTCCACTGGTGGCATCAACCATGCGACGGTTGCAGGGTGTCGACCGTCATAGAAGTATTGAACTTGTTGCCACTTCTCAAAACCATGGTGAGGACATTTAAGAAGCAAGTCCTTCCATCTTTCCCAACATTCATGAAAGTGCTCGCCCTCTTTTTGTGTGAAGTTAGTAATTTCTCTACGGAGGGCATTGGTTTTGTGAACGGGGAAGAACTTGTTTAAGAACTTCTTAGACAGTTGGTCCCATGTAGTGATAAATCCAACTTTTAGAGAATTCAACCATGCTTTCGCCTTATCCTTCAAAGAAAAAGGAAACAGGCGTAGGCGGATTGAATCGTCTAAGAAGTTTTGGAACTTAAAGGTGGAGCAAATGTGTAGGAATTCTTTCACATGATGATATGGGTCCTCCTTGTCCAATCCATAAAAGGATGACAACAATTGTATAACTCCAGGTTTCAGTTCAAAGTGTGCTGCCGTAGTGGTTGGCAACACTATGCATGAAGGCGCATTAAATTGGACAGGAGTTGAATAATCTTTGAGAGCCTTAACTTTAGTTTCATTCGCCATTTCAACAAAATTATTTCTCAATCTTTCACGCAGTGTTCTTTCTATTTCAGGATCAAACGGTGCTAGTTCTATATTCAGAGATCTACGTCCTAGCATAAACTATGTTATTGTAATGTAAGAAAGAAAACTAAACTAAGAAGCAACCTAAGGGAAATAAAACTAGACCTAGAACTATGATATTTTAAAACAAGTTAAAACTATGTAAGTAAGAATGGGAAGAAAGAACCCGGAAAAGGAGATGAATGATGTCAGAAAATTTAAGATGTTCCTCCTTCACTTAGTAGCTTCCTTCCTCAATTCCTGTAAACAACAAAAAAAACCAAATTAGGTTTCCTAAAATAATGATAGAAGAATCCTAAGCAACGGTTAATTTCTAAAAATAAAATAAAAATAAAATAAAATAAAAACTTTTACCTAAGTTAGTAAAATCCTAAGACTATGAATTATGATAAGAGAGAATCCTAAATTCAATTTGGATCAAACAACCCAAGAATCATGAGCGCCAAAAACTTGATGTTTTATTTAAACCAACACGATTTAAATGATTTTTAAACTCGCAAGTATACGAATCAGATGTAGATACGGTACGTATTACGAGATCGTTCCCACGAGGAATGGACGTCACAATTCAAATCTATGATTCTCCTTAACTAATCCAACAAATAATGAAACTAATTACTAAGCACAATTCTATGAAAAACAATTAAGAACAGGGAAGAAAATTCAATCAGAGAGAGAGCACTAGGACTTTCGAATCCACCCCTAATTATCCTAACCCTTGTTTTTTCTCGTTGATTCACCTTGATCTAGATTGATACCACATATACGAGAGAAAGCACACTGTGTCCTTAATCGGGCATACAGACATCTAATTCCTTTAAGCAATGCCATGAACAACATATTCCATGTCCTTGGTGGTACATGGAATGTACATTCATTAAAGCATCCTGTTCTTCCTCTATAGGAAACTTGTTCCTGATCAGACACAAGCACCTGTAATAAGCATCTAAACAACATCCATATATATACTTTGATCAAGTTCATAGATGGAGAAGTATAGAATTTAAACCAATCAAGCCCACTTAGAGAAAAAAATAAATTAATTAATATTCAAAGTAAATCAACCAACACAAGAGCTAATCAAATTAGGGGCTTCATCTCAGCCCTAGTTGAGAGATTAGTGACCCATAAAATCCAAAAAAAGAGATGGATAAATAAAATTCATAAAAAAACGGAACACCAAACCAAACGATCTCCCTCTCTTCTTTCTTCTCTTTCTTCTCTCCCTGGCTCTGGATCTCGAATTCCCTAGTTCTGAATGCCTCTCCCACGTCCAAAACTTCCCTTTTATAGCTGCTGGATGGCTGGAATCGGTGGCAGAGTCGTAGAAGGACTCGGAGTACAATTTTTTGCAACCGTGATCGGTGGGCCCCACAGAGGTGTTTTCTGGAAAATCCACCCCATCCATTGGATTCAGGATGAAATTTCAGTCAAAATGGGTGGTTTTGAAGGTCCATTAACGTGGCCCACAGAAGAAATCTCAAAAAGATCAGTTTTGAACGTCGCTGGACAGCCCTTTTGTGGCCTCTGTATCACGCACGTGTGTACGCATAGGAGTGAACTATCAGCATGGTTTTGTAGTATTCATGGCCCTCTACACGATGGATGGATCAGATCTTCCGGAAGGTTGACGAGTGGGGCCCACAATAATTCGCAAAAACGGCCAGCGGCCGGGTTACGCGGACGGCGGAAACGGCGCTGACGTGTTCGGTGATCCCCACAGTGATACATTCGTGAAAATCCCACCCATTCATTGGATTCCTGGCACAATTTTGGTCAGGAATGGGTGGTTTTCATGGAGTTTTAGTGCGGTCTACTGTATAAAATCAATTCACCGTCCATCCAGTGTTTTTCGACGATCTACGTATCCTCGTATGTATGGGACCAAAATTCCACCTAGGCGAGGGTAACTGCTGACCCAAGAAACGAATGAACGGTTTAGATTGTCCATTTGGGCGATGTGTGGGGCCCACAACCGAAGAACGCACGTCGTCTTCGCAGACGCTGGACGGCGGACGAGTTTTTGAGAAGACGGGCTCGGGTCAGCGATGGCGCTGACCGTCTGGGCGGTCCGGTGTGGCGCGGCTACACATGCGCTCCATGCACACGCCACACATACAAGGCCCACTGTGGTGTTCTTCAGAAATCTAATCCGACCATTTGTTTTATCTTGGCCTATAATGAATTAGGACCAAATTTGAGGCAAATCCAGATGCCAGGTGGGCACAAAATCATGATTCTGAGGGCTGATCTGTCTGTTGGACCACTTCCCGAGATCTTCAATGTCTAAAATTTAATATGTATGGTTAATTCACAGCCCCCATCACATGTATGAAGTTTCGAGTCAATTGGATGGTGGGAACCATGTGATCTTGTAGTCTGGACCCTTTTCGGGCCCCTTTGTCGTGCTTTCCTCAGATCCCAGGCGTGTAAAATCTTCATTATTAGTTTTCTAGAGTCCATCCCGTGCTCTGGTAATTTTGGAGCACCAAATTTATGCTTTTAACATCATTTTGCTATACACGCTCCTAATTTCCTCCTGTAACGAAAATACAATTAAAATCCGATGTTAGGCCTTATCATGTACATAAAATAGGGCAATAATCGGGGTCTGATATGCAATATTTGACCCTGATCATTAAGGTTATATGTTTAGGTTAAGTTTATAAGTATCGGTTTAGGTTATAGGTTAAGGTTTATGTTTTGGTTATAAGTATAGGTTTTGGGATTTGAGAATAGGTTTAGGTTAAGGTTATAAGTTTAGGTTTAGGTTATGGGTTAAGGTTTAGGTTTAGGTTATAAGTTTAGTTTTTGGGATTTGAGAATAGGTATAGGTTAAGGTTATTAGTTTAGGTTAAGGTTGTAAGTATGGGTTATAGGTTTAGGTTAAGGTTTAGACTTAGGTTATAAATATAGGTTTTGGCAATTAAGAATAGGCTTAGGTTAAGGTTATAAGTATAGGTTTAGGTTATAGGTTAAGGTTTAGGTTTAGGTTATAAGTATAGGTTTTGGGATTTGAGAATAGGTTTAGGTTTAGTTAATAGGTTTCGGATATGAGAATAAATTTAGGTTTTAGGTTTAAGTTTAGGTTATAGGTTTAGGTTAAGGTTATAGGTTCGAGTTATAGGTTTAGGTTTACGTTATAGGTTTAGGTTAGGTTATAGGTTAAGGTTTAAGGAATTGAGTTTAGGTTATAGGTTAAGGTTATAGGTTTAGGTTTAGGGAATTGAGAATAGGTTAAGGTTTAGGTTTAGGAAACCGGGTTCGGAGTTAGGTTTGGGTTTTTAAGTTTTAGGTATAAGTTAAGGAGTTGAGATTGGGATTAGGTGTAGGTTTAGGTTTATAACATTTGGGAATACATTTAGGTTTAGGGTTTAGGTTTAGGTTTTAGGTTTAGATTAAGGTTATAGGTTTAAGTTATAGGTTTAGGTTTAGGTTTAGGTTATAGGTTAAGGTTATAGGTTTAGGTTTAGGGATTTGAGAATACATTTAGGCATTAGGTTTAGGTTTTGGTTTTACATTCGAGTTAAGGTTATAGGTTTAGGTTATAAGTGTTGGTTATAGGTTTTGGTTTAGGTTTAGGTTTAGGGTTAAGGTTTAGGAATGAGAATAAGTTAAGGTTTAAGTTTAGGAAATTGGGTTTGGGATTGGGTTTAGGTTTTTTCAAGTTTAGGTTTAGTTTTAGGTTAAGGAGTTGAGATTATGATTAGGTGTAGGTTTAGGTTTAAGGATCCGAGAATACATTTACATTTTAGGTTTCGGTTTAGGTTTAGGTTACTGAGTTTAGGTTATAGGTTTAGGTTTAGGTTATAAGTGTAGGTTATAAGTTTAGGTTTATGTTAGGTTAAAGGTTAAGGTTTAAGGAATTGAGAACAGTTGAGTTTTAGGTTTAGGAAATCGGGTTCGGGTTTAGGTTTTGGTTTTCGAGTTTAGGTTTAGGTTAAGGTGTTGAGATTAGGATTAGGTGTAGGTTTTGGGATTTGAGAGTACATTTAGGTTTTAGGTTTAGGTTTAGGTTTAGGTTAAGGTTATAGCCGTAGGTTTAGGTTTTAGGTTATAGCTTTAGGGAATTGAGAATAGGTTATAGGTTATAGCTTTACAAAATTGATAATAGGTTATGGTTTAGGTTTAGGAAAACGGGTTCGGGTTTGGGATTGGGATTAGGTTTGGGTTTTCAAGTTTAGGTTTAGGTTTAGGTTAAGGAGTTGAGATTAGGATTAGGTGTAGGTTTAGTTTTAAGGATTTGAGAATACATTTATGTTTTAGGTTTAGGTTTAGGTTAGGTTTAGGTTAGGTTATAGGTTTATGTTTGGGTTTCGGTTATAGGTTATAGCTTATAGCTTTAGGGAGTTGAGAATACATTTAGGTCATGTTTGGACGGGCCCATCCCATGGGATTAGATTGTATTTGGGTGGATGACAGGTAATGATGCCTGCGTTAGTGGATTGCTGGCAATCCCATGGGATTGCATATCCAAGGAATCTACCACCGATTATGTTTGGCCCACCTGGACAATCCCGGGATTACGCCCAACCAATCCCTTCCAATCTGTCCACCTAAACATGTCCCGGGCAAAATGGACAGGATTAGGAGGGATTGGGTGGATTTCAAGGTAATGATGGTGATGTCAGTGGATTGTTGGCAATCCTATGGGATTGTTCCAATCCAGGCAGAAGTTCAACGTGCCTGTTTAGCACGCTCGGCCAATCCCGAGATTGCTCCTTCCAATCCTTTGTAATACAATCTAATCCCATCCAGTCTGCCCGGCCAAACATGCCCTTAGGTTTTAGGTTTTAGGTTTAGGTTTAGATTATATGTTTAGGCTTAGGGTATAGGTTATAGCTTTTGGGAATTGAGAATAGGTTAAGGTTTAGGTTTAAGAAATTGGGTTCACGTTCGGGATCGAGTTTAGGTTTGGGTTTAGGTTTTAGGTTATAGGTTTAGGTTTAGGTTTAGGTTATAGGTTTAGGTTTGTGTTTAGGTTATAGGTTATAGGTTTAGAGATTTGAGAATACATTTAGGTTTTAGGTTTTGGGTTTAGGTTTAGGTTTAAGTTATAGGTTTAGGTTTAGGTTATAGGTCATAGGTTTAGGTTATTGGTTTAGGTTTAGGTTTAGGTTATAGGTTTAGGTTAAGGTTATAGGTTTAGGTTTGGGTTTAGGTTATAGGTTATAGGTTTAGGGATTTGAGAATACATTTAGGTTTTAGGTTTAGGCTAGGTTTAGGTTATAGGTTTAAGTTTAGGTTTAGGGAATCAGGTTCAGATTCGAGTTCGGATCGTGTTTAGGTATTCTTTAGTATTATCTACTATCGAACCTAGTATTATTTACTACATACTAATAACATACAACCAATATTGGGGCACCATACCATAAGCTACAAGAATTTCATGTCCCCCTAAATAAGGTATCCTCCATTGATAACATATATATATATATATATATATATATTATAAGTTCTTTATTTTCATTTACATTCGTAAATACTTTCATCATCCATTCAAGAAATTGAAACCAGTACTGTCACTCTATGACTAACAGTTGAAAAGAAAAATCATGCATCTTATCTTACCGTTGCCGCAATTGACGTCACGTCGGACTGACTTGGGGAACCATGTTATACATCCATCCTCAAGATGATTGTGGGAACTCCAGAAATCAGGGGAATGGAAAGTGAGCGTTCAACTGCAAGTAAGGAATTCATTCTACCAAGCTGTTGAAAAGAAAGGAAAGGAGGTTGTTAGCTAAACAGAGAGATCACACCTGAAAGTCCATAGAGAAGGGACATGATATTTCAGTGACAGCTCACCTTGGCATTTATCTTCAAAAGAACATTTGATGGAGAGATGAGGATAGGGAGAGATTACATTAGTTGGTCATGATAATGGAAAAGGAAAAGGAGAAAATAGGGAAAAACATTTGGGAGAGAATGCCATGCATGCTGCCCTGTTGAAAACCCAAGTTCCTTTCTTGCATTAAATTCGAAAGTGTAAACATATTGTCAGCAAAAATTGAATACCTCTCTTATTTATTAGTAAATGATTTACTAATAAATCATTTACAATGTTTAAATAGCCTGCAATTGGTATTAAAAATAATAATAAATAAATAAATAATTGAAATCTACTTCATAGGCTTTCATTCAAAAATATAAAGCCGCAGCCCTCTCCTCATTTACTAGTAAATGAAAACTCACCTTTTAGCTGGTAAATGAGAAGGGGGCTTTGTTAAAAAATCTTTTACAAGTAGAGAATGATTGCAAAGATCAAAGCAAAACCAATCTAATGAAAGAGATAATATGACATTCAATGAAAAATGCACAGCATAGTCAAATTTTCAATATTTCCATGTAGGGACACAATTCAAAATATATAATATTCAAATTTTGAATTTTTACAAGGCAACATTTTTTTTTCATGAAGGATAGTAAGGCAACAATTTAATAATATAGAATAGTCAATTTTTCAATTTTTACAAGTAGGCCAACAATTCAATACCATGGAATGACTTATCAAACAAATTTCAGCCCTACATTTAATGGGGCTGACCAAATCAAAGGACTGAGATTGGAGGGAATTATCATACCAACTAACTAACAGACATGTTCCCATCCACATCAAGGCACCAATACAAACATCCAACCAAACAATGGACCTAAATATGAGCATAACTTGATACAACAGTTAAGATCTAAAATAAGACTTCATTTCACTCTTGCAAAAAGAAAAAAAGGAGAAACCTATTTAAGCCTACTTGCAAGAATGTTCTTGTGGCAAAATTCCAGGCCCTATTTCGCAAATACATTAATCATCCATCCAACTATTAATAACATTTGAAAAAAGTAGATATTCCAGTTTACTCTGTAACTAGTTTGTTGGCATCAACTCAATTACTATATGAATGCACACACCCATATGTATATTTAGTCCTGTCATTAATTGCACCACTTTACTAGGCCTTATCTAAAGGATCTTGGAAGCACAAATGGAACTTTCATTAATGTAAGCCTTTTATCGAATATTCTTCATCCTCTTCTTCTTCTTCTTTTCACTTGAGAGAAATTACAGGGTACTGAGCCTCAAGAAATGCATGCAGTGTTTTGAACATGTGTGAGGCCCATGTTAGGATGATCTATAAATGTTGATTTGATGGCCGTTGTGGATGAGGGAACCTCAAGGTCCTGATTGTTTTATAAGCCCCGTTAAGTCACTAAAAAGTTAAGGTCTCTGAATCTGTAATATTTTTCGACATCTCCTATCCACCCGAGGTCCATCAGATGGACACTCTACATCACCTTATAATAGGCCCACCATGTAGGAAATTATGCAGGCCAGCAAACTGTATGTTTGTTGAGGATCATACCTTATAGTTCCTCTTCACTATATTTGATTTGCTTGGATAATTGGTACATAACAGATTTTCTTTTTCATCATACTTTATGCCTTTCTCTTTTAATTCTAGCTTCTTTTGGTGCAGGATAATCGCATTGAACCTCGATGTTATTATGAACTTATTGAAAAAGACATGATTAAGTTTAAGTTTGGTAATAGTAGGTATGAAACATACAACTTCAAGTTTACGTTTAGGTTTAGGTTAGGGAGTTGAGATTAGGATTAGGTGTAGGTTTAGGTTTAGGGATTTGAGAATACATTTAGGTTTTAAGTTTAGGTTATAAGTGTAGGTTATAGGTTAGGATTAGGTTTAGGTTTAGGTTTAGGTTATAGGTTATAGGTTATAGCTTTAGGGAATTGAGAATAAGTTAAGGTTTAGGTTTAGGAATTTGGGTTCGGGTTCGGGATCGAGTTTAGGTTTGGCTTTTCAAGTTTAGGTTTAGGTTTAGGTTAAGGTTAGGGAGTTGAGATTAGGATTAGGTGTAGGTTTAGGTTTAGGGTTTTGAGATCGAATTAGGCGTAGGTTTAGGTTTAGGATTTGAGAATATGTTAAGGTTTAGGTTTTGGAAATCGGGTTCGGGTTTACGATCGTTGACGTTAAGGCGTAGGTTTAGGTTTTAGGTTTAGATTATAGGTTTAGGTCATAGGTTTAGGTTTAGGCTATAAGTTTAGGTTATAGGTTTAGGGTTTAGGTTTAGGTTTAGGTTATAGGTTATAGGTTTAGGTTATAGGTTTAGGTCTAGGTCATTGGTTTAGGTTTAGGTTATAGGTTTAAGTTTAGGTTTAGGAATCAGGTTCGGGTTCAGGTTCGGATCGGGTTTAGGTATTCTCTAGTATTATCTACTATTGAACCTAGTATTATATACTACATACTAGTAACATACGACCAATATGGGTGCACCATACCATAAGCTACAAGAATTTCATGTCCCCCTAAACAAGGTATCCTCCATTGATAAAATATATATATTATAAGTTCTTTATTTTCATTTATATTCACAAATACATTCATCATCCATCTAAGAAAATTGAAACAAGTATTGTCACTCTATGACTAACAGTTGAAAAGGAAAATCATGCATCTTATCTTATCGCTACCGCAATTGACGGCATGTAGGACTGGCCTGGGGAACCATAGGGAAGGGACATGATATTTCAGTGACAAGTCACCTTGGCATTTATCTTCAAAAGAACATTTGTCAGGCATTGGTCATTGATTCTTTGAGGCGCAATGCATTGAGTGACAATACCAAATTCTGGGAGGTTCTTTTTCTTCCATGGACCTTCAGAAATAGCACAAACTCATACATTAAATGTAAAGTAGAACAAAAATAACAATATTCATTACATCTGCTCCACTCTAACAAAAAGTGATGCTTACCTTTTTGTGTCAACTGATGAATATAAAGTAGCATGCCATAAATGATTCATGTTAAACAACAAAAGTTGCCAACTTAACATGTCAATAATTCAAAAGCTGAAAGTTACAGAAAAAATCTTCATATGTCATGAAGAATATATATATTTACAGAAGCTAGAAACAGTGGTGGTGTTTGCCCAGCTTGCACAGGAACACTCTGCACAATAAAGTGCTTATACAATTTCTTTATTATTGATAGAGGAAGCCATGGATTCAGAAAGCCAACAGAGAAAAAAAAATGAAAATGAGTAAGAGATTATGTATGATATAGTCTCAAAGAAAAAGAAAGCGACAGTGAGGACATGATACAATAAACAATTATGATAGTGGCAAATAATTTCAAGATGACAAATAAGCAAGTTCCTCAAGATTTTAGTCTCAAAATCCAAAATAATTTGTGGGTTTTCCTTAAAAATCCATACTTTTGGTGAAATTGAGGAGTGGAAATGATAAAAGATTTAGTTTGTACGGTGAGAGCTGAATAAAGCATACAAATCAAAACAATCCAATTGACTGGTTCCAAATGCAAGCTTCAAAGTATAAGGTATTTGCATCATGGAATCTCATATCCCAAAAGGTTTCTGAGTGTTCTTAAAAATCCAAACTTACAATGAAAGAGTTAAAAAACTCTTAAAAAAATAAAATCCATCTCTTTTAAATGATAAATAAAAATGGATGGATGGCATGGATAATACATATGCATGATGACGTGGATAATACATAGTACATATACATGAATGCACACTGTTTATGTGGTCTGGTCCACTTAACCTTTGGATATGATTCAATTTTAAATCATGCCATAAAAATTTCATATCATGTATATTATTTATTTAACAAAAAAATGAGCCAACCCTTATTTGAACTCGGCTTGATTCGATTGGTCTTAGATATTTGGACCAAATCAAACCAACCTCAAACAGTAGTGATAAGCTCAAAGCTCAGGTCATATAAAGTTTGAACATGTGGTGTCATGTAAACAAGCTTAAGTCAAACTCAATTCAGCCCAACTCCTATAGAGCTCTAGTTGAAAATATTATTTGGGCAAAAACCTCATATAATACCTATTTTTCAGGTGATTTTACCTAATTCGTCTATCAAGCTTATTTGGATACTCATCATCCAAGTTGGGCTGACTAAAAGGCTAGGTCTCTACCATTTTCTTCCAAGCTAAACCTTGGAGTGGATGGCTTTAATCTAGGCCTTAGTTTTAATTCTGAATAGCTTGACATAGTTAATGTCAAATGGTTAGATGGACTGGATTGGAATCACATCTCCCAAAGGCCCAACATGTAAGCCTACCTGACCCAACTTTCTAATCTTTGGCGATCTGAATGGGGTCCATCCCAGCTTATGGTCAGGCTTTTTCCCTATGGTTTCGGCCCATTTGACGTGGACGAAACCTAACCCAAGGATTTGGTGGGCCACCACATGGATGGACCACAATGAAGAAGCAATTAGATTATGCCACTGTTGTAGCCATGCATTCAGCAGTCAAAAGGTTGATCAACTCAGAAAATAAGCAAAAGCCTGCATTCAAAGTGAAAACTCATAATCAGATGGACAACAGTGTATGAACCCATAATAATGGATATGACTGATATCACAACCTATGAGTGGATGTAAGTCATCATCATTAGATTCAACCACCATAAAACATACCAGTGTATGAAGAGATTGGTAGATAAAACTAGAGATCTCATGCCACAATCCGAAAACATATCCAAATAACTCACACCATTATCCATGGCAGAGTATGAAAACCATAAAAAGGAAATGAACTTTCAACCAATCTGAAAACATTTCCAAATAACTCACACTCTCTCTATTAAGAAATCCTAACCATGCCATCCATCAATTTGACTCTCGTGTGATTAGGGTATCATAATGCCAATTTCAAAACCCATCAAATCGAAATGTGATTAGGGTACCATAATCTCCAAATTTGAAGTGGGATTTGGGTACCCAAATCCCCAATTTCAAAATCACCAAATTCGATTTGGGATTAGGGTACCAAAATTCCCAAATTCAAAATGGGATTAGGGACCACCTTCAAAATGGGTTAGGGTCTTTACCTTCGAGCTTTGAGGAAGAGAAGGAGTTCCTATTTGAGTTAGACCCCTGATCAGGAGTCCACGCTGAAAATAGGGCTCTCGAGCTCTGACAAGGAGAGAGAGAGAGAGAGAGAGAGAGAGAGAGAGAGAGAAAGGGAGAGGATGCAATAGAGACAGAGAGAGGGAGAGGATGCGTGAGAGAAAGAGAGGACATAGAGAGATAGAGAGAGAGGATGCACGAGAGAGAGAGAGAGAGAGGACCGAGAGAGACAGAGAGACAGAGAGAGAGGATGCCCGAGAGAGAGGACTGAGAGAAACTGAGAGAGAGAGAGAGAAGATGCGCAAGAGAGAGAGGACCGAGAGAGACAAAGAGACAAAGAGAGGGTGAGAGAGAGGGTGCGAGAGTGAGAGAGAACTAAGAGAGTGAGAGAGAGAGAGAGAGAGAGAGAAATAGTCTCTTATTTTCTTACAGAAACAAATTGGCTAGTCAGTGCTCTGTGGTCCCCACCATGATGTTTGTGTTTCATCCATGCCATCCATCTATTTTTCTATATCATTTTATAATATTAGATGAAAAATGAGTTATATCCCAGTATTAAGTGGACCACATTATAAGAAACAATGTTGAATGAATGTCAACTATTAAATTTTTTTGGGGGCCATGAAAGTTTTGGATCAAGCTGATATTTATTTTTACCCTTCATCTAGGTCTGTATGACCTAATCAACAGATCTCCAGTCAAATAAAAAGTACAGTGGGCCTTATAAGGGTTTTAATGGTGGATATCCAATCACTATTGTTTTCATGTGGTGTGGTCCACCAGAGATTTATATCCCTCTCATTTTTTGTATCAAGCCCTAATATGATATATAAAAATGGATGGACGACATGGATGAAAGACATACATCATGGTGGGACCCATAAAGCACCAACCACCAGCCACGGGTCTGGTGTCAGGGGGAGTAGCCAATCTGTTTCCCTCTTGGATGCCATATGGTGACAACACCAAGTTTTGTGGGCCCCACTATGATGTATTTGTTATATCCACACCATCCATCCATTTTGAGATATCATTTTAAGTCATGAGCCAAAGAATGAGGCAGATAAAAATCAGTAGTGGACCCCACCATAGAAATTTCAGGTGCACTACACCATATGAAAATAATAGTAGTTGGATATCCATCATTAAAATCCTCCTAAGGCTTACTGTACTGTTTATTTGACATCCAATATGTTGATTAGGTCATACAGGGCCAGATGAAAGGAAAAAATAAAAATCAGCTTGATCCAAAACTTTTGTGGCCCCAAAATGGTATGACATCCAATATTGTACTGTTTATATTTTTTTCGATGTTTTCACATTGTTTTAAATGGTAAGGCCCACTTGAGTTTCAACCACAACCAAAACTCATGTGGGCCCCACCAAGTGCTTTTTTATTTTTTAGGATGTCTTCAATTAGTTTTAGATGGCAGGGCCCACTTGAGTTTCGTTTACCGATGGTTTTTGAGATATCTCATAACCTAAAGGGGACACATCAAATCCACAGTGTTGATGTTCAACACACATCATGATGGGGCTCACAAAACTCACTAACATCAATTCTTAGGTTCTCACAAGGTCAATAAGTTGGGTCACAATTTTGACTAGAATATTTAGCCCATTTTACATGTCTAGTCCATTCACTCTATTTTACTGCTCATTACCCTCAATTTGACTAGTTGCTCGCCCCGATCATGTTACATAAGACAAAGATATTGGGCAAACAAGATTGATCAATAATTTTAGTGAATTTTGATTTAAACATATGAAATTATTTACTCTTCAATATGGACTGATCTAATTGTCCAAAAATAATTAAAGGTTGTTCATAATATCAAAATATGTAAATGAATAGAAAAAAAAAAAAACATCATCTTGATCCAAAACTTCTAAGGCCTCCAAGAAATTTTAAATGGTAGAGGTTCAATCACACTATTTCTTGTGGTGTGGTCCACTTGAGCTTTGGATATGCTTCGTTTTTGTTCTTTAGACGTCAAATTATCTATTAACATGGATGAATATAGTAGATAAAATAAATAAATAACGGTGGACCCCATAGAGTTTACTCTGGTATGGGTAACGAGTAATTCACCAAAATGTAGTGGAGAAGGGTTTCCTTAAAACATTGATCATAATCATATATTGGGCTTTCCTAAATGTGATTCACATATCCAACCCACTCATTATTTGTGTCCCACTTGGATGAGGGGTCAGACCAAGTTTCAATCGCATCTAAAAACCATGTGGGCCCCACTAAGTGCTTTTATATTTTTTAGGATGTCTTCACATAATTTTAGATGGTATGGCCCACTTGAGTTTCGTATACATATGATTTTTGAGATATCTCATAACCTAAAGGGGACACATCAAATCCACAGTGTTAATGTTCGACACACATTATGATGGGGGCCACGAAACTTAATAACATCAATTATTAGGTTCTCACGAGGTCAGTAAGTTGGGTCACAATTTTGACTAGAATATTTGGCCCATTTTATATGTCTGGTCCATTCACTCTATTTTACTGATCATTACCCTCAATTTGACTAGTTGCTAGCCCCGATCATGCTACATATGACAAAGATATTGGGTAAACAAGATTGATCAGCAATTTTAGTGAATTTTGATTTAAACATCTAAAGTTATTTACTCTTCAATCTGGACTGATCAAATTGTCCAAAAATAGTAAAATGTTTTTCATAATATCAAAAATATATAAATGAATAGAAAACGCAAACATCAGTTTGATCCAAAACTTCTATGTCCTCCAAGAAACTTTAAGTGGTAGAGGTTCAATCACACTATTTCCTGTGGTGTGGTCCACTTGAGCTTTGGATATGCTTCCTTTTTGTCCTTTACACCACAAATTATCTATTAACATGGATGAATAGAGTAGATAAAATAAATAAATAATGGTGGACCCCATAGAGTTTACTCTGGTAAGGGTAACAAGTAATTTACCTAAATGTAGAGGAGAAGGCTTTCATTAAAACATTGATCATAATCATATAATGGGCTTGCCTAAATGTGATTCACATATCCAACCCACTCATTATGTGTGTCCCACTTGGATGAGGGGTCAGACCAAGTTTCAACCGCATCCAAAAATCATGTGGGCCACACCAATTGCTTTTATATTTTATAAGATGTCTTCACATAGTTTTAGATGGTATGGCCCACTTGAGTTTCGTATGCAGATGATTTTTAAGATATATCATAACCTAAAGGGGACACATCAAATCTACAGTGTTGATGTTCGACATACATTATGATGGGGCCCACAAAACTTATTAACATCAATTACTAGGTTCTCATGAGGTCAGTAAGTTGGGTCACAATTTTGACTAGAATATTTGGCCCATTTTACATGTCGAGTTCATTCACTCTATTTTACTGATCATTACCCTCAATTTGACTAGTTGCTCGCCTTGATCATGCTACATATGACAAAGATATCGGGTAAACAAGATTGATCAACAATTTCAGTGAATTTTGATTTAAACGTCTGTAGTTATTTACTCTTCAATTTGGAATGATCAAATTATCCAAAAACAGTTAAAGGTTGTTCATAATATCAAAATTATATAAATGAATAGAAAACACAAACATCATCTTGATCCAAAACTTCTATGGACTCCAAGAAATTTTAAATGGTAGAGGTTCAATCACACTATTTCCTGTGGTGTGGTCCACTTGAGCTTTGGATATGCTTCCTTTCTGTTCTTTACACCTCAAATTATCTATTAACATGGATGAATAGAGTAGATAAAATAACTAAATAATGGTGGACCCCATAGAGTTTACTCTGGTAAGGGTAACGAGTAATTCACCTAAATGTAGAGGAGAAGGCTTTCATTAAAACATTGATCATTTTCATATAATGGGCTTGCCTAAATGTGATTCACATATCCAACCCACTCATTATGTGTGTCCCACTTGGATGAGGGGTCAGACCAAGTTTCAACCGCATCCAAAAATCATGTGGGCCTCACCAGTGCTTTTATATTTTTTAGGATGTCTTCACATAGTTTTAGATGGTATGGCCCACTTGATTTTCATATACAGATGATTTTGTAGATATCTCGTAACCTAAAGGGGACACATCAAATCCACGGTGTTGATGTTCGACACACATTATGATGGGGCCCACGAAACTTACTAACATCAACTATTAGGTTCTCACGATGTAAGTAAATTGGGTCACAATTTTGACCAGAATATTTAGCCCATTTTACATGTCTAGTCCATTCGCTCTATTTTACAGATCATTACCCTCATTTTCACTAGTTGCTCGCCGTGATCATGCTACTTATGACAAAGATATTGGGCAAACAAGATTGATCAACAATTTCAGTGAATTTGGTTTTAAACATTGAAAGTTATTTACTCCTCAATCTGGACTGATCAAATTGTCCAAAAATAGTTAAAGGTTGTTCATAATTTCAAAAATCTATAAATGAATAGAAAACACAAACATCAGCTTGATCCAAAACTTCTATGGCCTCTAAGAAATTTTAAATGGTAGAGGTTCAATCACACTATTTCCTGTGGTGTGGTCCACTTGAGCTTTAGATATGCTTCCTTTTTGTTCTTTACACCTCAATTTATCTGTTAACATGGATGAATAGAGTAGATAAAATAAATAAATAATGGTGGACCCCATAAAGTTTACTCTGGTAAGGGTAACGAGTAATTCACCTAAATGTAGTGGAGAAGGGTTTCCTTAAAACATTGATCATAATCATATAATGGGCTTGCCTAAATGTGATTCACATATCCAACCCACTCATTATGTGTGTCCCACTTGGATGAGTGGTCAGGTCAAGTTTCAATCGGATCCAAAACTCATGTGGGCCCCACCAAGTGCTTTTATAGTTTTTTAGGATGTCTTCACATAGTTTTAGATGGTATGACCCACTTGAGTTTTGTATACAGGTGATTTTTGACATATCTCATAACCTAAAGGGGACTCATCAAATCCACAGTGTTCATGTTCGACACACATTATGATGGGGCCCACAAAAATTACTAACATCAATTACTAGGTTCTCACGAGGTCAGTAAGTTGGGTCACAATTTTGACCAGAATATTTGGGCCATTTTACATGTCGAGTTCATTCACTCTATTTTACTGATCATTACCCTCAGTTTGACTAGTTGCTCGCCTTGATCATGCTACATATGACAAAGATATTGGGTAAACAAGATTGATCAACAATTTCATTGAAATTTGATTTAAACGTCTGAAGTTATTTACTCTTCAATTTGGACTGATCAAATTGTCCAAAATCAATTAAAGGTTGTTCATAATATCAAAAATATATAAATGAATAGAAAACACAAACATCATCTTGATCCAAAACTTCTATGGCCTCCAAGAAATTTTAAATGGTAAAGGTTCAATCACACAATTTCCTGTGGTGTGGTCCACTTGAGCTTTGGATATGCTTCCTTTATGTTCTTTACACCTCAAATTATCTGTTAACATGGATTAATAGAGTAGATAAAATAAATAAATAATGGTGGACCCCTTAGAGTTAACTCTGGTAAGGGTAACGAGTAATTCACCTAAATGTAGTGGAGAAGGGTTTCCTTAAAACATTGAGCATAATCATATAGTGGGCTTGCCTAAATGTGATTCACATATCCAACCCACTCATTATGTGTGTCCCACTGGGATGAGGGGTCAGGCCAAGTTTCAACCGCATCCAAAAATCATGTGGGCCTCACCAGTGCTTTTATATTTTTTAGGATGTCTTCACATAGTTTTAAATGGCATGGCCCACTTGATTTTCATATACAGATGATTTTGTAGGTATCTCGTAACCTAAAGAGGACACATCAAATCCACGGTGTTGATGTTCGACACACATTATGATGGGGCCCACGAAACTTACTAACATCAATTATTAGGTTCTCACGAGGTTAGTAAATTGGGTCACAAGTTTGACCAGAATATTTGGCCCATTTTTCATGTTTGGTCCATTCACTCTATTTTACTGATCATTACCCTCAATTTCAGTAGTTGCTCGCCCTGATCATGCTACTTATGACAAAGATATTGGGCAAACAAGATTGATCAACAATTTCAGTGAATTTTGATTTAAACATTGAAAGTTATTTACTCCTCAATCTGGACTGATCAAATTGTCCAAAAATAGTTAAAGGTAGTTCATAATTTCAAAATTCTATAAATGAATAGAAAACACAAACATCAGCTTGATCCAAAACTTCTATGGCCTCTAAGAAATTTTAAATGGTAGAGGTTCAATCACACTATTTCCTGTGGTGTGGTCCACTTGAGCTTTAGATATGCTTCCTTTTTGTTCTTTACACCTCAATTTATCTGTTAACATGGATGAATAGAGTAGATAAAATAAATAAGTAATGGTGGACCCCATAGCGTTTACTCTGGCAAGGGTAACGAGTAATTCACCTAAATGTAGTGGGAAGGGTTTCCTAAAAACATTGATCATAATTATATATTGGGCTTGTTTAAATGTGATTCACATATCCAACCCACTCATTATGTGTGTCCCACTTGGATGAGTGGTCAGGTCAAGTTTCAATCGGATCCAAAACTCATGTGGGCCCCACCAAGTGCTTTTATAGTTTTTTAGGATGTCTTCACATAGTTTTAGATGGTATGGCCCACTTGAGTTTCGTATACAGATGATTTTTGAGATATCACATAACCTAAAGGGGACACATCAAATCCACGATGTTGATGTTCGACACACATTACTATGGGGCCCACGAAACTTACTAACATCAATTATTAGGTTCTCACGAGGTCAGTAAATTGGGTCACAATTTTGACTAGAATATTTGGCCCATTTTACATGTCTGGTCCATTCGCTCTATTTTACTGATCATTACCCTCAATTTCAGTAGTTGCTCGCCCTGATAATGCTACTTATGACAAAGATATTGGGCAAACAAGATTGATCAACAATTTCAGTGAATTTTGATTTAAACATTGAAAGTTATTTACTCCTCAATCTGGACTGATCAAATTGTCCAAAAATAGTTAAAGGTTGTTCATAATTTTAAAATTTTATAAATGAATAGAAAACACAAACATCAGCTTGATCCAAAACTTCTATAGCCTCTAAGAAATTTTAAATGGTAGAGTTCAATCACACTATTTCCTGTGGTGTGGTCCACTTGAGCTTTAAATATGCTTCCTTTTTGTTCTTTACACCTCAATTTATCTGTTAACATGGATGAATAAAGTAGATAAAATGAATAAATAATGGTGGACCCCATAGAGTTTACTCTGGTAAGGGTAACGAGTAATTCACCTAAATGTAGTGGAGAAGGGTTTCCTAAAAACATTGATCATAATCATATACTGGGCTTGCATAAATGTGAATCACATATCCAACCCACTCATTATGCGTGTCCCACTTGGATGAGGGGTCAGGCCAAGTTTCAATCGGATCCTAAACTCATGTGGGCCCCACCAAGTGCTTTTATAGTTTTTTAGGATGTCTTCACATAGTTTTAGATGGTATGGCCCACTTGAGTTTTGTATACAGATGATTTTTGAGATATCTCATAACCTAAAGGGGACACATCAAATCCACAGTGTTGATGTTCGACACACATTATGATGTGGGCCAAGAAACTTACTAACATCAATTATTAGGTTCTCACGAGGTCAGGAAGTTAGGTCACAATTTTGATCAGAATATTTGACCCATTTTACATGTCTAGTCCATTCACTTTATTTTACTAATCATTACCCTCAATTTGACTAGTTGCTCACCCCGATCATGCTACATATGACAAAGATATTGGGCAAACAAGGTTGATCAACAATTTTACTGAATTTTGATTTAAACTTTTGATGTTAGTTACACCTCAATTTGGACTGTTCAAAGTCCAAAAATAGTTAAAGGTTATTCATAATATCAAAAATTTATAAATGAATTGATAACACAAACATCAGCTTTATCCAAAACTTCTATGGCCTCCAAGAAATTTTAAATGGTAGAGATTCAATCACACTATTTCCTGTGGTGTGGTCCACTTGAGCTTTGGATATGCTTCCTTTTTGTTCTTTACACCTCAAATTATCTGTTAACATGGATGAATAGAGTAGATAAAATAAATAAATAATGGTGGACCCCATAAAGTTTACTCTGGTAAGGGTAACGAGTAATTCACCTAAATGTAGTGGAGAAGGGTTTCCTTAAAACATTGATCATAAACATATATTGGACTTGCCTAAATGTGATTCACAAATCCAACCCACTCATTATGTGTGTCCCCCTTGGACGAGGGGTCAGGCCAAGTTTCAACCGCATCCAAAAATCATGTGGGCCCCACCAAGTGCTTTTTTATTTTTTAGGATGTCCTCACATAGTTTTAGATGGTATGGCCCACTTGAGTTTTGTATACAGATGATTTTTGAGATATCTCATAACCTAAAGGGGACACATCAAATCCACAGTTTTGATGTTCGACACACATTATGATGGGGCCCACGAAACTTACTAACATCAATTATTAGGTTCTCACGAGGTCAGTAAGTTGGGTCACAATTTTGACTAGAATATTTGGCCCATTTTACATGTCTAGTCCATTCACTCTATTTTACAGATTATTAACCTTAATTTGACTAGTTGCTCGCCCCTATCATGCTACATATGACAAAGATATTGGGCAATCAAGTTTGATAGTGAATTTTGATTTAAACATGTGAAGTTATTTACACTTCAATTTGGACTGATCAAATTATCCAAAAATAGTTAAAGGTTGTTCATATTATCAAAAATATATAAATGAATTGAAAACACAAACATCAACTTGATCCAAAACTTCTATGGCCTCCAAGAAATTTTAAATAGTAGAGGTTCAATCACACTATTTCCTGTGGTGTGGTCCAAAAATCATGTGGGCCTCACCATGTGCTTCTATATTTTTTAGGATGTCTTCACATAGTTTTCGATGTTATAGCCCACTTGAGTTTCATATATAGATGATTTTTGAGATATCTCATAACCTAAAGGAGACACATCAATTCCATGGTGTTGGTGTTCGACACACATTATATGGGGCCCACAAAACTTACTAAAATTAATTATTAGGTTCTCACGAGGTCAGTAAGTTGGGTCACAATTTTGACCAAAATATTTGGCACATTTTACATGTCTAGTCCATTCACTCTTTTTTACTGATCATTACCCTCAATTTGACTAGTTGCTCGCCTTTATCATGCTACATATGACAAAGATATTGGGCAAACAAGATTGATCAACAATTTCATTGAATTTTGATTTAAACGTCTGAAGTTATTTACTCTTCAATTTGGACTAATCAAATTGTCCAAAAACAGTTAAAGGTTGTTCATAATATCAAAAATATATAAATGAATATAAAACACAAACATCAGCTTGATCCAAAACTTCTATGGCCTCCAAGAAATTTTTAAAGGTAGAGGTTCAATCACACTATTTCCTGTGGTGTGGTCCACTTGAGCCTTGGATATGCTTCCTTTTTGTTCTTTACACCTCAAATTATTTGTTAACATGGATGAATAGAGTAGGTAAAATAAATAAATAATGGTGGACCCCATAGAGTTTACTCTGGTTAGGGTAACAAGTAATTCACCTAAATGTAGTGGAGAAGGGTTTCCTTGAAACATTGATCATAATCATATCTTAGGCTTGACTAAATGTGATTCACTTATCCAACCCACTCATTATATGTGTCCCACTTGGATGAGGGGTCAGCCGAAGTTTCAACCGCATCCAAAAATCATGTGGGCCCCACCAAGTGGTTTTATATTTTTTAAAATGTCTTCACATAGTTTTAGATGGTATGGCCCACTTGAGTTTCATATACAGATGATTTATGAGATATCTCATAACCTAAAGGGGACACATCAAATCCATGGTTTTGACGTTTGACACACTTTATGTTGGGGCCCACAAAACTTACTAACATCAAATATTATGTTCTCACGTGGTCAGTAAGTTGGGTCACAATTTTGACCAGAATATTTTGCCCATTTTACATGCCCAGTCCATTCACTTTATTTTACTGATCATTACCCTCAATTTGTCTAGTTGCTCGCCCTGATCATGCTACATATGACAAAGATATTGGGCAAATAAGTTTGATCAACAATTTCAGTGAATTTTGATTTAAACATCTGAAGTTATTTACTCAATCTGGACAGATCAAATTGTCCAAAAATAGTTAAAGGTTGTTCATAATTTCAAAAATATATAAATGATTAGAAAACACAAACATCAGCTTAATCCAAAACTTCTATGCCCTCCAAGAAATTTTAAATGGTAAAGGTTCAATCACAATATTTCCTGTGGTGTGGTCTACTTGAGCTTTGGATATGCTTCCTTTTTGTTCTTTAGACCTCAAATTATCTGTTAACATGGATGAATAGAGTAGATAAAATAAATAAATAATGGTGGACCCCATAGAGTTTACTCTGGTAAAGGTAACAAGTAATTCACCTAAATGTAGTGGAGAAGGGTTTCCTTAAAACATTGATCATAATCATATATTGGGCTTACCTAAATGTGATTCATATATCCAACCCACTCATTATGTGTGTCCCACTTAGATGAGGGGTCAGACCAAGTTTCAACTGCATCCAAAAATCATGTGGGCCCCACCAAGTGTTTTTATATTTTTTAGGATGTCTTCACATAGTTTTAGTTGGTATCGCCCACATGAGTTTCATATAAAAATGATTTTTGAGATATCTCATATCCTAAAGGGGACACATCAAATCCACGGTGTTGATGTTTTACACACATTATGATGGGGCTCACAAAACTTACTAACTTCGATTATTAGGTTCTCACAAGGTCAGTAAGTTAGGTCACAATTTTGACCAGAATATTTGGCCCATTTTACAAGTCTGGTCCATTCACTCTATTTTACTGATCATTACCCTCAATTTGACTAGTTGCTCGCTGCGATCATGCTACATATGACAAAGATATTGGGCAAACAAGATTGATCAACAATTTTAGTGAATTTTGATTTAAACATCTGAAGCTATTTACTCTTCAATCTGGGCTGATCAAATTGTCTAAAACAGTTAAAGGTTGTTCATAATATCAAAAAATATATAAATGAATAGAAAACACAAACATCAGCTTGATCCAAAACTTCCATGGCCTCCAAGAAATTTTAAATGGTAGAGGTTCAACCACACTATTTCCTGTGGTGTGGTGTGGTCCACTTGAGCTTTGGATATGCTTCCTTTTTATTCTTTAGACCTCAAATTATCTGTTAACATGGATGGATAGAGTAGATAAATAAATAAATAACGGTGGACCCCATAGAGTTTACTCTAGTAAAGGTAACGAGTAATCCACCTAAATGTAGTGGATAAGGGTTTCCGTAAAACATTGATCATAATCATATATTTGGCTTGCCTCAATGTGATTCACATATCCAACCCACTCATTATGTGTGTCCCACTTGGATGAGGGGTCGTTCCAAGTTTCAACCGCATCCAAAAGTCATGTGGGCCCCACCAAGTGCTTTTGTATTTTTTAGGATGTCTTCACATAGTTTTAGATGGTTTGGCCAACTTGAGTTTCGTATACAGATGATTTTTTAGATATCTCATAACCTAATGGGGACACTTCAAATCCATGGTGTTGATGTTCGACACACATTATGTTGGGGCCCACAAAACTTTCTAACATCAATTATTAGGTTCTCACGAAGTCAATAAGTTGAGTCACAATTTTGACCAGAATATTTGGCCCATTTTACATGTCTGGTCCATTCACTCTATTTTACTGATCAATACTCTTACTTTGACTAGTTACTCACCTCAATCAGGGTACATATGAGAAAGATATTGGGGATACAATGTCCCGACTTTATATCGAAAGTTCAACTTGATTGACAGGATTGTCTAAGCAACCAGATGCAACTAAGAGTATTATAACTTTCGGTACTCCCAGAGCATATTGGAGCATTTTCTACTAGGCATATTATGATTATCGAAAGATTGAAATTAAAAAATAAAATAAAATAAAAATAAAAAAATTTAGAAAAAAATGTTTTGGGTGGTAAATGGCCGGGTCTGGACCTGTTGGTGCTGATCCAAACAGAAAAATGGCTCAACCCGGTTTTGGATGTTGGACCGGTTCTTCTGTTGTATGCTCGATGAAATCTAATGGGCCAACCCAGTCCGTTACCAATCCTGAAAATCCATACCTAGCGAAGGAGACATCGTCCTCATAGACGGCTGAGGATGAAGCACACGAATAACCCAACCTTCACCGTAGGGTTTCTCTCCCTATAAAGGGGTGGAGAGTTTTAGGGATTAGGGTTTAGGGTGGGTGGGGAGTTTTCCGCCAAGCATCTTATTTATAGAAGGTTGGTTGAGAAATAATCTCATGGGCTAGAAGTGTATGGTAATCTGTGCATGAACATAGTTTAATCTGTACTCGCTGAAGTGTTGATCATCTATTAGGACTGTACATCAGTCCAAGTCTGTTCATGTGGTAACTTGGATTTTAACATGAGGTTCTATCACAAGCAATTACCTCTTGAAAGCACTGCAAAAAATGGAGTCCATTGATTTTATATAACATAAGAAAATTATAGTTTCAGTGGCTAGGTGTCAATCTAAAGAAGATTACAAGGATAGAGCCTTCAAACACATGAAGTGATTTCTTAGTTTTGATGGCTACAAGGACAGGAAGTGGGAAAATCATTTAGAATGATTTCTTAGTGGTGAAAAACAAATAATGGGCCCCACTACCTAGATGGTTCTGATCGAGGAACACTAATGTCATGTTTACAATGGGTATTCGCATGGATGATAATACTAATACTTTGGCAACAAATCAAATAAATCCTTTTAAAATATACTTTTACTAATGTTATTTGGCGCCGGTTTTAATTCGGTTAGTATTTTTGCATTATGCTCCCATTTTTTTTCTTTAAATCGTACCAAATTAGTGCCACTAGGTGAGAAATGCTTGATTCTTCATATTTTTCCAGCAAAATCAAGGATTTGAACCTTCCATTTCAAAATTTGAGGACAGGTGATCCAATTTGGGAGAACTTGGTGAATTTGATATAAACATCTGATGTTATTTACTCTTTAATCTGAACTGATTAAATTGTCCAAAAAGAGTTGATTAAAGGTTTAATTAGTGGATGACCGTAATAATTTAATAATTTTACTTTTCACAGATAAATTTCAATTTCCATTTAAAAATAACATTTTTTTTTCAAAATGTATATTTTTTTACTCTTTTAACACAATATCATTTTTATTATAAAATATTTTTTAAAAATTAAAATATAAATTTTGAATTTTTATTTTCAAAATCTCAAAAAATTTCTCATATTTTAATTTTTTCTCAAAAATTTCAAATTTTCAATTTTTTTTTTTTCAAAAGCATCATTTTGTTCTCAAAATTTTTCTCAAACATAGTTAAAATTTCTAAACTTTTCAATATTCTCGTTCATATGATATTTTAAATCATTTAAATATTACCTTTTAATTATATATAAGAAAAATTTTCCAATCATATGATATAAAAACTATATATATACATTTTTATCGACAAAAAATTTTAAAAATTAAAACATTTTTACATTATTACCGACGGTTTTCAGCCGCCGGGAAAAAGATTTAGGAAAAACACTTTTACAGACGAAAATTTTCGTCAGTAAAAGTTTACCGCGAACATTTCCAAGACAGTGCAAATTTTTTTTTTGTTAAAATTCAAAAAACCCTTTAACGACAAATATTTTCGTCGCTAAAAGCCACCTTTAGCTACGAAATTAATTTCGTTGCTAAAAGGAAACTTTTTGATTTTTTTTTTTTTTTCAAAAATTCAAAACACCATTTAGCCACAAAAATTTTCATCGCTAAAGGTGTCTTTTAGCTATGAAATTTATTTCATCACTAAAAGGAAACTTCTCAACTCTTTTATCTTTTCAAAAATTCAAAATACCCTTTAGCGATGAATATTTTCGCCGCTAAAAGCCACCTTTAGCTACGAAATTAATTTCCTCGCTAAAAGGAAACTGGTTGACTTTTTGTTTTTTTTTTTTTTTCAAAATTCAAAACACCCTTTAGAAACGGAAAATTTCATTGCTAAAAGCCACCTTTAGCTACAAAATTAATTTCGTCAATAAAAGGAAACTTCTCGATTTTTTGTTTTTTTCAAAAATTCAAAACACCCTTTAGTGATGAAAATTTTCGTCGCTAAAAGTTACTTTTAGCTACGAAATTTATTTCGTCGTTAAAAGGAAACTTCTTGACTTTTTTATCTTTTCAAAAATTCAAAACACCCTTTAACGACGAAAATTTTCATTGCTAAAAGCCACCTTTAGCTACGAAAATAATTTTGTCAATAAAAGGAAACTTCTAGACTTTTGGTTTTTTTCAAAAATTCAAGACACCCTTTAGCGACGAAAATTTTCGTCGCTAAAAGGAAACTTCTCGACCTTTTTATCTTTTCAAAAATTCAAAACACCCTTTAGCGACAAATATTTTCATCGCTAAAAGCCACCGGTAGCTACGAAATTAATTTCATCGCTAAAAGGAAACTTCTCGACTTTTGGTTTTTTTTCAAAATTCAAAACACCCTTTAGCGATGAAAATTTTCATCGCTAAAGGTGGCTTTTAGCGACTAAATTAATTTCGTCGCTAAAAGGAAACTTATTGACTTTTTTATCTTTTCAAAAATTCAAAACACCCTTTAGCAACAAATATTTTCGTCGTTAAAAGCTACCTTTAGCTACGAAATTTATTTCATCGCTAAAAGGAAATTTCTCAAATTTTTTATCTTTTCAAAAATTCAAAACACCCTTTGGCAACGAATATTTTCATCGCTAAAAGCCACCTTTAGCTACAAAATTAATTTCGTCACTAAAAGGGAACTTCTCCACTTTTGGTTTTTTTTTTTTAATTCAAAACACCGTTTAGCGATGAAAATTTTCGTTGCTAAAAGTTACTTTTAGCTACGAAATTTATTTCCTCGGTAAAAGGAAACTTCTTGACTTTTTTATCTTTTCAAAAATTCAAAACACCCTTTAGCGACAAATATTTTCATTGCTAAAAGCCACGTTTAGATACGAAATTAATTTCGTCGCTAAAAGGAAACTTCTCGACTTTTTTTTTTCATAAATTCAAAACACCCTTTAGCGATGAAAATTTTCATCGGTAAGAGTTACTTTTAGCGACGAAAAAAAAAATCATCGGTAAAAGTATACTTTTAGTGACGAAAAAAAAATTTGTGGCTAAAAGTCAATTTTAGCGACGAAAAAAATTTTCATCACTAAATGTTTCATCGATAAAAAGCCTCTTTTTTGTAGTGGGCTTACGACCAGTCGTGGAACGGCTTTATCCGATCGAGCTCAAAATTTCAAAATTCTATTGGTCCTATGACCAGTTGTAGTGTCCACAGGACCAGTCGTGAATGTAATTTCTTCGCCTATAAATAGATGACGAATTTCTGAGTATTTCATTCAATCCATGCTAAATCTACACGTCACTCTAAGAGATAAGTTAGAAATCTTTTTAAGCTATATTGTGTTCATTTAATATTCTCTTTATTTAGCTTTATTATATTTGATTTTGTATTCTTCATTCCAATCATATTTGAAGAAGGGATTGAGACTTACCCTTTTCTTGAAATCAAAATCAAATAGAGCTAGCCCAACTTAATTTAATTTAAAATCAATTTAGAACCTAGAACCATTTCATAAGTGAGTTTGGACATTGAACTTCTACGTCGAAAGTCTACTTTGACTTAATTCTTCCGGGCTGCATCAAAGAGAATATCCAGGTATTTTACATTATTGTAAATTTTCATTTTTAGTTTTCATTGAAATTGAGCCAGAAAAATTTCTCTACTTTGGTTTGTCTGAGGTGATCCAAAAAACTCAGAGCATGGGGTTTTTGAATTGTGTAAGCCCACTTGAAAGACATAATTGTGAGGGTTTTAGTGAACCTGGAAAAACCTATTTTCTTAGTGAACGCTAATATACACTATGTGAGGATATTAGGAGTAGAGTAGTTGTGTGGCTGTTTTAGTAAATAGTTGGTTTACACACAATCGAACCACTATAATTTCTTGTCTTGTGGTTTGAATGTTTATTTATTTTTGTAGATGATTATAATTTCCCTTTTTACATTTGTGGAGAATGTTGTAATCCTTATGTGGATGTATGGGAATGTTGTAATAGCTTAGATTTCTTTTCTTTGCTATTTATTTATTTTATTCCTTTGTATTAGTTTGAGTTTTTAATACACAAACCATTCTAATAAGGTTGTCCTACCATAAACCCTTGGTTTTTATGGTGCAAGGTTGTCCTTAGAACAAAATCTATATCAATCTCTCAATACTTGTTCTTTTGAGGTTGTCTTTAAATTCAACATTTTGAGATTGTCCATTGCTATCTGTATTTAAGTTATTTTAATTCCGCTATTATTTTTTAAAATTTGGCACAGTCCTATTCACCCCCCCCCCCCCTCTAGGACATATAGCCCAGGCTTTTCAAGTGGTATCAGAGCCTAATAGCTCGTTTTTATTGTTTTTCTTTTGGATTAATTTCCTGAGCTAATCGATCTGAGCTTTGTAAGATGTCAAATTTTGATGCCTATCAGGCACTAGGCCTCCACCATTTGATGGCTCCAATTATGCCTATTGGAAAGCCAGGATGAGAATTTTCTTAAAATCCATAGATGAAAGCGTGTGGCTAGCCACAGTGACTGATTGGACCCCTCCTACCACTGAAGTAACTTGTATTGATGGATCCAAATCTATGAGAATTACACCTTATTTCTCTTGGACCACTCTTCAGAAAAGTGAGTGTAGTGCTAATGCAAAAGCTCTAAATACAATCACTTACGCACTATCACCGGATGAATTTAAAAGAATTATATCTCGTGATACTATAAAGCAAGCTTGGGATATTTTAAAAATGACACACGAGAGAACAACAATTGTCAAAAAATCTAAAGTCCAAATCCTCACAATCAAATTTAAGGGAATATGTATGGAGGAAAGTCAAACTTTCATGGACTTTTATACTAGATTAAATGACATTGTTAACTCTATGTGGGGTTTCAGTGATAAAATCTCAGAAAGTAAAGTTTGTGCAAAGATACTACGATCACTACCTGACCATTTCAATTCAAAGGTGACCGCGATCCAGGAACTTTGTGATACGGACAATGTGAGGGTAGAAGAATTAGGTGGGTCATTACAGACCTATGAGTTAAACTTTAAAGCTCCTAAAGATAAATCAATCACCCTTAAATCTTTTATAAGTATTTCTCAAGAAAATTATAGTAATTCTGATTTTGAAAATTCTGAAGATGATATGGCCCTTTTAGCTAAAAAGTTTTACAAAATTTTCAAAAGTAAAAAGAGGGTTGATTTTTAAAAATCTAATGATAAGAAAAGATCTAAATCTAAAACTTGGAAATCATTAAAAGACAATCAATGTTACTACTGCCATGAATATGGGCATTTAGCAAACAAGTGTCCTAAAAAGGACAAACCTAAAAAGAAGGGTATGTTGGCTACTTGGGATGAATGTTCTGGCACTGAAGCCTCTTCTGAATCAGAAGATTCTAAAACCGAGTCGGGTAATGAAATCACAGCCCTTATGACCCTAGCCAAGTTCACTTTTTCAGATAATGATGATATAACTAGTGAAGAAAATTTAAATAACGATCATGAAAATGAAGAAGATCTTCAAGATGCTTACAATGCCCTTTACAAGAAAAGTTGTAAAATTGCCGTAAAACTAAAACTTCAAAAAGAAAAGTTTTTGAAACTTAAAGAAAATTTTGATACTCTTATTTTAGAAAAATCTCACATTTCAGATTATTTTGAAAAGACTAAATGCGATTTAGATTTCAAAACCTCCCTTATTGAAAATCTAAAATCTGAAAATGAAAAACTAAAACTTGAAGTCTCTTCACTTTTAAGTTTAAAAGACACTTGGAGGTATGCCCAAGGAGATCCTAAGTTAGAAAAACTTTTAACCGGATCCTGAAAATGTGGTGATCGATCTGGTCTGGGCTACGACAAAAATATTCCTCCCAAATGTAAGAATGCTCCTCCTAAGTTTATGAAAGGAGAGTCTTCAAACTCAAAAGGGAAAAGTCTAAATCAAAATTTTTCTAAATATACTAAAACTTTTCAATCCTTAAAACCTAAAAGCAACAATTTCAACTATAAAAATCAAAATCGTAATCCTTTAGCTGAGAATATTGTTGATTTACTTAAGGAGCTCTTAAAATCTAACTTAAAGGGTTAGTCTTATATCAACTACAAACACAAGAAGACCAACTATACTCCTAAACCCAAAACTGTAATGAAATGGGTACCTAAGGTTACGTGCTTAGTTGTCCACATGACTTTCAAAGCTTCAAACCATTCGAAGTGGTACCTAGACAGTGGATGCTCCAGGCACATGACTGGTGACAAAGGTCTGTTCACCAATCTTAAAGACATGACTGATAGTTCAGTCACATTTAGTGATGGTAGCAACTGCAGGATTATTGGCAAAGGTACGGGTCAACTTTCTAACCTCCCTTTATTTGAGAATGTTTTATATGTAGAAGGTTTAAAAGACAATCTATTAAGTATTTCTCAAACATGCGATAAAAATCATAGCGTAAAATTTTCTAACCCAGGGTGTGAAATTTTAAATAAAAATGGTTCTGTAATATTAATTGGTCGCAAAACTTCTGAGAACTGCTATATCGTAAGTGATTCTAGCTCATCTAATCTATCGTGTTACATGGTCCATACCAGTGACATCGATTTATGGCATAAACGCCTTGGACATGTACATTACCGTAACTTATATAGATTAAGTAAAAGAGAGTTAGTAAGAGGCTTACCCAAAATACAAAAAATAGATAAAATATGTGGTGAATGCCAAATTGGTAAGCAAACTAGGAGCTCTCATAAAAAGGTAGACTCCAATGTTACATCTAAACGGCTAGAACTTCTCCATATGGATCTTATTGGACCAACAAGAATGGAGAGTTGATGTGGCAAAAAGTATGTTCTGGTAATCATTGATGACTTTACCAGATATACTTTAGTAGTCTTCTTAAGAGACAAATCAGAAACTCTTGATGAAATTAAAAGGGTACTTAGACGTATCCAAACTGAAAAAGAAACTCAAGTCTATAATATCCATAACGATCATGGATCAGAATTTAAGAATAGCGGTTTTGAGAAGTTTTGCAGTGATCAGGGAATATCGCATGAAATCTCTGTGCCTAAAACACCACAACAAAATGGTATAGTAGAAAAGAAAATTAGAGTGCTTCTAAAAATGGCAAATGTAATGTTAAACAGTATGAAGCTCCCTAAAAACCTTTGTGTCAAAGCCTTTAATACTACGTGTTATATAATTAACTGTGTTTATACGAGAAAATCAAATAATAAAATGGCTTATGAAATGTGGTTTGATAAGAAGCCTATTGTGAAATACTTTCGAGTTTTTGGCAGCAAGTGCTATATTTTACGTGACCATGAAAATCTGGGTAAATTCGACACCAAAAGTGATGAAGGGATATTTTTAGGGTATGCTCTAAATAGTTGAGCATATCAGGTTCTTAATTAGAGGACCGGTGTGATTCAAGAATTTATCAATGTGGTTATTGATGATCACTTGAATACATCTATCTCGAGTTCAGATAATGATGAAGTACTTCTAATTGATAAACCAGATTCTTCATCAAGTCAAAATAATTCTAAAGTAAAGACTGTTAAAGACCATCTAACTGATCAAATTCTGGGAAACCCTCTCACTGGTGTGTGCACTCGTAGACAACTAGAAGATGTGTGTAACTACATATACTTTACATCCTAGATAGAACCAGCTAACATAAAAGAAGCTCTTACTGACGAAAACTTGATAGTTGCGATGTAAGAAGAGCTTAATTAATTCGTTAGAAATGATGTTTGATATTTAGTTCTTAGACCTAAAGATAAACACATTATTGGAACTAAATGGATTTCCAAAAATAAGTTTGATGAACTTGGTAATATAATCAGAAACAAGGTTAGACAGGTTATACAAGGGTACGCTCAAATTAAAGGCATCAATTATGATGAAACATTTGCCCCAGTAGCTCGTCTTGAATCAATCAGACTATTTATATCCATTGTATATTTTAGAAAGTTCAAAATTTATCAAATGGATGTAAAGAGTGCCTTCTTGAATGACGATTTGCATGAAGAAGTATATGTTGAACAACCAACGGGTTTTGGAAACCCTAAGAATGTTGATCATGTATACCGCCTAAAAAGGCTCTCTATGGTTTAAAACAAGCTCACAGGGCATGGTATGAAAAATTGGCTAAGTTTTTACTAAGTCACAACTTTATAATGAGAAGTGTTGATAAGACATTATTTGTAAATAACATAATGATTACATTTTAATAGTATAAATATATCTTAATGATATTATTTATGGATCTACTTGTGCTAACTTGACTATTGAGTTTGCAGATCTTATGAAATCTAAGTTCAAAATGAGCATGGTTGGGAAATTGAACTATTTCCCAGGGTTGCAAGTTAAACAGCAACCTGATGGTTCCTTTATTTCCCAAACCAAATATGCTCTGAACTTAGTTAAAAAGTTTGGATTTGAGAATGGGAAGAACTTCAATACTCCCATGAGTACGACTCTAAAACTCTCAAAGGACTTTACAGGTAAGAGAGTTGATCCTAAATTATATCGCAGTATGATAGGTAGTTTGCTATATTTAACTGCAAGCCATCCTGATATTGCATTTTGTGTAGGGATTTGCGTTAGATATCAATCTGACCCTAAAGAGTCATATTTAACTGCTATTAATCACATTTTGTGATCTGTCGCATGTTTAGCTAATCTGGGTCTTTGGTATCCACATGATACTAATATTAAATTAGCTAGTTATACTGATGCTGATTGGGCTGGTAACATTGATGACAGAAAATCAACTAGTGGTGGTTGTTTCTATGTTGGGAACTGTCTTATTTCATAGCAAAATAAGAAACAAAGTTCCATATCGCTCTCAACTACCGAGGCTGAATACATTGCAGCAGGAAATGCATGTACTCAACTTGTATGGATGAAAATAATGTTAAGCGATTATGGAATTGCACAGGATTCTATGGTTTTATATTGTGATAATTCCAGTGTAATTAATATATATAAAAATCCAATTAAACATTCACAAACTAAGCACATTAACATTAGATATCTCTATATTCATGAATTAGTGGAAGAAATTATAATTTCTTTGGAAT
Organism: Magnolia changhungtana; assembly: GCA_030180095.1. NCBI lineage: Eukaryota > Viridiplantae > Streptophyta > Magnoliopsida > Magnoliales > Magnoliaceae > Magnolia > Magnolia changhungtana. The sequence continues at coordinate 604,792 of JASAUF010000426.1, read as the reverse complement.
ACATTCCGACAGAGGCTCAACTTGTTGACATTTTCTCTAAACCACTAGACAAAACCAGGTTTAATAAATTAAAATTTGATCTCGGTATGTGTAATTTGAATTGATTATTCATGCATGTCTATATTATATTGTATATATTTGTTATTTTATTTGTTTAAAATTTCAAATTTCAAGGAAAATGCATATTTCTGGCTGTGCACGACTAGTCGAGTACATCCTCGACCAGTCATGGTACAACTTGTTGTAAGACCCGACCCGAGTTCTTACGTGTGCATGTATGTGTATAGGTATGCATTTCATTTCTCATGGTATCGCGGTCCTACCGGTTGAATCCCGACGACCCGCAACCTTTGGGTAGCATTTGTAGTCATCCTTGAGTCAGGTCACATTGACTTGACTCAGACCAGCTTAAGACCTATCCCATCTTCTTCAAATCGTCCTTGCGGTTCCAACGACGCGTCTTGTGTATCCATTCGATATGTAGATCAAAAGTTATGTACGTTTCAGTCTACGACCCTTGATTTGATCATGTAGCCCACACTCCCTCTTTTGCACAAGTTCCAATAAAGACTATACACACCACCTAAATCTCTATTACTCACATTACCAAGACCTCACACACCACCCAAACCTACCCTACTCCTAACAACTTTGGTTTCTCTTCCCTAAGGTAATCATTTCTTTTCTTAGAAACAAATCATTACTCTCTCTCTCTCTCTCTCTCCTTATCTCTCTCCCTCCTTTTGATTTTCTTCATTCCCGCAATTTCTTCTCCCAAACATCCCATTTTCCTCCATTACTCTATCCCCTTGAAGCTTCATAATCCCTCAATCCCACCCTTAAAAATTCATCCTAGCCATTAAACCTTCTTCCTTGGTCTAAGATCTATCTTGTGTGGGAGATTGAGAGCTTGATTTGAAGGTGAGTATCTACAACTTGCTGATCCTTCTTATCTATCTTAATCCTTTCATTTCTTCATGTATGGAACATGTGGGACCCACTAATCTATGGTGGGGATCCCATTTGATCCCGTGGATGTGGCCCTTGGCCCATCCTGCATGCATGCATTGTTCCATGATGGGGCCATTCTCCATGACCCTATCATGATATATCTCATGATCCAAATCATTCTAAGGTCATCTAGACCTTCATTTTATGGTAGGGATGGTATCCCAACCATCCATTTTAATCTTTAGTCATGCATGTATAAGATTCATAGTGTATATGCATATTGGTGTATGATGTGTGGTTAAATTTTCTTGGGAGGGCTTAATAGTGGCGGAGCCCTTCCCAATGGCCAAATTTCCCTTACTTCTCTTATTTTCCCTTACTCCCATCCTTGATCATGGTGTGTGGCCCACCTTGTGGGCTAACAAAAATCCAGCCACCCAAAAAGTAGAGGACACCCATGGCATCCCATTCTATGACATGTATCCCCAAAATCCAACTAATTGGGACACACGTAAAGGTGTTTTGTATGGTAGGATGATCCAGATATTTGTGGGGCCCACTAGGGTGGTCCATCCTCTAATTTTTTGGGATTAAATCTCATTTTAATTACTGATTAAAATTATTTTATTCCAATGTAATGTTGCTGTCCAGAAACTGTCTAGATAGATTTTTGGGTCACCTTGGGGTCTGATTTCTGGGAATTTGTTGGGAAGATTGATACAAATTCATATGTGATTCTTATATCTGCATGACCCACATACAACCATAACAAATTTCAGCTCCAATGGACCCCATTTGGGCATCTAAAAAGATGGGCCAACATAGTGGGCTGCCAGAAATTTCTATTGTGCAGTCCAGCAACATAGTCCCATAGAAAACAAAATTATAAAAATATTTTCTTAGAAGGTGGACCTTCTTTCTGGGTCCCACTCTGTTTTAGGATTGATGAGGGACCTTGGGTCCAAATTTCTGGAATTTTAGATGCCCAGAACCCCCCCATTTGGATGGCCCAAGTTCAGGATAGTTACATTTCTAGCAACACTCCACCCTGGACAGGTTAAAATTCCAAAATTTAATAAAATACTTTTAGGTGTCTAAAAATTATAAAAATTTGCAGGGAGGTGGACCACTCATGTTAGGATCCACCTAAAATATTTTATGGCCAATGGATGCCTGTACACACCATGGTGGTGGCCGGACCAACCAATTGTAATATGGTGTCCAGATCAGTCCGATTTTCAGGAGAGAACAATTTCTTTAAATAAATTAAAATATTTATAGATGTCCAATAATTTTGAAATTTTTTGGAGGTGTGTTACACTCATGGTAGGACCCACTTACGAAATTTTGGGGCCAATGGACCCCTGTGTACACCGTGGAAAGGGTCGGACTGGCCCACCACGTTGGGACATCCAAGTCAATCTGATTTCTGTATAGACTGTTTCATTTAAATTAATATAAATACTTAGGAATATCTAAAAAATTTGTAATTTTGTGGAGGTGTAGCCCACCTATGGAAGTGTCACCCTACAAAATTTTAAACCCAATGGACATTCCAACTGACTGTGGTATGGCATGTAAATTTAGTTCAGTTTTAGGCCAAATACCCAGGCCTATAAAACTATACACCATGGGGCACCCCTACCTTGGGCTGTTGCTGAGCCTGTATTCCAGCAGCATGGCGCACTTCTAGTGTATCTTATGAATTACCCTCTCATATGGTGGGACCCACAGTGATGTGTGTGGGTCATCAGAAAATAAATATTATAAATCAATTTATTTGTTGGACTTCAACAAACCCAGAAAGCGGGTGGGCTGGAAATTTAGCAATGGGCCCAATGTTACCACCCCATAAATGTCTATTTTAGGACACTATGGCCCACTAGATTTAGGGAGGATTTAAGTCAGTTATCTTACCATTTTAATTTTATTTTTGGGCTTAATTAGTGCATGATAAAAGGCTCATTCCAATTGGTTTCTCATGGGATAGTCTTTTAGTTAATTAATGAGCCTTATAGCCTTGGTTGGGCTGGACCTTTTGATAGGCCCATTGGACCCTTGGGTCCTATATTTACCATGCCATTGTGATGGGTATTATGGGCCAAATACTCAAGTAGTTGGGCCCTTGCTTGCCCACTATAATAAATCCATACTTGGACCAAGATGTGAGTCCTAACTTACTTGTGTTAAATATAAGGATTTCCCACATGTTGGGATAATGGGCTGCCCATTAGGCCCACCACAATGAGTGAACCCATGACCCTTATGGTTGGGCCCTAACCTTGCTTAAGAGCCCACCAGGTTGCCTATGTATTGGGCCTAGTGCATGGCCCACTAGGTCATGAATCGATTGTGCCTTGGACCTTCCTTTACATATGTAGCAGGCTACCTTTTAGGATCTAGTTGAGGTTAGATGTCCTCCTTGGTGGCCCTAAGGTAGGCCCATAAGGCCCTGATAGGTGGTTGAAGGCTCACCTTGGACCTTGTTAGGCCCATCTCTTCCTTGAGGCTTTATGATTCTCCTAACTTGTAGGTTATCCCAAAGTATTGGGCCCCACTAGAGGACTTCGCTTCTCCTTAGTACCTATCTATGTACCTAGGCCTTGACCCTTCTTAGGATGGAGGAATACATTTTATATGTAACACACTTACATCATTATGGCCCATATGCATCATCTGTATGAATTGATTATATTGTATGGTGGTCATTGAAGGATGGAGTTTCTCCCCTTGTACACATTGTGTGCCTGCAGCTAGTGTATGATCTGTGTGTGTGACTCATGCATTGCCATAACATTTCATGACGATACTGCACTTGCTTCATCAGGGCCTCACATCCACAAGGATATCCGTGGATGGCCGTATGAGTGGACATCGAAAATATTACTTAAGCATACCGGGTGCACAGGATACCCATGGGTGAAATTCTCAAAACTTCCATGGTACCAAGGATCTACTCCAACGCCGTGACCGAGTGAAAACTATGAGCGCACGAGGGCCTTATACTATTAGGCCATGACTCCCACTGTCGTGTAGTCGATTGGATAGGGGTGTGGCCTTACCTGCCTGGTGTGAGGAGGGGTTGTTAGGCTGAGTCTAACCGGCTCATAAATCAGTCCGCTACCTTAAGGCCTTGTTGGTGATTGTCTCTCCACAGGCTGGTAGTGAGGTCTCTTACGGTCATTTGACTGTGTGGGGTCTGTAGAGCTACAGTCATTCAGCAGTGTAATGGACCCCGGTGATTTCCTTATAAATGTAAATGTACTTGACATGTGGTTTGGGTATGAGTACTGGCATTACTTGCATCACATTAGCATTGGCTGTATAAGCTCCTTCATGCATTGCCTTAGTATGGAGCCCAGTACTCATTTCATCGTATTCATGATAAGCTTTGGAAAGGCTAGTGATATTCTCATTGAGCATGTTTCTCTCCTTATATCTCCTACTATTCTTCTGTGCACCATTGTCACACACTTTCACCAGCCTCAAAACTTCTATAAGCTTATGCACGATTGATGCGTGTAGGTGATCCTAGGCAGGTGTCGTAGTGACAGAGCTTAGATTAGAGCTGAGCTTGAGGACTCCAGTGTTGTTGACTTTTCTCTTCTTTTCTATTATCTTATTTCTGTCTTTTTGGACCTTATAAAAGTCTGTAAATGTTCAAATTCTTAGTGGATTTTGTGATGTGTGCCTTATTATTCTCAGATATACTTGCTGTGATCTTGGTTATGCTCGTATTGGAAATGATTACACTATTATAGAAATCGTCCTTGTAAGATCCCAGGATCGGAACCTGCCTCAGGAGCTGAGAATGGGGTACTACGGAGGCTGTTGCGGCCAGAACCGGTCAACGGGTTCCTTGTGAGTCCAGTTACCAAGTCTGGGGCATGACAAGAGTTGGTATCAGAGCATAACAAGTAATTATAAAATAACTTGGGATAACATCGCAGTCTGCTCAGAGCATAGGACAAGTAGTGTCCTAAGACCTTTCCTTTTGTTCCGTATTAAGCCTGAAATTATCCTGATTCTTCGCGTCGTCGTTGTTTTGTAGACGATGCCGCCTAGGTGTGGCACCCGAGGTCACGGCACCCGCGGTCGTAGTACCCGTGGACGAGGCGTCGGAGATACCTGTCCTACTCGAGCACATCCTGCTCCCTTTGTTGAGGATCCGATTCTACAGGTCTCGATCCAGCCTGTTCCCCTAGTTACTTTGGTTCCCCCACCTATTCCTCCGCCTCAGCCTATTGTTCCAGTTACAGAGGCTCCAGTTACTCCGGTTCCCCTGCCTATTCTCCCTCCTCAGCTTGTTGTTCCAGTTACAGAGGCTCCTACTCCGTCGGCTGCACCCGTACCTCTGCCCGAGGCGAGTGTCACCCCTACCTTTCTGATAGCACCTATAAGAGTCAAGCATTTCCAACAGTTGATGCAGCTTGTTGCCACTACATTGCAGACCCGTCAATCAGTTACCACTAAGGTTTCTGGGAAGTCTGACTTACAGCGTGCTAGCGCGATAGCCCGAGATTTCAGATAGCATGATCCCCATAGGTTTAGTGGTGACCCTGACCCTTCTGTCGCCGAGGCTTGGTGCACTGAGGTTGTGAGGATTTTTGACACTATTCAATGTCCTGCGGATCAGAGTGTATCCTTGCGACCTATCTTCTACAAGGTGAGGCCCTTCACTAGTGGTCATCTGAATCTAGGATGGTCAGGCCTCAGTTCTTTTGGACATGGGAGGAGTTTGTGGTCCATTTCGACCAAAAGTTCTTCCCTGAGCATGTTCAGATCCAGCAGGCGATCAAGTTCGAGACCCTAGTGCAGGGTGATTTGACCGTATCTCAGTATGAGGCCCATTTCTTGGCTTATCTAGATTTGCTCCTCATCTCACCAGCGATGAGAAGTTAAGGGCCCGTCGTTTTATGACTGGTTTGCGTCCTACCCTTCGCAGCCGTGTTGTAGGGCATTGCTTGGAGACATTCGACTAGGTCGTTCATCTAGCACTAGTTTATGACGAGGACTGGGCTATGACCCAGAGATCAAGAGAACAGAGTTCCAGTGGAGACCGGAAGAGAAGTGCACCAGCCGGTAGTTCCAGGTAACATCGTCAGTAGAGGTGGAGGGGCAGATCAGGGTATCGGCAGCCTGCGTGTCAATCAGTAGCCTCTTCATCGTCATTAGCACTGCCAGCTGCTTCATCTTCCCGCCCCTTTTCTGGTGTATGCTTCCGTTGTGGATGGGCCGGGCATTGGAGGCGTAAGTGCCCTCTCCTCATTCAGCAGCAGCGGCCGCCGCAATTGCCCCCTCCTCGTCCTCCTCAGCGGCAGCGGTAAAGAGCACAACTTCCACTCGCCGCTCCTAGGGCTTCTCCTCAGCAGAAGAGGTAGCCAGGTAGACCTCCTGAGTAGAGACAACAGCAGCCGCAACACCAGCAGAGGGGATATCATATGTTGTCCTACCCTTGGGTCCAGTGTGTATAGCAGCCCAGCAGGCTAAGACTCAGGATCCACAGTCTTCCATGTAGCTTCCCCTACCAGCTTAAGGCCACTTTTATTCTGCGCAGCAGGCGCCAGGCCAGGACCCGCAATCATCGACTGGTGGAGTCGTTGAGGGTATTCTTCTTATTTTTGCTTACGTTACTCATGTTTTGTTTAATTTTACCGCCTCCCATTCCTTTGTGGCCGAACAGTTTTGCCGATTAACCAGTATTCCATCGGAGTCCATGTCTGAGGCCTTAGCCATTTTCACTCCCATGAGAAAGTCTATGGTATTTACCTGTCGCTGCCCTTCTCACCCAGTGTTAGTGGGCGGGATGTTCCTTCTGCCGATTATTCGTGATGCCGATGTTTGGTTTTGATGTCATTTTGTGTATGGACTGGCTTGCGGAGTATGGTGCCATTTTGGACTATGCCGCGAGGACAGTCATGTTTCATATCCCAGGCTTTCCAGTGTTCCAGTTCGTCATCAAGCCTAAAGGAGAGCTGTTATCTAGTTTCTTGGCTTCGGTCGTTGAGGATTCTATGACAGAGAGTATTGAGCAGCTACCAGTTATTTATGAGTACGCGGATGTGTTTCAGGAGATTTTGAGTTTGCCGCCACATCGGCAGGTAGAGTTCTAAATGAAAGTGTACCTACTTGTGCCCTGGTTTGTCAAGTTACGTGAATGGTGTGTCAGACTGGGTGCAGAACTCGATAGGAAGATTATTTCAAGCGTCTGCCTCAACTGGATGTGTGGAAGCTCGCAATAGGTAAATCTTAGCCCCATATCCCATGTCCCAAAACACCAGGTGATTAAAACCCTTAAAACAAGATAGACATCTTAGGGTTTTTGTGGTGAGAAAACTTTTTCAAAATAGGAAAATCTCTAAGTTTTTCTCGCCCTGTCAATTCTATCGAAGCACCCTCGATATGATCGACCTGCACTGTCGATGTCCTTGATACCTTAACAATATTATCGATAAGAGGACCAAAAGTGTCCAGCAACTAAATACCCATCTGGACGGATTTATCGATGTATCGATACATCTATCGATATCATCAATATAAGCACAAATATGTCCAGTAACTTCACAATTTATCTGGACGAATTATCGATATATCGCTACTCATATCGATATCATCGATATTCAAATCTCGAGACCATCGGGAGTGGCTCGATAAGATCGACAGGAAGATTTTCGGTGCCCCTGTTTTTTAATGAAAATCTCAAAATTCATCGATAGATCGATGACCATCCGATATGATTTGAAATCATATATCGATAAGATCGAAGGTCCATCGATGATATCAATGGTAAGGGTGCATTTCTTACAACAGTTATTTCAGGATGTTTTTAACTATGATTAGGGGCCTTTCGATTTAATCGATATTCAAATATCAATGATATCGACACCTGATCGATTGCATCGAACTAAGTCATAATCTATCCAACAAGTTCAAAGATAAATCTGCTGGAATTATCGATGCCTCGACTTAGATCTCGATATCATCGACATTCAAATTCCGATGACCTCGACGGTTCTCCCGATCATTCATGAAAACCTGAAATATCTCAAAGTCAAGTCTCTCTCAATTTTCATGTGTCGATGGATCGAATCTGTCATCGATGGAATCGGAGTTCGAAATCCGATGACATCGACAATGACTTCGATTCATCGACCAATTGGCAAAGAGTTTCAAAAGCGTATGACATTGAGTCCGAGTCATCGAGCGGACCATCGATGCCATCGAGAGTATACGCTCGATGATATCGAACTCTGTCATAAATGTGACCGTTTTATATCCGTTGGAACTTTTTGCCTATTTATAGAGGACTTGTCTTTTGTTGCTGTGAGAGAAAGAAGAGAGAGCTTTTGAGTGTTTCAACTTATATCCTATACCCAAAGCCCTTTCTCTCAAGGGAGTTCATCCTCCAATCCACCCTTACCATTGATATCAAATAGAGTGGATTGGGGAATGAACTTCTGCATTCAAGGATCCTCCAGCTACTACCTTAATGGCAAATCTTTGTGCTGGGATGCCTTGAATGCATAAGAGAGGATCTACTCTATCTTCCTTATAGGAAAATCTTTAGAGAGTAGGATTCCATCTCACCCTTGACCCAACCCGAAGCCAAGCATTGATATATCATCTTGTGTTGTGGATTAAGGGAGCTGAAGACTCTTTGTTGTCAAGAAGGAGAAGATCTTCGACGTTGTGCTTAACGGGACTCATCAACTTATCTGTAAGTATTCAGAGTCCAGAGGACACTTGTGATCATTCCTTCCTGTGTCTTAGTCCTAAGTGGTTTTCACCCTTTGAAGTCTTAAAGGAGATCTCCGGCGGGAGTGTACGTAGTGGGTGCATAAGGTGGACCCTTGCTCTTATGTAGGGCATAAACTGCTAGGTCCTTGTGTATGTCCTTGACCTATGTGGTCTAAAATCCGGGTGCATTATGTGGACCCTTACTCGTGTGTAGAGCATAAACTGTTAGGTCCTTGTGTAGGTCCTTGACCTGTGTGGTCTAAAATTCGGGTGTGTTGTGTGGACCCTTGCTCTATGGAGAGCATAAACATCTGGTTAGGAGTGAACCAACAAAACTCTAGGTTTGAGGTGAACCGCGTAAAACCTTTGTAAAGGTTGAAAGTGAACCTGATTTAAAACCTTAGGTTTTAGGTGAACCCTAGGAAACCTCCTTAGTGAAATCCGGTACACTCAAGGGTTGAGTGCGACAGCCGGGAGTGGAGTAGACAAGTAGTCGAACCACTATAAAAATGACTGTGTTTGAGATGATTCTTATCATTCAGTTATGTGATTTCCTAGCATGCCTTTATATCTGATTATCTAAGATCACACCTTATACACACACACAGTTATATCCTTCACAATCTTGTCCGCAACTTGTTTATCTTACAAATAGGTTGTGAGTGGATCCTCTACAAGGCTTAGAAGCCAGTAGAGTTAATTTGAGTAATCCTGAGAATTGTATACATAATAGGATTAGTGTGATAGGATTTTTAAATAACTCATAAATCTTTAAAAAGTCCTATTCACCCCCCTCTAGGACATATTGACATATTCCAACTTCTACTCAAGCGGTCTTCACTGCTATTTCAATTGGTATCAGAGCGGGTCTCTCTTTAAGGGCTTCACTGCCTAGAGAGTGATCTTGACTGAAGTTGGGAATATGGCCAAAGGAGAGGGCTCATCGGTCACTAGACCTTCAGTATTTGATGGTTCAAATTATGCATACTGGAAGGCTAAGATGCACTACTTTCTGAGATCTTTGGATCATGACGTTTGGGATATTGTTGAAAGTGGATACGTGCCACCAACTGAACGAATTATACTTGATAATGGCACAACAATCACAAAGCTCAAACCCAAAGAAAAGTGGACAGCATTCGATAGAGAAAGGCAAACATCTGAACCCAAGGCTATGAATGCTATCTATTGTGCCTTGTCCCAGGATATATTCAATCAGATAAGTATATGTGGGACATCATAAGAAGCATGGGATTTACTGGAAATAACCCATAAAGGCACAAGTACTGTGAAGAGGTCCAAACTTCAACTATTGACCTCACAGTTCGAAAGTCTCAAAATGGAAGAGCATGAGACATTTATGGAGTTCTTTACAAAGCTAAATATCATTTGTAACTCCATGGGTGGATTGGGAGAGAAGGTTCCGGTTCCTAAAAATTACAAGAAAATTCTATGATCATTGACGGAACGCTTCAATCCCAAGGTAACAACAATTGAGGAGTGTAGGAATATAGACGAAATGAAAGTAGAAAAACTAGTGGGTTCCCTACAAGCTTTTGAACTACACTTCACTCAAACCCAAAAATCCAAAAACACTGTCCTAAAAACTTCAAAGAAGACAATACATGAGGACAGTAAGAGTGAAAAGGAGGATGAAGATGAGGAAGTGGCCTTGCTGGCACAAAGATTCAGAAAATTCTTTCGAAAGAATTGCGGCCTTCCCTCTAGAGGTAGAAAGGTGGATAACAAACCCTCTGCAGGAAAATTTGGTAAAAGGACCAAAAAACCACAATGCTACGCCTGTAGAGAGTATGGACACCTATCTACCGAATGCCCAAACAGAAAAACCAAGGGCAAGGCAATGGCCGCCATATGGAATGATACTGAGGAATCTTCAGAATCTAGCAACTCAAAAAGCGATGGAGACCGAAAATCTTTGAGAATACTCATGGTCTCCACTACTTCGATCATTCCAACTAAATATGAGGAAGAACAGCAACCCACTAACTCATTTCCATCTAACAATGAAGAAATTGAAAAAGAGGAAGAAAGTGGACAAGATGAATTACAAGACGCGTACAATCAACTTTACATTCATAGTGTCAATATTATCAAAAGACTAGGAATAGTTGAAAACAAAAAGGAATTGCTGCAATTAGATTTGGATAAAGCTTCGAACATCAATACTCATTTAATTACGAATATGCAACAATGTTACTCAGATAATGATAGACTTGAAAGAACAAACATTTTCTTGAAATCTAAGTCAGAAAAATTAAAGAAACAAGTTAAAGCACCAAATGAAGAGAACTTGATTCTTCAAAATAACAATTATACACTTCAAAATGATTTAGAAGAATCCTGGAAAATAGCCAAGCTAAACTGTAAATTTTCCTAAGGTGGTGAGAGGTTAGAAAAACTTTTGGGAATGGGAAAATATGGGAACAATAAATATGATTTAGGCTATGAAAAAGCTAGAACAAGAACTGGATATGGAACACATGGAAAATCTGACATTTCCAATAGCAACAAAGGCAAAAATCCTGCTTATCATACAAGTGGTGATTCAAAGGATGTGTTGAACAAAGGATATATACAACCATCACCACTCAAACTATTTGATAGGAAGAAAGGCTCAGTAAATCAAGTGGTTGAATCAGATAAGAAAATCAAATCTGCGACAAGTAAAACCCCTGTCACAAAGTGGGTGATTAAGGAAAAGACAAATTGCCTTGTTACATATTCAGATCATCTACTAGGCAATGGGACGAGATGGTACCTTGACAGTGGTTACTCAAGACATGTCACAGGTGATAAATCCCTTCTCTCTAACTATAAAAACCTTCATAAAGTGATAGTCGCCTATGAAGATGGAGCCACTGCCAACGTGGTTGGACAAGGAATGACAAGAGGAATTAATTTACTCAAAAATGAGAATGCCTTTTGTATAAAAGGACTAGCACATAATCTGTTAAGCATCTCTCAAATCTGTGATAATGGGTATGTGGTCAAATTCAACAAAGAAGAATGCGATATCCTAGATCAATCTGGAAAAACAGTAATTAACGGTCACCGCACTAACAACCACTGCTACATCATTAAAGGCATATAAAGGATGGATGCCTAGAAATACTGAGCAGAGAAAAATAAGTCCAGATCATGCATCTAGATTTGGATATTTGCTGAAATGATGCAATTCTGTTGAGCATAAAATGATATATCTGAGATTTCTCACCTCAATCTTTTATATATGAACATGCAAATGTTCATAATTTTTGATGTACAGTAAGTGTACATAATTTTGCTGAATATGATATTGATATACTTGAAGGGTCGAAAAAGAACAATATTCCTCTTCATTCCTATCGGTCTGTAACTTTCGATTAATCGATCATGTGTCGATATCATCGACGTCTCTGGAAAGTCACGAATCGGGACTACTATTGAAGCAATTACCGATAACTTCGGATATGGATTATCGATACAATCGAAAGTAAGCTCAATAAAATCGAAGACTCCTGGTTGATAAAAGGCGCTCAAGTGAAAGAATCTTTCTAATTTTTTTTTTGTTTTGCTCTCTACTTGATTCCTCCGCCAGAAGATCATCAACCGGTCCCAGAAGCATAAAAAAAAAAGGAAAGGTATAATCCTCCTATTCATTCCACTCCAAAATCTAATCTCACATCTGGTTGGGTACTTTCCATTCTCTTAGTTGACCTTCCTTGCCTCTTACACTGAAAAATCATAAACAAAGGAAAAGGTAAGTCCCTTTCTCAGTCTTCAAGATGGAAAGCAAAACAACCTAGTATGCATCAACTCACTTCATCAGTGAGACATCTAGACACTGTCATTGAACGTCTAGTTCTCAACAGCGCCATCGAGTCATTTGGTATCGATCTACTTCTAGAAGTCATTGGATGGCAAAATATTTTGAATCTTGGTGGTACTTATCAACTTGGAGTAATTCATGACTTCTTCAACAAATGTCATGTTATTTGTGACGATCCACCTTGCATTCAAGTTGAGTTACTGCATTACTCCAACCACATCACTCCCATCACTGTGAGTAACCTCTTAGATCTCCAAGTCACTCGCATTCCTGTTACGAATCAGAATCTAAATGGTCTAGGGGTTTGGGGTGAGATAACATGTGCACTATGTCAAGGAACTACTATCTCTCGGAACGATGATAATTCTCTTCACATTAATCATCTTGGACCCACTTTTAAAATTCTCCACAATAATTTTGAGTCAAATGTCTATCCTTGTGATGTGAATGGTAATCATCTATCTCCCTTCGTGTTGAATGTGCTGTATGATGTATATCAGGAGGTTTAAGTGTGCCTTCCAACACTTCTTCTTAAACAGCTAATTTGAATCCTTCAAGAAAATTATCAGGATACACTAGTTTTTCCTGTACTCATCTGTAAATTAGCTCATCATGTTGGTATACCTGTCTCATCTGATAGAGTCTATCCAGAGTAGTGGTTTGACAGTAATGCAGCTTAGGTGGCACAACAGCTCTGTCTTCCTTCAGTTCCTCCCGAGAACAGTGCTTCCTTACAGTCAGCTGCTCCACATGCTCCTCTGTCATATCCATGGGGATCCAATCAAACGCCATTGCTGAGTCCGGAGTCTATAACAAATCGTCAAACCCACCACCTCGAACGCCACCTACTGAATGGTATGACAAGTATAGAGGAGCGACTTCACAACTGTGAGAGTCATCTCACCATGATCGAAGAAAAAGTCGATGCTCTACAGCAAACGAATCAGCAAATGGTGGACTTGCTCACATATGGTGCGTCTCGAAGATGATAGGAGCTGACTATGCGAGTTTTTTTTTAACTGAAAGTTTTTTACTGATCGATTATTGCTGTCTGTGGCAGTATATTTTTTTGGACACATGGATTTAACGGCAATCTTGTGCAGTTCATTTTGGTATTTTTATGGCTGAATAGAATTCTTATCTTTAAATGCCATAATTCTGCTTTCGATTTCCATGGTTTGTCTGATGAAATATATATGATGTGTTTAATGCTTAATTGCTCTTAAACTGATATGTATATACTTGTTCTGACCACAATGGCTTCTTAAAATATTTTGATCATTACTCATCTGTATCTTGTATGCATGGTTCTCGCATGAAATTCATTCTTCAGTCAATATCCCTTACCGTACCATTGCCAATGACTGACAAAAAGGTGGAGAACAGTTCAAAACACCCCGAGCGGAAATTGTATATCTAAGGTGTTGCAGGTGTTAGGCGAAGCAGCTGCACCAAGAAAGGGGGAGTTTTGAAGTAAGGGGGAGCGGATATTTTAAGAATGTGTACATGGGTTAGAAAAATTGTAAAATTGTGTAAATGCATATACACACAATTTATGGTGTGTCTAGAAGTATTCTAGGGTGCTTTGGGTATTTTATCACGTAATTGACAAAGGGGGAGATTGAAAGTACACCTACTTGTGCCCTGGTTTGTCAAGTTACATGAATGGTGTGTCAGACTGGCTGCAGAACTCGATAGGAAGATAATTTCAAGCGTCTGCCTCAACTGGATGTGTGGAAGCTCGCAACAGGTAAATCTTAGCCTCACATCCCATGTCCCAAAACACCAGGTGATTAAAACCCTTAAAACAAGATAGACATCTTAGGGTTTTTGTGGTGAGAAAACTTTTTCAAAATAGGAAAATCTCTAAGTTTTTCTCGCCCTGTCGATTCTATCGAAGCACCCTCGATATGATCGACCTGCACTGTCGATGTCCTCGATACCTTAACGATGTTATCGATAAGAGGACCAAAAGTGTCCAGCAACTAAATACTCATCTGGACTGATTTATCGATGTATCAATACATCTATCGATATCATCGATATAAGCACAAATATGTTCAGCAACTTCACAATATATCTGGATGAATTATCGATATATCGCTACTCATATCGATATCATCGATATTCAAATCTCGAGACCATCGGGAGTGGCTCGATAAGATCGACAGACAGATTTCCGTTGCCCCTATTTTTTAATGAAAATTTTAAAATTCATCGATAGATCAATGACCATCCGATATGATCTGAAATCATATATCGATAAGATCGGAGGTTCATCGATGATATCGATGGTGGGCGTGTATTTCTTACAACAGTTATTTCAGGATGTTTTTAACTATGATCGGGGGCACTTCGATTTAATCGATATTTAAATATCGATGATATCAACACCTGATCAATTGCATCGAACTAAGCCATAATCTGTCCAGCAAGTTCAAAGATAAATCTGCTAGAATTATTGATGCCTCAACTCAGATCTCGATATCATCGACATTCAAATTTTGATGACCTCGACGGTTCCCCCAATCATTCATGAAAACCTGAAATATCTCAAAGTCATGTCTCTCCCAATTTTCATGTGTCGATGGATCGAATCTGTCATCGATGGAATCGGAGTTCGAAATTCGATGACATCGACAATGACTTCGATTCATCGACCAATTGGTCAAGAGTTTCAAAAGCGTATGACATTGAGTCCAAGTCATCGAGCGGACCATCGATGCCATCAAGAGTATACGCTCGATGATATCGAACCTGCTTGATGATATCAAACTCTATCATAAATGTGACCGTTTTATATCCATTGGAAATTTTTGCTTATTTATAGAGGACTTGTCTTTTGTTGCTGTGAGAGAAAGAAGAGAGAGCTTTTAAGTGTTTTAACTTATATCCTATACCCAAAGCCCTTTCTCTCAAGGGAGTTCATCCTCCAATCCACCCTTACCATTGATATCAAATAGAGTGGATTGGGGAATGAACTTTCGCATTCAAGGATCCTCCAACTACTACCTTAATGGCAAATCTTTGTGTTAGGATGCCTTGAATGCATAAGAGAGGATCTACTCTATCTTCCTTATAGGAAAATCTTTAGAGAGTAGGATTTCATCTCACCCTTGACCTAACCCGAAGCGAAGCATTGGTATATCATCTTGTGTTACGGATCAAGGGAGTTGAAGACTCTTCATCGTCAAGAAGGAGAAGATCTTCGGTGTTGTGCTTAACGGGACTCATCAACTTATCTGTAAGTATCCAGAGTCCAAAGGACACTTGTGATCATTCCTTCCTAGGTCTTGGTCCTAAGTGGTTCTCACCCTTTGAAGTCCTCAAGGAGGCCTCTGGCGGGAGTGTACGCAGTGGGTGCACAGGGTGGACCCTTGCTCTTATATAGGGCATAAACTGTTAGGTCCTTGTGTAGGTCCTTGACCTATGTTGTCTAAAATCCGGGTGCGTTGTGTGGACCTTTGCTCTTGTGTAGGGCATAAACTGTTAGGTCCTTGTGTAGGTCCTTGACCTATGTGGTCTAAAATTTGGGTGTGTTTTGTGGACCCTTGCTCTATGGAGAGCATAAACATCGGGTTAGGACTAAACTAGCAAAACTCTGGATTTTAGGTGAACCGCGTAAAATCTCTGTAAAGGTTGAAGGTGAACCTTATTTAAAACCTTAGGTATGAGGTGAACCCTAGGAAACCTCCTTAGTGAAATCTGGTAAACTCAAGGGTTGAGTGTGACAGCAGGGAGTGGAGTAGACAATAGTCGAACCACTATAAAAAGGACTGTGTTTGAGATGATTCTTGTCATTTAGTTATGTGATTTCCTAGCATGCCTGTATATCTGATTATCTGAGATCACACCTTATACACACACACAGTCATATCCTTCACAATCTTGTCTGCAACTTGTTTATCTTACAAATAGGTTGTGAGTGGATCCTCTACAAGGCTTGGAAGCCAGTAGAGTTAATTTAAGTAATCCTGAGAATTGCATACATAATAGGATTAGTGTGATAGGATTTTTAAATAACTTATAAATCTTTAAAATGTCCTATTCACCCCCCTCTAGGACATATTGACATATTCCAACTTCTACTCAAGCAGTCTTCACCGCTATTTCACTAAATTGATTTGGTGCCAGGTTTCGTGCCTATCTCAAAGGTCCCCTAATGGATGGCACCATTGGAGTTGAGGGAATTGCAGGAGCAGTTGGATGAGCTCCGAGATTTAGGTTTCATTCGTCCTAACAGTTCGCCTTAGAGAGCCGCGGTATTGTTTGTGAAGAAGAATGATGGTTCGTTGCGACTCTGTGTAAACTATTGCGAGCTCAACAGAGTCACCATCAAGAACTGATACCCACTTCCCCGTATTGATGATCTATTCGATCAATTGCAGGGTACATAGTATTTTTCCAAGATAGACTTACGCTTTGGTTACCATCAGATTCAGGTCCGAGAGGAGGACATTCTGAAGACGGCTTTTCGGACACGTTATGGTCACTTCGAGTTCCTGGTCATGTCGTTCGGACTGACCAATGCACCCATCGTATTCATTTAGCTGATGAACGAGGTTTTTCGGCCGTTCCTCTATCAGTTCGTAGTAGTATTCATTGATGATATTCTTATATATTTAAGGACCCGTGAGGACCATGCCGAGCACCTGCGGATTTTACTTGAGACCCTTCATGCCCACCAACTGTATGTGAAGCTGGAGAAGTGTGAGTTTTGGCAGGAGGAGATGAAGTTCCTCGGTCATGTAGTGACGAGAGAGGATGTCGCTGTGGACCCTGCGAAGGTTGATGTAGTATATCAGTGGGGCCAGCCTGCGAACATGTCTGAGATTCACAATTTCCTTAGTCTAGCAGGATATTATCAAAGGTTTATCGAGGATTTCTCTCGTATTGTAGCACCGCTGACCCGATTGACATGAAAGGGCGTCAAGTTCGTCTGTAGTGATGCCTGCGAGAAGGCATTTAAGGAGTTGAAGGACCGCCTCACGTCCACTCTTGTTCTCACTCTTCCTGATGGGAGTGAGGGTTTTGTTATTTTTACTGACGCCTCCAGAGTTGGCTTGGGTGCTGTACTAATGCAACATCGGAAGCCAGTGGCATATGCCTTGCGCCAGCTTAAGGTCCATCAGCTGAACTACCCCACCTAAGATTTGGAACTTGCAGCAGTCGTCTTCGCATTGAAGGTGTGGAGGCATTATCTATATGGGGTCAGGTTCGAGCTCTTCTCAGATCATAAGAGCTTGAAGTATCTATTTTTATAGTCCAAGATGAACCTGCGACAGAGGCAATGGATGGAGTTACTGTAAGACTATGATTTTGATCTTCAGTACCACCCGGGCAAGGCAAATGTGGTGGCGGATGCACTCAGCCGTCAGCCACGAGGCCTGGTGGCACATTTGATGGTTCGTCAGTGGCAGATGCTCGAGGATGTTTCAAAGCATGACTTTGAGTTCAGTCTGCAGTCTTCCATTGTTCAGCTTTCAAGCTTATCAATTCAACCCTCTGTGATGGCTAGGGTGATCTAAGCTCAGCAAACGGACGAGTCACTTCAGGAGTACCGAGCAGAGGCCGCCTCCGTGGAGCAGTTAGACTGACAGATTAGTTTCAATGGTGGATTACGCTTTAGAGGCCGGTTCTGTGTCCCGGACGTGCCAGAATTGCATCGTAATCTGATGATCGAGGTACACCGATCGAGACTTATTATCCACCCGAGCTCCATGAAGATGTATCGTGATATGAGGAGGCAATACTTATGGCAAGGGATGAAGCACCAAATTGTGAGCTTTGTGGCCGAGTGTGACACATGCCAGCGTGTCAAGGCCGATCATCAGAGACCCCATGGTCCCTTGCAGCCATTGAGTGTTCCATAGTGGAAGTGGAAGTACGTGTCGATGAACTTCATCGCAGGGTTACCGAGGACTCAGCGCGGTCATGATACCATTTGGGTTATCGTCGATCGTCTGACGAAGTCGGCTCATTTCATTCCAGTGTGTGCTTCTTGGTCTATGGACAGGTTGGCCAGAATATTCATTGAGGAGATAGTGAGACTACACGGCATCCCAGTTTCGATCATTTCAGACCGAGACTCCATATTTACGTCTCAGATTTGGAGGAGTTTTTAGCAGGCATTGGGGGTCACTTTGCATCTCAGCACCGCTTATCATCCACAGACAGATGGGCAGACCAAAAGGGTCAACCAGACCCTTAAGGATATGCTCAGAGCTTGTGTGATCGACTTTGCGGGTAGTTGGGATGAGTATATGCGTCTCACCGAGTTCGCGTACAACAACAGCTATCATGTGACTATCGACATGGCTCCTTTTGAGGTACTTTATTGCATACTGTGCAGATCTCCTAGTTGTTAGACCGAGGTTGGAGAGCATCGTCTCTTAGGTCTCGAGCTTGTGCAGCAGACGTCGAAGGCTATTGATATTATCAGGCAGAGGATGCGTACAACTCAAAGCCGGCAGAAGAGTTATGCTGATCGTCTGCGTCGACCCCTCGAGTTCGCAATCGGAAACATGGTATATCTCAAGGTCTCACCTATGAAGGGCGTGGTTCGCTTTGGTGTGAAGGGAAAACTCGCCCTGAGATTCATTAGACCTTTTGAGTTTACCGAGCGCTTGGGCGCTATGGCCTATAGGCTTGCCTTACCTCCTGAGTTGTCTGCGATCCACGATGTATTCCATGTTTCTATGTTGCGGAACTATTCCCATGATTGATTGGCAGCCACTTGAGGTCCGTGAGGATACTTCCTACATTGAGTAACCGATTTGTATTCTTGATCGGAAGGAGCAAGTTCTAAGGACCAAGGTCATTCCCTTGGTGAATGTGAAATGGGGTCATCATTCGGAGGCCGAGGCGTCTTGGGAATGTGGGGCTGACATTAGAGAGCATTATCCCCATTTGTTTGTTTATTGATATATGCAGATTGTATTGCCTTCTCTTTCGATGATTACTCTATGATGATAGTGTTTGCTTTTCACTTCATAATGCATTGGTCAATTTCGGGGACAAAATTTCTTTGTTGTTGGGGAGGGTTGTAAAACCTAACCCGAGTTCTTGCTTGTGCATGTGTGTGTAGGTATACATTTCATTTCTCATGGTCTCGTAGTCCTACTAATTGAATCCCGGCGACCCGCAACCTTTCGGTAGCGTTTGAGGTCATCCTTGAGTCCGGTCACATTGACCCGACTCGGATCGGATCGAGACTTATGCCATCTTGTTCGCATTGTCATTTCAGTTCCAATGATGCGTCTTGTGTGTCCATCCGATATGTAGATCAAAAGTTATGTACGACTCAGTCTATAGCCCTTAATTTGATCATGTGGCTCACCTTGGAGTGGTGCATGTGGCACACACTCCCTCTTTTGCATAAGTTCCAATAAACACTACACATACCACCTAAATCTCCATAACTCACACTACCAAGACCTCACACACCACCCAAACCTACCCTACTCCAAGCAACTTTGGTTTCTCCTCATTAAGGTAATCATTTCTTTCCTTAGAAACAAATCATTACTATCTCTCCCTCCTTCTCATTTTCTTCATTCTAGTAATTTCCTCTCCCAAACATCACATTTTCCTCCATTACTACAGTCCCTTGAAGCTTAAAAATCCCTCAATCTCACCCTTAGAAATTCATCCTATCCATTAAACCTTCTTCCTTGGTCCAAGATCTATCTTGTGTGGGAGATTAAGAGCTTGATTTGAAGGTGGGTGTCTACAACTCGCTGATCCTTCTTCTCTATCTTGATCCTTTCATTTCTTCATGTATGGAACATGTGGGACCCACCAATTCATGGTGGGGATCCCATTTGATCCCTTGGATGTGGTCCTTGGCCCATCCTACATGCATGCATTGTTCCATAATGGGGCCATTCTCCATGGACCCCATCATGATGTATCTCATGATCCAAATCATTCTAAGGTCATCTAGACCTTCATTTTATGGTGGGGATGGTATCCCAACCATCCGTTTTAATTTTTAGTCATGCATGTATGAGATTCATAGTGTAGATGCATATTGGTGTATAATGTGTGGTTGGATTTTCTTGGAAGGGCTTAATAGTGGCGGAGCCCTTCCCTATGGCCAGATTTTCCTTTCTTCTCTTCTTTTCCCTTACTCCCATCCTTGATCATGGTGTGTGGCTCACCTTGTGGGCCAACAAAAATCCAGCCACCCAAAAGGGAGAGGACACCTATGGCATCCCATCCTATGATATGTATCCCTAAAATCCAACTAATTGGGACACATGCAAAGGTGTTTTGTATGGTAGGATGATCTAGATATTTGTGGGGCCCACTAGGGTGGTCCATCCTCTAAATTTCTGGGATTAAATCCCATTTTAATTACTGATTCAAATTATTTTATTCCTACGTAATGTTGCTATTCAGAAACTGTCTGGATAGATTTTTGGGTCACCTTGGGGTCTGATTTCTGTGAATTTGATGGGTAGGTTGATACAAATTTATATAGGATTATTATTTCTGCATGACCTACCTACAACCATACCAAATTTCATCTCCAATGGACCCCATTTGGGCATCCAAAAGGATGGGCTAACATAGTGGGCTGCTAGAAATTTCTGCTGTGCAGTCCAGCAGCATAGTCACATAAAAAACAAAAATTTAAAAATATTTTCTTAGAAGGTGAACCATCTTTTTGGGTCTCACTTTGTTTTATGCTTAATGAGGGACCTTGGTTGTAAATTTCAGGAATTTTGGAGGCCCAGAACCTACCCATTTGGATGGCCCAAATTCAGGACAGTTACATTTCCAGCAGCACTCCACCGTAGACAGGTTGAAATTCCAAAATTTATTAAAATACTTTTGAGAGTCTAAAAATTATGAAAATTTCTAAAGAGGTGGACCACTCATTTTAGGACCCACCTACAAAATTTTGGGGCCAATGGACACCTGTACACACCATGGTAGTGGCTGGACCGACCCACTATAATATGGTGTCCAGATTAGTCCAATTTTTAGGACATATTGATTTCTTTAAATGAATTAAAATATTTTCAGAAGTCAAAAAATTCTTAAATTTTGTGGAAGTGTGGTCCACTCATTGGAAGATCCACCTACAAAATTTTAGGGTTAATGGATCCCAGTATAAATTGTGACAAGGACCGGACTGACCCACCACGTTGAGACATCCAGGTCAGTCTGATTTTCTGGATAGACTGTTTCACTTAAATTAATAAAAGTACTTAATAATATCCAAAAATTCTACCATTTTTTGGGGGTTTTACCCACTTATGGAAGTTTCACCCTACAAAATTTCAGACCCAATGGACATTCGAGCTGACCATGGTATGGCCTGCAAATTTGGTTCAGTTTTGGGCCAAATACCGAGGCCTGTAGAACTACACACCATGGGACACCCTTACCTTAGGCTGTTGCTAGGCCTATATTCCAGCAGCATGGCCCACTTCTAGTGAAACCCACAGTGATGTGTGTGGGTCATAAGAAAATAAATACTATAAATCAATTTATTTGTTGGACTCCAACAAACCCAGAAAGCTAGTGGACTGGAAATTCAGCAATGGGCCCAATGTTGCTGCCCCATAAATGTCTATTTTGGGGCAGTATGGCCCACTAGATTTGGGGAAGATTTTTAAGTTAGTTATCTTACCATTTTAATTTTATTTTTGGGCTTAATTAGTGCATGATTAAAGGTCCATTCCAATTGGTTTCTCTTGGGCTAGTCTTCTAATTAATTAATAGGCCTTATAGACTTGGTTGGACTGAAACTTTTGATAAGCCCGTTAGACCCTTGGGTCCTATATTTACCATGCCATTATGATAGGTCTTATGGGCCAAATACTCAAGTAGTTGGGCCCTTGCTTGCCCACTATAATAAATCCATACTTGGGCCAAGATGTGAGGCCTAACTTACTTGTGTTAAATATAAGGATTTTCCACATGTTGGGATAATGGGTTGCCCATTAGGCCTACCACAATGAGTGAACCCATGACCCTTATGGTTAGGCCCTAACCTTGCTTAAGGGCTCACCAAGTTACCTATATATTGGGCTTAGTGCATGGCCCACTAGGCTATGAATCGATTGTGCCTTGGACCTTTCTTTATATACGTAGCAAGCTACCTTTTGGGACCCAGTTGAGGTTAGATGTCCTCTTTGGTGGCCCTAAGGTAGGCCCATAAGACCTTTATAGGTAGTTGAAGGCCTACTTTGGACCTTGTTAGGCCCGTCTCCTCCTTGAGCTTTATGATTCTCCTAGCTTGTGGGTTATCCCAAAGTATTGGGCCCCCACTAGAGGACTTCACTTCTCCTTAGTACCTATCTATGCACTTAGGCCTTGTCCCTCCTTAGGACAGAGGAATACATTTTATATGTATCACACTTACATCATTATGACCCATATGCATCATCTGTATGAATTACTTGCATTATATGGTGGTCATTGAAAGATGGAGTTTCTTCCCTTGTGCACATTGTGTGCCTGCAGTGTATTATCTGTGTGTATGACTCATGCATTGGCATAGCATTTCATGATGATACTACCCTTGATTCATCAGGGCCTCGCCTCCACAGGGATATCCATGGATGGCCGTATGAGTGGACACTGAAAATATTACTTGAGCATACCGGGTGCATAGGATGCCCATGGGTGAAATTCTCAAAACTTCCATTGTACCAAGGATCTACTCCAACACCGTGACCGGGTGGAAACTATAAGCTCACGAGGGGCTTATACCATTAGGCCGCAACTCTCACTGTCATGTAGTCGATTGGATAAGGGTGTGGCCTTACCTGCCTAGTGTGAGGAGGCATTGTTAGGCTGAGTTTGATCAGCTCATAAATGGGTCCGCTACCTTAAGGCCTTGTTGGTGATTGGTTGTCCAAAGGCGTGCAGTGAGGTCTCTTACGCTCGTTTGACTGTGCAGGGTCTATAGAGCGGCAGTCATTCAGCAGTGTAATAGACCCTGGTGATTTCCTTATAAATGGAAATGTACGTGACATGTAGTTTGGGTATGAGCACTGGCATTACTTGTATCACATTTGCATTGGCTGTATAAGCCCCTTCATGCATTGCCTTGGTATGGTGCCCAATACTCATTGCATCATATTCATGATAAGCCTTGGTAAGGCTAGTGATATTCTCATTGAGCATGTTTCTCTCCTTATACCTCCTATTATTCTTCTGTGCACCATTGTCACACACTTTCACCACCCTCAAAGCTTCTATAAGCTTATGCACGATTGATGCGTGTAGGTGATCCTAGGCTGGTGTCGTAGCGGTAGAGCTTAGAGTAGAGCTGAGCTTGAGGACTGCAGTATTGTTGACTTTTCTCTTCTTTTCTATTATCTTGTGTATGTCCTTTTGGACCTTATGAAAGCCTGTAAAAGTTCAAATTCTTAGTGGATTTTATAATGGGTGCCTTGTTATTCTCCAATATACTTGTTGTGATCTTGGGTATGCTCATATTGGAAATGATTACACTATTATGGAAATCGTCCTTGTAGGATCCTAGGATCGAAACCTGCCTCGGGAGCTGAGAATGGGGTACTACGGAGGCAGTTGCGGCCAGAACCAGCCATCAGGTTCTTTGTGAGTTCGGTTACCAAGTCTGGGGTGTGACACCGGTCGAAGATGTCTTCGACCAGTTGTGTAGCACAGGTTGGTACTTTAATTAGTGGGAAAAACCCTTTTTTCCTCATTTGTGCTTTTTCTCCAACAAGTTTAACTTGACCAGTCGTACCCAACTTTCTTGATCGTCAAGGTTAGTATGTTAATTACATTTTTCTTGTAGATTCAAGCTCATATCACTTCTTTTTCATCGTTGGAGTGATTTATTTCTTGTTTCATTGAGGTTTTTGGGGTTTTCTTCCCCAAAATCTGATTTTAAGAAAACCCACTCTACATCTTTTGCAACCTTTTGATTTCTTGTATTCTTAGTTGCAAATGGATGTTAAAGGCAAAAAGAAAAGCCCTCATGCTCCTTCCTCATCTAGATTGACACCTATCACAAGGCGCCACCTTCGGTCACCCGAAGATGATCCCTCCTATATACGGGATTTTCGTTTGCACAATGTGATAGTTGAACAACCTGTGCATAATGAACATATTGCTCCATTTGAGATCTTTCCTCTACTCCAATCTATAGGATGGGATAACATTCTACATTAGGGTGGGCCGATATACCGGTCTATTGCGCAAGCTATGTTTACATGTATTTCTGATTTTTCAATTGAAAATTTAATTTTTGTTATAGCAACTAGAGAAGGTCCATTTGAAGTAGACCAACATCTGATTTCTGGCCTAATGGATATACCTATCAATGATGAAGGTATTACAATTAGCTCTCTAGTTGATAAACCATCTGAATCAGAAAAACGTATGCTTACTAGAGCATTATGCAATATAGATGCATAATGGAGTCAAAATGGGAATGTGCTTGCTTCAAAGTATTTGTTACCCAGATATAGGGTCCTTCACAAGATATTTATTTCAAATCTTTATCCTCGTTCTGGTAATAAAACCGAACTCACTTCTTTCATGGTTCAGATTTTGCATTCCATCATTTCTAGTTCATCTGTATGTCTTCCTTCTTTAATCTGTCATTCCATCATACAATTTCATCTCTATCTTGACACAGTGATATCCCTTTTGTATATCTTATGACTGTGTTAGCCACTCATATATTAGTAGCTATGCCTGTTGGAGAGGCTCCCGTTCAATACCTTATTTTCAACAACTCCAATATCAATAAAATAAATTTGAGGTTGGCTGATGGCCAAGTTAATGAGGGTGTTGGTGGAGCTGAAGCTGTGAATGAAGAGGAAGGTGATTTACCTCTAGATGATATTAATATGGATGATATATTTAATGAGATCGAATCTGACTCTGCTAATGATCCTGACTATCAGCCTTCTGATTTTGCTGAGAGATTGCATTCCCTTGAGGAACAGGTGGCCCAGGTTCGTGTAACCCAGGATTCTTAATTTGCCTATATGCGTAAATATATGAAGTGCATTAATAAGGGTTTACATCAAATTGATCCATCTATTCCTGCTCCCTCTTTAGGATCTGATTAGTTTTACTCTTGGTTTGTAATAACTTTCATGATACTTGGATTTATTTAGTCTTTTGAGTACTTGAACTTAACTTAACTTAGTTGTACTTGATTGACTTTGGTTAATTTTGGTTGACCTTAACTTGCTTATAGATTTGATATTTTGTTAATCTTGATTCCTCAATACTCTTCTTAATCTTCCTTCTTTATCTACTTCCACTTCTATCTCTTGCTTCCTTCCTTTGTCATTTTGTGACAAAAAGGGGGAGTATTTTGGCATGCTTAATATATGGTTGCATGTGGATTGTGGATGAATGGATTGTAAATGATTCTATTTTGTCAAGGGGAGTTAAGTGGGGGGGGGGGGGGGTATTGGTTGAATTGATACATATTCATAACTAGTGCATGATTCTTTAACCAAGATTGTAACTGGTGATTCTTTTTATAACGGGTGCATGATTCTTTGTGCATATAATTCTTATGTTTATATGGAGTCTGTTTTGTCACAAATTTGACAAAGGGGGAGATTGTAAGTGCTAAGGTTTTTAGCGTTATATTGTCAAATTTGGTAGTGCCAAAACCTCTCTTAGAATCTATGTCTTGTATAGCTCATCTACATAATGAAGACTGTGCATCACTCAAGAAGAAAGATCTTTACTTCAAGATATGCAAGTTTACATGGTCATGTTCGAGTACAACAACATGTGTGAGTTCAATGTTTCAAGATTCATAGATCAAGCTCCAAGTCAAGACAAAGTCTTTTACTTTGAACCTCTAGCTAAAGATTCAAGATATTTCAAGATCAAGCTTCTTAAAGTTACGAATATAAGGTTTAATACATTTCAAGTTCAAGCTTTATCATGTAATGATCAAAAGCTTCGTGAACTTCAAAGAACAACTATCAACCGAAGGAAAAGAAGTTTCAATATTCATACATCACTAACAAGGTATAAGTGACCTTAGATTGACCTTAGGGTAGGTCATTTTGAATACATAATTCAATTACTCATTTTATAAGTGAAAAGTCTATTTCTCGACTAGTCTTAGCACTGGCTCGACCAATCTAAGAAATTCCACAACCAGTTCTAAGGTTGTTGCAAATTTTTAAAATTTTTTGATTAAGCCACGACCAGTCCTGGAGACTGCTCGACTGGTCGTGTGAACAGTGCATGACTCGTTCTCAACCAGTCCTACAGCCACGACTCAAACTTGAACGACTAAATCAGGCTCCACACGATCGTGAACAAGTCACAACCAGTCGTGGAGGTCCCTTGACCGGTCATGACAGGCTTACGACCAGTTATGAAACGGCTTTATCTGATCGCACTCAAAATTTCAAAAAGCTGCTGGTCCTACGATCAGTCGTAGTGTCCACAGGACCAGTCGTGAACATAATTTCTTCACCTATAAATAGATAATGAATTTCAGAGTATTTCATTTGATCTAAGCTAAATCTATACATCACTCTGAGAGATAAGTTAGTTATCTTTTTAAGTTATATTGTGCTCATTTAATATTCTCTTTATTTAGCTTTATTATATTTGATTTCATATTCTTTCTTCCAATCATATTTGAAGAAGGGATTGAGACTTACCCTTTTCTTGGAATCAAAATCAAATAGAGCTAGCCCAACTTGATTTAATTTAAAATCAATTGAGAACCTAAAACCATTTCATAAGTGAGTTTAGACATTGAACTTTTACGTTGAAATTCTACTCCGACTTGGAACTTCCAGGCTGCATCAAAGAGAATATCCAGGTATTTTACATTATTATAAATTTTCATTTTTTGTTTTCATTGAGATTGAACTAGAAAAATCTCTCTGTTTTGGTTTTTCTAAGGTGATCCAGAAAACTCAAAGCGTGGGGTTTTTGAATTGTGTAAGCCCACTTGAAAGACACAATTGTGAGGGTTTTAGGTAAACCTAGAAAAACCTATTTTATTAATGAACGCTAATATCCACTGTGTGAGGATATTAGGAGTGGAGTAGTTGTGTGGCTATTTTGCTAAACAGTTAGTGTATTTACAATCGAACCACTATAATTTCTTGTCTTGTGGTTTGAATGTTTATTTATTTTTGTGGATGATTATAATCTCCCTTTTTACATTTGTGGAGAATGCTGTAATCCTTATGTGGATGTATGAGAATGTTGTAATTGCTTAGATTTCCTTTCTTTGCTATTTATTTATTTTATTCCTTTGTATCAGTTTGATTTTTTGATACACAAACCGTTCTAGTAAGGTTGTCCTGCCATAAACCCTTGGTTTTTATGGTGCAACGTTGTCCTTAGAACAACGTCTATATCAACCTCTCAATACTTGTTCTTTTAAGGTTGTCTTTAAATTCAACATTTTTGGGATTGTCTATTGCTATCTGTATTTAAGTTATTTAAATTCCACTGTTACTTTTTTTTTATTTGGCATAGCCCTATTTACCTCCCCCCCCCCCCTCCCCCTCTAGGACATATAGCTCTGCCTTTTTAGAAAGGAATATCGATTCTTCATGTCTTGAAGACTATAATGTCTATGATATCCTCCATCGCTATGGTTAGGACCTAATTTTGTCTCTCGGAGGAGAAGTGGACGTAAACCCTGTTTACTTCTTTCTTGTCTCACTACACCCAATCGGAGGATCATGACACCCTATAACGCCCTGAAAATCGGGGGGTCGAGTGTAACTCAACTCCCGAGTTCCAACGCATCACTTATGCAACATGTTTAATGATGTTTGAATGTTGTCTGTGTTAGAGCAGTAAACATGAATGAGATTATACCAAGCAGTAATTCATACTCCAGATCAATTGTATAAAAGTAAGCGGAAGACTGAACTGTGTATATGTGTATATAAAGAAACAAAATAAACGTTTCATTATCCAGAGTATGAATCCTTCTGAGTCACAATATACATGTCTGTTTATAAACAAAATGTCAAAATAAACTAGGTACAATCCCTATAAATCCCATCGGTCCCGGCAAATTTACTGAAGCCGCCACGAATCGCATATACGAGAACTCCTCCCGGTCCTCGTCATAATCGGCTCCGCCTCCGAGTAGTCGGATCGCCTAAACCCGAGACAGTAGTCGGTTGGTGTGCGCACACCGTCCCGTAATGTGGGAGTGAGTAGCTAACTCGGTGGAACGATAAGGCATAAGTTATCATGTTATCAATACGATACCAAGCAAGAATGATAAAGCAAGAATCAAACACTCCTAGCTACTCGATTAATGCAAGTATGAATGCGGTATGATGGATGCCCTCGCCGACATACTCCTCATGCGACACCATCTCACGTTCGCGCAAAGCATGCTTACATCCCACAAAGGTGCTCCACATCTTCCAGGCACATGCGATGCATGATGAGCATGATTACCGAGTTTTTAATTAGTCCATTTCAAACAAATAGGATTGGGAAACTAAGGTACCTCCTCAGTATCATTTCCAAACATGATCCAATCTAGGGTCGTCATCCTAGTTAATATCGACGATGGTATATTTTCTAGGTCACCGCAGAGGCCGCTGTGGTCATTACGCACAAAGGTTGCACCACTCCCCCATCACCCCTTAAACGATTCATCACTATATAGAGACAGGCCTAGTTCATACTCTATATATCGCGGCGAACCCTAAGGCACGCTGCAACTTCAGAATATGCTCGCGGTCACTACAAAGGGCGCTGTACATTACGCACAAAGGTTGCACCACTCCCCATCACCTTATCAATGTAGTCGACAACATGCGCGAATATAGTGTCCCATACCACCATAATCGGCTCACGAGTTAAGTTGCTCATCGGGTCACTACGGGAGGCATGTAGCCCAACGAGTGACAAATCGACCACGGTGTCCCATACCACCATGCCCGGCTCATGAGTCTTAGTGGATCGAGGTACCATGGTTAACGGGATTATCACTGGTAAGTTTGGTACCCTAGGTTCAAGCATTAGCGACCAAACATGGTGAACATACATAAGACACACGGTTTACTTGACGTGTTCGGGCCGCTCGAGCGCACAACAAGTTGGGCGATATGAAGCGCAAAAGCACCTCGTGTGGCCAACCACTATCGCCAACCGAAGTACGACACGGGTTCGCCAACACATCATGCGTGGCGGAACGAATCCCAACCACATCTTCAAGTCTGATTCCGGATGCCTGGACTATGAACATAGTCCCAAGCTCAGTCAAATCCTAACCATAGCATGTGAAATACGGCATGATAACATAGTAATTCAAGAACACTAGCAATCATATTATAAAGCATATCATGAAGCATGTTAATAAACAAGTCACAAAGCATGTTCAAAAGCATGTTATAAAGCATTATGCAAATAGGGATACAAATACTTAGATTTCATAGGTGAGTGGTTAGAGTGAACAACCACATGGAGAGTGTCATATGTGACTCTAAGGTAGCAGAGAATCCCATCTCAGCACCTACCTAAGGTTCTAACACTTAAGCACTTACACTCACAAGTGATTTCACCAACACTTGGAATGCACTATTTCAACATACATGACGTATGCTAGAGAAATGTGTACTAGGATTGTTCCTTTACCAAACTAGTATTTTATACATATACATCATATTCATACAGCAATTAAACATGGCAATCACATCAGCAAATTTTATACGTATAGGGTACTTCCTCGTATACCCAATTTCGACATACATAGTGTTTACAAAGGAACATAGATTATGGCGATTCCTTTCGCCAAACTAGTATTTTAATCATGTATTGTATAATCATATATTAAATAAATATGTCAAACATTATTCCAAAAGAAATACGTATACGGTATTTCTAAAATACGTAATTTCAACATACGTCGCATTTACAAGTGAACATATATTTTGGCGGTTCCTTTCGCTAAACTAGTATTTTATTCATATATTATATAATCATACATTAAATAAACATGTCAAACATTTATCCAAAAAATACGTATACGGTATTTCTACGTATACCTAGAATATGTGAAATTCCATATTTCACAACGTTAATCGAAACAGGAAACGGAAAGCACTTTGTACATGTGCAATTGCATGCAGATCATGAATCTACCATTATCTGACATTGAAAGCGTTGAAAACCGTAACTTATACACTTAAAGTCCTCACCTTTGCCTTTGGAAACGAAACGAATCAGCAAGGGTAGTAGAACTTCCGTATACGGGAGATTTCTAGCCTAAAGAGCGGAATCGGTTAGTTGTTACGCAACCCACATCGATCCCACTTCAAATCAGACCTAGGGTTAGGGTTTCTTACCTTCAAATGAGATGGATACCGCCGTGAAAGTGCCTAAAATAGGGCGGTGTAGGCCGTGTAACAAGCCAAAGCAGGAGAAGGGAAATCGGCAACAATCTCCAAGTCTTTCTCTCTCTTTTCTCTCTCTCCCTCTAGGGTTTTTCTCCAAAATTCGTATGGCTGTGAGAGGGGCTGTTCTAAGCTCCTTTTATAGCCAAAAACATTATGAAATTAGACTCAGGTTCAAGGGGTACTGCTAATATAGGATTTTCGTCGCTTTTCCACTTTCAAAAGGAAGTTCGGTGGCCCTCCTTGAACCAAACGTCGACTTAAGCTCACCATCGATGGATCTACGTGGGATTACGTTTTGACTCGATCGGATACCCGGATCGCACGTGGCGGACCACTTTCGCCTCGACGGTCAGTGGGCCACGATCGAAATTCTAAGTACATGTAAATGTTCTGAAATTTTTCTTAATCCGAGGGTGTAATTTGGTCCGATTCTGACGGTCAGGTTGCTTAATACTGACGCATCAACGAATGATGCCAGATCACTATTCCAGATATTTATTTTGGCATGGGAATAGTGTTTTTCGCACTCCCTCGCTCCGAATCGAAAAGAATGGCCATGGAACATCGGATGGAGCTGATTTTTGAGATGATTGTTAAGCCTGGGGCGGTCCTAGTTCCTTAGCCGGGTTAATCGGACTCCCGATGTGCGATCTAGACCTAATACGAAGTTTCGTTTCATTCCCGAGAGCAGACGGAAATGAGTTTGGTTCTAAACTTTAGGGTAACCTAGCGTCAATGATTCTGCAACTTTTGGGTCTTGCAGATCGTATTTAAAGCGATCCTAACGGATTTCACGGCTAATCGAGTTTAGTACTTAGTTAACTTTGTTAAATTTCTAAAGAATTTAATCCTACGTGATTTCTGGTCGAGATGGTACTCGACCCAATGTACGGAAATTTTTGGGTCGTTACACACCCTTTCTTTTGAAGTTAAATATTATGTGAGAGTTTTCCATGTCACCCCATCTAGAATTGCTTCCCTAATTAAAGTCCCTGTCTGGTTGGAACAATCCACTGAACTCGATATGTCCGCCACTGCCAAAAGAATTACTTGGACTAAATTTCTTTACAATGGTTAGAACATTGAGTGGAGCAAAGGTAATGCTCTCTGAGCAACAGAGATGTCCAATGACTATCGCATTCATTACCTCATATTCGTCTTAAATGTCTATCCTCGCTTGGGCAACTCTAGTGAACTCACCCCGTTCATGGTAGAGATTCTCTATAAACTTGGAACGAGGAAGCCCATGTGTCTACCAACATTGATCTTTCATCAACTTATTTCTGCTTTAGAGTTAAATACCTCTGGAATACCATTCGGACGGTTGCTCTGTCGATTAGCCAACCAGTTCGACCTGAAGGGAAATAAGGAAGAAACAATCACTACACCTCGATTCACAGCCAACAGCCTCAAGAAGATTAAACTTTCATCTGGGCATGGGTCGGGTGATCAAGCTGAAGATGAAGAACCCCGCGAAGATGCTCATAAACCTAATGGCTGCAGCTCCATAACCTTCACCTCCTACACCTATGGCGTCTTCAAATGACATTCTCGCCTCTATCAGAGAATAACAAGGGCAGATAATTGAGCGACAGTTCAGGTTGGAAAGAATAGTTCATTCTATGCAATGGACTATGCAGCAAATTGCTGATCATTTGTCATGTCACCAGGATGATGTTGTGGATGCTAGGCCGCCTAGCCCCTCTTAAGTGTTCTATGTGAATGTACTAGTTATTTTCGTTTGGATATTTTTGGTCCTCACCCCAACACTTTTTGCCTTGGGTGATGCAGTGGTTTATAGACTAAACTAACATCCAAAGCTTGAAATTTTGTTGCTCCCTTCGGCTTTACATTAATCTTATGATACTTTTTTTGTTTGGATTGCTTATGCCCCTAAGGGCTTGGCATACTTTGTGGATGTTGATGATTCTACCTAAGCTTGGGGTAGATATTTTGATGAAACATTTAAAGTTTAAATGCTGATATATTTTATGCTCATGTTAGTTATTCTGCTCATGGTTATATTCTTTTGACATATTCTTTTCACATATTGTTTACATATTCTCTGCTTTTACACTCTGACATTATGTGATTTGTCTCTCTCTAAACTGAGCTTTATCAAAAAAAAAATTTGTTATTGGCTCACTTCTTAGAATATCCTTTGCCAATGACTAACAAAAAGAGGGAGAAGAACCTACCCACCAAAACAATCCATTGTCTTTTACAGAGATTGCTTTTCCCTTGTTGCAGGTTGATCATGGAAGAAACTTAGGGGGAGCAGCATTATTGTGTTACATGTCTAAATTTCTTTTGTTGTAAATTGGTATATTGATATGTAATCCTTTGTTGTTTTGATATGTTATTGGTATGGGCCATGACAATGTTATATGTTAGTTTTTTTTTTTTTTGTCACGTAATTGACAAAGGGGGAGGTTGTTAATGCACTCACCTTGTACACTTGTTTTTCAATCATGTGACTCGTTGTGTCAAGTAGTCGGATGAGTCCTTGAAGAATGAAGACTGACGAAGCAACTGGAGCAGAAGCATTAAGCAACATTCATAAAGTAAAGAGAAGCTTCAACAATCTTGATCATATCTATAGATGATCCTGATCCAAATAGGAAACCCTACTTAGATCATCTGTCCAAAGCCATTTTAAGTTCATACTTTTCATTCTTCTGGATTTGTCTTTAGAAAGTTCTAGTTGCTGAAAGAATTGCAAGATAAAAAACTTAAAATAGGAAAATTTATCTCACATTCGGTTAGAGTAAGTGCCACCGAATGGCACCTTCAGTGAGACCGAAAGTGACTAAAACTGTCCAGCAACATTTATATTTAATTTGGTCCCATGGATATGAATTTCGGTTGCACTGACTCCCATCGAAGCCAAACTTCGGTGCCATCGAAAGTGACCAAATTCATCCAGCAACTTCAGGACTTAATTCGGTGCCACCAAGAGATGATTTGGTCCCACCGATGACAATTCGGTGCGATAGAAGGTTCCCTCAGTAAGACCAAAACGTAGCCATTATAAATCCGTTGGAACTTTTTTCCTATAAAAGAAGCACTTAGAACTTTGTGAAAAAGTGTGGATTAAGGTATTCTAGAGTCCCCAGTGCATCCCAAGCTCAACCCACTCATCCTAAACTCTATACACATGAGATTCATGTTCTTTTCATTGTGATTCCTCATTTCAACGAGCATTCAAAGCTCCTATTAATGAAGAACATGATCTCCAGCCTTCTCTAGAGTATTGAGACCAAACCTATTGGCAAATACTTAGTCTCCATGATACTTTAGAGCATCCATCAGTTGAATCCCTTAGGAAATCCATTCACCATCTTTTATAGGAGATTCAACCCACTCTGATTACCTTGGTTACCCTAATAGGAACATCATGTGCAAGGTATTTGATCGTTAAGCTGAAACAATAAGAAAATCACAATATCGTGATCGGGGGAGCATCAGGGAGCTGATTGAAGCACGAAAGAGCAAAGATCAAGCAACTCAAGCAGAGCTATAAAAAGGGATTCAATCCGACAAAGTAAATTTCAATGTTAAGAGTCCATAATTTAGTCTCTATCCTCTTGCAGGATTAAGGCTAAGAGATTGTTATCCACAAACTCGACTAGGTGCCTAGTGTGGGATCTTGGCTGGTGTGGCCTAAATGTAGGTGCCTTGTGTGGGACCTTGGCTGGTGTGGCCTAAACGTAGGTGCCTTGCGTGGGACCTTGGCCAGTGTGGCCTAAACATAGGTTCTTAGTGTACGAACTTTGCTCATGTGTAGTGCATAAATTGTAGAGTCCTTTGTGTAAGACTGTAAAGGTTTATGGTGAACCTGATTCAAAACAATTGATAGTTAAATTCGACACACTTTAGGAGAGAGTGCGTCTGCTGGGAGTGGAGTAAGCACGTAGCCCAACTACTATACATGCTTGTGTTTAGAATTGTCATTTACACATCTGTTTAATTATGTTTATATGTTTTAATGCTTAATTTTATATGCATGATCAGATGACTGCCTTGGATTTATAGGTAGCATATTCCATACACACATGTTCATAATGTTATAGGCTAGTTGCTTTATTTGCATAACTAAAGTAGCCTATGTGATTGGACCCTCTATTGGCTTGGAAGCCTTTAGAGTTATATTGTCATACTTAGTTTAGTTGCAAATTAGTTTAAGTTAAGCTATGAAGTTTTAAATTAGCAAAATCATCAAAAAGTCCTATACACCCCTCCTCTAGGACTCTTGAACTACTCCAAACTTCTACTATATCGATCTAAACTGTAATTTCACAAGCTGTTGAAGCCTCAAACCCTTCACCTCCTACAGAGGACATCTGCCGTAAGAAGACTCAGACCAGTGATGAGAGATCCTTTTTCTTAGAAGAGTCGGATCTCCCAATCATCAATGTTGCTTATCGCATTCTACTTCTTACCAGTCCAATTCGTAATGCTGTGTTGTTGGAAGAAGTCGAAAGACCGCCAATAGAGGGTCGCGAATCTAACTGCGAGACTTGGTTAAAGTCTACGACCAACTTCCACACTGATAGCACTCGTTTGGTAGATGTTGAAACTTCTCCACCTCCATCTTTTTTGAAGACCAAGAAGAAGAAGAGTAGAGATGAAATCTTGCAAGAAAAGATAAGGGAGCATAGCAAGAAATGTTACCAGAAGTATGGATATGGTTAAATTCCAAGAAAATGTAATTAAGTTTAAGAACCCTTATAAGGATGAGACTGTTATCATCCCAATGAACCTTCATCACCATCTCTCAATGATTCAAAGTGAACCTTCTGACCACATGACACAGAATCGATTACGTTTTATTGCAAATTGGGTCATAAAAGAGTCGAAGATTCTGTAAGGCTTTATTACAGAAAGAGGTCTTGAGCTGAAGATGGGGCAAGTATCCTACATGAGATTCCTCATTCCATGCCTTAACCCTCATTCTTTATTCTCACTCATTATTTTGAAACCATTCAGCAATGCTTTCGTGACAAAGAATCCTTATGGGGAAATGATGAATTCAGAATGCATGGTTTTCTTTCTCATTGGCTATACTATAATTCATGGGTCAAAGAAATTCTTCACAAGTATAAGCGAATTCTCGGTGAGATCAATCTATATATCGCCATAGAAGACACTTTAGACTTCTTTCACAAAGACCCCATGATATATAAAGGATTTATGAAGTACTGTTCGCCTACAACAAATTATTTCCACCTATCAATTGGTGAAGTGAGCATTACCCTCTGGGACCTTCACCCGTCACAGGATTTTTTCTTGATGAATTTGTTCCTACAAATGCAGAATTTGCTTATTTCGATCCTAAAAGAGATCCTTCAATTTTTGTTCCCACTATTGAACTCTTTCGAGAAATGTCCAGATTTCCAAATATTCGTAAAGTTTCTCTGTTTTAGTGGCTTGCACACGTTACGAGACACTTGTGGTATATTTTCTAATTCTTCTTTTCTTTTCTCTCCTCTTGATATATATATATATATATATATATATATATATATCTTTACATCTAAATAAGAGGCCTAGCGAATTATAACCATTCCTTACATACTGGTTTAGCATGGTGGTGATACCAAGTTCAAAATGGGCAGATGTCATTCGTCCTACCTTGTTTGTTGCTGCTGGGGCAATGGTCGGAGGGAAGAAATATTCACTGGCTCCCCCTATCCTCTGTTTTCTTTATAGACATTTGAAAATGTTATGACGCATTGCGCTAGTCCGGGGATAGGGACTTCTTCCTTGTACACTCCATGGCATTACCTCTCTGGTTAGTTAGGCATATATTTTCTAGGGACGTATAATGACCCTAAAAAAGCTTATGTCAATCCCAAACATCCTCCTTTATATCACTATTTAAAGCACAAGATGGCGAAGAAAACGTATGATTGGATCGTTGATAAGATCAAAAGCATGGAATCTATCGATTTCTTCTCATTCGTGCTATCTTAGTGCACCTCATTGCCATGAGAGGCCCACCCTGATTTATGAGTTATATGCCCACCACGGGGTTACCTTATGAGGCCCATCATGATGTATGTGTTACATACACGATGTCCATCCATTTCTCCGATTTGTATAAGGGTTGTGGGCCCCATATAGAGTTAGATTCAAATTCCAAATGGGCCACACCTTGGGAGCAATGGTGGTTAAATGTCCCTGTTGTACATCTCCCTAGAGCTCGTTGTTAAGCTCATGACCATCTTACCTTATCGGGCTATCCCAAATCATTGGGCCCCCATAAGTGTTACCCATGTTACCCTAAAGGACCAACCTAAACCATTAGGCCCCCATTTAATGATGATGCTTTCCACCATACCTTGTAGGATTATCCAAACCTTAGAACCCACCTTGTATTCATACCAGGCCTTCCATAGGAGATGTGGCCCACCTAGATACATGTGATTACCCAAAGTTTAGTATCTATACCCAAGGCTAACTTAGATGTTGAGCGGAGTACCCAACCCATTTGGAAGGACACATAGTCCTAGATGTATGGACCCCCACCAAAGCCTATCATGTATACATATCGGGCTTCCCATAGAAAAACCTAGTTCATTCATGATGTAATGATTGAGAAAGCCCACTTTTTCGCCTTGTTAGCTCACCTTGTGAACTCACCTTATTGTATACTCACTTCACCCCCCACGAGAGATATACCCTACCCTTGTATCCCAATTGCTAGTGTAAGACTCCTAATCCGTACTGTTCTATCAAACCCTGCGATCCTTCCCGATGAATTCCGGCAATCCGCGACCTATATCCGACTTTTGCGCGCGATCCTAAAATGAGTCCTGCATATCAGAGTCAGCTCAACTGGAGACTTGTACTCTTGTGACTGCGCTGTCACCGCGGTTCCGATGCCGTATCTCACACATTGAGGCGATAGCCTGGTCAGGAGATGTAGGCCTGCATTCAGTTCGAGGAAAGACACCGCACGTTACAAATCTCGAAAAAAGAATCTCTACCCAACATTACATTAATCAAATCACTCACTCATACCTCTCCCACCAACTAATTAAAGCAACCCATGCTTAGCCTATTCCTCCTATCCCAAAAGTCAAAGAGACCCATACTTTTCATGCCTTATCTCTTACACATCACTCCTCCCTCTCTCTCTCTCTTTATATCACATCTCCCATCTCTCTCATCTCTCTTATCTCTCATTTCTCCCAAGCAACTCACGTCCCAACCTCCATGGGAGAGAGTTTGGTGTGGCCCACCTTCCTATCTCCCATCCCCACCATCCAAACCCCACCTTGACCGTTAAATCGCACTCCTTGGACCTAGAGATCGCATTGGCGAAAGAAGGAAGATGAGATCAAAGGTGCGTGCTTCTTTCTCCCTCTCTCTCTTTCATTATTTTGGTGTGATGAGATGGCCGTGTGGCCCACCCGGATGTACCCCACCTTGATGTATGTGATGTCCAAACAGTCCATTAAATAGACCCCACGGCCGTCCAAGCCATGTGGGCCCTACTTATCGGTGATGGGGAAAAATCAAATATTAATTGATCAAGTGGGCCATGTTAACATGGGTCCCACCATTCGTGGTCCCCACACATGGGACCACCTTGGTAAATACGTCCACATCCAGCGTCCCTGGACGCTGGACGTTGTGAGCGTGGAATGACAATGAGTGTACTAACCAGAAAAATAAATAAATTAATAAATTAATAAATGAAATGCCTGGTTTATGCTTTTGGATGGGTTGCTTATGCAGGCCCCACCTTAATGTATGGATTTAATCCACATGGACCACCCTTTTTCCCATCTCATTTTAGCCGTTGAGCCGAAATTTGAACCCGATCTAAACCTCTGGCGGGCCATAACATAGGAAACAATAGTTTTTAGGCGATTTAAACGGTTAAGGCCAGCTGAGATGTTTTTATACGTCAAAAAATATTGCATATTAGACTCGTTAGTTCTATTACAAGCCGGGGTGGCCAGTAGTCGGTGTGGATTTGTCTAATGCGGGCCTCACACATAAGAATTCGTAGATTATTATTTTTTTTTAAGAAGAAAACAAAACAAATCACATACACTTGGGCGTCCCTGCTACTGTCAGCGTCCTCTCGACGCTGCAGTAAGCAGCATCCTCGTTGCTGGTTTAAAGGTGGAATGGTGGGCCCCACCACAGGGCCCACCACGATGTATGTTACACATCTACACCATGCATTTAATGGGTTCCCTTTTTGGAACTAAGTTTCCCAAAAAAAAAATTAACCTTATTTACAGCTCAGGTGGCCCACACGGCAGGGAACAGTGGTGGGATGAACGTCTACCATTGGAATCCTTTTGTGGTCCAGAAGTTTTGGATCAATATGAAAATTTACTTTTACTCTTCATTCAGGTCCCGGTGACCTTATCAACAGATTAAACGGTAGGTAAATGTTACGGTGGGCCCCACATGGGACCCACTAATGTATTATTGTAACCCACACCTGCCATCAGTGTAGACGCCACCATGATGTAGTTGTTGTATATCCACTCCATCCTTGTCCAAGACGGTGGATCCACGGTGACCGCGTGTTGCACACACATTGTCCATTTGTTTTCAAAAGGTGTGGTGCCACCCCACACGTACTGCACGTGTGGGATGGGACCCACCTAATGTACTTGCCTTACATTCCTGCCGTCCATCAGATGGGCCTTATGTGGATAATCCACACCGTCCGTCCAGATTAGGCAAAACATAGGCTGGATGCTGGACTCTCTTTCTCTAATATAATATAATATTCTATTATATTTTGCATATGTAAGTGTGTATATTTATAATATTAATATAATAATATATATGATATTATATGGTGGGCCCTACGTGGGACCCACAGTGATATATGTGTTTTATCTTACTGCTTCAGCAGTCGTGGGACCCACGTGTGTGTGGACTCACGTGATGCATGCGTTGTGTCAATGCTATCCATCTGCTTTTAGCTACCAGCCGTCCGTTGAATAGAGGAGTTGGACATTTGAACTTATATTAATATAATATTAAAAGATATTTTTATATATACATATTTACTGGTTGTATTTGTGTGGGACCCACCTTAAATGTATGTATATCCTCACAGCCCATCCAACAATGAGGTGTGAACCGACAGTGACGTGTACTCACATGAAGAAAGAAAAGGGTTTGACTTTAAGGCTTTTGGGTGGGCCACTCATATAGGTCCCACCTTAATGTATGGGTCTTATCCACCCCGTCCATTCCATTTCCCAGCTCATTTTAGGCGTTGAGCCAAAAAATGAAGCTAATCCGAATCCCATGTATGTCATACCACTCATGTTAAGGGGTTGGATTACCCACATCATTTCTTACTTTTGCATGGGAGGTTTGGAGTGAGTTTTCACTCATGGGACTCATTTTGATGTATTTCTTAGATCCACACCATACGTCTATTTTCTGGTACACTTTAGCCGTGGAGCCCAAAGGTCTACTCGATCCAACCAACAGGTGGACCACACCACAACTGATGGTGGTAGTGGGAGCACCCCCTCACGTAAACCATGCGGACGTGGGGTGGGGGCGTCTAACCATGGACCCCATCTTGATGTATATGTTTAATCCATGCCGTCCACCACCTTCCTCATGTAGTTTTAGGCTATGAGTCGAAAAATGAGACAAATCTTAGTTCTTAGTGGATCCCACCGAGGGAAACAAATTTCCACTGTTGAAACTTTCTAATACCCACTGTTGTGTGTATAAGTGGTGGACCTATCCATCATTATACTCCTTTGCTCCATAGAAAGCTAGTCGATATAATAGACGGAATGAATTATCCACCAGTGGGCCCTACGTGATAGAATAAAAAAAAATTAAAGGAAGAAAGAGAAGGAAAAAAAAAGGAGTCCCTGGACGTTATTCTCCAGTGATGGTGGGGGTGGAAGCATTACTTGGCTGCCACCACATGTGGACCCCACCATGGTGGATTTGTTTAATCCACATCGTCCACCATCTCCTCCTTATAATTTTAGGCCATGTGGCAAATTTTGAGGGAAATATGAGTCTCGAGTGGGCCGTACTAAGGGTATTAATGCCCATCTGTTGAAACACTCCAGGGCCATCTTCAGAGTCCCTTGTTATCCGAATCAGTCCTAGTCAGAGTCTATTTGACCTCATTTGAGGTGGCCAAGACGGTGAACGGATTAGATTATTCACTTAGGGTGTCCCACCATAGACTGTATTGTGAGGCCCAAGATGGTGTATGTGTTATACACTCACGTTGCCCAACCATTTCTAGTTTATGCAAGGCCTTGGGCCCATTAAGAGGCAGGCCCAAATCCCAGGTGGACCATACTATAAATAGTGGTGATTGAACGTCCACCATAGGGCCGACTTGAGAGGCCCACCATAATGTGTTAACCATTCTTAGGGACATGGGCTACCATATGCAAGCCCACCATAATGTATGTGTTACACGCTCAATGCCCACCATGTTGGGGGCTGCCTTGTGATTAGGCCCATCTTAATGTATTTGTGGCCATCTGTTGAGGCCCACCTTAATATATATGAGGCCCATGTGACACAACCCATTTAATGTATTTGTGGCCCATGGGTTAAGGCCCATTGATGCGGCCCATCATGATATATTTTTAGCCCATGTGTGCGGCCCACCTGTTTGTATTTTTGTCCCATGTGATGGGGCTCACTTGTTGTGTATTTATGGCCCATTAGCGAGGCCCATTATAATGTAATTTCGACCCATATGTTGTGGCCCGTTGTGATATATTATAGGCCCATATGATGTGGCCCATTGTGATGTATTTGAGGCCTATGGACAAGGCCCATTGTGATGTATTTAAGGCCCATGGGAAAGGCCCATTGTGATGTATT
This sequence comes from Magnolia changhungtana, assembly GCA_030180095.1. Lineage (NCBI taxonomy): Eukaryota > Viridiplantae > Streptophyta > Magnoliopsida > Magnoliales > Magnoliaceae > Magnolia > Magnolia changhungtana. The sequence goes on along the minus strand of JASAUF010000426.1, from coordinate 563,050 downwards.
CATGGCCTATGGGCAAGACCCATTGTGATATGTATTAGGCCCATGATGCATGACCCATTTGATGTATTCGAGACCCATGTATAGAGCCCACATGTCATGTATTTGAGGTCCATGAGCAAGGCCCACCTGTTGTGTAAATGTGGCCCTTGAGTAAGGCACATGACGTTGTATATTAGGTCCTTGTGTGGGGTTGTGGGCCCATTATATGTTTGGCTCTATGTGGGTCATTCTTTGGGGGCAATGTTGGTTAAATGTCCACATTGTCAAAGCCAATTATTGATGCCGATTATTGATACCAATTATGAGTAGGTGACAGCATAACATCATCATACATGTCCATACGCATCATCTGTATGCTTGTTATTAGATGTGGTTGACCATTGCATATGTCATTGGGCAGGTTGTTATGAGACTCCCTGATAGGTGGAGGTTATCTCAAATGAGCGCACGGTATGCGCAGGATTAATGTATGATTGAATTGTATGACTCATGCATTTTGCATTATGTGCTGTGATTACTATACGCCCTAGCGACATCAGGGCTGTAGCCTCCACAGGCATATCATGGATGGCCAGAGGGGATACTGGAAATGTTTGGTTCTAGCATACGGGCGCCATAGATGTCCCTGGGTGAAAGTCCCTAAAGCTTCGTGGCCAGGAGATGCCCCAACGTCAAGATCGAGTGGATACATGAGCACCCGAGTGTCGAATATCAGGAGGCTGCGTCTCCCACTGTGTTGTGGTTGGCTAGAAGGGGGTGTGGCCTTACCCGCCCGAGGGTAGGGGCATTGCTAGGCTGAGTTTGACTAGCTCGTGAATGGGTCTGCTATCGGCGTGCCGGATAGGTACTGGTAGATTATTGGCAAGGTGGATAGTGAGGTTTCTTACGCTCACTTGGACTGTGCGGCTGAGAGAGCAACAGTGCCATTTGGAGTGTACTAAATCTTGATGATGATCCCAGAGATGAACCGTATTGATATGTGAACTTATCGAGCAGGAGTTGCATACTCATTCATTTATTCATTCACTATCCACTCGGGTTAGTGGTGCGTAATTATTTGTTACGTGTACCTTCGCATGGCTAAGATTTTGGTTAGGTGCACGACTAACCTGAGATCAGGAATTTACCACATTGAGTCTGACTATCCAAATTTAGGTACGGGACTGGTTTAGATAGAAGTCCCTTGTGATGGACCCCATAGCCTACGATACTATGTACTATCATCCTGACTTTACACTCCAGCATGGTCATTCCTTTCGCATCGCATATTACATTATATCCACGGCATATGGCATTTTGGGTTACTGTGTTTCTGCATTTATATGGTCTAGATACGATTGACGCTATTCGTGGACTCATCAAGAAATACATACTATATCGCATCCTCGACATTTGATATTTGGCTCTTTATGACTCCTTACATAGTTGTTCCATACTGCGTATTCTGATATTGATTTACTCATGGAATTGTCAGTATTTTCGCTCACTTTGTTATCTTATGATTTATGATCTTATCAGTATTTTCGTTTACTCTAATAATTCTTGATCTTGTCAGTATAGCTGCTTACTCTGATAATTCATGATCTAGCGCCTATTTCAACATCGTATGATTATGAGATTGTGTTGAATACTTGGCACTTACCTTGTGCACACACTTACACCACCCTCTAAGTTTTCTATAACCTTATGCATGATAAATGCGTGCAGGTGATGTTAGGTTGCAGCAGTGTTGAGCTTGGAGCGTGCAGCGCTCTTCTGGAGCTTGATTTTTGATTTATGTATTCCTTTTCAGCATTGTACTCAAATGATTATATTAGTGGATATGTGATGATGATGATGATGATGATGATGATGTTGCCTTTATGATTTGGGTATACTTGTGGTTATGCTTATTTCGAGATAAATGTACGAAAAAAAATCCTCCTTGTAGGATCCTAGGATCGGAATCTAGCGTATGGACTCTAGGAGCCGAGAATGGGGTACTACGGAGGCTGTTGGCACCGGATTCGGAGATTGGGATTCCTGTGAATCCGATCTCTGGGTTAGGGGCATGACAGCTAGGACCTCATGACATATACATATCATCCACACCGCCCATCTCCCTATTGATACAAGTGTGAGGTCCATCCTTGACATTAGTACATCATCATCCTTTACCATAGACAGAAGAATATGTGGTATCAGATTCGGTAATCCACTGTGTGGAGACTACCTTGATATATGGGTTAGATCCACTGTCCTTTTAGTTGACCCCGCCTTAGGATATATGTTATGTTAGTACCTTGAGTAGGTTATGATAGTTTAACATGGACCATTCCATATAGACTCTTATACATTTAGTGGGGCGTATCGTTCAACCCTTATTCTTCTAAGTGACATACCAGTTAAGGCCAATCATCGCCTGTTATATGTAATAATCATGCTAGTGTACTTAGTCTAGTAGGACACACTGAGAACATTGCTTAGTATCACATCATGAGACATATTATACACATCATTTGTATGCTTGTTGTAAGGAATGTTGATCATAGCATTGTCATTGGGCTGAGTTATTTGGGGAACTCCTTAAGAGATGGAGTCACCCCACATGATCTCGCAAGATGCGCAAGTTTGATGCATGACTCAATGGTATGACTCATGCATCTCACATTTGTGTGCCATGATCACTTGGCGCCTTAGCGATATCAGGGTTATGGCCTCCACAGGCACACTGTGGATGGCCAGATGGGACTCTGAAAATGTTTGGTTTGAGCATCTGGGCATGTTAGTTATCCATGGGTGAAAGTCCTTAAACCTCTGTTGCCAGGAGATGCTCCAACGTCTAGACCGAGTGGATACATGAGCACATGAGGGCCGTATACCATTAGGGCACGTCTCCCACTGTGTCATGGTCGGTTGGAAAGGGGTGTGGCATTATCTGCCTGAGTGAGGGGGCTGTAAGCTAAACTGAGTTTGACCAGCTCGTGAGTGGGTCTGCTACCGATGAGTTGGGCCGAATTGGTAAGCGGGTAGTGAGGTCTCTTTCACTCACTTGGTTGCACAGCTAAAGAGGCAGTGACCAATGTGGAGTGTACTGGACCCCGGTGATGATCCCAGAGATGTACGGTACTGATATGTGGACTTACTAAGTAGGAGTTGCGTACTCAACATCTCATTCATTCATTCAATATCCACTCAAGAGCCGGTGGTGCGCAACTAGATCATTATGTGTACCTTCGTAATGGCCATAATTTTTGTTGGGTACACGACTACCTGAGATTAGGATTTACCACATTGTGTCTAGCAATCCAAATTAGGTATGGGCTAGTATGGATAAAAGTCCCTTATGATGAACCCCACAGCTTACGTTACTACGTACTATCATCCTGACTTCACACTCCAGCTTGGTCATTTCATTCACATCGCATATTGCATTGCATCCTCAACACATAGTATTTGGTTTATTATACTTCTATATTGCATATCCTAAATAAGATTGATGGTATTATGGACTCACCAGGGTTTACATATTGCATTACATCTGTGACATATGGCATTTGGGTTACTATGTTTCTGCATTTATATGGCCTAGATGAGGCTGATGGTAATCGTGTTTCATCAGGAATTGTATATCGCATTACATCCTCGGCATCTGATGTTTGACTCTCTATGACTCTACATTTGCATAGCCGATCTGCATTGCATACTCTGATATTGTATGATTAATGGATTTGCCAGTATTTTTGCTTACTATGATATTTGTGTGCTTGACACTTATCATGTGCACACACTTACACCACCTTCTAAGCTTTCTATAAGCTTATGCACGACCGTTGCGTGCAGGTGATGTTAGATCGCAGAAGCATTGAGGCAAGAGCTTGTGGCAGATCACTTTAGAGATTTTAATGTTTATGTATTTCCCTTTTAGCATTGTACTCAAATATTTATATTAGTGGATATGTGGTGTCGATGTTACCTTTTGTGACTTGGTTATGCTTGTGGTTATTCTCCTTTACAAAAAAAATCACACTGAAAATCCTCCTTGTAGGATCCCAGGATCAGAATCTAGTATATGGGCGCTGGAAGCTAAAAATGGGGTACTACGGAGGCTGTCAACACCGGATTCAGTGATCGGGAATTCGGTGAGGCCGATTTTCGAGTTCGAGGCATGACAATATTTTGATGAAACGAGCATTGACAGGTATACTGATGCCATGTCCATTCTGATTCACAACTCGATAGGCTCATTCGAGTATACTTCAGTTATTATGTACGGACCGTCCCATTTGGGATCAAACTTGCCCTCTGTTTTATGAATGACCATTATAGGTCTTTTCAACATTAACACCATATCACCTTTCTTGAAGGAGTGATGTTTGACTTTCTTATCGAAGGCAGTAGAGATATTTGCCTGATATAGTTCTAATCGCTGCTAGACTGCTAGCTACTTTTCATCCAGTAGATCCAACTCGGTCAGCCTTATTTTTATATCTTCATCATCTGCGATTGATTGATATACTGCTACTCTAAGTGACGCGACTTGCGTTTCGATGGGAATGATAGCTTCAACACCATAAACCAGTGAATACGGTGTAGCTTTTATCACTGTACAGTGAGTAGTTCTGTAAGCCCATAGAGCTTCTTATAGTTTTTCATCCCAATCACGCTTATTTCCTGTGACGGTTTTCTTTAATATTTTCACAATCGTCTTATTGAAAGCTTCGGTCAATCCATTAGTTGGCAAATAGTAGGGAGTCGAGAACGAATGCTGGATGCTAAATTTCTGGCATAACTTCTCCATACCCCTGTTCTTGAAAGGAGTACCATTGTCAGTAATGATCCTTTTGGGGATGCCATGGCGATATATTATCATATGGTGGATGAAATTCATGACATCTCTTTCTTCGACATTTCGCATTACAATTGCTTCAGTCCATTTGGAGAAATAATTTGTTGTTGTTAGGATATATTGTCATCCCTTAGATGAAGGTGGATTTATAGGACCAATGACATCAAGTCCCCATGCTGTGAAGGGCAAAGAAGCTACCGATTGATGAATATCTTCAGGGGGTACATGTATGACATCACCATGGACTTGGCATTCATGGCATTGCTTCGCGTAAGCAATCGTGTCCTCGAACATTGTGGACTAGTGGTATCCCAATCGATGTATCCAATGAAATAAATTCTGACCAACCTGATGGGCTTCGCATTCTCCTGAATGAGTTTCTTATAATATCAGATTTGCTTCCTCTATATCCAAACATCGTAAAAGCATTTCATTATAGGATTTAATCTCTCCTTAATCTATAATTTCTATGTTGGATCTTCGGCAAAATATCATATTTGAGATAATCTATAAAAGGCTGGCGCCAGTTGTCCGTAGTAATCTCTAAACATGATATGTGAAGTGCTTCAGAAATCTCATCGATGACTTTATATGATGATAGGAACCTTCTTTCTTCGATCGTCACTTAGAGTGGACTTCGATCAAGACAGGATAAAGCTATGGCTAAGCTAGCTAAAGCTTCTGCCCTTGCATTATCACATCACGATATATGCTTGATTTCAACATTATGGAACTGTTCTAGTAATTGTTATGCTCGCCGACAATATGGCAAGAGTTCTTGCTTCCTTATTTTGAATTCTGTCGTTAGTTGGTTTATCACACTAGCTTAGAGTCCCCAAATATCTGCAGCATTTTTATCTTCATTTATTACATTATTTCCATTCCTATAATTAGAGCATTATACTCAGCGTCGTTATTAGTACATATTGTACCTAATGTAAAGGAATATGGTAGCAGATCGCCCACGAGGCTGATTAATATCACTCCAGCACCTGCTCCTAAAGATTTGGAGGCACCGTCGAAATTCATTTGCCACAAATTAGGCATTTTAATCATCATTACTTTTTCATCTAGGAAATCATCACTGATTGTTTCGTTGTTCGCTATAGAGTGAGCTGCTAAGAAATATGCCACTGCCTGTCCTTTCACTACTTTCACTGGCTCATAGGTAATCATGTATTCTGAAAGTAACAACATCCATTTAGCCAATCTTCCTGATAACATCGGCCTTGTCACTAAGAATTTTATTGGATCTGCTCGTGAGATCAAGATAATATCTTGAGAAAGACAACAATGCCTTAACTTCTGCACCGCAAATATTCACGCTAAGCATACTTTCTCAATGGGTGAATAATTACATTTTGTGCCTATTAGGGTCTGACTTAGATAGTAGAGCGCAATTTCCTTCCCTTGCTTATTCGCCTATGCCAATAGGGCTCCCAGAGAATTCTTAGCTGCAGAGATATAGAATGAGGAGTTTGCCTTTTACAGGAGCTGTTAATATCGAAGGATGCTTCGGTAACTCTTTAATAGAGTCAAATGCATTCTGACATGACTGATCCAATATAAATTTTGTTCCTTTCTTCATTAGATGTGCAGATGGCTAACATCTTCTGGCCAGATTGAAGATAAAGCGTCGGATATACACTAATTTCCTTGCAAACTCTTTAGTTCTTTCAATGTTTTCGGTGGTGGCATATCCTAGATAGCTTTATTCTTCCCTAGGTCAATTTTAATTCCCCTATGTCTGATGACCAAACTAAGGAAGTTTCCTAACGAAACACCGAAGGTGCATAGCCAGATTCATCTTTGTTGTTTCTTTCTAAGTCGACGAAAGATCGAGGTCAGATGTTCACGGTGCTCTTCATGTTCGTTTGATCTGACTACCAAGTCATCAACATAACACTCCACATGTTTGTGCATCATGTCTTGAAATATACTTTGCATCGCTCTTTGGTATGTCGCATCGTCGTTCTTAAGACTAAATGGCATAACTTTGTAACAGTAGATCCCCAGAGAAGTTCTAAATTTGTAAACTCTTCGTCCTCTGGAACCATTCGTATCTGATTGTATCCAGCATACCCATTCATGAAAGACATGATAGCTTACTTTATCGTACTATCAATTAACAGCTCTGTTATTGGCACTGGAAATCGTCTTTCGGACAAGCCTCATTTAAGTCGCTGAAGTTGTGACATACCCTGATTTGTCCACTTTTCTTTTTCACCTGGACAATATTCGATATCCATTTAGGATATTTGACCTCTCTAATGAAACCGACTTTGATTAATTTGTTCACTTCTTCTTCTATTAGAGGAATTAAATCTGGATGGAATTGGCTTTGAGCCTGCATGATTGGCCTCTTATCCTTGGAGATATTTAGTTGATGCATCGCTACTGATGGTTCTAGACATGGCATTTCTGTGTATGTCCAAGCAAACACATCTTTATTTTCTCTCGAGAGTTTGATGTACTGATTGACTTCTTGTTCAAGAAGACTGGCATTTATAAATGTATTTTGCGGCTCTTCTTTTGTGCCCAAATTTATTTCTTATATACTGTTAATTGTTGGTTGCCCCTGTTTTCTATCTATTTTGGAGCTGTTCTAGGATGCTTGATTACTTTAGAGTTTGTTTCTTGACCGACTATTGAATCTACAACAATCATATTTACTTGCGCTCGAGAAGACGATGCTCCTAATCCGTGAAATTTATCTCATTTTTCTTCATTCACTCCAATCGGGATCTGAATACCTTTTCTATTGTTCAGTCTAGTCAGTTCTTCATAGTTGAAGCTCATATTCTTCGTAATCTTTCTACTGACAGGACTATTGTAAATGTTATATTGTAAATCCAACACCTAATGTTGTCAAATTTTGTTGTGGAAAATCATTTAGAATCTGTATCATGTATTGATGAGATGAATAGATTAACTTCATGCTTTTTAAAGATGTCCAAGTCTTCCTCGAACTTCTCTATGTATTCAAGTTGAAGAAGTGTTGTTGAAGTTCAAAATTTTAAGCTCAAGTACAAGTACAAGTTCAAGCTCAAGTTCAAGGTTAATTTTCAAGTTCAGTACTTTAAAGACTCAAGAACTCAAGTCTTTACTCAAGCTCAAGTTCAAGATTTTAAAGACAAGCTTAAAGTATTTCAAGTGTATGAGTTTGCAGAGCAAACGATGTTTTAATTGTTCAATCTCACAAACAAGGTATGGATGACCCTAGATTGAGCATGGGTTAGGTCATATTCATTGCATATTTTATTTGGATCATTTCATAAGTTTATAGGTCATTTCCTCTACTAGTCTTACTCTTTGTTTGACTAGTCCAAGTTCTGGCTCGACCAGTCCAAGGTTTGTTGTGAATTTTCAGAATTTTCTGTTGGACCCTCGACCAGTCGTGGAGACTGCTTAATCAGTCAAGTGAACAGTGCTCGACCAGTCGTGCAGGCTCGACTCAAAGTCCAGCAAGGTTTTTTTGGTCCCACTCGACCAGTCGAGTAACGACCTTATCTTATCGAGTTAGAAAATTTGAAATTTGCTTGGTCCTTTGACCAGTCGAACCGACCCTTAGACCAGTCGAGAGAAAAGTATTTTCACCTATAAATAGTGGATGAATCTCAGAGTTTTTCATTCATTCCAAGCAATATCCAGCCATCACTCTGAGAGATAAGTTCCTACATTTGTTAAGTTATATTATCTTCATTTTAAATTCTCTTAAATAGCTTTTTGCATTTGATTTTGTGATCTCTACTCAACTGATTTTCATTAAAGAAGGGAATTGTGATTTTACCCTCTTTGAGATCAAATTCAGATCAAGCTAGCCCAGGCTAAATTAATCTAAAAATCATTTAGATATAGAACCTTTCATTTGTGAGACTGGAGATTGAACATCTTTGTCTACATCGGATTGGTTCTATCGGGCTTCTTCAGAATGAGAATTTTTCAGATAAGTATCAATTTATTCTTTGTGTATCTTTTGTGGTTTGTAAGGTTTTGTCAGAAAATCTCATTTTAGTTTTGTCTAAGGTGATCTAGAAAATCTCAGAGTGTGGGATTTTTGTAATTGTGTAAGCCCATCTAAAGACACAATTGTGAAGGTTTTAAGGTGAACCTTGGAAAACCTTTTTCATAGTGAATGCTAATATCCTGAGGGAGAGGAGGAGTGGAGTAATTGTGTGGCTGTTTTTTAACAGTTGGTGTACACACAAATGAACCACTATAATTTCTGGTGTTGTGGTGAATGATTGAATTTGCTTATGTGTGTGAATGTTGTAATTTACTTTATGCATATGTGGTGAATGGTGTAATTCATTTTATGCACTTGTGGTGAATGTTGTAATAACTTAGTTTATTTCCTTTCCTTAGTTTATTTCCTTTCCCTCTCTATTAGTTTGAGTTTTTGATACTTGCAAATGTTTTAGTAAAGTTGTCCTTCCATAAACCTTTGGTTTTTGGTGTTAGGTTGTCCTTAGAACTAAGTTTGTATCAACCTCTTAAGACTAGTACATTTGGGGTTGTTATTTACTTATGTTATTTTATTATTTGATTGTTCTATCTATCTTTATATTCCGCATTTATTTTTAATTTGGCATAGTCTTATCACACCCCCCCCCCCTCTAGGACTTTAAGCTCGGCCTTTTCAACTATATCTCTTCAGATCCTCAAACGTTAACCTTTCGCAAATCACTTTATTATCAATCTTCTCTTCTGTCTTTGCTTCTGATAGTGCATAAAACTCAATAGGCTCTAGATTTTTCAAGATAGATTTGACGTGAAACCTTTTCGGCATAGATAGGAATGGTTTATTCCTTTCAGCGTATAGCAATGGTAGTGTATAATTTGACTGTAGAATTTCCAACTGTTCAGGTGACAACAGTAATGGAGGCTATCCTGGTTGTCTTAAGTGTTTTGATACGAAATAAAATTTCTTTTTCATGCACACCTTCCTAGACAATTCTATCTTTTCAAGTTTTTGTCTATCATTTCTGTCTGACTCTTATTCTTATCATTTTTCTCTTTATCTTCTGTTGCAGATATATTATAGTAGCTTGCATCGGTGAAGAAAGATTCTACTTCTTTATATGGTCTTACATCGGCCATTACCTTGTAATGGATTCCATCTTTATAGTATTTGAAGCATTGGTGTAAGGTGGATGGTATAATGTCATATTAATACACCACGACCTACCCAAAAGGAGATTATATGTTGTTACCGCACTAAAAACATGACAAATGACATTCATTGTTAACTCTCTTATTTCCAATGTTAGTGTGATTTTGAAAAGGCCAAGCTATATGTCCTAGAGGGGGGGTGAATAGGACTATGCCAAATTAAAATAAAATCAGCGGAATAAAATAAATCAATAACCTTACAATTATAAATCAATTCACAATGCTGAAATCAAATCACCTTAATAAATAAGTATTGAGAGATTGATACAAATTCAGTTATAAGGACAACCTTACATCATAATAAACAAGGGCTTCTGGTAGGACAACCTTATTTCTAGAACATCTTTTGGATCAAGAACTCAATTTTAATAGAAATAAATGAATAGCAGAGAATTGAAATTAAATGCAGAAATATAGATCTAATTTATTACAACAATCCCCACACTTGCTTGAAATGTAAATTCTTACAACATTCACATCCACATGTACATTCCACACAATTGAATGATAAGAGATATGAAAATTAAGCAAGCATTTAATCCACAAGACAAAGGGTTATAGTGGTTCGCCTATGTGTACACCAACTGTTATTTAACAGCCACATAGAATGCTACTCCACTCCTAATATCCTCACACAGGAGCGTTCACTATCAAATAGGTTTTCACAGGTTCACCGAAAACCTTTACAATTATGTCTTTAACTTAGGCTTACACAATTCAAAAACCCACACTTCTGAGTTTTCTGGCTCTCCTCAGATAACCACGCAAATTGAGATTTTTCTGGCGAATCCCAAACAAAAACCAAAATAGAATGGAATTTACAGAATTGTAAAATACTTGGATTTCTCTTCTTGTAGCTGCCCATAAGAACCAATTGGAGTAGACGTTTGAATATAGAAGTTTAATGTCAACTACTCACTTTAATATGGTTCTAAGTTCTAATTGATTTTAGATTTAAACCAGTTGGGCGTAGCTATATTTGATTTTGATTCCAAGAAGATGGAATAAGTCAATTCTTCTTTTCAAATCAGATTGGAATACAGAAACAAAATTAAATATAAATAAGCTATCAAAAAGAGAAAGAAATTATGCACAAAATAACTTAAAAATAAACGCAGATTTATCTCAAAGTGAAGCCTTGAATTCACTTAATTATTCAATGAAAAACTCTGAAATTTGTGTGCTATTTATAGCAGAAGAAGTTCATCTTCGACTGGTCCTAGGGTCACCACGACTGGTCTTAGAATAAACTGATTTTTGAATTTTTAAGCGCGATCGCATCAGACCGTTGTACGACCGATCGTAGGCAGTTCACGACTGGTCGAAAGTAGTCCACGACTGGTCGAGACCCCTCTATGACTGGTCGTGCAACAATTGATTTAGTTGCTGGAGTTTGAGTCGAAGCCTTATGACTGGTTGAAGGTCGAGTCGAGACCATCTCACAACCGGTCGAGCAAACTCCAGGACTGGTCGTAGGCGAACCAAAAAATTCGATAAATTGCAACCATTTTAGGACTGGTCTTAGAACTTCTTAGACTGGTCGAGACAGTGCTAGGACTGGTCGAACAAGGTCTAGGACTAGTCTTAGAGAAGATCAAAATCATGTAATAATATTCATTTGGATTATGTATCCAAAGTGACCTACCTTAAGGTCAATCTAATGGTCTATCAAACTTGGAACATGAAGTATGGACATTGAACACTTCATTTGCTTAGACTTTGATCTTTACGAAGCTTGATTTCTTCTCGATGTAGCTTGAGTACTTTAGAAGCTTCAATGTTACTTTAAGTTCTACTTGAGTCCCGCATTTAGTTTTGAATTTTGAACTTCGACTTGCACTTGAACTTGAGTCTTGACCCTGAGTTCTCTCTTAATATTGTAGCTTGAACTATCTTGAAGCTTGAAGAGTTCTTTTAGCTAGACTTCAAGTATTGACGAGGTGTCTCGAACAAATTTATCAAGATATAAACACATGACATATGGAGAAGTGTTGACACACAAAATTTGACAATCAAAGAGGAATCAAATTATAGCAGTTACAATCTCCCCCTTTGTCAAATTTGTGACAAAACACTTCTCATATTTCAATAAGATAAGCATCACATTATATAATAACGAATCATGCACCAGTTGTCATAAAACAAGCAACTGAGACAACTCAACTCCCCCGGAGTTAATACACCTCAACTCCCTCTGAGTAGGTATACATCATATCAGTATACATCATATCAATCATACCTCATAAATAGAATGCACACATTCTCCCCATTTTTGTCAAAATATGACAAAGGAAGAAACAAAGATAGGATATGAAAGACAGAAATAGAGATAGCAACTCAGAAAGATAGAATGATAAAAAGTGCAGAGTGAATAACAAATCAAAAGAAGTATGCAAGATGAGTCAGAGTACATATTAAAAGAGTTAACAAGTGATGTTTTAAGACAGTAATCCACACAACCAAGGAAAGAAACTTAGTAAATTTGTTACAGACCAAAGATTAAACATTCTCAATCGGAACCAGAAGATGGAGCAGGAATATTAGGATCACTTTGATGAAGGCTCTTCTGTAAGCGCCTAAAATATTTGCGTATATTTTTAAATTGTTGATTGTGGCCAACATTCATCTGTTCTACCTTTTCTTCTAATGCACTAAGACGTGCATTGAAATCAGATGGTTCAAAGTCTGGATTATTTCCAGAATCAGAATCAATTTCATTAAAAATATCATTCATGTCAATATCATCGGCCGGCAACTCATCACCTTCGACACCCATCTCAGCTTCAGCAGCAACATCACCCGCATTAACATCAACTTGACCAGGAGCCAAACCCAACTTCATTTTATTCAGGTTGGAATTGTTAAATATGAGGTGTTGGATAGAAGCCTCACTGACGGGCATAGCGCCTAACATGTGAGTGACTAATACATTTAACAGATATCTAAATGGAATATCACCATGACCAGGATGACTACGAATTTGTATGATAGAGGAACAAATCAAGGAGGGCAAACAGATATTAGCACCAGTAACGATAGAGTACAAAATACAAACCATAAACAGAGTCAACTCAGTCTTATTTCCAGAGCGGGGATACAAATTAGAAGTGAAGATACGATGCAAACCTCTGTATTTGGGTAACAAGTATTTAGTTTTAAGGGCATTTCCATTTGCAGTCCATGGCACATTCATGTTACACAATGCTCTAGTAAAAATACGTTTTTCTGATTCTGACACTTTCTCAGCAAGTGCACTAGGATGAACACCATCATCATTTACTTGAATATCATAAGGCCGGAAATTAAGTGTTGATCAATATGAAACGACCCTTCTCTAGTATCAATAGTAAAAGTCAGTTGCTCAGTAAAGAAGTCAGATATGCATGCAACCATGGCCTGTGCTATGGACTGATATGCCGACCCACTCCAGCGTAAAATGTTTTCCCATCCTACAGATTGAAGGAGAGGAAAGAGACCGTAAGGAGCGATATGATTTAAACTAACAGCTTTCTCAACAATAACATTACGCATACACAGGTCACATACATACGAAGGATCATCTTCGGGATTCCTAAAATGACGTCTAGTGATTGCATTTGAACGAGAAGAATATGCACCTCTATGAATTTTCTTTTTACCTCTAGATTCCATATTCTTGAAGAAATAAAAGAAAGTTTAAGAAAATAGAGATGAGTTTCTCTAGATTCAACAAAAAGGAAGAAGAACCCAAAAAGTTGAAGATTTAAAAGAAATAGACAACAATGATCAAGAAAATTAAGAGTAAAGATTAAGATTCTCTAAGAAAACAAGAAAAATCACTCTAACCTGGAGGAATCGAACACAAGGGTTCGACTAGTCAAAGCTCGGCTCGTTGGTGAGGAGGGTTAGAATGAAGAAGAAACATGTTTTCCCCCAAATTAAAAAGATCACCGAGCAAGACTGGTCGAGCACGTTCTCGACCGGTCTTGTAACGTACTCGACCGGTAGTAGCAAGACTGGTCGAGCACGTTCTCGACCGGTCTTAGACCAGAAAAAAATATGCAATTTTCATAGAATTTTAAAATTTAAACATATTAACATTATATACAATATGATACAAATATGCATGATCAATCATTTAAAATTACACATACCAAGATCAAATTTCAATTTGTTAAACCTACTTTTGTTGAGCGGTTTAGTGAAAATGTCAGCAAGCTAAGTCTTGGTAGGAATATATTATAAAGATACTATTTTTTCTCCCACTAATTCACGAATATAATGAAACCGAATGTCAATGTACTTAGTACGTGAATGCTGGATTGGGTTTTTAAAAATGTTTATCACACCGGAATTATCACAGTATAAAACCATAGAGTCTTGTGCGATTCCATAATCACTTAGCATACGTTTCATCCAAACCAACTGAGTACGTGCATTTCCTGCTGCAATATATTCGGCCTCAGCAGTTGAGAGTGATATGAAACTTTGCTTCTTGCTAAACTAAGAAACCAGACAGTTTCCAATGTAAAAACAACCACCGCTGGTTGATTTTCTATCATTTATATTTCTTGCCCAATCAGCATCCGAATACCCAGCCAATTGAATACTAGTATCATATGGATACCAAAGTCCCAGATTAATTGAACTTGCGATATATCGAATAATTCGTTTAACAGCAGTTAAGTGAGATTCTTTAGGATTAGATTGATATCTAGCACAAATTCCAACACTTAAAGCAATATCAGGTCTACTTGCAGTTAGGTAAAGTAAGCTACCTATCATACTACGATACAATTTAGGATCTACATCTTTACTTGTAGAGTCTTTTGAGAGTCTTAGAGTTGTACTCATAGGAGTATCAAAGTTCTTACCATTTTCAAATCTGAATCTCTTAATCAGGTTTAATGCATACTTAGTTTGTGAAATAAAAATTCCATCAGATTGTTGTTTTACTTGCAACCCTAGGAAATAATTTAATTCACCAACCATGCTCATTTCGAATTCAGATTTCATTAGATTTACAAACTCAACAATCATGTTAGTACAAGTTGATCCATAAATTATATCATCAACATAGATTTGAACCATTAAGATATCATCGTTATGTTTCTTAACAAAGAGCGTCTTATCAACACTACCATCTGAAACTTGTGACTTAGTAAGAACTTAGTAAATTTTTCATACCATGCTCTGGGAGCTCGTTTCAGACCATAGAGAACCTTTTTAAGACGATACACATGATTAGTAAACTTAGGGTCTTCAAACCCTGTAGGTTGCTCAACATATACCTCTCATGTAAATCATCATTCAAAAAGGCACTCTTTACATCCATTTGGTAAATTTTAATTTTCCTAAAGCAGGCAATTAAAATAAAAAGTCTGATTGATTCAAGACGGGCTATAGGGGCAAACGTTTCATCATAGTCAATACCTTCAATTTGCATGTACCCTTACACAACCAACCTTGCTTGATTTCGAATAATATTTCCAAGTTCATTAGACTTGTTTTTGAAAATCCATTTTGTTCCAATAATATGTTTATCCTTAGGTCTAGGAACAAGGTGCCAGACATCATTTCTAACAACCTGATTAAGTTCTTCTTGCATAGCAACTGTCCAGTTTTCATCAAAAAGTGCTTCTTTCACGTTAACTGGTTCTATCTGGGATGTAAAGCATACGTAGTTACATGTCCTCTAATTGTCTATGAGTGCACACACCAGTGAGAGGGTTTCCAAGTATTTGATCAATTGGATGACCTTTAACAGTTCTTAATTCAGAATTAGTTTCATTTGATGAAGTATCTAGTTTTTCATATATAAGAGCTTCATCATTATCTGAACTAAGGGCAGGTGTATTTAAGTGATCGTCAATTACTACATTTATTGACTCTTGAATCACACCGGTCCTGTTGTTCAGAACACGATATGTACAACTGTTTAAAGAGTATCCTAAAAAGATCCCTTCATCACTTTTAGTGTCAAACTTTCCCATATTTTCACGGTCACATAAAATATAGCACTTGCTGCCAAAAATTCGAAAATATTTGACAGTAGGCTTTTTCTCAAACCACATTTCATAAGCTGTTTTATTATTAGATTTGCAAATATAAACACGGTTGATAATGTAGCAGGCGGTATTCACTACTTCAGCCCATAAATTTCTAGGGAGCTTCATGCTATTTAACATAACATTTCCCATTTCTTGAAGCACTCTATTTTTTCTTTCCACAGTACTATTTTGTTGTGGAGTTTTGGGCGCAGAGAATTCTTGTGATATTCCCTGATCACTACAGAGTTTCTCAAAACCGCAATTTTCAAACTCAGATCCATGATCACTACGGATCTTACTAACTTGAGAACATTTTTCAGTTTGGATCCATTTTATAATCTTTTTCACTTCATCAAGGGTTTCTGATTTGTCCCTCAAGAATGAAACCCAAGTGTATCTCGTATAATCATCTACGATAACCAAGATGTATTTTTTGCCACCTCAACTTTCCATTCTAGTTGGTCCTATAAGATCCATATGGAGAAGCTCTAGTGGTCTAGATGTGGTATTGGAGTTCACCTTTTTGTGAGAGCTCCTCATTTGTTTACCATACTGGCATTCACCACATATTTTGTCTACTTTTTGCACTTTAGGTAGACCTCTAATTAGTTCTCCTTTGCTCAATCTGTACAAATTTCGGTAGTGTACATGTCCAAGGCATTTATGCCATAATTCTGTCTCACCAGTATGGACCATGTAACACGTTTGATTAAAGGAGCTTCCATTGCATACTATATAGCAGTTTTCAGAAGTTCTGCGACCAGTTAATATTACAGAACCCTTTTTATCTATAATCTCACAACCTTGATTAGAAAATTTAACACTATGGTTGTTGTCACATATTTGAGATATGCTTAACAGGTTGTATTTTAATCCCTCAACATATAAAACATTCTTAAATAAGGGAAGATTATAAAGTTGAATCGTACCTTGGCCAATAATCTTGCAGTTGCTACCATCACCAAATGTGATTGATCAATCAGTCATATC
This sequence comes from Magnolia changhungtana, assembly GCA_030180095.1. Classification (NCBI taxonomy): domain Eukaryota; kingdom Viridiplantae; phylum Streptophyta; class Magnoliopsida; order Magnoliales; family Magnoliaceae; genus Magnolia; species Magnolia changhungtana. The sequence continues at coordinate 546,031 of JASAUF010000426.1, read as the reverse complement.
TTTTAGATCGGTGAATAAAGCCTTGTCACCTATCATGTGCCTGGAAATTCACTGTCTATGTACCATTTTGAATGGCTTGTTGCTTTGAACGCAGTGTGGGCAACCAAGCAGGCAACTTTAGGAACCCATTTCATAACTGTTTTGGGTTTAGGAACATAGTTGGTCTTCTTTTGTCCGATGTTGTAAGAATGACCTACTGAGTTAGATTTTAAGAGCTCCTTAAGTAAATCAATTATTTTTTTAGCAAGAGGATTTCTGTTCTGATTTTTAATATTTATATAGCTGCTTTTAGGTTTATGAAAGGTTTTTATATTTTTAGAAAAAACTTGACTAGTACCTTTTTCCTTTTGAGTTAGAAGTTTTTCCTTTCACAAAGTTGGGTGAGGTATACTTCTGTTTAAGAGATGTATTTTTCTCATAACCCAACCCGGATCTATCGCCACATTTTCTTGATCCGGATAATAATTTTTCTAACTTTGGATCACCCTGGGCATATCTCCATGTATCCTTCAAACTCAGAAGAGAAGATACTTCATTTTTAAGTTTCTCATTTTCAGATTTCAAATCATCAATCAAGGAGGTTTTGAATTTCAAATCACATTTTGATTTTTCAAAACAATCTAAAATATGCAATTTTTCTAAAACAAGAGTTTCAAAACATTCTTTGAGTTTAGAAAACTTTTCTTTTTGAAGCTTAAGTTTGACAGCAATTTTACAACTTTCCTTATATAAGGCATTATAAGCATCTTGAAGATCTTCTTCATTTTAATAATCACTATTCAAATTTTCTTCACTTGTTGAATCATCGTGATCTAAAAAAGTAAACTTGGCTAGAGTCATAAGGGCTTTAACTTCACTGCCCGACTCGGTTTCAGAATTTTCTGATTCAGAAGATGCTTTAGAATCAGACGATTCATTCCAAGTAGCCAACATACCCTTCCTTTCTAGGTCTGTCCTTTTTAGGACATTTGTTTGCTAAATGCCCATACTCTTGGCAGTTGTAACACTGACTGTCTTTCAAAGACTTCCAAGTTTTGGACTTAGGTTTAGATCGTTTCTTTTCATTTCCCTTTTGAAAGTCGACCCTTTTCTTGCTTTTGAAAATTTTATAAAACTTTTTCGCCAAAAGAGTCATATCATCTTCAGAATTATCTAAATATGAGTTTTCTTGAGAAATACCTTTAGAAGATTTCAAAGCTATAGATTTACCTTTAGGAGCTTTAAAATTTTATTCATAGGTTTGTAAAGAACCAACTAGTTCTTCTACCCTCATATTATCCGTATCACGAAGTTCCTGGATTGCGGTTACTTTTGAATTGAACCGATCAGGAAGTGAGCGTAGTATCTTTGCACACACTTTATTTTCTGGAATTTTATCGCTAAGACCCCACATAGAGTTTACAATGTCATTTAGTCTAGTGTAAAAGTCCATAAACATTTCATTTTCCTCCATATGAATTTCTTCAAATTTGGTTATAAGGAGTTGGACTTTAGACTTTTTTTACAATTGATGTACCCTCGTGTGTCATTTCTAGTATATCCCAGGCTTGCTTTGTAGTATTACAAGATATAATTCTTTTGAACTCATCCGGTGATAGTGCGCAAGTGATTGCATTTAGTGCTTTAACATTGACACTATACTGACTTTTCTAAAGGGTGGTCCATAAATAATAAGCAGGTACAGACACAGTTTTTGAACCGTCGGATTCAGTTACTTCAATGGTAGGAGAGTTCCATTCAGTCACTGTGGCTCGCCACACACTCTCATCCATTGATTTGAGGAAGATTCTCATTCTGGCTTTCCAATAGGTATAGTTGGAGCCATCAAAGGGTGGAGGCTTAGTGACTGATAGGCTATCAAAATTTGACATCTTATTAATAAAGCTTAGATCGTTAGCTCAGGAAATAAATCCAAAAAAAAATAAAATAAGAATGAGCTATTAGGCTCTGATACCACTTGAAAAGGCCAAGCTATATGCCCTAGAGGGGGGGTGAATAGGACTATGCCAAATTAAAATAAAATCAGTGAAATAAAATAAATCAATAGCCTTACAATTATAAATCAATTCACAATGCTGAAATCAACTCACCTTAATAAATAAGTCTTGAGAGATTGATACAAATTCAGTTCTAAGGACAACCTTACACCATAATAAACAAGGGCTTATGGTAGGATAACCTTATTTCTAGAACATCTTTTGGATCAAGAACTCAATTTTAATAGAAATAAATGAATAGTAGAGAATTGAAATTAAATGCAGAAATATAGATCTAATTTATTACAACAATCCCCACACTTGCTTGAAATGTAAATTCTTACAACATTCACATCCACATGTACATTCCACACAATTGAATGATAAAAGATATGAAAATTAAGCAAGCATTCAATCCACAAGACAAAGGGTTATAGTGGTTCGCCTATGTGTACACCAACTATTCTTGAACAGCCACACAGAATGCTACTCCACTCCTAATATCCTCACACAGGGGATATTAGCATACACTATCAAATAGATTTTCACAGGTTCACCCAAAACCTTTACAATTGTGTCTTTAACTTGGGCTTACACAATTCAAAAACTCACACTTCTGAGTTTTCTAGCTCTCCTCAGATAACCACACAAATTGAGATTTTTTTGGCAAATCCAAAATAAAAACCAAAATAGAATGGAATTTACAGAATTATAAAATACCTGGATTTCTCCTCTTGTAGTTGCCTGGAAGAACCAATTGGAGTAGGCGTTCGAATATAGAAGTTTAATGTCCACTACTCACTTTAATATGGTTCTAAGTTCTAATTGATTTTAGATTTAAACTAGTTGGGCATAGATATATTTGATTTTGATTCCAAGAAGAAGGAATAAGTCAATTCCTCTTTTCAAATCAGATTGGAATACAAAAATAAAATCAAATTAAATAAGCTATAAGAGAAAGAAATTATGCACAAAATAGCTTAAAAATAAACGCAGACTTATCTTAGAGTGGAGCCTTGAATTCACTTAATTATTCAATGAAAAGCTCTGAAATTTGTGTGCTATTTATAGTAGAAGAAGTTCGTCTTCGACTGGTCCTAGGGTCACTTCGACTGGTCTTGGAATAAATTGATTTTTGAATTTTTGAGCGTGATCGCATCAGACCGTTGTATGACCAGTCGTAGGCAGTCCACGACTGGTCGAAAGCAGTCCATGACTGGTCGAGACCGCCTCTACGACTGGTCGTGCAACAATTGATTTAGTTGCTGAAGTTTGAGTTGAAGCCTTACGACTGGTCGAAGGTCGAGTCGAGACCATCTCACGACCGGTCGAGGCACTCGGGGCCGGTCGTAGGCGAACCAAAAAATCTGATAAATTGCAACCATTTTGGGACTGGTCTTGAAACTTCTTAGACTGGTCGAGACAATGCTAGGACTGGTCGAACAGGGTCTAGGACTGGTCTTAGAGTAGACCAAAATCATGTAATAATATTCATTTGGATTATGTATCCAAAGTGACCTACCCTAAAGTCAATCTAATGGTCTATCAAACCTGGAACATGAAGTATGAACATTGAACACTTCATGTGCTTAGACTTTGATCTTTACGAAGCTTGATTTCTTCTCGATGTAGCTTAACTACTTCAGAAGTTTCAATGTTACTTGAAGTTGTACTTGAGTCCTGCATTTAGTTTTGAATCTTGAACTTCGACTTGCACTTGAACTTGAGTCTTGACCCTGAGTTCTCTCTTAATATTGTAGCTTGAACTATCATGAAGCTTGAAGAATTCTTTGAGCTAGACTTCAAGTGTTGATGAGGTGTCTCGAACAAATTTATCAAGATATAAACACATAACATATGGAGAAGTTTTGACACACAAAATTTGACAATCAAAGAGGAATCAAATAATAGCACTTGCAGATTTTTCCTAGTGTGCGTTGTTCGTCTTTATTAAAGCCCTGTATCATCATTCCACTGGGGCGTAAATGGGAGCGACGATATCTGAGTTCATTTAACATTGTTAATGGTAATAGATTTACCATAGATCTATTATCCAGCATTATTTGCTTGACCTACTTATTGTGAATATGGCCCACAATCATTAATGGTCTGCTATGTTCTCTATCACTGGCCAGATCATCATCAGAGAAGGAAACAATGGACATACAGCTATTCTGTGCTTCTGGTTCTGTGTTTTCAATTTCAACAAGCAATGCTTTTTTGATATCGTTATCAGATAATGCTCAAATCAGGGTGTATCGAAAGTCCTCTGATAGTCATAGCATGTCATACATGCTCAATCGAGTAGGTATACCCTTCAAATGACTCACCACATCCTAAGTCACTTTTTCAACCTTATTCTTTTCTTCTTTGCTATCATTATTGTGATGCGTTCCTGATGCTTCCCCATTTGTCACTTCAAATGTTTATTTCTGGAGAGGGCTTGTTATTCTTTTACCTGATCTCAGCGTGATCATTCTTGCTTTGCATGCATTGTCTGGAGGTCCGATGGTACTCACATTGCAGTTTTCTTTCGTTCAGAACTCTGTCCTCTCGTAAGTGACTTCTCGGGCGTACAATACGTTCACTGTTGCTTTTCTGTTTCTTTCTTTCTCTTTTCCCATTATGATCTCACATCTATTTATCATCTTTTATATTATGTATTTTAATGTGAAACAATTTTCCATGGGATGTCCCAACAGACGATGATAATGGCAATAGTTCATTTCCTTTGTTTTCCCTGCCTCTTCAGGATGCTTAGATGAGGGAAGTTCTATTGTTCCTGCGGTTAACAATTGATTCATCATGGGAATGACATCTTCTATTTCAAATGCAAACCCCTCATGAGAATCGAGAGGTCTTGGCCTTTTGTCATCGACTTTCCCTCTGTAGCAGTTTGATTCTTCTCTCTTCTTTGTTCTCCTACCGTTGCGAGGAACGTTGTTCTTTTTCTCTCGATCAACAACATTTGTTATCAGCCTGTTATGCCCTCTTCCACCCATTTTGTTCTGGAATGCTGGCATTTTCCTAGTCATTAATTCTAATGCATGGGCTTTCGTGGCCAAATCGCAGAAGATTCTTATGTCGACGCTTGTAAGTCCAAACGTGATTCCCATCTCCATAGAGTTTAAACACATCTTTACATGCTCCTTTTTTTAGGTAATTGTCTGTATGAGGCCCCCAAAGTTTTTCACCTGTCAATGAATTTTTTTTCCACAGGCTCACCTTCTCTCTACCACACTGAAGTTAGTTCCATAATACTGATATCACGATCTGATGAGAAGAAATTTGACATAAATGCATCCTGCATCTGCCCCTAAGTTCGTATCGATTCTGATGCCAGACTAGAGTACCATAGGAACACTTTTCCAGTCAAAGAAGAGCCAAACAATCGCAAGCAATATTGTGAGACGGTAAAGAAATTACTCATCGTCGTGATAAAATGCATAAGATGTTCTTCTGAAGATCCATCCCCGTTGAATTTTTGAAAGCCCAGGTGTTTTAAGTTGGCTGGGAATGGCATGTCATCCGCCTCTCTCGGATATGGTGTCATGTAGTGGAATCTCCCAGCATGCTCACATTCTCTTTCAGTCCTGATGACCTCTGTGATTACCTGCCACACTTCCTCTTGTGTTATTGCTCTTGCCATAGGAGCAGATTCGTATGATCCTACTCTTGGTGGTTGTGAGCCCTTGGGTTGTTGTTCATGTCCGTTCATAACAGCTATCATGAGAGGAGCTATGACTTGAGCCACATTGTGAACAAGAGTGGCTAAGTCTTCTCGAAGACTCTGACATTCTTTCATTAGAGTTCTTTGAGCCTGTGCCATCTCGGCAATACTCTCATCAACAGTCGGTGGCGAACCCTGACTTGTTCCCGCCATGCATACAGCAGCTTCTCCACTCCCTGACAAAGCTGTTGTCGGGGTGGGATAAGAGTGCATCGGCGTGATAGGGCTTAATAAGAGAGAAGTCTCTCTGGGCTCTTTTATACTTCTGCAAGATTCAGTTGATTGTGAAATGGCTCGTAGAGTTCTCATTTGTGGAGATGCGGAGGCTGATGAATTTTTTACAGGCAACTTGCCCTTTTCTTTCCTTGTCTAATGGACATTTGCAGCAGGTAAGGCCAGAAAATCTTGCGATGTCAAGGAGTAAGGGGACTTTCTTGGGTATAGTGCTGGCGGAGCAAGCGTAGGGTTTCTTTTAGCCACATTCCTTGTCACTGGTCCTCTGATCATCCATGGCGGAGTTAATTTGGCAATTGCATGAGAATGAGTTCTCAATCTTCGACGGGAGACGATGAACCATTCATTGTCGTCATCTTATGCAAGTGGTGATATGGATATGATTCCGGTGGTAGCTTGTGAAACGTCGCGTCTAGCCAAAATAGGCTGGTTTAGAGTCGGTCGATTCTTTTGGCTTGGAGATTGATTGCTGGCATATTCTATTAGCAATCCGGTTGGTACGAAATAGAAAGTTTTCTTAATCGCAAAGGTCGTCATTGCAGTGTAAGTGAGTAGTAATTTCTAGTCAAAGTAATATAAGACATTTGTAAGTCAGTATTTAAACAAATTTATACTTTATGTTAGAGATGAAGGGGAGGATGTTCCCGTTGAGAGTCGCCATTTTGGCATCAATATGATGCCAAACAATGATGAAATTCTCTAAATAATTTCTATGTTAGTATCGAATAAGAAATTAAGTCCCCAACAAAGTCGCCATTTTGTTTCAACAAGAAACGAAAGGTATTTGATTCAGGGGATTATCTTATTCAATAATAACAATGAAAGATAAAGAGAACGAACATCGTTTATATTATTGATTCTAGATTCATTTACATCCTCCTTTATCCCTTGATTCCTACACATCGAATGAATTTTATATTGATTTTGGCAGAGTTTCAAATAAAGAAGTAATCTTCCGATCATGGAAGTCGTTTGCACGGAAATGATATTATTCTGATTTGATCTTTGCAGACTTAGAAAACTTCAGTTCTTTATCTTGAAATGAGCTCCTCATTCCTTCATAATAATGATTTCTTCATTAGTGACTTGTTGTCCGTGCAATAGGCTTGTTGTGCGGATAACAAGTCTATCATTCTCGTCCTTTGTGCGACCAAACTCGTTGCACGGTCCACTCATTGCACGATGTGCAACAGGTACGCCCCGTACCTGGTCTTTGTTTGAAGTCTTTGAAATCTTCTCTTTAGCTCTCGAAATCTCTGAATTTGCTAAATGAAGAGAGTGGAGGGGTATTTATAGTTTTCTGCACATGTGAATCTCTTATTCACATAATGAACACTTCTATTGCGTAGATATTTCCATTGTGTGGTTGCTTCCATTACACATACACTTCTATTGCATGATCGCGCAATGGGTCACTTACAGTTCTATTGCACGCCGTGCAACCAAAATACTATTAATTTCCATTTCCTTCATTTTTTTCCCTTTTTATTAATTTTATGCCTCAACAATATCCAAACCGTTCATCCACTTGTTGTCATAAATCTTGAGTTGAAAAATAATACAGATCCAAAAATCAAGTGGACTACATTGTAAAAAAGTAGTGGGGATCAAACGCTTACCATTGAAACCCTTTTGAGTGTCACATCAATTTTGAATCAATATGATATTTGTTTTCCCTCTTCATCCAATTCTATGTGACCTTATGAACAGATTGGATGGAAAATAAACATTATAATGGCTCTATGAATGTTTTAACAGTGAGAATCATTGCCCCACTACTATTTGTGGTGTGGTCCACTTAGGCCTTTCAAATGACTCATTTTTGGGATAAAAATCTAAAATGATTTCTCCAAATATATGAATGGTGTGGATATGATAAATATATCATTGTGGGGCCCATGTAACTTTGATCTCCTTTGAACCGTTCATATAACTCAGAGCTCGAGGAGCGTCGGCTCTTGTCTTTGTAAGACACGTACCACACCAACTAGATCCGTGGTGTGTGGTACACTAGCCAATCCACTTCCATTCAAAGAGGAAGTCAATCAGCTAGTGTACCACACACCACCGATCTAGCTGGTGTGGGTATGAGTCTTGCGAGGTCGAGCGCCTCCTCGAGCTCTGAGTTGCACGAATGGTTCAAAGGAAATCGAAGTTACATGGACCTCAAATAATGTTTTCATTATATCCACACCGTCCATCCATTTTGCAAAATTATTTTAGAGCATGAACCGAAAAATGATTCATATCCAAAGCTTAAGTGGATCACACCACAAATAGTAGTGGGACAATGATTCTCACTGTTAAAATATTCATAAGGCTGACCATAACATTTATTTTCCATGCAATTTGTTCATAAGGTCACACATACGTGGATGAAGAAGAAAAATAAATATCATATGGATTTAAAACTTTTGCAACTCCTAAAATGGTTTCAATGGTAGACGATTAATTTCGTTTTTTGTAGTTTGGTCCACTTGATCTTTGGATCCGTCATATTTTTTGGCTCAAGACTTATGGCGAGCTCGCCAAATGAAAGGAAGGTTAGGATATAACACATACCTCATGATGGGACCTACATAACTTGGTGACATCAACACACCGGTTAGATGGGTGGTGTGTGGTACACCAACCAATCCGCTTTTGTTCAAAAGAGACTAAATATATATATACACATTGTCAATTCATTTGGAAATATCATTTTAGATCATGAGCCCAAAAATGAGTCATATCCAAGGCTCAAGTGGACCACACAATAGTGGGACACTGATTTCCACCTATAAAACATTCACAGGCCAACTATAATGTTTATTTTGCATCCAATATGCTTATAATGTGGCAAAAAACTAGATGAAGATAAAAAAAAAAATTTAAAAATAGATATTAGATCCAAAACTTTCATGACCCCAAGAACGTCTCAATGATAGAGGTTCAATCCCCTACTGCTTTCTGCAGTATGGTCCACTTGATCTTTTGATCTATCTTATTTTTGTGCTCAAGCCATACAAAGATCTTGCCAAATGAACGAACAGTTTGGATACAACACATACTCCATAGTGGGCCCCACAAAACTTGGTGACGTCAACACACCATTGAGGTTGGTGGTGTGTGGTACACCAGCCAATCCCACTCTTGCGTTTGGGATATTAGGTGGGGCTCACCGTCATGTTTTTGAAAAATCCACCCTATCCATCCATTTTTCTAGATCATTTTATAATGTGAGACTAAAAACCACGTGGATCGAAAACTCAAGGTGGCCATGAGAGAATGATACGAAACTTTTGTAACCAATGTTTAAACTAGTTTATGAATATCCACTGTTTGCTCTTGTGCAACTCTCTTGAGATATAGATTCACCTGATTTGAAAACTGGATGGAGGGGTGGATTTTTCATCATGATGGACCTACCTAGCATCCCAACATAGGAACCTCCTACTAAAGGCTTTTCAAAAAATCTGCATCCATTTGGCCATGGGTTCATCTTTGACAGCAGCCCATGGCTAAGTGGCCGATCAAATTTAAGGACATCAGGTCTTTCTAAATTCTGATAGTGGATGCGGATTAAGCCACCCACCTGAGCTGTGGTCCCCCATGATGTGTATGTTTTATATCTTTACTGTTCATTCATTTTGGTAACTGATATTTTAAAATATTAAAGCAGATGTAAAGATCAAACTATACCACACCACCGGAATCAGTGAGAATAATGACACCCATTGTTAAAACCTTCTTATGGCCCACCATAATGCTTATTTGTCATCCTATGTATGGATAAGGTCACATAAAAAGGTTTGGATGAAAGGAAAGCACAAATATCAGATTCATCCAAAACTTTCGTGGCCCCAAATAAGTTTTAATGGTGGGGAATTAATCATCACTATTACCTAAAGTGTGGTCCACTTGAGCTTTGGATTTGCTTCATTTTTGGGTTCATGTATTAAAATGAGCTGGCAAAATGGATGGACGGCGTTAATATAAAACGTATGGGTGCAGAATAGCCACTGGCAGGTTGAGTAGAGAGACTCGCTGTAAGTGCTCATACTTAAGAACAATTAGGATTGTCAAATTCCGTAGTCCTGAAAGGAACACAAGCACTCATGAAGATACTCTTTGACAACTCATGAAGAACTGTTAACGACTCGATCAAGTGTCTTAGGGAAGACTCAACATCTTAAGGCATAAAAGTACATGGTTCGAAGATTGGAACACTTCGTATGAGTCAACCATCAGGTGGTATAACCTTAGATTGACCCTAGGTTAAGTTTATTTCATATAACATCATCATAATGAATATAATTTCAAGTAAAATACACTCTTGTTAGGTCAGCCCAACATCTGGTTCAGTCATCCTAACTACGATCAGCTAACCCAACATAATTCAGGTAAGTTTACAGATTAACATAGATTTTTCATGGAAACACTACCAGAAAAAAGGGGCCAAGGGTACGGATAAAAACCATAAGTAAATCCCTAATGCTACGGTTATAGGCCATAGCACGACCATAGCCATAGGTCTAAGAGATGTGGCTACAAATTCAATCCGTAACCATATACACCAATAGCTACAGATATAATTCGTAGCACACTCTTTGTAGCCAAAGGCCATATAGCTACGGATATTATTTGTAGCTAAAAGTATAACAAAATTCATAGAAATATTTTTTCTTTACAATAGCTACGGTTTTCAGAACTAGGGCTACGGTTAATATCCATAGCTATTTTATTTTTTTTAATATTACAATAACGATGTCTCTTACCATTGTTAATACATGCCCTACTTGATCACTCATCTAAGCTAATACAGATAAAGACTTCATGGCTTAAAAACCCATATACCCAACTAAACCGATACAAATAAAGAATAATAGAATATAAACATACGGAGTGATTCACACCCATCTTCCACATCACTTGACCTTGTAAAACTGTTGAAATAAAATTAATGTGTCCAACCAAACACCACCATCCAGCGATCCATATTGGAAAATGGAAAAGCTCATTAGTTGAAGTGAGGATTGTTCAATGGCCCCTAGCACGCAACCTTGCTTTCCAAGCTAAGAGTGCCTCCATGAGATTTTGACATCTATTAGAGAGTTAAAATGAAAAAAAAAAATCAACGGTACATAGTCATTAAAGAAAGCCAGCCATATATTATCTAGTTTACATAGCGTTTGGGTGTGCCACAAATTGACCTTGGCATGGATTTTTCCAAGACCCACCGGGACAAGGCGCTTGCTACCTGTGCAAAAGGTAAAAGGAGGAGAGCTACCCTCGATGGACCAGGAGAATTGCATAAAAGTAATGGGATGTATAGTAGCACTTTCTATCATAACTGAAAGGGAAATTGCCCGTACTCACCTCGAAGGGAAATTACCTCAAACGCTATGACACTCCATATATTCTCTAAAGGGCCTTCTGACAGCTTTTGGAGATTATTTCAGATGAAAATGCCCCTGACCTTCGTTCAGTAGTTGCACGGTTTTCTAGGGACTAAGAAGTTACGTTGTATTTAATGTTAATAAAGTGATGAGTACGGAACCCTTTTCGCGCGTGGGCAAGGACTAAACTCGTGGGGGGCCATATTGATGTATGTGTATAATTTATGCCATCCATCCTTTTTACCGTGTCATTTTAGGGCTAGGGCCTAAATATCAGCTTAATCCAGAGCTCGTGTCGGTCACATAATAGAAAATAATGGTGACAATGGAACCCACTATTGAAACTTTCCAAGCTCACTGTGATATTTGTTAGAAGTGGACATTGTCCAAGTCAGGACTTTTTTAGCCCATGCCGAGCTGGTCGATAAGGTGGACGGAACAAATCTCCTCATTGTTGGCCTCAAACGGCATGAATTATTCACATACATTAATGCAGGCCCCACTAGATGGTCCTTGCCAAGGCCTATCAAAATGACTTTGACTTGTATAGGAAGTGAACATGTTGCAAACTACGAACCATGCAACATGACAACCACGACCCATATAACATGGCAACTACGACCCATGCAAACCACGACTCAAATGGGCCCACATTGATGTATGTGAATAATCCATGCCGCCCATCCTTTTTGTTGTGTCATTTTAAGGGTAGAGTCAAATATCAACCATGACCCTTTGTGGATGAAAACCACAATCTATTGTGAATGTGAACCACGACCCTTTAAATAGATTGTGGTTGTCATGTAGCAAGGGTCGTGGTTGTCATATTATATGGGTCGTGGTTGTCATCCCGGTCGTGGTTGTCATATTATATGGGTCGTGGTTATCATCTGGGTCGTGGTTGTCACAGGTCGTAGCTATCATGTTATATGAGTCGTGGTTGTCATATTATATAGGTCATGGTTGTCATATTATATGGGTCTTGTCATATTATAGGAGTCGAGGTTATCATCTGGCTCGTGGTTGTCACGAGTCGTAGTTATCATGTTATATGGGTCATGGTTGTAATGTGGTAAGGGTCGTAGTTGTCATATTATATGGGTTGTGGTTGTCATGTTATATGGGTTGTGGTTGTAATGTGGTAAGGGTCGTAGTTGTTATGGGTCGTGGTTGTCCTGGGTCGTAGTTATCATATTATATTGGTTGTGGTTCTCATGTGTGATGCTTGTTAGAAGTGGATAATGCCCAAGTCAAGACTTTTTGGGTCCACAGCGAGCTAGCCGACAAGGTGGATGGATCGGATCACCCTAATGTAGGCCTTAAGCTATGGTACCAATGGTTTGGTAGAAAAGGAAGTGAACACATTACAAACTACGAACCATGTAACATGACAATCATGACCCATATAACATGACAACTACGACCCATACAAACCACGCCTCAAATTGGCTCACATTGATGTATGTGAATAATCCATGCTACCCATCCTTTTCATTGTATCATTTTAGGGGTATGGTCAAATATCAACCACAACCCTTTGTGGATGAAAACCACGATCCATTGTGCATGTGAACCACGACCCTTCAAATGGATGATGGTTGTCATGTAGCAAGGGTCAAGGTTGTCATATTATATGGGTCGTGGTTGTGAAGTTATATGGGTTGTGGTTGTCATTTATATGGGTCGTAATTGTCATGGGTCGTAGTTGTGAAGTTATATGGGTCATGGTTGTGAGTCGTAGTTGTCATGTTATATGGGTCGTGGTTGTCATATTGTATGAGTCGTGGTTGTCATCCGGGTCGTGGTTGTCACGGGTCATAGTTATCATGTTATATGGGTCATGGTTGTCATGTTATGTGGGTCGTGGTTGATATAGGTCGTGATTGTCATGCCCCAAAAGGTTTTCAATTTCACTGCTTTCTATGGTGTGGTCCACATGAACCTTTGATATGCCTCATTTTTTGGCTCATTCCTTAAATTGATCTTTCAAAATAAATGGACAGCATGGATAAAATATATACATCACAATGGGCCCAATATGACCATTCATCTCTACATATATTGGGATGCGTAAGTCGAGTAACATGACTTACTAAGATAGTCTTCCCGAGGTCTTCGGAACCTGAACTCCTCGAAGACTCCTACAACTACACGTAAGTCGAGTAACTTCTAATCTGCGTGGGAAGCTGAAGCGGATTGGCTGGTGTACCACCGTGAATGTATGAGGTCTATCCACGCCGTTCATCCGTTTTTCCATATTATTTTAGCAGTTGGATCCAAAATTTAATCATACCCAAAGATCAAGTGGACCTTACCATATGAAGCAGTTGGAATAATGATTTCCACTGTAGAAACCTTTTTATATGATCACAAGCACATGGATAAAAGGAAAAAAAATAAGTATAAGCTTGATCCAACATTTCTGTAGTGTGGTCCAGTTTATCTTTAGATTTGTCTTATTTTTTGGCTCAAACCTTACGATGAGCTCGTAAAATGGATATACCAAATTCGTCATGAGACCCACAGAACTTACTGACGTCAATATACCAACCAATCTGCTTGCAATCCCGTCCCAGCCCATGCAATGGATTTCCTGAAGTGACGTCATCAAGTGATGTGGCCCTACCATGATGTATATTTTGTATCCACACCGTCCATCCATTTTGAGAGATCATAGTAAGCCATGTTACAAAGAATGAATCAGATCCAAAGCTTGAGAGGATCCCACCACAGAAAATAGTGGGGAGAGTGATGCCCACCATTAAAAAGTTCTAAGGGCCAAGAAGGTTTTGGATCAAGATAATATTCTTGTTTTCCCTTCTTTCATGTCTGCGTTAACACATAAACAGGTTGGATCTCAAATAAACATAATGGTGGACCTTTGGAAGGTTTCAATGGTGGGTGTTATTCTGCCCACTGTTTTCTATAGTGATGTCCACCCCAGCCTTGGATCTGTCTTATTCTTTGGACCATGCCCGAAAATGATCTCTACAAATCTATGGACGGTGTAGATACATCACATACAACATGGTGCGGCTCACATAACTTGGTGATGCCACTTCAGTAGTGAATCACACTACTCAACCGCACTTCAGTAGCGAATCACGCTACTCAACCTGTCAGTATCCAATCCGCGTCCTTGTACGTAGGACGCGGATTTCCTGCGAAAGCCTTTTGCAGGCAAGGTTTCTGTGTGGAGCCCACTTAGATGTTTGTGAGAAATCCAATCCCTCTATTCATTTTTTAAGCTCATTTTATGATGTGAGACCAAAAATGAGGAGGATCCAAAACTCAAGTGGGCCACACGAGAGGAAACAGTGAAGATTTAGTGACCACCGTTGAAACATTTATATGGCCATAGAAGTTTCGTAACGGTCTATGTTTCTAGTGTTTTCACTTTATCGAAGTGGAAATGACCTTATAAACGGTTTAGATGGCATATAAGCAGCAAGGTGGAGCTTAGGCAGGTTTCAACGGTGGGCATTCCTTTCCTAACTGTTTCATCTCTTATGGCCCACTTGAGTTTTGTATCCTCCTCAGTTTTGGTAGCATATCTTAAAATGAGGTAAAAAAAAGGATGGACGGATTTGATTTCTCACAAACACCACAGTAGGACCCACCCAGAATTCTTGCGCAGGAACTTCCTATGAAAGGCTTTCGCAGGAAATCCGAGACCCTGTTGATATGTGTCGTGCGAGGACTGCGAGGATTGACGCTCCAGCTCCGAGTTCCACAAATGGTTCAAAGTAGATCAAAGTTACATGGCCCCACAGTGATGTATTTATTATGTCTACACCGTTAATATGTTTTTAGAGATCATTTTAAACCATTATCCAAAAAATGAATAATATCCAAAGATCATCTGGACCACACCACAAATAGCATCAAAGATAATGATTTTCACCATTAAACAATTCGTAGGGCCCACCATAACGTTTATTTTCCATCAAATCTATTCATAAGGTCACAAAAACCTGAATGAAGAGGAAAAACAAATTTCATATTGATCCAAAACTTTTGTGACCCCAAAAAGGGTTTGGATGGTAGACGTTCAATCTCCCACTGCTTTTTGCAATGTGGTCCACTTGATAGTTATATCTGTCTTATTTTTCATATCAAGCCTTAAGACGAACTTGCCAAATGGATGGACAGTTTGGATATAACATATACCTCGTGATCAGACACACATAACTTACTGACTTCAATACAGAAGCTATATAGCTATTGTGAGGTACACCAACTAATCCGCTTCCTCTGATCCACGCCGTATCCGTGACGAAAACAGATTGGCTACTCCCGCTGCTAACAGCCCTGTGGCTAGTGGTCGGTGCTCTCTGGGCCCACTATGATGTATGTGTTACATTCATTCCGTTCATCCATTTTTACAGATTAGTTTAGAGTTTTATACCAAAAATGAGAAGGATATAAATCTCATGTGGACCACACCACAAAAAGCAATGGTGATTGGATAACCACTACCCATGACAACCAAGACCCATATAATCGGACAACTGCGACACATATCACATGACAACTGTGATCCATACAACCGCGACCCATATAACAGGACAACTATGACCCGAATAACAGGACAACTATGACCGCGACCCATATAACAGGATAACTGCGACCCATATAGCATGACAACTGCGATCCATACAATTGTGACCCATATAACAGGACAATTGCGACCTAAATAATAGGACAACTGCGACCGTGACCCATATAACAGGATAACTACGACCCATATAATAAGATAACTGCGATCCATATAACTGCGACCTATATAACAGGATAACTGCGACCCAAATAACAGGACAACTGCGACCGCGACCCACATAACAGGATAACTACGACCCATATAACAGGACAACTGTGAACCATATAACAGGACAACTTCAACCCAAATAACAGGACAACTGCGACCCAAATAACAGGACAACTGCGACCGCGACCTATATAACAGGACAACTGTGATCCATACAACTGAGACCCATATAACAGGACAACTAAGACCCATATAACATGAAAACTACGATCCATACAATCGCGGCCCATTTGGGTTCTGGTTTGCATAGGTCATAGTTGCCATGTTATATGGGATGTGGTTGTCATATTATATGGATTGTGGTTTTCAACATGTTCAATTTCTTTTCTATCAAACCATTGGTATCATGGCTTAAGGCCCACAATGGAGTGATCCAATCCATCCACCTTGTCGGCCAGCTCGGCATGGGCCTAAAAAGTCCTAACTTAGGCAATGTCCACTTCTAACAAACATCACAGTAATCCTAAAAACTTTCAACAGTCACCATTATTTTTTATTATGTGGGCCACACGAGCACTGGATTAAGCTGTTATTTGGGCCCTACTCCTAAAATGACATGGCAAGAAGGATGGGCGGCATAGATGAAACACATACATGGTTGTGGGTCATAGTTGTCATGTTATGTGAGTCGTGGTTCTCATGTTATATGAGTCGTGATTGTTATATTATATGGGTCATGGTTGTCATGAGGTATGGGTCGTGGTTGTCATGTTATATGGGTCATGGTTGTCATGAAGTATGGGTCGTGGTTGTCATGTAATTTGAGAGTAAGAAATGAGAACTACGATCCATATCACACGAAACCACGGCCCATTTAACATGAGAACCATGACCCATATAACACGAGAACCACGACCCATATAACATGAGAGCCAGAGATATCCTGTGATACACTACCCAATCAACTCTGTAGCTCAATGACAAAAATGATACGCCCCTAGTCATCAATGGGAAATCCCATGTGTCGTAGTTGTCATGGATTGTAGTTGTCATGTAAAATGGGGTCGTGGTTCTCATGTAATATGGGTCGTGGTTGTCATTATATATAGGTCGTGGTTGTTATGTCAAATGGGTCGTGGTTGTCATGAGGTAAGGGTCGTGGTTGACACAACAAAAAAGATGTGTGGCATAGATTATTCACATACATCAATTTAGGCCCCACTAGTTGGTCCTTGCCAAGGCCTATAAAATGAAGACTACAACCCGCATAACATGACAAGCATACTCTTACCTCATGACAACCATGACCCTTTCCTCATGAAAACCATGACCCATATAACATGACAACCACGACCCATACTTAGGTCATGGTTGTAATGTGGTAAGGGTCGTGATTTTAATGTAGTAAGGGTCGTAGTTATCATGTCATATGGGTCATGGTTGTCATGGGTTGTAGTTGTCATGGGTTGTAGTTTTCGCACGTCACGGTTGTTACATGTTCACTTCCTTTACTACCAAAGGAAAGGATAGCCGTTGGTACAATAGCCTGAGGCCAATAATGGGGAGATCCGTTACAGCTCAGTGTGGGCCTAAAAAGTCTTGACTTGGACAATGTTCATTTCTAACAAACATCACAGTGAGCCTGGAAAGTTTCAATAGCGGGTTCCATTGTCACCATTATTTTCTATTATGTGACCCACATGAGCTCTGGATCAGGCTAATATTTGGGCCTTAGCCCTAAAATGACATGGTAAAAAGGATGGACAACATGGATTATACGCATACATCAATATGGGCCCCACGAATTTAGTCCGTGCCCACGCGTGAAAAAGGTTTCATACACATCACTTTATTAGCATTAAATACAACATAACTTCTTAGTCCCTAGAAAACCGTGCAACTACTGAACGAAGGTCAGGGGCATTTTTGTCTGAAACAATCTCCAAAAGCTGTCGGAAGGCCCTTTAGGGAATATATGGAGTGTCCTAGAGTTCGAGGTAATTTTCCCAAACTTCGAAGCGAGTACGGGCAATTTCCCTAACTGAAACAAGCAAACGGGTCCTTACTCTTACTCGGGTGGTAGACTCTCAGGAGTTTCAACTCCCGGTCAAGGGTTTGAGTACCCATAGGTGGTGAAATTCCACTAGCGTGAGTGTGTGGAGTGTGTGTGCTTGTGTTAAAAAAAAAAAAAAAAAAAACTCTAAACAAGCAAACTCAGTGACACTCTGCATCGATGGACCAATCTGTGGGGAAAAAAAACTAGGGTTTTCTCGGTTGCTACTATATCTCTGCGTGTTAGGGTTTTCTTTCAATCAGCCAAAGAAAAGGCGACTGCAAACCCTTTCAATCTATTGGGAGATGACGATAATGATGATCCGTCGGAGCAGATAGCTGCTCAACAATAACAAAAAGCAACACCGAAGAAAGCCCTAGCTCCAATGCAAGCTGCTTCTCAGATTTTTCTGGACTTTCTGGAGGCGATGTGATGAATAATGGGTAGCTCCTTCCATTGAAGTCCAGGTCAGTTCCCAACCTTAGGTGCTAAGTGAGATCATCTCCTCTCTCTCTCTCTCTCTCTCTCTCTCTCTCTCTGCTATTTTTCTTGTTCGGGTTCTTTGTTTGGAAGAGTAGTTAGTGAGTGGCAGGATCCACAGGAATAACGAGGCTTCCTGTATAAAAAAGATCTTTAAATATCTTTAATGTTTTAAATGTAAATTTAAGAGACTGGAGAGTTTGGGAACTGGTTGTGATAAGATTTTAGGTCGTTTATCTGGAAGGAATACGTATGATGGAGCAAAATGCTTGGATCATTGTTGTGTGTGTGTTTAAATTTTATTTTAAAATAAAATGGGGCATGGTTAAAAAACAAAGAAAACAGAGAGCAGAGAAAGAAAATCTGCGGCAGAGAGGAGAAGAGAATAAGAAAAGAGCATTGAAAGAGGATCTCTTTCCATTCTAATCTCATCCGTTGATCTTTGATCGCGGTGGCGAATTCAAATACCGAAGTGGAGAGGCAGAACGGCCGCTTCCAGGTCTTTCTATCGTCGGTGATATCGAGCCGTGGTGCCATCGTGTTTCGGCAGAACTAGGAAGGAAAAGAGATGGCATCAAGGCCAATAGTTCCTCAACAACCAAGAGGCGGACTAGCTGCTCTAGGCATAAAGCAGAAGCCCGATGCAGGTGAAGGGAATAACTGGAAGGCGCTGGGAGATATCAGAAATTTGGTTAATGTCCGAGGAGTGGAAGGGAAGTGGCAGCCACGGCAACATAATATCTCTCACCCGATAACAAGGAGTTAAGGCGCTCAGCTTCTTGCGAAAGCACAAACAGGGGCTGTAGGGGCTGCAACTAAGAATAAATCAATAGGTGTTGTCAGCGGGGCCGTTGGAGGGAAAGATGGTTGGAAGGCAGCTAAACCAAAGGTTACCATAAAACCAAAACCTGAGATGGTTATTGAAATCAGCCCTGACATAGAAGAGGAAGAAAGCAAGGAGAAATCAGTCAGTCGTGGAATTTCAAGTCGCGCTTCGTCCAAGAAGAGCGTGGAGAGTCTTAGTTCAGTCCTCACTGCTCGAAGCAAGTTCGCTTGCGGGTTGGCAGAATCTGTTCATGACATCGATGCAGTGGACTCGGAGGATCAGCTGGCGGTAGTTGATTATGTCGAAGACATCTACAAATTTTACAGGCTTGCAGAGAAAGACCGCATGGTCCACGATTACATGGGGTCGCAGGTTGAGATCAACAGCAAGATGAAATCTATCCTTACAGGGTTTTTTTTTTTTTTTCCAATTCCTATTATCCACTGCTGGAGTTTGATTATGGGCTGTCATGGATGAAGGTGAGAACAGAGACTAGTCCGGAGGATGTCGGTGGAATGCATGCAGCCACCGGAATTCTAACTGCAAGAGGTGGCATGACCTCTCATGCAGTTGTGGTCTCACGTGGCTGGGGAAACTGTTGTGTTTCTAGATGCTTAGAGATCCGAGTAAATGATGCAGACGGTAAGATGATGACAAGTTTTTTTGATATGGGAACTTGCAACATTTACCTGGGTGGTTCTATTAATGTTGCAGGTTGTTGTGATTGGGGGAAAGTGCAAAGGGAAGGTGAGTGGCTATCACTTAATGGGTCGACAGGAGAAGTGATCATGGGGAAGCAACCGCTCTCACCTCCAGCTCTAAGTGGTGATTTGGGGACCTTCATGTCTTGTGTTGATGAACCAAGGTATCTCAAGGTATCACACATTCAAAACTTTCCTACAACTTCTCATAAATTTTTATCTATTTATTAATTGGATAATGGTCTTGTGTGCAGCACATACGCTAAATAACCACCGTTTGATCATGATTAGATGGAGGTAGATTCTGGGGACCACCACCTCTGATGAGTGCATACGGTGGTTATTCGGCATGTTCTAGACAAATTGTATCCTATACTCATACTAGTAGAGAGAAATGTATCGTTCCTCCGGGTCTTACATGAATTAGGTTGTCCTGATAGGTTATAGCAAATGCTGACACACCTGGGGATGCACTAACGGCAAGAAACAATGGTGCACAATGGATCAGACTTTGTAGGACAGAGCACACGGTAAATAAAAAAGATATTTGTTCATTTGAAACAAGTTTTTAATTATGGAAAGTATAGCGGACTTAAATGCTTTCCCTAGTATTTCTTATTATTTTCCAATAATAAGTTTGGTACATGTCCTATAATGTTAGGAGAGGGAGGGAAGGTATTATTTTTAGGAGAGAGGGTGGGTTGTCTATTATTATTTCATGATCATAATCTCTGGATAAATATTTTAATAAGATATGGTTTCATGTGAGTCATTAATTTTTCTGTCTATCATGGAAGGGTTGTTGATCATTTGTCCTCCCACTTATTTGACGCTATAGACTGCATACATTTTTATTTGTTTAGCTGGATTTATTGTTGTTGTGTTGTTGGAGGCCAGTTCCTCTATCTACTATTTTTTTATTGGATGTGCATATTTTAGAAGTGCAGTGCTCGACCCACGAGTCCTGTATCTTCTCACCAAGAAAGTTTAGATGCCCAAAAAACAGGCTGAGTCCACCGTCATGCAGCCCATCACGTTAATTTGAGGTTCTTGGAGGGTTGACCATTGTTTCCTTTGGCATGGCCCACCAAGTGATTTCAAGGACCTGGTTTTTTTTTTTTTTTTTTTTTTTTTAATCCCATCATCATGGCGGGTCTCATGTGGTGACGTAGGAATTCAACGTCATACACACAACTATCATATTAATTGGAGTTTTTTGTCTAATGAAGTCGTAATAACACAAGATTAGTTTCACATTGCAATTACCAATCCACTACAACAAAAACAGGTACAACGGGTATTTATGATCCTCTTTCATTAGCTCTATGTAAGACTCATCCGATGAATATCTTACCATATTAAAAAAAACCCTACCGCCCCAGCGCGCGACTCTCTCCTACTTCCTACCCCGACACACACACACTCTCTCTCTCTCTCTCTCTCTCTCTCTCTCTCTCGCTCTCTCTCTCTCTCCTCTTTCGCTCTCACGGCTGCTTTGGGATCTCTCCAGCTGCAGCAACCTGATAACCCATTATGTATCTAGATCTGCTACTCTCTTGTTTCATATGGTTTTGGATCTATTTTCTGCACTTTACAAGGTTTTTTGTCTAGTTATGGTGGGGATTTACTAGATCTAGTACTAGGGTTTGGATTTCAAAAAATTCAAGTGAGAAGATGCTTTTTCTTTTTCCATTTTTCATTTGTGGATTTCTTATGTATTCTTCAGGACTTTCTCCTCTCGTGAGCTGAGAGAGTAAAAAAGACAGATCCAGATCTCATTCCACGCTCTTCCATCTCCAATTTAAGGTATCGCCCTTTTCCAACTCACTCACTCATTTCAAAACCCTAGATTTCAAAACCCAAAACCAAACGCTCTCAGATTCTCTTTCCTCGTTCATTAGGTATAGATATTTATATATTATCCAACAACCCTCTGGAATTCTAACTCATGTTATTGTATTGGGAAGATCGCAGTAGCATAGAATAATTTTTTGGTTTTGGAATTTTGATGCAATTCTCGTTGCTTCAATTTCCGTTGTTGTGGTTTTTTTAATTCCCATTTCTGTTAAAGCAGACGCTTCTTAAAGTTCTCAACTCACTGTCATTCTCCTCCTCTTGACTCCACAAGTAATTCTCATTTCCCTTCTTTTGTCTTCTCATTTATTTTTTTTTTAAAATTATTCATTTGATTGAGATTTCCCTAAATTCTATTAATTGAATTCATGTGATTGTTTCTTACATTTGTTGGGACCAAACAACCAACCTCTCCTCTTGATTTTCTTTCCTATGTTGCTGATGGTATTTGACTAACTCTGATTTGAATTTTGCGTGCTTCGCCCATTCATGCCAACAGAGTCATTGGTTTATTAATAGATTCTTTAGGTGGGTTTTTATGATGACATTATTTTGCAATTTTTCCTGTTTGTAGGAAATTGCAAATGTGGACACCTGTTGCTTTTGTCATGTGTTTGTTGTGTGTTACTGTCGGTTTTGCTTCATAGCTCCATGCCAGTGTATTTCCAAGAGCAGGGATTTCATACTTTCCTTATGCTTGCCCTGCTCTTTTGTTGGAGACCCTGGTTTTTTCGTTGTGTCCTTACATTACATTGTATAGAGCATGTTCTACTATAGGTTCATGTGCTCCCTAGCTTAAGTGTTTATTTCAGCTTTATAGATACATTGACAGGTGGTGTGTGCTCCCACTTTCTTTGAAAAAGCAAAAACATGAAGGAATTGTTAATGTGAAGCTCTCGTCAGGTATCTGGGTTCAAGCCTAACTAATCCTTCTAGTGTGCCATCTGCTCGAGGAGCTATACCTATGGAAGGGAATGCTGCCATCCCAAATGTAATTTCTTAGTTTCCTTTTCCTGTGGAAAATTTTTTAATCATGAGGTCTTCTCCTTTGTCTTGGATTTGATTGAGATCCATGCACTGCTGATGGTTCCACTCATTATGTATGAATGACCCTAGATTGATCTTAGGGTAGGTCATTTTGAATACATAATTCAATTGGCTTATCTTATAAGTGCATAGTCTGTTTTTCGACTAGTCTTATGCTATGTTCGACTAGTCATAACACTGGCTCGACTAGTCTAAGAAATCCTCAACCAGTCCTTAGTTTGTTTATAATTTTTAAAATTTTTTGTTAGAGCCTCGACCAGTCCTGGAGACTGCTCGACCGGTCGTGTGAACAGTGCTCGACCTGTGCTCGACCGGGCCCACAAAGCTTGACTCAAAGTCCAGCAACTAAATTGAGTTCCACATGACCAGTCGTGGACAGGACTCAACCGGTCGTGAAGGCTACTCGACCGGTCGAGCAAGTCCATGAAAAGGCCTAGCTATATGTCCTAGAGGGGGGGTGAATAGGACTATGCCAAATTAAAACTTTAACAGCGGAATTTAAAAGAATAAGATAACCTTGAAAGATATAACTTTAAACAAATCATAGTACTAAAATATAAAGCAATCTTCAAATAATAAAATAGAGAGGTTGAAATCAATGTTGTTCTAAGGACAACCTTGCATCATAAAAATCAAGGGTTTATGGTAGGACAACCTTACTAGAACAATTTGAATATCAAAACTCAAACTAAAAGGAAATAGCAAGAAATTAGATTTTAAACTATTACAACATTCCCCACAATGCTTGAAATGTAAAGATTACAACATTCACATCCACATATACATTCTACAGCTTTGAATGATAAAAGATAGAAATTAAATAAACATTCAAACCACAAAACACAAAGAATTATAGTGGTTCGCCTGTGTGTACACCAACTGTTAAATAACAGCCACACAGCTTGTTACTCCACTCCTAATATCCTCACAAAGGGGATATCAAGAATGGTCATGAGAAACTAAGAATGGTTGCTGGAGTTTGAGTCATAGCTGCAGCACTGGTCGTGAATGAGTCGGCACTGTTCCCACGACCGGTCGAACAGACTCCAAGACTGGTCGAAGCACAACCAAAAAATCTGAAAATTTGCAACAACTTAAGGCTAGTCTTGAAATTTCTTGGACTGGTCGATCTAGTTCTAGGACTAGTTGAATAGATTTCAGGACTGGTCTTAGAACAAACCAAACACTTATAAAAATATTTTATATGAATTATGTATTCAAAATGACCTACCGTAAGGTCAAACTAAGGTCATGCAAACCTTAAATGTGAAGTATGGACATTGAGTCTTCATTTCTTCAAATGTTAGTTGACCTTTGAAGATTGTGAAGCTTGAGATCTCTAATGTAGCTTGAACTTGAGATCTTCTTAAGCTTTGAAAATATCTTGTACTCTAGTCTTGAGTTGTACTTGAGACTTGAACAATGTAACACCCTGAAAATCGCGGGTCGAGTAAAGCTCGGCTCCCGAATTCTACGCATCACTTATGCAACATAGATAATGATGATTATGATGAGTGCCTTGAAACATGAATGGGATTAGACCAAAACAACATATTATACTCTAGAGATAGTTAAATTACGCAAGCGGAAGACTGTGATAGATATATAAAATTAATAAACTGTTGTAAGTCTCCAGAGTATGAACATGTTACCAGGTTAAATATAGACATGTATAAACCAAAAATGAACAAAATGAATATACATGGGTGTTCCAAAAGTGCAAACTAAAGTGTAATGGCGTTTAATCAGTAACCCTGTAATCCCATTGATCAGAAGATGGTCTATATAGACCCACCTGATAGCTGCACACAGGAGAAACCCTCATTGTCATCATAAAAGTTCGGCTTCGATTCGCAAGCATCGCCATCATCTGAAACTAAGACAGGATCTGGTTGGTGTGTACAATACCGTCCTGTAACGTGGGAGTGAGTGATCAACTCAGTGGAACTATAAAGCAGAGGTTAACATATTATCAAATCAGTCAAGCAGTAATGATAAAGCAGTACAATTAAACATTCCTAGATACTCTTATCAATGCAAGGATGAAATGTATTCATGATGTATGCCCTCGTATACACTCCCTCGTGCGACACCATCTTATGGTCATGGCATGCTTTCTTCTCTCTGTGCTCTTCAACCCGAGGCACATGCAGTGTGATGTTATGAGCATGATTACCAAGTTTTTGTTAGTCCTTTTCATACAACAGGATTGGGAAACTAAGTTACCTCCCTTATATCATTTCCCAAACAATGATCCATTCTAGGATCGTCAGTCCCAGCAATTCTCATACGATGTTACGGTTCTAGGTCACTGCAATGAGCTCGTCGCCAAATCAATACGGGCCTAGTGTATACTCTGATTACTACGGAAAGGCTTGTCACCTCTACACAGGTTCAGAGTATGCTCGAGGTTACTACAAAGGGCTTGTCACCAAATCAGTGTAGGCCGACAGCTCGAATATAGTGTCTCATACCACCGTATTCGGCTCACGAGTCTGGGTTGCTCACTGGTCACTACGGGGAGGCTCATCGCCCCAGTGTAGGCTGACAGCTCGACCACGGTGTCCTATACCACCATGTCCGGCTCATAAGTTTAGCAGATCGAGGTATTATGTTTTAACGGGATTTCACTGGTGAGTTTGGTACCTTAGGTTTAAACATTAATGTCCAAACATGGTGAACATACATTGGGTTAATCAGGTTACTTGACGAGCTCGACTAGCCCGAGCGCATGACAAGTGAATGGCATGAAGTGCGTAAACACTCCGCATGGCCTAACCACTGTCGCCAATCGAAGTACGGGTCAGATTCGTCAGGCACGTCCTGTGTGGCGAAACAATATCAACCACTTAATCAGGATCTGTTACCGATTGCCTGGACTATATAATAGCCCCAACCACATTCAATTACAATAAATTATCATATGAGATAATCAAAGTAGTAATGGATCAATATTTCAAATCATACAATCATGTGGACATATTATGAAATGCAATGTAAACATGAATTCGCACATATTCAATTCATAAACAAAATAGACATCAGAATGTGACATACATGGACGAAATCATACACATCATTGAGGTAGTTAAGAATCATATTTCAACCTGCATATAGGTACACCTGGCTTACTGCTAACTCATTCAGACATTTTTACAAACACTTAGTCTACACATTCCACCATACATATTATATATTAGTTATCATACGTATTAGGACAAATCCTTTCATCAAAGGGGTTGTCGCCTATACGACAATCATATATCTACGACAGCTAGTCACGATGAGCACGAACGCAAATTCTATACTCACTCAGTCATTTTCACAGACACTTAAGCTACACATAATAACATACACAACGTATGTTGACATAACATGTATTAGGGCTAATCCTTTCGCTAGGGAGTTGCCCCATATACCACACACATATACCCAAGGCGGATAATCATGGCATGCACGAATCCTGGTTCTATACTCATTTAATCATTTCCACAAACACGTGGGCCACACACTTTAGCATATATTGTGTATATTGGCCGTGGCGTGATTTAGGGCAAGTCCTTTCGCTAGAGAGTTGTTGCATACATAACAAGCATATAGTCATGGCAAATAATCATCTTAAATACAAAAACAAATTCCATACGTATTCAAACATTTCAATACGTACATAGAATACACTATATTCAACATAGCTCATATATAATCGTAAAGCGAAACCAACGACACATTTTGCATGTGAAATATCACCCACGTCAAGAATAAATCATTAACCGACATTAAAAGCCTTGAAAACTATAACCTATACGTTTATAGTCCGCACCTTACGCCTTAGAAGCGTAACGAATTCGATAAAGACTCTAAGGCTTCGTCAATGATGGAATGACAACCTATAACACGAGTTGAGTCAGCTATTTCGCTATTAGTGACAATTAAAACCCTAGATCAGATTAGGTGTTGGATTTCTTACCTAAGAAAGGGATCGGTAACTCCAGTAGAGCGGTACGGAAGTGGTGGTAAGGCACGTGGAGTGATGGGATTGAATCCCAGGAATGAACTCCAACTCTCTCTCTCTCTCTCTCTCTCTCTCTCTCTCTCTTTCCTCTCTTCTCTCTGCTAGGGTTTCCCAAATTCGTATGGGATGAGAGAGCGAGGGCTTAAGGTCCTTATATAGGCCTAAAACTGATGGAAATGGCCCTAGGGCCAAGGTATAGTTAGGTTATAGCCAAAGGGCGTCTATTTCAGCTCAACGGAGTACTTCCGGAGCCCCCCCTTGAGCCTAAGGTCAGACTTAAGCTCCCTGAACATGCATCTAGGTCGAGTTAAGTTTTCAATCCGGTCTGATTTACAGATCGACCACGGCGGACTAGTTTCTGTTCAACGGTCCACGATCACCGATCAGGGCCACAAGTACATTGGCCTGTGTATGAAATTTCTCCTGATCCAAGGGTGTATTTAGGTCAAATTCAGACGGTCTAAATCCTTATATTCGGCCTGCAAGTGATAAGTCTCAGATTACTTAAATTCAGATTTCATTTCTAAATATATTCACGTTTCTCACACACTTCGCTCTGGGCTCAAGTTGTCCGTTTTCAGACACTATCTGGATTTGATTTCCGAGATGGTTGTCAAGCCCAGCAAGGCGGTCCTAAGCGCTTAGTCTCGTGGTCATCGAACTTTCGACGTGCGGTCCAGATCCGATACGGAGTTTCAATGTGCTCCCGAGAACAACTGGGTAATGAGATTAATCCTAGATTTTAGGGTAACCTAGCGTCAATGATTCTACAAGTTTTGGGTCTTGCAGATCGTATTTAAAGTGGTTCAAGTGAATTTTGCAGCTAACCTAGTTTAACACTTAGTTAATTCCGTCTAATTTCTAAAGGATTTAGTCCTGTATGATTTCTGCCTGAGGTGGTACTCGGGCCTTTGTACGGATTTTTCCGAGGCATCACAAAAGGGGATTTGAGGCTTTAGGATTGAGTTCTGAGAAGTCATTTAAAGTGTTATGATCGACTCATTGCCCAAGGATGTCTAACTCCAGGTTGCCAAAAATCTGGGGTGTTACAAACAAGAACATGCCCTTTGATGTAACTCTTGTGAAACTTACAGAAGTAACCAAGGAACTTGAACTTGAATTTCTTGAAGTAAATCACCGTTCTTAGTTTGTAGCATTAATGCAGTGACTTGAACATACAAACCCACATGCTACACAAGACATAGATTGTACCAACATGCTACACAAGACATGGATTGGATTTTTGGAACCACACATAGATTGTGTCTTTGGCACCACAAAATTTGACAACTAAATAGGCAAATAACAACTGCACTTACAGTCCTTCGACTAGTCGTGGAACGGTCTGATCTTATCGTGCTCAAAATTTTAAAAATCTATTGGTCCTACGACCAGTCGTGGCGACCTCAAGACCAGTCGAAGATGCGATTTATGTAATTATAAATAGAGCACGAATTTAAGCGTTTGGTATCCAATTCAAGCTAAATCAATACACCGCTCTGAGAGATTAGTAATATTCTTAAGCTATTTAGTGCTTATTTTATATTCTCTTTAGTTAGCTTTATTACATTTGATTTTGTATTCTGCATTCCAATTTTATTTGAAAGAGGGATTGATATATTCCTATTTCTTGGAATCAAAATCAAATTAAGCTAGCCCAAGGTGATTTAATTTAAAATCAATTTAGAACTTAGAACATTTTCATATGTGAGTTTGAACATTGAACATCTACGTTGAACTTCTACTCCGAATTAGTTCTTCTGGGTTGCATCAAAAGGAGAATACAGATAAGTATTTTACAGTTTTATAAAATTTATTCTTTTGGTTTCATTGAGATTGTGCCAGAAAAATCTCTTTATTTTGGTTTATCTGAGGTGATCCAGAAAACTCAGAGTGTGGGGTTTTTTGAATTGTGTAAGCCCACTTGAAAGACACAATTGTGTTGGTTTTAGGTGAACCTCGAAAAACCTATTTTTATAGTGAATGCTAATATCCACTATGTGAGGATATTAGGAGTGGAGTAGTTGTGTGGCTGTTTTTCTAAACAGTTTTTGTATACACAAGTGAACCGTTATAATTTCTGGTATTGTGGTGATTGATTGAATATTTCATTTTGTGGATTTTGTAATTTTCCTTTATGCATTTATAGAGAATGTTGTAAATTTCTTTTATGCAAGTGTGGGAATGTTGTAATAGCTTAGTTATTTCCTTTGATATTTATTTCTTTTATATCCTCTTCAGTTTGAGTTTTTGATACTTACCCACGTTCTAGTAAGGTTGTCCTGCCAAAAACCATTGGTTTTTGGTGTCAAGTTGTCCTTAGAACCAAGTTTGTATTAACCTCTCAATACAAGATTTTAAAGGTTGTTTTACATTTATGCATTGTGGATTGTATAAGTGCTATCTTTATTAATATTTGTTTAATTCTAAGTTTCATTTTTTACCCCCCCCCCTCTTTAAGACTTTTAGCT
The DNA here is from genome assembly GCA_030180095.1 of Magnolia changhungtana. Taxonomy (NCBI): domain Eukaryota; kingdom Viridiplantae; phylum Streptophyta; class Magnoliopsida; order Magnoliales; family Magnoliaceae; genus Magnolia; species Magnolia changhungtana. The sequence goes on along the minus strand of JASAUF010000426.1, from coordinate 516,501 downwards.
CGGCCTTTTAAAGTGGTATCAGAGCCTAATCGCTCGTTTTAATTATTACTTCTTTTGGATTAATTTCCTGAGCTAATCGATCTGAGCTTTGTAAGATGTGAAATTTTGATAGTCTTTCAGTCACTAGGCATCCACCATTTGATGGCTCCACTTATGCCTATTGGAAAGCCAGGATGAGAATTTTCTTAAAATCTATGGATAAGAGCGTGTGGTAAGCCATAGTGACTGATTAAACCCCTACTACCACTGAAGTGACTGGTACCGATGGATCCAAAACTATGAAAGTCACACCTTATTTCTCTTAGACCACTCTTCAGAAAAGTGAGAGTAGTGCCAATGCAAAAGCACTAAATGTAATCACTTGCGCACTATCACCGGATGAATTCTAAAGAATTATATTATGTGATACTGCAAAGCAAGCCTGGGATATTTTAGAAATGACACACGAGGGAACAACAATTGTCAAGAAATCTAAAGTCTAAATCCTCACAACCAAATTTGAGGAAATACGTATGGAAGAAAGTGAAACTTTCATGGACTTTTATACTAGATTGAATGACATTGTCAACTCTATGTGGGGTTTCGGAGATAAAATCTCAAAAAGTAAAGTCTGTGCAAAGATACTACGCTCACTACCTGAATGGTTCAATTCAAAGGTGATTGCCATCCAAGAACTTCGTGATACGGATAATATGAGGGTAGAAGAATTAGTTGGCTCATTACAGACTTATGAGTTAACTTTTAAAGCTCCTAAAGGTAAAGCAACTACCCTTAAATCTTCTAAATGTTTTTCTCAAGAAAATAGTAGTAATTCTGATTTAGAAAATTCTTAAGATGATATGGCCCTTTTAGCTAAAAGGTTTTATAAGATTTTTAAAAGTAAAAAAGAGGGTTGATTTTCAAAAACCTAATGAAAAGAAAAGATCTAAATCTAAAGCTTGGAAATATTTAAAAGAAGGTCAATGTTACAACTGCCATGAATATGGGCATCTAACGAACAAGTGTCCTAAAAAGGATAAATTGGAAAAGAAAGGTATGTTGGCTACTTGAGATGAATCTTCTCGCTCTGAAGCCTCTTCTGAGTCAGAAGATTACAAAACCGAGTCGAGTAATGAAGTTAAAGCCCTTATGACTCTAGCCAAGTTCACTTTTTTAGATAATGATGATTCAACTAGTGAAGAAAATCTGAATAGTGATCATAAAAATGAAGAAGACCTTCAAGATCTTATAATGCCCTATATAAGGAAAGTTATAAAATTGTGGTAAAACTAAAACTTCAGAAAGAAAAGTTTTGAAAACTTAAAGAAAATTTTGATAATCTTGTTTTAGAAAAATCTCACATTTCATATTATTTTGACAAAACTAAGTGGGATGTAGATTTCAAAAACTCCCAAGTTGAAAACTTAAAATCTGAAAATGGAAAACTAAAACTTGAAGTCTCTTCACTTTTGAGTTTAAAAGACACATGGAGGTATGCCTGAGGTGATCCTAAGTTAGAAAAACTCTTATCCGAATCCAGAAAATGTGGCGATCGATCTGGATTGGGCTAAGACAAAAGTATTCCTCCTAAACATAAGAATACTCCACCCATATTTGTGAAAGGGGAGTCTTCAAACTCAAAAGAGAAAAGTCTGAATCAAAATCATTTAAAAAATGCTAAGTATTTTTAAACCTTAAAACCTATAAGTAATCATATCAACTACAAAAATCAAAATTATAATCCTTTAACTGAGAAAATTGTTAATTTACTTAAGGAACTCTTAAAATCTAACTCATTGGGTCGGTCTTATAACAACTACAAACATAAGAAGACCAACTATACTCCTAAACCCAAGAATATAATTAAATGGGTTCCTAAGGTTACTTGCTTTGTTGCCCACACTGCTTTCAAAACTACAAGCTATTCAAAATGGTACCTAAACAGTGGATGCTCCAGACATATGATAGGCGACAAAGGTTTGTTCACCAATCTTAAAGATATGACTGATGGTTCAGTTACATTTGGTGATGGTAGCAACTACAGAATTGTTGGCCAAGGTACAGTTCAACTCTTTAACCTTCCTTTCTTTGAGAATGTTTTATACGTAGAAGGGTTAAAACATAATTTATTAAGCATCTCTCAAATATGCGATAATAATCATAGTGTAAAACTTACTAACCAATGATGTGAAATTTTAAATAAAAAAGGTTCTGTAATATTAACTGGTTGTAGAACTTTTGAAAACTACTAAATTGTAAGTGATTCTAGCTCATCTAATCTATTGTGCAACATGGTCCATACCGATGAGACCGAATTATGACATAAATGCCTTGGACATGTACACTACCATAACTTGTATAGATTGAGCAAAAGAGAGTTGGTAAGAGGCTTACCCAAAATACAAAAAATAGATAAAATATGTGGCGAATGCCAGATTGGCAAACAAACTAAGAGTAGTCACAAAAAGGTAAACTCCAATGCCACATCTAAACCGCTCGAACTTCTCCACATGGACCTTATTGGACCAACCAAAATGGAGAGTTGAGGTGGCAAGAAGTACATACTGGTAATTGTTAATGACTTTACCAGATATACATGGGTAGTCTTCCTAAGGGACAAATCAAAAACTCTCGATGAAGTAAAAAGGATCCTTAAATGTATTTAAACAGAAAAATTATCTCAAGTCTGTAAGATCCGTAATGATCATGGATTAGAATTTGAGAATAGTAGTTTTGAGAAATTTTGCAATGACCAGGGAATATCACATGAATTCTCTCCGCCCAAAATACCTTAATAAAATGGTATAGTAGAAAGAAAAAATAGAGTGCTTCAAGAAATGACAAATGTAATGTTAAATAGTATAAAGCTCTCTAAAAATCTTTGGGCCGAAGCCGTAAATACTGCTTGTTATATAATTAACTACGTTTATACTAAAAAATCAAATGGTAAAATGGCTTATGAAATATGGCTTGATAAGAAGTCTACTGTCAAATACTTTTAAGTTTTTGGCAGCAAGTGCTACATTTTACGTGATTGAGAAAATTTGGGTAAGTTTGACATCAAAAGTGATGAAGGGATATTTTTAAGGTATGCTCTGAATAGTCGAGCGTATCGGGTTCTTAATAAGAGGACCGGTGTTATTCAAGAGTCCATTAATGTAGTTATTGATGATCACTTCAATACACTTGTCTCAAGTTCAGAAAATGATGAAGTTCTTCTAATTAATAAACCAGACTCTTCATCAAGTCAAAAGAACACTGAACTGAGGACTGTTAAAGATCATCCAACTAATCAGATTCTTGGAAACCCTCTCACTGGTGTGTGCACTCGTAAACAACTGGAAGATATGTGTAATTATGTGTGCTTTACATCTCAGATAGGACCGACTAATGTAAAAGAAGCTCTTACAGACGAAAATTGGATTGTTGTGATACAAGAAGAGCTTAATCAATTTGTTAGAAATGATGTTTGGTACTTAGTTCCTAGACCTAAAGATAAACATATTATTGAAAAAAAATGGATTTTCAAAAATAAGTCTGATGAACTTGGTAATATTATCAGAAACAAGGTTAGGCTGGTTGTACAGGGGTACACTCAAATTGAAGGCATCGATTATGATGAAACCTTTGCCCCATTAGCTCATCTAGAATCAATCAGACCATTTATATCCATTGTGTGCTTTAGAAAGTTCAAAATATACCAAATGGATGTAAAGAGTGCTTTCCTAAATGGCAATTTGCATGAAGAAGTGTATGTTGAACAACCAACGGGTTTTGAAGACCTTAAGAATGATAATCATGTCTACTGCCTCAAAAAGGCACTCTATGGTTTGAAACAAGCTCCTAGGGCATGGTACAAAAAAGTTGACTAAGTTTCTACTAAGTGATAACTTTATAATAATAAGTGTTGATAAGACATTGTTTGTAAAGAAACATAATGATTACATTTTAATAGTGCAAATTTATGTTGATGATAATATTTATGGATATACCTGTGCTAATATGACTGTTGAGTTTGTAGATCTTATGAAGTCTAAGTTCAAAATGAGCATGGTTGGGGAATTGAATTATTTCCTAAGATTGCAAGTAAAACAGCAACCTGATGGTTTCTTTATCTCTCAAACCAAATATGCTCTGAACTTAGTTAAAAAGTTCAAATTTGAGAATGGGAAAATTTTTGATACACCTATGAGTACTTCCTTAAAACTCTCAAAGGACTCTATAAGTAAGAGTGTGGATCATAAATTGTATCATACTATGATAGGTAGTTTGCTTTATTTAACTGTAAGCCGACCTGATATTGCATTTAGTGTAAGAATTTGCGCTAGATATCAATCTTACCCTAAAGAGTCACATTTAATTATTGTTAAGCGAATTATGCGATATGTCACAAGTTCAACAAATCTGGGTCTTTGGTATCTACATGATACTAGTGTGCAATTAGCTGGTTACACAGATGCTGATTGGGCTGGTAATATTGATGATAGAAAATCAACCAGTGGTGGTTGTTTCTATATAGGGAACCGTTTAGTTTCTTGGTTAAGTAAGAAACAAAGTTCTGTATCTCTCTCAACTACTGAAGCTGAATACATTACAGTAGGCAATGCATGTACTTAGCTTGTGTGGATGAAAAGAATGTTAAGCGATTATGAAATTGCGCAAGATACTATGGTTTTATATTGTGATAATTCAAGCGCAATTAATATCTCTAAAAATCCAATCCAGAATTCACGAACCAAGCATATTGACATTAGATATCACTACATTCATGAATTAGTGGAAGACAAGACAATTTCTTTAGAATATATTCCAACTTAGACTCAACTTGCTGACATATTCACAAAACCGCTCGACAAAAGCAGGTTTTCTAAATTAAAATTTGATATTTGTATGTATAATTTGAATTGATTATTCATGCATTTTTGTATCATAATGTATATATTTGTTATTTTAAATATCTAAAATTTTAAATTTTATGAAAAATGCATATTTTGGGTCAGATGGTGATGACCAAATCAGTACATACTCGACCGGTCTTGTAATGACCGTCGAGAATGTACTGACCCGTGATGCAGTAGTGCTTGGTTTGATGCTTTATTTGGGGGAAAAATCACTTTTTCCTCATTTTGAGCTTCTTCTCCAATGGCTCCTATGTCGACTGGTCGAACCCATCTCCTATTTCTTAAAGGTTAGTGCTTTGTTTTTATTTTCCTTGTAGATTTAAGTTTAACACTCCCTTTTCATCATTTGTGTTGTTTATTTCTTGATTCATAGTTGTTTTTGGGGTTTTCTTCTCAAAAATTCGATCTAGTGAAAACCCTCTCCACTTCTTTTGTAATCTCTTGGTTCCTTATTATCTTTGATACAAATGGAAGGTATAACTAAAAGGAAAGGATCTCATGGTCCTTCTACTTCTCGATCAACTCTTATAATAGTGGGCCACTGTAACGCCCTAAAAATCGGGGGTCGAGTATAACTCAACTCCCGAGTTCCAACGCATCACTTATGCAACATATTTAATGATGTTTGAATGTTGTTTGTGTTAGAGCAATAAACATCAATGAGATTATACCAAAATAGTAATTCATACTCCAGATCAATTGTATAAAAGCAAGCGGAAGACTGAACTGTATATATATGTATGTAAAGGTACAAAATAAACGTTTCATTCTCCAGAGTATGAATCCATCTGAGTCACCATATACATGTCTGTTTATAATCAAAATGTCAAAAATAAACTAGGTACAATCCCTGTAAAACCCGTCGGTCCTGGCAGCCTAGTCGAAGCCGCCAGAGAACTGCATATACGAGAACTCCTCCTGGTCCTCGTCATAATCAGGCTCCGCCTCCAGAGTTGTCGGCTCGCCTAAACCTGAGACAGAGTCTGGTTGGTGTGCACAACACCGTCCCGTAACGTGGGAGTGAGTAGCTAACTCAGTGGAACAATAAGGCATAAGTTATCATATTATCAATGCAGTCAAGCAGTAATGATAAAGCAGGAAGTCAAACACTCCTAGTTACTCTGATTAATGCAAGTATGAATGCAGGTATGATGGATGCCCTCACCGACATACTCCCTCATGCGACACCATCTCACGTTCACGGCATGCTTACATCACACAGTGCTCCACATCTTCCAGGCACATGCGATGCATAATGAGCATGATTACCGAATTTTTAATTAATCCATTTCAAACAGCAGGGTTGGGAAACTAAGGTACCTCCCTTGTATCATTCCCAAACATGATCCATTCTAGGGTCGTCAGTCCTAGTTAATATCAGACGATGGTGTGTTTTCTAGGTCACTGCGAGAGGGCGCTGTAGTGTTACGCACAAAGGGTGCACCACTCCCCCATCACCCCTTAAACGATTCATCACTATACGAAAATGTGCCTAGTTCATACTCCATATATCGCGGCGAACCCTAAGGCGCACTGCGACTTCAGAATATGCTCGCGGTCACTACAAAGGGCTGCTGTGGCATTACGCACAAAGGTTGCACCACTCCCCCATCACCTTATCAATGTAGGCTGACAGCGCGAATATAGTGTCCCATACCACCATAATCGGCTCACGAGTTATGTTGCTCACTAATCACTACGGGGAGGCACGTAGCCCCATCGTAGGCCGACAGATCGACCACGGTGTCCCATACCACCATGCCCGGCTCATGAGTCTTAGCGGATCGAGGTACCATGGTTAACGGGATTTTCACTGGTAAGTTTGGTACCCTAGGTTCAAACATTAGGGACCAAACATGGTGAACATACATAAGACACACGGGTTACTTGACATGTTCGGCTGGCTTGAGCGCACAACAAGTTGGGCGATATGAAGCGCAGAAGCACCTTCGCCAACCGAAGTACGACACGGGTTCGCCAAAACATCATGTGTGGCGAACGAATCTCAACCACAATTCCAAGTCTGATACCGGATGCCTGGACTATGGACATAGTCCCAAGCTCAATCAATTCCTAACCATAACATGTGAAGTACAATATGATAAACAAGGTAATTCAGAAATGCTAGCAATCATGTTATAAAGCATGTCATAAAGCATGTTAATAAACAAGTTACAAAGCATGTTCAAAAGCATGTTGTAAAGCACTATACAAATAGGAATACAAATACATCTAGTTCATAGGTGAGTGGTTAGAGTAAATAACCACATGGAGGGTATCATATGTGACTCTAAGGTAGTTGAGAATCCCATCTCAGCACCTACCTAAGGTTCTAACACTAGCAAGTTTTACAAACACTTGGAATGCACTTTTTCAACATACATGGCGTATGTTAGAGGAAAGTGCACTAGGGCTGTCCCTTTACCAAACTAGTATTTTATACGTATAGATCATATTTATATAGCAAGTAATCATGATAATTGCATCAGCAAAATGTATACGTATGGGGTATTTTCTAGGATGCTCAATTTCGACATACATAGTGTTTACAAGGGAACTTATATTACGGCGATTCTTTTCGCCAAGCAAATAATTTATACGCACATAATATATTTATACAACAATTAATCATGACAAATACATCGGTAAAATATACACGTATACGGTACTTCTTACAATACTGTATTTCTACATACACGGTGTATATCAGTAAACATGTATTTAGGCGAACCCTTTCGCCAAATAAGTATTTTATCCATACATCATATATCCATACAACAATTAAACATGTCAAACACATTTCCATAAAAATACGTATACGGTATTTTATACGAATACCTAGAGTATGTGAAATTCCAAATTCTACAATTCTAATCGAAACAGAAAACGGAAAGCACATTGTACATGTGCAATTGCATGCAGATCATGAATCTACCATTATCTGACATTGAAAGCGTTGAAAAACGTAACCTATACACCTAAAGTCCTCACCTTATCTCTTGGAATCTCAACAAATCAGCAAGGTTGGATAAGCTTCCGTATTCGGGAGCTTTCTAGCCTAAGGAGTGAAATCGGTTAGCTATTTCACAACCTAAAGCCTTTACACTTCAAATCAGACCTAGGGTTAGGGTTTCTCACCTTAAAACGGAGTCGGTGACGCCGGAAAAATGTCAAGGAAGTGGTGGTGCAGCCCGTTGGATGATCTACAACAGTAGGAGGGAAGTACTCCCACAAATCCCAAACTTTTCTCTCCTTTTTCTCTCTCTCTCTCTAGGGTTTTATCCCAAATTCGTATGGCTGTGAGAGGGGCTGTTCTAAGGCTCTTTTATAGCCTAAAACCTTCCCAGATTAGGTTCAGGTTTAAGGGTTACTGCTATTATAGGTATTTCGGCACTTTTCCAGCTCAAAAGAGTGTTTCTGGTGGCCCCCCTTGAGCTAAACGTCAAACTTAAGCTCACCACTCATGGATCAACGTGGGATTACGTTTTCGACTCGATCGGATTCCCAGATCACACGTGGCGGACCAGCTTCAGTTCAACGGTCAGTGGGCCACGATCTGAAATTCCAAGTACATGTAAATGTTCCTGAAATTTTTCCTGATCCGAGGGTGTAATTTGGTTTGATTCTGACGGTCTGGTTGTTTAATACTAATCCGCAACCGAATGGTGCCAGATCACTATTCCAGATATTTATTTTGTAAAGGAAAGAGTGATTTTCACACTCCCTCACTCCGGACTCAAGCGAATAGCCATGAGACATCGATTGGACCTGATTTCGGAGATGGTTAAAGAGCCCAGCGAGGCGGTCTTAAGTCCTTAACTTTGCGTTAATCGGATTTCCGGTGTGCGGTCTAGACGTAATACGGAGTTTCAAGTCATTCCCGAGAGTAGCCGGGTAATGAGTTTGATCCTAACATTTAGGGTAACCTAGCGTCAATGATTCTGAATGTTTTGGGTCGTGCAGATCGTATTTAAAGCGATCCAAACAGATTTCATGGCTAATCGAGTTTAGCACTTAGTTAACTTTGTTAAATTTCTAAAGGATTTAATCCTAAGTGATTTCTGGTCGAGGTGATACTCGAACCAAAGTACGAAAATTTACGTGTCGTTACAATCTACCCCCCTTAAGCAAAAAATTTCGTCCTCGAAATTTATACCTTTTCGTACTCCTCGAGAATCTGAGGGTAGTTCTTCCTGACCTCGGCCTCAGTCTCCCAAGTAGCTCCCTCCTCGGAATGATGTGTCCATAGTACCTTTACAAGCGGAATGACCTTGCTACGCAGTACCTGCTCCTTCCTGTCAAGGATACGTGTCGGGTGCAACTCATACGTAGCATCCTCGCTCAGCTGTACCTGCTCCTATTTGATGATATGCGAAGGATCAGGAATGTACTTCTTCAGCATAGATACATGAAATACGTTGTGTACAGATGCAAGTGGTGTGGGCAAAGCGAGACGATACGCCACATCACCCACTCGATCCAGTATCTGAAATGGACCGATAAATCTCGGTGTGAGCTTCCCCTTCTTCCCAAACCGAAGGACTCCCTTCATAGGGGAAACTCGAAGGAACACATGATCCCCGACCTCGAACTCGCGGTCGCCGCCTCGTACGGCGTAACTCTTCTGCCGCTTCTGGCCGTAAGTAGTCGACGCCCGATAATGTCGACCTTCTTTGTGTCGCCCGTACCAACCCTCGGCCAATCGGACTACGCCGCCAACCTCGGCCCAACAAGTGCGGTGCTCTACAAGGACGACCATATAGGGCCTCATGGCGCCATGCCAATAGTCGCCGGAAGGCGTTGTTGTAGGCGAACTCGCGTACGAAAGACAGGTCATCCCACCATGTCCTTGAAGTCCAACACACATGCCCGCAACATATCCTCCGGTAGACCGGTTCACCCCGCTCTGTCACGCCCATCAGTCTGAGGATGGAATGCCGTACTGAACTTCAACTTCACACCCATCGCCTCCTAGATACGAGTCCAGAAGATGGATGTGAACCGAGTATCTCTGTCCGACACGATCTCTAATGGAACTCCATGCAGACGGACGATCTCCCTGATGTACAATCTAGCCAGCTCGTCTGCAGAGTTCGTAACTCTGATAGGGAGGAAATGGGCCGATTTGGTCAACCGGTCCACAATCACCCAAATGGAATCGTGTCCTCTCCTTGTCTTCGGCAGCCCTGATATGAAATCCATGGAGATGAAGTCCCACTTCCACTCTGCTATGGGCATGGGCTGAAGTAGTCCAGGAGGTCGGCGATGTTCAGCCTTGACCTGTTGGCACGTAAGACATCGAGATACAAACTCAGCGATGTGGGCCTTCATGTTATCCCACCAATATGTCCGTCTCATATCCTGGTACATCTTCATGCTACCAGGGTGCATCGCAAGCTTCGAGTTATGGGCAGATTCGAGAAGCTCGCGTCTCAAGTCAGGCACATCAGGAACGCATAGGTGGCCATGGAATCGTAGACCCCCATCAGAACCAACTCTCCACTCGGAATCCTCGGCGTCGCTAGCTTGCTCTGGAAGCTCAGACAGCCGCATATCGCCCTCCTGGGCCCCAACAATCCTGTCGTCAATAAGTGGTCGCACCCGAACGTACGTAACACACTCAAATGGCTCCTCCACAGTGAGTCTCTGCTCGAAGTCCCGTACGAACTCGACCATATCCCACTCAGTTATCATCAATGGTGCCGCAAATGCTATCGCCTTCTTGCGGCTCAACGCGTCTGCCACAAGGTTCGCCTTGCCAGGATGGTAGGAAACCTCGAACTTGAAGTCCTTCAAAGTCTCCATCCATCGGCGTTGTCTCATATTCAAGTCTCGCTGTGTGAATATGTACTTAAGGCTCTTGTGGTCGCAGAAAAGCTCGAACTCCTCTCCGTAGAGGTAATGTCTCCAGAGCTTCAATGTAAAGATGACGGCTGCCAACTCCAGGTCATGTGTAGTGTAATTCTCCTCGTGCTTCCTTAATTGTCTCGAGGCATACGAAATCACCCTATCCTTCTGCATCAGGACACAACCCAAACCAATGCGAGACGCGTCAGTATATATCGTGTATTTCTCCCCTTGCTCTGGCAATACTAGCACAGGGGCGGACGTCAACTTGTCCTTCAGCTCCTTAAAAGCTGCCTCCGCCTTCTCATTCCAGGCGAACTTCAGGTCCTTCCGAGTCAACTGAGACAATGGCCTGGCGATCTTCGAGAAATCCCGAATGAAGCGTCTGTAATACCCAGCCAGACCAAGGAAACTCCTCACCTCGGTAACCGAGCCAGGCTGCTGCCAATCCTGAACCGCGGCTACCTTAGCAAGGTCCACTGCTATCCCATCCTTGGACACTACATGTCCGAGGAACTTGACTTCCTCCTGCCAGAAGTCGCACTTCTTGTACTGTGCGAACAACTGGTTCTTCTTCAGTGTACCCAACACCGCTCTCAGGTGCTCCTCGTGCTCCTCCCGACTCGTAGAGTATATCAAGATGTCATCAATAAAGACGATGACGAATCGGTACAGGAAAGGCCGAAATACCCGGTTCATCAGATCTATGAACACGGCTGGTGCGTTCGTAAGGCCGAACGACATCACCAGAAACTCAGTGCCCAAAGCACGTCCTGAAGGCTGTCTTCTGCACGTCCTCATCTCTCACGTGCAACTGGTGGTACCCCGACTGAAGATCAATCTTTGAGAAATACTTCGCCCCCCTCAACTGATCAAACAGATCATCTATCCTGGGCAAAGGATACTTGTTCTTCACTGTAACCTAGTTCAACCTATGGTAGTCAATACATAACCGTAGCGACCCGTCCTTCTTCTTCACAAATAGCACAGGTGCTCCCCATGGAGACACACTAGGTCGTATAAAACCCTTGTCTACCAGATTGTCAATTTGTTTCCGCAGCTCCTCCATCTCACATGGAGGCATACGATAAGTCAGCAGTGAGATGGGTGTCGCACCCGGCGTAAGATCAATTGTAAAATCGATCTCTCGTCGAGGAGGTAAACTAGGAATAGTCTCAAACACGCCTGCAAATTCTCGAACCACCGGCGTATTCCTCAATGTCGGACCATCAATCGACGCCAATAAAGTAGTATAACAATCAACACGGTAGGGCCAACTGACTTGTACTGGAAACGTGAAAGCTATGCCATCAGGTCCATAGGCAGTCACGATCCGAGTATCGCAATCTATCTCCGCCCTCATCATGGCGAGCCAATCCATACCAAGGATAACGTCGTAGTGCCACAGTGGGGCAACAATGAAGTCGACAGCACTGTGCTGCTACCCAAAACTATCGAGCAACCCTCGCATAACCGCGTGACATCCGAGAAGGTCCCAGTGGCCGTAGTGAGTCTCGTTCCCTTAGTGGGAATAGTATGCAAAGATAGACGTTTAACCGCCCCACAAGAAACAATAGAAGTAGTGGACCCAGTGTCCACCAATAAGGAAATGAAAGTACCATGAATGTAAGCCGTACCCTCAAAAGCTGTCGATACAGAAATCGACGTCTCAGGTGCCTCAGTCACAAGTGTATGAACTCAAGCCTGCTGCTGACGGTTCGACTGAGGGGCCAAGGGCCGTTGCAGCGGCCTGAACCGTGATACATGAGGTCGGAAGGAAGGATGGGCAGGTATCGTCTGTAAAGGTGGAGTCGATATAGCCTGCGGGCGAGAATGACCCAACATCTGTGGCTGAGAGAAACCACTATCCTTCATCCACGCGAAACAGCTCCCAATAAGATGACCCTACTTCCCGCAGTATGTGCAGGTCACAATAGGGCGTCTCACAGGAACTACTGGTGTCGCAGCCCTGGGAGGCGAATCAGCACGAGGCCTCTTGCCTAGAATAGGCCTGCTCTGTAAGTCCTGGCGTGGCCTTGCAACCATAGCACCACGCTATCTGGCTAGTCGGTCCACATCCTGCTCGGCCGTCATAGACATGTGGACCAGTGCTGCGTAGGTAGGTATACTGAGGTAGCATATCCTCGACCCTATCTCCGGTCGCAAACCCATGAAAAAATGTCGCATCCGCATCTGCTCATCCACCAGTATAGTCGGAACAAAGCGGCCCAACTCTGTGAAGCGGTGCTCGTACTCCGTAATCATCATGCCTCCCTGCCTGAGGCGCAGAAACTCATCCTCCCACTCATGTCGATAAGTCTGCGGGTAGTATTTCTCGTGGAACCGGAACTCGAAAGCCTCCCAAGTCCACACGTAATCTGCTATGACAGACCGCAGCACGCTATCCCACCATAAACTGGCCTCCCTCTCAAACATGAAAGCGGCCAGCTCAACCTGCTCTGCCTCTGAACAATGCAGCATCCGAAGCATCTTAGAGATGCCGTCAAGCCAAAACTCTGCCTCCTCGGGTCTATGAGTGCCCATGAATGAAAGAGGTCTCAAGCGCTGAAATCGCTCGAGTACAGAGGCACATCCTCACACTGAGCAGGAGGCTCCGAGTGCTCAGCAGGACGAGCAGATGTCGTAGGTGGAGTCGCACTACCACCCCGGGATAAGGCCTCAGCAATAGTGGTAATAAGTCAACTGGTGCTACGGTCTGTCAGACTGCTTCTTCTGCTTTTCTTCTTCCGGTGCATCATCAACATCAACTGCTCGATCCTATCAGTAGGTGGAGCAGGCTGTGAATCATGCTGCACAGAAGAAAACGGCCGAGTCTTCGCTCACGGACCGGGCGTGTAAGGTGGCGGCCCACCACGGCGGACCGCAGGGAGGCCGATCGAGACCTAACCCACGGTCCCCCTTGACCGCCACTACTGAGAGGAGTCGGTCCATAGAGCTAGTCAGACGGAGATGTACCGTGCTCCGCGTGTACTATCGCGGCATGCCCTATACAACATAGGGTACAACCTTTGTGAGATAAAGCATAACACGCATCATAAAGCACTTTAAGCATTCCACACATCATCATAACAAAGAGGCTACATGCCTTTCATTTACCCAAAATTGTCATAATACATGGAAAACAAAGTTACATGAATCATGACAGAAATCACATGATAGCCAATACATCCACAACATCAAACACTTAAAACATGTTACTATCTACTACATCATCTTTATGAAAACATAAACCGCCTATCGCGGCAACCAAAACAAACAATCACACACAACAACGTGGATGACTAGGCATCCGAATCAGGCGATGGAGGAGGGGCGTTCTTGTCCTGCAGACAACACAGGATGGCCTTCAAGGTACGAGACACCTTGCCAAGCTTGGTTCGGACTCGCCCGACTTCCTGCTGCAGGGCGGCTTGACCCTCCTCAAGACGGGCTAAACGTGCATCAAAGGCATCCCGATCCACGCCCTGCTCCTGAGCCGCAGGAGGTGAACTCCCCTCAGTGTCCTGAGCCTCAGGTTCCTCTTCCTCGTCTTCGGCTTCACTTCCATCTTCACTCGTATCTTCATCGCTCACAATCTCATCCTCACTCTTGACCTATCGGGCCCGTTGTCGCTGTGCCCCAAGTTTCATCTGTTTGAGAGTATTTTCATCAATCCGGTGGACCTGTACTGGCATTTTTGCCCCCAGATTATAGCCATACTCCTGTGCGATCCTGCATATGAGTCGACCGAAAGGAAGCGAATCAGAACTCCTGGTGGAGCGTGCAACACCCACGATATGTCGCAACACGAAAGTGGGCACACACAAGTTCGCCCGCTGCCCCACTTGGTACAGAAAATCAACCATAAGGCGTGTGCACTCGCTGCGATTACTGTGTCTGGGGTAGAGATTGTATGTGAAGATGTGATGTAGTAGGCGGAAGTCTTCAGACATGTGGGACGCTAGCAGGCTTTTGTTTGGCTGTCATTCAGCTAGTCGGCCACCACAAAGGTATTGGGTACGACGATTCCTTTCACGAGCAGTAGCCAGATTCAGCTCGCTAGCATGTACGTCACCAAGGGGCATATTCATAAGTCGCGCGATCATCCTCACATCAACGGTGACGAACAGATCCACCCCAACTATGAGCCGGAGCTACAAAGGGTCAAGTGAAGGCTCGCGAATGTTGGCGTAGAAGGCTCTGACAGTGCCGAAATTTACGCGACCCCTGACCTCAAATAACGGACCCCAGAGGGCCGCCTCCACTTGTTCAAACAAATAATACTCCCCAAATAGCCGACCATCCACCTGGGCTTCGAAAAGAACTCTGCGGTCCTCAAAGACACCATGATGTAGCGCCGTCAACTGCACCCGTTCGGCAGGGATCCGGGGATCGAGGTCCCGCTTCGGGCGAAACTCCCGGGCAAAGCTCGAGCTAGCGGCGGCGCCTCGCGGCCGCCTCAATCGTGTAGGGCGACTAGGCCCGGCCTCACCAGCGGTACTCTTCCCCATTAGAGAGAGGATGGCGGAGATGGAGAAAATGGCTGCCACAACACCAAAAAGGGCCATGAAAAAATGACGAAATAGGGGAAAAGGGGCTGATCTCCCAAGTTCTCCATGATCAGCTGACCCAACAGACGGGGGAGGGTAAAAAATGAAGGGAAATGAAGAAAGGAAAAGGAAAGATCGGTTGGGGAGATAGCTCCCACGATTTTGAGACCTCCAATAGCGTGTAGGGGGTCCAAACGAGTGAAATGAAGAGGAAATGGAGAAGAGGGCAGCACTCCACGATGGAGGGAGGTGGGTTGTGGTCGAAATCGGTAGAGAAGAGAGGTGGAGAGGCGATTTGCAAGAGAGGGCAGCAAGATGGAAGGGAAAAATGGCCAAGGGAGTGGGTTTGTGAAGGAAGGGGGTGTTTTCGAAATGGATTTAGGAAGGGAGCTAGGGCAGGGGGTTGTAGGGACCCCCAAAGTCAACCGGCCCAGGCCGCGGGCCCGGCCCAACCCGAAAGTCGGCGAGGCCTCGCCAAAAAATTTTAATTTTTCAAAAAGGGCCTCAGTGGCCCTGTTCATACAGTCCCCTGGGCCCCAAAAATATCTGGGTCCCACCTTGGGTACCCCTGGATCAGCGTGGGTAGGCCTCCGACCCCGATTTGCTCCATTTCGGGCACTTTCGGGTACTCCCAAACACACGCTAACCTTTGTGGGTTTTTGACTACCTGAGCAAGGTGTATTGTGCTCTAGACACGTCAATAGACAGCCTAGAAGTGATTTGGGATCCATAAGTGCGGTCTGGATCGAGTACGAACTTGATCAAAATGTCCATTTTCAATGAACTTCGCCGAACGGCGAAATCGGGAGACCCTAAAACTGTTTCTATATTTTTGCGCACCCTCCTAGGTTGTAATGCGTCAGCGTACGTAGTGGGGACATAACTTAGGTCTGGTTTAATCAAAATCATGCTTTGATACCAACTTGTAACGCCCTGAAAATCGGGGGTCGAGTATAACTCAACTCCCGAGTTCCAACGCATCACTTATGCAACATATTTAATGATGTTTGAATGTTGTCTGTGTTAGAGCAATAAACATGAATGAGATTATACCAAAACAGTAATTCATACTCCAGATCAATTGTATAAAAGCAAGCGGAAGACTGAACTGTATATATATGTATGTAAAGATACAAAATAAACGTTTCATTCTCCAGAGTATGAATCCATCTGAGTCACCATATACATGTCTGTTTATAATCAAAATGTCAAAAATAAACTAGGTACAATCCCTGTAAAATCCATCGATCCTGACAACCTAGTCGAAGCCACCAGAGAACTGCATATACGAGAACTCCTCCTGGTCCTCGTCATAATCAGGCTCTGCCTCCAGAGTTGTCGGCTCGCCTAAACCTGAGACAGAGTCTGGTTGGTGTGCGCAACACCGTCCCGTAACGTGGGAGTGAGTAGCTAACTCAGTGGAACAATAAGGCATAAGTTATCATATTACCAATGCAGTCAAGTAGTAATGATAAAGCAGGAAGTCAAACACTCCTAGTTACTCTGATTAATGCAAGTATGAATGCAGGTATGATGGATGCCCTCACCGACATACTCCCTCATGCGACACCATCTCACGTTCGAAGCATGCTTATATCCCACAGTGCTCCACAGCTTCCAGGCATATGCGATGCATGATGAGCATGATTACTGAATTTTTAATTAATCCATTTCAAACAGCAGGGTTGGGAAACTAAGGTACCTCCCTTGTATCATTCCCAAACATGATCCATTCTAGGGTCGTCAGTCCTACTTAATATCAGACGATGGTGTGTTTTCTAGGTCACTTATGCAGAGGTCGCTGTGGTGTATACGCACAAAGGTTGCACCACTCCCCCATCACCCCTTAAACGATTCATCACTATACAGAAACAGGCCTAGTTCATACTCTATATATCGCGGCGAACCCTAAGGCGCACTTTGCGACTTCAGAATATGCTCGTGGTCACTACAAAGGGTCCGCTGTGGCATGTTATGCACAAAAGTTGCACCACTCCCCATCACCTTATCAATGTAGGCCGACAGCCGCGAATATAGTGTCCCATACCACCATAATCGGCTCACGAGTTACGTTGCTCACTGGTCACTACGGGGAGGCACGTAGCCCCAGCGTAGGCCAACAGCTCGACCACGGTGTCCCATACCACCATGCCCGGCTCATGAGTCTTAGCGGATCGAGGTACCATGGTTAACGGGATTTTCACTGGTAAGTTTGGTACCCTAGGTTCAAACATTAGCGACCAAACATGGTGAACATACATAAGACACACGGGTTACTTGACGTGTTCGGCTGGCTCGAGCGCACAACAAGTTGGGCGATATGAAGCGCAGAAGCACCTCGTGTGGCCAACCACTATCGCCAACCGAAGTACGACCCAGGTTCGCCAAAACATCATGTGTGGTGAAACGAATCTCAACCACAATTCCAAGTCTGATACCGGATGCCTGGACTATGGACATAGTCCCAAGCTCAATCAATTCCTAACCATAACATGTGAAGTACAGTATGATAAACAAGGTAATTCAAAAATGCTAGCAATCATGTTATAAAGCATGTCATAAAGCATGTTAATAAACAAGTTACAAAGCATGTTCAAAAGCATGTTGTAAAGCACTATACAAATAGGAATACAAATACATCTAGTTCATAGGTGAGTGGTTAGAGTAAATAACCACATGGAGGGTATTATATGTGACTCTAAGGTAGTTGAGAATCCCATCTCAGCACCTACCTAAGGTTCTAACACTAGCAAGTTTTACAAACACTTGGAATGCACTTTTTCAACATACATGGCGTATGTTAGAGGAAAGTGCACTAGGGCTGTCCCTTTACCAAACTAGTATTTTATACGTATAAATCATATTCATACAGCAAGTAATCATGATAATTGCATCAGCAAAATTTATACGTATGGGGTATTTTCTAGGATGCTCAATTTCGGCATACATAGTGTTTACAAGGGAACTTATATTACGACGATTCTTTTCGCAAAGCAAATAATTTATACGCACATAATATATTTATACAACAATTAATCATGACAAACACATCGGTAAAATATACACGTATACGGTACTTCTTACAATACCGTATTTCTACATACACGGTGTATATCAGTAAACATGTATTTAGGCGAACCCTTTCGCCAAATAAGTATTTTATCCATACATCATATATCCATACGACAATTAAACATGTCAAACACATTTCCATAAAAATATGTATACGGTATTTTATACGAATACCTAGAGTATATGAAATTCCAAATTCTACAATTCTAATCGAAACAGAAAACGGAAAGCACATTGTACATGTGCAATTGCATGCAGATCATGAATCTACCATTATCTGACATTGAAAGCGTTGAAAAACGTAACCTATACACCTAAAGTCCTCACCTTGTCTCTTGGAATCTCAACAAATTAGCAAGGTTGGAAAGCTTCCGTATTCGGGAGCTTTCTAGCCTAAGGAGTGAAATCAGTTAGCTATATCACAACCTAAAGCCTTTACACTTCAAATCAGACCTAGGGTTAGGATTTCTCACCTTAAAACGGAGTTGGTAACGCCGAAAAAACGTCAAGGAAGTGGTGGTGCAGCCCGTTGGATGATCTACAACAGTAGGAGGGAAGTACTCCCACAAATCCTAAACTTTTCTCTCCTTTTTCTCTCTCTCTCTCTAGTGTTTTATCCCAAATTCGTATGGTTGTGAGAGGGGCTGTTCTAAGGCTCTTTTATAGCCTAAAACCTTCCCAGAATAGGCTCAGGTTTAAGGGTTACTGCTATTATAGGTATTTCGGCACTTTTCCAACTCAAAAGAGTGTTTCTGGTGGCCCCCCTTGAGCCAAACGTCAGACTTAAGCTCACCACTCATGGATCAACGTGGGATTACGTTTTCGACTCGATCGGATTCCCAGATCACACATGGCGGACCAGCTTCAGTTCAACGGTCAGTGGGCCACGATCCGAAATTCCAAGTACATGTAAATGTTCCTGAAATTTTTCCTGATCCGAGGGTGTAATTTGGTCTGATTCTGACGGTGCAGTTGTTTAATACTTGATCTGCAACCGAATGGTGCCAGATCACTATTCCAGATATTTATTTTGTAAAGGAAAGAGTGATTTTCACACTCCCTCACTCCGGACTCAAGCGAATAGCCGTGGGACATCGATTGGACCTGATTTCAGAGATGGTTAAAGAGCCCAGCGAGGCGGTCCTAAGTCCTTAACTTTGCGTTAATCGGATTTCCGATGTGCGGTCTAGACCTAATACGGAGTTTCAAGTCATTCCCGAGAGTAGCCGGGTAATGAGTTTGATCCTAACATTTAGGGTAACCTAGCGTAAATGATTCTCAATGTTTTGGGTCTTGCAGATCGTATTTAAAGCGATCCAAATGGATTTCATGGCTAATCGAGTTTAGCACTTAGTTAACTTTGTTAAATTTCTAAAGGATTTAATCTTAAGTGATTTCTGGTCGAGGTGATACTCGAACCAAAGTACGGAAATTTACGGGTCGTTACAGCCACCTTCGGTCACCCGAAGATGATCCCTCATATGTATGGGATATTAGGTTGCGCAATGTTATTGTTGAACGACCTGTTAATGTTGATCATCTTACGTCATTTGATATCCTTCCCCTCATTCAGTCTGTAGGATAGGATAACATACTGCATTGGGGTGGGTCGGCATACCGTTCCATTGCGTAAGCTATGTATGCTTGTATCACTGATTTTTTCACTGAAAATCTGACATTCACTATCTGTACCAGAGAAGGTCCAATTGAAGTGGATCGTCATCTTATTTCTGGCTTAATGGATTTGCCTGTCAATGATAAAGGTATTCCCATTAGTACTATAGTAGTTAAACCATCTGAAACTGAGAAACGTATACTTACTAGAGATTTATGTAATATAGATGTGGAATGGAATACTAGTGGAAATGCGCTTGCCTCAAAGTATTTGTTACTCAGATACGAAGTCCTTCATAAGATATTCATTTCGAATGTCTATCCTCGTTCTGGTAACAAAACTTAACTCACTACGTTTATGGTTCGTATTCTTTATTCCAACATCTCTGGTACATCTGTATGTCTTTCTTCATTGATCTGTCATTGCATCATTCAATTCCGTCTCCCTCCTGGACACAGTGACATCCCTTTCACTTATCTTATGACTGTGTTGGTCACCCATAGTTTAGTGGTAATGCCTATTGGGGAAGCTCCAATTCATCACTTACATTCAACAACTCAAATATTAACAAGATGTTTTTGAGGTTGGCACCTGGTCAAGTTAATGTAGGTTCTGGCGGAGTTGATGTCGCGGATGCAGAAGAAGGTGATTTACCTCCAGATGACATCAATATGGATGATATGTTTAATGAGATCGAATCCGATTCAGCAGATGATCCTGACTATTAGCCATCTGACTTTGATGCACGTTTACGCTCACTAGAGGAGAAGGTAGAAAACACGAATGTGTCCCATGGTATGTAATTCAAATATATGCACAAGCATCTGAAGCATTAACAAGGGACTTCATCAGATTGACCCTTCCATACCTACTCCTTCGTTGGGTTCTGATTAGTTTTTGTGTATGTGGTTTGTAATAACTCTTATGATTCTTGGATTTTTATTTTTTATTGGGATTGAACTTGGTTGAACTTGGTTGAACATGAATTTTGGTTATGTTCTAACTTGCTTACGACTTTGGTTAATTTGATTATCTAGATCATATATTTTCTTCTTCCTCATTACTCTTCCTATTCCTTTTTATTTATCTACTTCCTGTCCAGTTATTGGTTCCTTCCTTTGTCATATTGTGATAAAAGGGGGGAGAATTTTATTATGCTTATGCTTGTGATATGTGGCATGTGGATTGTGGATTGTGGATAAGTAGTCTTCATTTTTGTTTCTAAGGGGGAGTAAGTAAGGGGGAGTATTGTTGGGGAGGAATTGAGACATGTTTATAACTGATGCATGATTCTTTGACCAGGTGGTAACTGGTTTATATTAATAACTGATGCATGATTCTTTATTGTGCTTAATATGCTTATTTTAAATGAAGTGTGTTTTGTCACAAATTTGATAAAGGGGGAGATTGTAAGTGCTATGTTTTCTAGCTCCTATGATTGTCAAATTTTATAGTACCAAAATGTCTTGGAATCTGTGTCTTATGTAGCGCATCTACATATTCAAGACTGTGCTTCTCATGTACAAAAACAAAGGTCTTTACCTCAAGAACTTCAAGTGCAAGATTACTTATTCATGTTAAGTACAACACCTAGTGAGAATTCAATCTTTCAAGCTTCAACAGTTCAAGTATCCAAAGCTTCGTCCAAGTCGAGACAAAGTTCTTCACTTTTGAACCTCAAGCTCAAGCTTCAATGTTAGTCATATTAAAGCTTCAATAGTCTCAAGTTCAAGCTTCATCATATGTCAAGATCTCAAGTTTCGTGAACTTTAAAGAACGACTATCAACTGAAGTAACAGAAGACTCAATGTTCATACATCACTAATAAGGTATGAATGACCCTAGTTGACCTTAGGGTAGGTCATTTTGAATACATAATTCAATTGGCTCATTTTATAAGTGCATAGTTTGTTTTTCAACTAGTCTTAGGCTACGTTCGACGAGTCCTAGCACTGGCTCGACCAGTCCAAGAAATCCTCGATCAGTCCTAAGTTTGTTTATAATTTTAAGGATTTTTTGTTAGAGCCTCGACCAGTCCTGGAGACTGCTTGACCGGTCGTGTGAACAGTGCCCGACCTGTGCTCGACTAGTCCTACAGGCTCGACTCAAAGTCCAGCAACTAAATTGAGTTCCACATGACCAG
This sequence comes from Magnolia changhungtana, assembly GCA_030180095.1. Lineage (NCBI taxonomy): Eukaryota > Viridiplantae > Streptophyta > Magnoliopsida > Magnoliales > Magnoliaceae > Magnolia > Magnolia changhungtana. The sequence continues at coordinate 494,394 of JASAUF010000426.1, read as the reverse complement.
TCGTGGAGGCCGATCGACCGGTCGAGTAGGTCCTTCGACCAGTCATGAAATGGTCTGATCTTATTGTGCTCAAAATTTTAAAAATCTGTTAGTCCTATGATCAGTTGTAGTGACCTCAGGACTAGTCGAATATGCGATTTTTGTAATTATAAATAGAGCATGAATTTGAAAGTTTGGTATCCAATTCAAGCTAAATCAATACACTGCTCTAAGAGATAAGTTAGTGATATTCTTAAGTTATTTAGTGCTCATTTTATATTCTCTTTAGTTAGATTTTTTTGCATTTGATTTTGTATTATGTATTCTAATTTTATTTGAAAGAGGGATTGATATATTCTCATTTCTTGGAATAAAAATCAAATCAAGCTAACCCAAGGTGATTTAATTTAAAATCAATTTAGAACTTAGAACATTTTCATATGTGAGTGTGAACATTGAACATCTACGTTGAACTTCTACTCCAAATTGGTTCTTCTGGGCTGCATCAAAAGGAGAATATCCAAATAAGTATTTTACAGTTTTGTAAAATTTATTCTTTTGGTTTCATTGAGATTGTGCCAGAAAAATCTCTTTAGTTTGGTTTGTCCGAGGTGATCCAGAAAACTCAGAGTGTGGGGTTTTTTGAATTGTGTAAGCCCACTTGAAAGACACAATTGTGAGGGTTTTAGGTGAACCAGGAAAAACCTATTTTCATAGTGAATGGTAATATCCACCGTGTGAGGATGTTAGGAGTGGAGTAGTTATGTGGCTGTTTTTCTAAACAGTTGGTGCACACACAAGCAAACCACTATAATTTCTAGTCGTGTGGTGATTGATTGAATATTTCATTTTGTAGATTTTGTAATTTCCCTTTATGCATTTGTGAAGAATGTTGTAAATTTCTTTTATGCAACTGTAGGAATATTGTAATAGCTTAGTTATTTCCTTTGCTATTTCTTTCTTTTATATCCTCTTCTGCTTGAGTTTTTGATACTCACCCACGTTCTAGTAAGGTTGTCTTGCCATAAACCATTGGTTTTTGGTGTCAGGTTGTCCTTAGAACCAAGTTTATATCAACCTCTCAATACTAGATTTTTTAGGTTATTTTACATTTCCACATTGTGTATTGTTTAAGTGCTATCTTTATTTATATTTGTTTAATTCTTGTTTCAAACAAGAAACAAATGTGTTTGATTTGAGAGATTATCTTATTCAAACATAACAGAGAATGGGTATCTAAAACAATCATCACACTTTATTAATACTAGATTCATTTACATCCTTTTAGCATCCCTTGAGTCTAAGATAAATTATTTAGAATAAAGGAAATATTATAAGTGCAATTAGAATAAAGGAAATATTATAAGTGCAATTGTCAAATATCAAATTCGGCAGCATTTCGTCAGTGATTGCAGTCATCTCCTAAGACTTAGGAGGAATATACTCTTCTGCTGATCATTCTGCTTTAGACTTGAACAAAAGTAACTTGAAGACTTTAGCCATTCCGGCGGCATAACGACCCTTTGCCTTCACAGACTGCACAGCTGTCTAGTTGCACGGACCCGCACAATGGATATCGATTGCGCGGACCCTCGCAACCCACCGGGACTTCCTCTCCTACCTTCAATCTTTCTCCTCACTCTGCTTCCTCTCCAAAATCTTCAATCCGTCCAAATGAAGGAGGGGAGGGGGTATTTATAGGCCCTCGCACGTGTGGTACCACGACTTCTGTGCTGTGAGACCCACTTTGCATTAATCTTAACCGTTCAAGGAAATCATCTCCTGAAACTAACTGCGCAGACCTACGCAACTAATCTTTGATTGTGTAGTCCCGTGCAACTGATCCTTGGTTGCGCGGTCTCGCGTAATGGACATCAGTTGTGCGGACCCGCACAACCTATCAAAAGTTATTTCATCCTTTTTGTCTTCCAATTTTCTTTCTATCTCTCAATCTTTTCTTGCTTCAATCCTTTCTTCCTTACCATTTTTTATGTCCCAACAGATGCCCCCTTGATCCTTTCTTTGTTTCCCCAAAAATAAAAGAAAATGATAAAAATCAAAGAAAAATTATCCCCAATAAATAAAAACTCATGCACCGCACTGGACCACACACCCTATAAATACTCCAATCCTTTAGTCATTTATTCATTCCTTTATTCTGCAGCGAACCTTTGCTCTCCTGCAATTTTCCCCGCACAACCAATATTAATTGCGCAGTCCCGCGCAACAACTTTGTTGTCGCGAAAAGTTTCTAGGAGTTGTGTCATTCCGCACAACAGACTTCAGTTGCGTGGTACTGTGTAACCTAGACTTGGCCAATTTTCTCAACTTTTCTGTGAACCTTTTCTTCAATTACCTTTAGGCCCTTAACTCTTTGTCCATCGTTGCTCGTATTAAGAATACTTTCCGTCCCATGGACCCACCATCTGAGCAACCTTCCCATCCAGATCTTCTTGATCCCTCTTCTTTCCGTCCTTCCCCTTCTTCCAATCAACCACCAACCAAACGAACCAAAACTACTGCCCACAACCCTACATATTTCGAAGAACCCGTACTTCCAACTTTTGACTTCACCGACCGCATTGAATCACTGCCATCTCCTATTCACCTAGTGATCGCACTAGGGGACCTAAAATGTCCTCCAAAGCATGGTAGGGAGTATGACTGGGATGAATGGTTAAAAACCACTGCTCATATCTGCACAGATAGCCAAAGGCCCCCTCCCCGAGAAGATACTGCTCCTGCTTCATGCTCGAAGAAAACTCGTAGAAACAAGGCGAAGGAGTTCGAAGAGAAAATCAAGGAACATAATAAGAAGAAGCTTCAAAACTTATGGGAATCGGTTCGAGTCATTGAGGGTTTTATGAAATTTGACAACCTTCACTCGGAAGGTATGATAGTGATCCCCATCAATGTACATCGCCATCAATCTATCCTTGACTGCGAGCCGAAAGATTATATAGATGGGGAAAAGTTGATGTACACCGCTTCATGGGCAACGAGAGAACTGTGCATTCTTCGGGGAAGAATACAAGCACACAAGCCACGATGAATCGTTGAAGAAGTTCACCCAATGATCTTTCTGACCCCTTTTCATAGTCCACATAACCTCTTTCCTACATATTTTTATGAGACCATTAGACAGTGCTTCAGAGATCGTGATCAACTCTAGGAACCAGAAGACTTCTGCACAAGAGGTCTGTTGACTGTTCGACACTATTATTCTGATTGGACAGAAGCTATCTTGAAGAAGCATGCAAGTACGCTTGCTAAGGTTGGCCTATATGATGCTATAGAAGTTACATCTAAATACTTCTATAAGGAACCCATTGTGATCAAGGGCTTTCTGGAATATTGGTCGCCTACGACCAACTCTTTCCATCTACCATTTGGAGAAATGAGCATCACACTTTGGGACCTGCATCAAATAGCAGACCTTCCTTTAACAGGCAAGTTCTATGCAAATTCATTCTGTCAAACAGAGAACTGGCATTTGTATCTTCCCCTGATTGCAAACTTTCTATTTATGAAACTACCATTGAGCTTTTCAAAGAGATGGGAAATTTCTGAATTTCCATAGGCTTCCTCCTTTATAATGGCTAGCGCACTTCTCCAGAATGCTTAGGTATTTCCAAACCTAGAAATCAACTTTCCTTCTCTTATTACACATTCTTTTGCACCAACCTTTTATCTTTCCATACAGATTCAGTAACTGTCGTTGCAAGGAGCTAATGGAACTTTGTGATGACATGAAGGAGAGAGCAGATTATAGTTCTTTTGGGGAACTCGCAGCTTTTCTAGCCTATTGGCTAAGCATTGTGGTACTCCCAAGTTCCAAATGGGCAGATGTTATTCGTCCCACAATCTTTGTTGTTGCCGGTGCTCTGGCAGAGGGGTAAAAGTATTCCCTTGCACCTCCAGTGATACGCTTTATCTACAGGGCCTTCAGAGAAATACCAACACACATCAAGAACCCCACCATCGGATCTTCCTCGGCATATACTGCATGACACTATTTTACTGGTTGGCTAGGAGTTTACTTCCCTTGGACCTTTGAAGTACCAGAGAAGGTATACGTTCATCCCATGCATCTCCCACTCTGGTTCTTTTAGCAGAGAGCTATGGCCAAAAGGTCATACGAATGGGTGGCCAATAAAATTCGAGATGATGATAAAATAGACTTCTTCCAATTCCGTCTTCATCACTACATTGAGGATATTGACATGGTGGATCAGGGAACACTTACTATAGTAGAAAGAGCTTTCTTTCTTTCTATCTGCTCCTGCAACCTGCCTCTTCAAGAAGGGACGGAATTCTGGCGAGAGCCTTATTACCCTAGCCGCTTTGCTCGCTAATTCGGTTATGATCAAGTCATGCAAGAAGCCTGTGGATTGGTCACCAAAAAGATGCGTTACTACGGAACTGGTCTTATCAATTGGGCCATGATATGGAAGCAACTATTAAGTGGTCATGTTAATTCTTCTTTCATAATTCCCAATTGCGACCGCATAGTTTGCACTTCATATGGTTGGATGCGGTGGTGGGACCATCAGTCATATTTGGTCAACAGATACTTACCAGTGGACTCCTCCATCTTTCTTCATCTGCCTAGTTTGAGAGGCAGAAAATTTAAGAGCGGAATTGGTTTTATTCCGGAGAAGAGCCATGCATCCCACCATGGTGAGATTTGAAGAAATTGAACAAGTCCCTTATGACTTTGGTGGCCAGGCCACAGAAGATGTTGAAGGAACATCTTCTCCCGTTCTGGTAGAAACTGCAGCATTTCAGAATGAGCCAGCTCCAAATGAACCAACTCTCCCTTCAAAGCCTATTCCTCCCAGTTCATCGTCTCCTATGACCAGATCTCGAGCGCGCATGCAAATGTCACCACTTGCCCCTTAGGAAGGAGGTAAACAAGCATCTACGTCCCCTTCAGTCCAGGCTGATAGAGAGCCCAGACCAGAAAGTAGCCAAGCAGCCTCTTCTAAAGGGAAGCAAGTCGTGATTGAAGAAAGCTTAGGAGATGAAAGTTCGACTTCTTCGTCGGAGAGTACAGCTTCTACAGAATATGACAATGACGTGGATGGCGAAAGCAACGAAGGTAAAAATAATGATTTTGAGGAAGGAGAAGTTGATATAGATGGAGAGGAGGATATACTTATGGAGAATGTTGACAAAGAACACCCTCCTGTGATTTTTTAAACTCTTCCTAGCGCCAATATTCCTTCAAAGTCTCCTGCAACAATTGAGGAAGAAGAAGAACCCTTAGATTATGGGGAATATGGATATTCACCTGGTAGTGGATTTTAAGTTCTCTAAATATTTATATGCTTATTTAGCGATAATTATCTCATCATCATTGTCGTATCTTCATTTCATGCACTCATGTAACTAATATTGAAACGGGTGGTACTCTTTCCTTAAACCCTCTTCCAACTGTACCAATGACTTCACTAAGGGTTCCTCCAATTCCATTGACAGTACCAAAAAGGATAGCCCATGAAATTATCTTTCTTATAGAGGCTGCTAATTTGCATACTCATATTACCTGAGATTCAAGCACAGAGGCCAAAGCACATTCTTTTGCTGACATGTTAGGAGTTGGCCCCTCTATAGTCCAAGAAATCCCTCCTCTCGGTGGTCACGCTTCTGTGGCAAGTATATTTATATATTGATCTTTAGGAACCGTACATCTTTTAACTTATAGTTCTTATCTTAGCTTTCTTCTTTCTTCAAATTATAGGGACTCCTCCACGCAGTGGAGTGGCAAGTTCTGAGTCCGTAGCCACTGCTTCTGAGCTGTCATCTTTTGCAAAGATCCCTGCCCATAAGATGCTTTTAATGAAGAATTCTTTGTCAGCGACAGTTCACATCTTTAAAGATCCTGAACAGTGGTCTAACCTAGACATTGCCATTGAAATTCTGGAAAGTTTTGCGAGAATGGAAAAATTTAACATCTCTGCTCTAAGAGATTCCCTTATCAAATTTCGTGATTCAATAATCTCTTTGGCATCGATGGAGAATGTCACAATTGCTCTCGAGATTTTGGAGTATGAGAAGCAGTTAACTTTGTCTAAGGAAAAGGCTTCTCTCATTGCTTCCACTATCTCTAAACTTGACCAGGAACACCTAGCTCTTCAGAAACAATTGAAGATCTATACTGATGACAGAGTGATTATTCAAGACCATATCACTGCTCTAAAGGAAGAGATCTTACAGCTAGAATTGAAAGGTCGTGAGAAGGAATTATCAATAAAGGAGATTGAGGAAAAGATCCAAATCAATATTCTATCTGTCAACATTGATAAGTTTGAGCTGCTCAAGAGGGAAGAGATGATTGGATCCTTGGAGGATAAACTGGCAAATCTTTCTGACCAAGCAAAGATCATACTCGAAGAAAAGTCAAAGCACATCATAGCTCAGATGCAATTAAAAGAAGACTTATAAAAGTATATGAGGATAGTGGGAACTGTAAAAATCTTTAAGCATGTAATTTCTCTTATGTATATGCTTTTTGAACAAAGAATCTCTTTTGATTTTCAGTGATAATTTTCAATAATCTCTTTCATGCATTTTTACATCATACATTATTCCGAACATATTGTCTATGTAGTAATCTTAGCATAATCACTGACTGATGGATTAATATAAACACTAGTACTTTATGCTTGTTAGTGAAGGATTCCCTATGTGACTTCGTCTACTTATATACTTTTTCATTGGTGATGCTAGATTTTAATTTAGTCAGTTTCTCACACAGTTTAAGCTCCTGAGTAGTGGAGCCAGGTCTCACGTGATAGTCTCTGTAACTCTGAGGAGTTCTCTAGACTTCTCACTACCTAGGGAGTTCACAAACCGCGATCCATCAAAGGGGCCCAGTGAAGCTACCGGGGCTGTGAACTCGGTTGGAATTACGCACATGGTTGGCCACAGTAACTCTCTAGAGTTCATAGAGCTCACAAGGCGACCTTTGGGGTACTAAGTCTAGGGCCGCCAGTCAGTCAATGAGTAGGTTTAGTCTAGTCCTTCCCCATGAGTTAGTACTGGAATCAAACCATAAATCTAGGGGGTCTTATGCATGGTTGGCCTAACTAAAGCTCACACTACGGCCCTCATTTTCTTCGTCTGAAAGGTCAAGCCCATTCATGGGAGGGCATTTTCCTCCATTCCCCGTGATGCTGCCGGAAAACTATACAGACGGCACGGGGGTTACGCATGACTAGCCGTTGATGACTTTTGGCCTTTTAGGCTTTTGGTCACTAGCTCTGTCAGCTGTCCGCATGGGTATGCGTACGATGACCTTCATGGACTTTTTAGGGCCACTGGCTTCTCACCACTGCCCGAATGGCGATTTTGATAGGCCTTATGTGCGATTGGCCATTGGCTTGATTAGGCTGCCTTAAAATGCCTTAGAAGACAATAATAGGTATGGTCAGTTGTTGTGAGAATGATAAACATCTCTGTCTAAAATTGACACATCACCATTCTACTAATATCTTTGATTATACCCGTCTGTGTTATTCATAATATACCAGCTTGGTGACAGTATCAATTTCAGACGGAATTTTGTAGAGGCTCGCTTGATGATGGCGATGTTCACTTTCCTTTTGTAATGTTTGCTTTTACATAATCTTCGTATGCTTGCGAACTTCTTCTTTATTCTTTCTTCAGATGTTACATGGTCATGATCTATTCTTGCCCCCTTTTGATTGAGAATCATTATTCTGATGATATTCTGGATCAAAATCAGTAGTGTCTCCAGGAATGATCCTTTTAACAAAGCGAACAATGATCGATATATGATTCTGTTTTCCTTATTGGAGTATTCCTCTTTTATGATGTACACCCTATCTTATTTGTACTTGAATTTGCCCCCTGATATGATCACAATTACTATTGGACGGTCAAGTATTTCTCATCAAGCAAATCCAGCTCTCTCAGGCTTATTTCCACATTTTTCATCATATGTCACGAACTGATGTATTGATGTTACTTTTATTTCAATCAGGATCAATGCTTGTGCACCATAGGATCAATGTAGCACTCTTGGTATATTTGATCCTCCTAATTAAATGGACTTGTATTAACTTATTTATTACTTCTTCTATCAGGGAACCAAGTCCAGACAGAATTGCCTTTGCGTTTGTTTAATCAATTCTTTCTCTTTGGAGTCATTGAAGTAGTGCCTTGCCGTAGAAGATTGTACGACTGTAATCATATTCACTGATGAGTTTATTGCCAGTCCTTGAAATTTTCTTTGCTTATCCTGGTCGATTCCAATAGGGATTTGAATTCCTTTCCCATGGTTCAAACCTATTGGTTCTTCATAATCGAAACCCATGTTTTTCATAATCTTCTTACTTACCGGACTATATTTTTTAAGGTCTTGTGACGTCAGCCTACCATGGTACACATTATTCTCGGTCTCTTCTCCTATCTTCTCTTCTGAAACATAAAATTCTATTGGTTCAGGGTATTTTACTCTTGCTTTAACCTGAAACCTCCCTGGAGTAGCCGAAAATGGTTTATTCCTTTCAATATATGGCAATGGCATTGTGTAATTAGACTATAAAATTTTCAATTGTCCGACTGATAATAAGGTTAATGGCGGCTGCCTCAGATGTTTCAGCACAAAGTAAAATTTCTTCTTCGCTTCTGCAGGTTCGAATGATTTTGCCCTTTCTGTTTTTTCTTCAATTGCATTCATTTGAACGTCCTTTAGGACCTTACTTTCATTATTCTTTTTCTCCTCTATACCAAACCCTTTATAGTATCTGGCGTCCGCAAAGAAGGACTCGGCCTCTGTATACAGCTTTGCATCTGCCATTACTTTATACTGTACTCTATCTTTACAGTATTTGAAGCACTGATGTAGAGTAGACGGTTTAATGTTATATTGATGTATCCATGGCCTTCCCAGGAGAAGATTGTACGTTGTTACTACATTTATAACATGACACACGACATCAGTAGTCAACTCTCCTATATCCGGTGCTATTGTGATCTTACCAAGTGCGTGTTGTCCATCTTAATTAAAGCCCCGTATCATCATTCCACTAGGGCGTAGCTCTGAATGATGGTAATTCAATTTACTCAACATTAAGAGTGGCAAGAGGTTCACCGCGGACCCATTGTCTATCGTGATCCGCTTGACTTTCTTCCCATGAATATGACCTTCTATCATCAGCGGTCTGTTATGCTCTGCTTCATAGGTCAAATCATCATCGGAGAAGGAAACGACTAGTAGACAATTTTCTTATTCATCATGTTCTTCATGCTCTAATTCTGCCAGTAAAGTTTCTCTAATGTCGTGATCGGACAACGCTTGAACCAAGCTCTGTTGAAATTCTTCTGATAACTTAAGTGCATCATAAACACTTAATCGAGCCGATATGCCCTTCAAATGACTTACCACATCATAAGTCACTTTCGTCATTTCGCCCTTCTTTTCTTTCTCACCATTACTGTTCTGCCTTTCATTGACTTCTTTCCTAATATTTTCTATTTTTTTCTTTATAGGACTTATTATCTTCTTACCCGATCATAATGTAATTACTGCTACCTTCTTTGGCATTTTACATTCTTCTCATTTGCATCTCGAGCTTTCCCTCGGATTGTAAGTACATTTACTGTCGCAATGGTACCCCTTTCCTTTTCTTTACCGAGTACTATTTCACCCCTATCTATCATCCGTTATATTATACATTTCAGTGTATAGCAATTCTCTATTGGATGCCCCACCAAGTGGTGATAGCGGCAAAAATCTCTGTCCTTGGTTCTTGTCACATCTTCAGGGCGTTTGAGCTCTAGTAATTCTATTGTGCGAGCCTTTAACAGTTGGTTCATCATAGGGATGACATCTTCTTTGTTAAATGCAAATCCCTTATGAGAATTGAGCATCCTCGACCTTTTCCCACTATATCCATTCCTTGACTCGCTCCACTCCTCCCTTCGGTCTGACCTCTTTTCCCTCAGATCCCTTGTATCTTTGCCTCTTATGTCACGATCGATAGCATTCACGGCCATCCTGGTGGATACCCTCCTAGCTGTCTCATGGTGGAATGCTAGCATCTTGTGAGTCATCAATTCCAAGGTGTGAGCTTTAGTAGCTAGGTTATGAAAAGTTCTGATATCAGCGCTAGTGAGTCCAAATGCTATTCCTGTCTCCATAGAGTTCAAACACATTTTGACCTGCTCTTTTTCCTCTAGTAACTGTCTGCATGAGGCTCCCAATGTTTTCCATCTGTCTATAAACTTTTCTACTGGTTCTCCATCTCTCTGCCATATGGAAGTCAATTCCATAATACTAACTCCATGCTCTGACGAAAAAAATTGACATGAAAACCTCCTACATTTGTTTCCAAGTGCGTATCGACCCTGGTGCCAAATTGGAATACCATCAAAATGCTTTGTGTATTAGTGACGACCCGAACAATCATAAACAATACTGTAGTATTGTAGAAAAATTTCCCATGCTGGTGATGAAGTGCATTAAATGTTCCTCTGGGGATCCTTGCCCATTAACTTTTAAAAATTCGGTGCTTGAAATTAGCTAGAAAGGGGATATCTTCTACCTCCCTTAGATACGGCATTCGATATCTAAAATGGCCAGTATTCTTGCGTTCTCTTTCCACTCTAACAGCTTCTTGAACCACTTGTCTCACCTCATCTTGTGTCACAGTTCTTGCTGTTGGAATGGACCCCAGTGACCCTGCCCCCTGTGGTTGGAGGCCATCCGACTGATTTTCTTGTCCATTCATTGTACTTTGGGGAATTGTCATTTGAGCTACATTACATGTAAGGGTCGCCAGGGCCTCTCTGAGATTTATGCATTCCTCCATCAATGCGTTTTGGGCTTCTGCCATTTCATTAATATGATCTTCCATAGTCGTTCTACATTCTTGATTCGTTTCGGCCGTATGTACTGCAGCTTCCCCACTCTTTGACAAGGTGGTAGTCAGGGTAGAACAAGAATATGCTAATGTAATGGGACTTACGAAGAAGGGGGAAGACGGGGTTTCATTAGGCTTTTCTATGCTCCCGACATCATTAATCGATTGAGGTAACACTGATACTGATGAACTTGCCTGGGGAGGAGTGGACGTTGGCGATCTGACTACCAGTGCTTTTCCTTTCTGCTCTCTCATTCATTTGATTCTCGAGTCACTCAGAACTGGAAAATCACGCGCTGTCAATAGTGGAGTTATCCGTTCGGGGTATATCACCAAAGGAGCGAGTTCGGGATTCTTTCTAACTACGTCACGTGTTATCGGCTCTCTGACTCTTATCAAAGGCTGATTCATTCTAGAACTTCTTAAATTTTGTGCTCTTGTCCTATGAGACGTTATGACAATCCAACCTTCATCACCCCCCGATGGTTGAGGTGATGTAGATACCACCCCAGCTGTTCCCCGAGTCATTTGAGTCACATACTTCAGAATTCGATTCGGTGTCTATTCTATTATGAACCCGTTCGAAATGAATCGGAAGTTCACCTCTCTTGCAGAAGCTGCCATGAGTAGTAGGTTGGAATCGATGCAGGAACCTTCAATTACAAATCATGCTTGTAGTTAGTGATTGAAAATTTAAATAATCTGTCTTAGAGATGAAGGGGAGGATATTCCCACTGAGAGTCACCATTTTGGCATCTGAAAGACGCCAAACTATGATGAAAGTTTCATAACGATTTCACTGCTAATGTTAAATAAGATAATAAAAGTCCTCAGTAGAGTCGCCATTTTGTTTCGAACAAGAAACAAATGTGTTTGATTTGGGAGATTATCTTATTCAAACATAATAGAGAAAGGGTATCTAAAACAATCATCACACTTTATTAATACTGAGTTCATTTACATCCTTTTAGCATCCCTTGATTCTAAGATATATTATTTAGAATAAAAGAAATATTATAAGTGCAACTGTCAAATATCAAATTTGGCAGCATTTCGTTAGTGATTGCAGTCATCTCCTAAGACTTAGGAGGAATATACTCTTCTATTGATCATTCTACTTTAGACTTGAATAGAAGTAAATTGAAGACTTTAGCCATTCCGGCAGCATAACGGCCCTTTACCTTCACAGACTGCAAAGAAGTCTGGTTGCGCGGACCCTCGCAACGGATATCGGTTGCGCAGACCCGCGTAACCCACCAAGACTTCTTCTCCTACCTTCAATCTTCCTCCTCGCTCTGCTTTCTCTCCAAAATCTTCAATCCTTCTAAATGAATGAGGGGAGGGAGTATTTATAGGCCCTCGCACATGTGGTACCTCGACTTCGATGTCGTGGGACCCACTTTGCATCAATCTTAATCGTTCAAGGAAATCTTCTCCTAAAACCAATTGCGCAGACCTGTGCAACTAATCTTTGATTGCGCAGTCCTACACAACTGATCCTTGGTTGCGCGGTCCCACGCAATGGACATCGGTTGCACAGACCCATGTAACCTATCAAAAGTTATTTCATCCTTTTTGTCTTCCAATTTTCTTTCTATCTCTCAATCTTCTCTTGCTTTAATCCTTTCTTCCTTACCATTTTTTATGTCCCAACAATTCCGAAGTTTAATTTTTTTTTAATTTGGCATAGTCCTATTCACCCCCCCCCCCCCCTCCTCTAAGACTCTTAGCTCGGCCTTTTCAAATCCTTTCTATTTTAGAAAGTCTGTCTAATAATTAAGGAAGGTAAGTAGCAATTTATGAAGGAAGGCTTTTTCTTTTTCTCATTTGTGGGACACTTCTGCAATTCGAAATTATTTATATGCAAGAATAATTGTGAATATTTCAAAGTCTTGGTTGAGTTTCTGACTTGTAACTTTAGTTCTGATTAATAAGATATAAATTGGCTATCACTCTCAGCTGTTCAGCCAGTTTTGGCTGGGTTTGTGACTTTACTATGGTTTTGGTTAATTAGATATAAATTGGTTATCCTTCTCAGCAGTTCAGGCATTGATAGTTCCCAGTTTTAGGACCTTGTAAGAATTACAACCCAAGTACAGTATGACCATGTAGTGAATGTTGTTTCTTTATTGCAGGCCCCAGTTTACATGTTACCAAATCCATTAATATAAACATGTTAAAATATTTCCCCATCAATATTCACAAATTGCCTTCTAGCCCCATTGGTGCATCATATTTACCTAAATTGTAAATAATTACTATGTCTATGGTACAAAATGTAGGCAGATCAGTCTTAGGGAAAAGGATCCTGTATCCGACCATCCGAGTATTTTGAAGGATCTAACTATCAGAGGCTTCTAATTATGTTGGTTTCCTAGTTAGGTTATGTTTGTGGTTTCTAAGTTGTTGCTTGAGTTAATGCATCGTCCATTATTATTTCTCATATATTTGAATTCCTTTGCACTTGGCATGTTGGTTCGATAGAGAACTGAAGAGGATGTTGTTATAGATCTGAGTATCAGAGGTTTCTAATTATGTTGGTTTCCTAGTTAGGTAATGTTTGTGGTTTCTAAATTTTTCTGTTGAGTTAATGAGTTGTGCTTAACAGTTTCTTATATGTTTTGATTCCTTTGTGCTTGGCATGTTGGTTCTGTAGAGAATTGGAGGGGATGAAGTTTTTACAGATTAGGGTGACAAGGTGCTGCGTCTTGCACAGTGCGCAATGGATATCAATATGTTGTTACTAAACAATTTAAATGGGAATTAAATTCACCAAGTAGGATGCTAGAAAGCATCAAGAAGTGATTGTTGTACCTTTACATAATAGTGAACCTAGGGAAAAATACAACAGTGCCCTCAGTGATGCAGCAACTGATGGTTTCACTACAAGAAATTGTTGGTAAAACTTGCCAAACTTAGCAGTTCTCAGGACTCTCCAAATATTGATCCTCTTGACTTAGTTTTTAGCACTTTATAGACCCTTCTCTAGAATGGTTGCTAATGAGTGAAAACATTTGGCATTATCTAACGGTTTCTTGTAGAGTGGTTTCATCGTAGGTTGGTCTTGACTTAGTAGTTTTCAGGACTTGCCAATACGTATCTGAATAAAATATCATTCAAAACTCAAACCTCGATAGAGTGGAATGGCAGAAAAGGATTTGTGTACCCGATCCCAATTGGTTGGGGTAAGACTTAGACGATGATGATGATGATGAGGGAGGGTAGTGGAGCTGATAGAAATAAACTGCTCCAGAGAGATGCCACCATACTTTTCACCAATCATGCTTAAACCATACTTTTCACCAATTATGGTTAATATTGGGTAAAGGGAGATTTTTGGATTAAAACTGTGACCTCTCTCCCAGAATATCTTCTTTTAGCATTGCACTTAATTTAATGGATTTGATATTGAATTTGGTATGCTTATAGGAATTGAGGCTAGGGGCTATATTCGGCCCTCCAATTGTGTTAGTGATTGGTGCAAAGTTTGTTCCCTTAAGTAAATCAAGAAAATTGCCAGGTATTATTCATCAATCTCTTCCATAAATAATTGATCTTGCTTAATTTATATTTTTGACGCTTCATTTATATGCTTTCCTAGAGGCCCAACTTGTAACTCCTCAGAACTCGCTCTGCCGTAAGATATTATGGTGTATGATGGTTCCCAGCAGGTTAAGTTGCAAGTTATTATATAGAGTAGGTTGGATGTCTTATATTTTTTTAAATTCTGTTAATAGTTAGTTGGATGATGAATGATACTTGTGATTGTGAATGACAATAAACAACTTATTATATATATATATATGTTATCCTTAGAGGATTTATTTTTTAAGGGGACATGATATTCTTGCAGCCTATGGTATGGTGCCTCAATATTGCTCATATGTTACTAGCATACAGTAGATATTACTAGGTTAATTTATTAAAACAAAATTCATTTATTACTTTAAAATTCATTCTGTTATTATTTAGCTAGATGATGAATGCTAGTTGTGATAGATAATGTAATTGTTTAAGTATAGGACAATCAGTTGCCCATTTGAGTATTTTTATGTGGCCAAGCATAGATATAGTGTGCTTTTGGAGGCATAAAAATTCTCAAATTGTCCCACGTTTGGACAATTCAAGGTTAGATAGATTAGAATGCTTTTGGTTCCCTGATTTAAATGCACATGCTAGTTCTGTGTTATATCTGTCCTTTTCTCTCTTATTATGTTTCTTATACTTATTTATAATGTCATATATCCTCACATTATGTGGATACTTGACATGGGAATCAAATGGAAAATTAGTCCTAAAATCTCTACGTTCACACAGTGTGGCCCACATGAGTTTTGGATAAGGCTGGTTTTTACAACTCTTCATCCTGCTGAAAGATACACACCATGGTGGACCTAGAAGCAAACCCTTTCCCATCTCCATTCTTACAACATGGTGGGACCACTGAAATGGTTGTTTTGTGGTGGTGTTGGAGCCTTGTAGTAGCATTTATAAATGTACATGCAAAGAGTTATCGCCATCATCTTAAATGATAAATTGATAAGAGGTTTTATATTCAGTTCTAAATGGTAGATTCATAGCCTTTCTTCTAGCAATTTCAGGTTGGCTTTAAATGGTAGATCGATAAGAGTTTCTGTATTCAGTTGCCTACCAGACATCAACCTACCTCTTCCACTTATAACTAGCTTTTCCTTTTAGTTTTTTGAGAGATGGTTAAACCGGTAATTGTGTTGTATGACATTTTTCTTCTCTTCATAAAGTGAGCACCATGGTTTGGTTAGCTACTTAACACTCAAGGATAAGGGCCTCTTTGTATCAGCAAAATCTTCCCTGTAATGAGAATTTAAGAATAACAGTCGACTGCATACACCGTGCATTCTCATTTTAGATTGTGAACATGCGTGTCTCATTTTATTCCCAAACCGCGCTTTATTTTTATTTAATTTAATTTATTTTTTTAGCATGGGGTCTTCTTCATTTGGCATACCGCATATGTACTTGAGGATGAATGCTTCTTTTTCTTCTTTTTGTTCTGAAATTCTGATTTCTTTCAATTCACCTTCATTGCAGTTGTTACCTTTGGATCTTTGTTGTCATTTTCTTGCTGAATGTTGATGGTAAGTTCAATCTCAACATGTTGTTACTGAAGTTGATATATGGTTTGCTTTAGATTCTCAATATAATAAATTTCCCTGGATCTGTTCATTTGATTAGGTTTTTCCCTTCTGATTCTTCTTATATATATATTTCCAACTTTTTATTCTCCTTTAATGAATGTGTGTTTTGTTATATTTGGAGAGATGGGTGTCTCTAGATTTTCTTTAGATTTTAGGGAATTGCTGCTTTCTATTAACATGATGGCCATTTCTTGACTTAGAATGCTACAAATTCTCATTTTTTAATTCTTTTGATTAAACTGAATGTTTGTAATTATGTTCACTTGTGCATCCAAATGTAGCCTTAATGTTTTTGCCCTTTTGGATGCTTCTTAACTTGACAGCCTGAAATCTGGATATAAGTTGCATAAGATCCTTGAAATGTTGAGTTTCTATTTTCAATTTTAGCATGAAGGGATTATGTCTGGGATTTTAATTGCACAACATGCAGGAAAGGAAAGCTTCTCCATATAACCAAGCAATGACTTCAATGTATCTAAGTTACCCTCTTCAAAGATGAGAAGATTCATCAATGTCATCAACATAAAAAAACATCCCTTCCATATGAATTCAGGTCCTCTATAAAAACTAAATGATAGCAAGCCTGCAAAATGCATCAGCATCAACTTGGTCTCCTTATTCCTTGCAGGATATGTTTCTATAACACCATCTAAGATCTTCTGAATTGGCTTATTTGCATAATATCACTCAAAACAACTAATAATGCCGATTATAAAATCATATTCCTCGCAGAGAGATAAATCTTTTAGAGTTTTTAAGCAACAAAACCTTGCTTTGTTCCTCATAAACCATATAATTTGCAATAGCTAATAACTCCACAATTTGATTGTGTTTTATTGTAAATTACAATCTCCAGAATTGTTGTTTGGAGGCTTTACATCTCAGTTGTGATAACAAAGACTGAAGTAGCATTTCGTGCTTGGATTGTGTTTCCACTCTACTATTTAAATATCTTTTTACCTGTATGTGAAATTTGTCTTATAAGGTTTAACAATCAGTTTTAATGTATCATATCGTTCACCACCAATACAGGGTCGTATCTTTCTGTTTTGGGACTATATCAAGCCGATACCAGTTTGTATTGGGTGATATATACAAGTTTTGGACAATACTTTAAACTTTCTTACAGTAGTATGTTGCATTTCTTGAAGACGCTCCTTGCAAACATCCTTTTAGCAGGAACCCCTTTTTCTCACATAAATCTTGTCATCTATGAACTGACCAATGTATCATCTATATGCAACTCATCCTCTTTCTGCTGTGGACAGGTTGGGGTATTGATAGGGAGTTCAGCTAGTGTTGTCGATGTCTCTAGGGACATCGCCAAAGTTGCCAAGGAAGTTCATATATCATCAAGATTTGCACTGGATGGACCAACAACAATATTACATTCTGCATTTTTTCCCACCAAAGTTGCGTTCCCAAAATATTCAATACATGCAAAAGGTGAGTCACATACCATGAAACCTATTATATAAATTGGGCCAATCTACTCATTGGGTAGGTTATAAGGCAAAATCAATGGCTAGCTAATGGACATCTAGCTAATTACATGACATCGAGTAAATAATTATTGGTTTTTTTTTTTTTTGAAGTTTTATGAAATCTAGATTCACTCACCATTATTCCAGGCATAGTCATTTTTAAAGAGAGTCTTCCCATCGGGGTTAATTCTGAAGGGCCCTTGTTCATCATGGCTCCAATTAGGGAGGAGCATCCAGGACCTGCATATCCCAACTTCATAATGGCAACCCAAGGATTATAAGGGAACTTATTTGGAAAATTGAAAACCAGCTCACCTACCATGGCTCCCACCATATCAACATTCTAGATCACCAACCCATGGGCCTATAGAAACTGAAAATGGGACCTTTGGTTTCTCTCTATCCAAACATCTAGTAAATCACATGACAACATGAGTGTACGCAATAGAACTTTGCTTACATCTAAATGGGACCATTGATTTCTCTCCATCCAAACATCTGCTTACATTGTAGGAAGTTTTTTCCTGTTGCATTTTAGATGTATAAAAGGAATTTTTGCCATTAACTTCAAAATGGAAGTATTTTATTCCAGTCAATTGGTAACTTAGCTTTCTTACTCTTATTATCCTAATTTCCTTTGCAAGTTTGGAAGTTTTCATATATTTCTTGTGGTGTGTACAAATAATTAGGATGAATGCACAAATTGATTGCAGATTAGCCATTTAACAGAAAGATACGGGTGTTGATGTCAGAAATCTAATGCAGATTAGCCATTTAAAGGATGAATACATAAATATGATGCTGAAAAAATTAGCTTAGTTTTCCATGGGAAGAAAACAAAATAACCACGAGATGCATCTATCAAGTATATCAGAAAAAAAAAAAAACCATAATTCACAACAAAGCATGAATTAAACAAAATAAACTTGAGAATACATGAATATACAGAATGGCACAAGGATTGATGTCCTCATAAATCTAATAGCAGTGAAAGAACTAATTACTGAGAAATCTGAAAATTGTGTGCAATGATGAAACACTATTTTATGGAACTGGCACATATTAAAAAATGAAACCTAAAATTAAAGATATGTGGTTTTGTGACTGCCAGTAAAAGTCATTGTAAAAGCACCACCTGAACATCAACATGGGCAACCACATTCCATTCAGTTATATAGGCTTCCTGTAACATGGTAGAAGGAAATTCACATCCCTAATTTTCTAGCTCTTGAATACTAATTCCACAAAAACATTTAGCCATGCTAGTACAAACTAACTATAAAATTAGAAAGTACCATACTAGACAATACAATAACATTTCATTAGCCAAAAAGCAAACATTGGAACAACTTGATTATTGTGCTAGGGCATCAATGTACTGGGGCCATTCTGATTGATGGATTGGATCTCTAACCTATAGTGCAATGCTGCCACATATGTGGCATGTTCATGAGCTTCATTACACATGCATGGTTGTAGCAAAGCTCTCAACCAAATGTCAATTTGTGGATAGTTGTACACAGAGCTTATTATTGGGATTACTATGATTTTTTGAAGGAATGAAATGGTCTCTCGATCATGATGCATTTATTTGTTTGGTTGTAATATTGTTCCCTCCTAACCAGCTACATTTTTATGATGAATTTAGCCTCGCTCAACCAATGTTGTGAGGAATAATGTGAGAGTAAAATTGTCCAACGGTATTGGCGTTATATATAGTAGAGATAACTAGTAAACTTTAGTGATTTTTTAAGGGTCTTACTAGTGGGGTAAAAGTCTATGATATTTGATTCTGAATAAGTCATTAGATTCCGGTATGCTTCTGGAACTACATGGGCACTGCACCAGAAGATGTTTAGTCATGTCTAATGAAATATAATTACTTGCATATTTCCTAAGCTACAAATATGTTTTTTTTTTTTTTTTTTGACATCCGGGCCATTCAGTGATTTTTTTTCCCCTTGTGTGCAGGATTTGTAATGAATTGTGCCTAAATTTAGGCCTACAAGCACTTCAGCCTTTTGACGCTACTTGTGCTAGGAGTAGACCATATAGAGGATTTATTTTTATTTATTTATTTATATTCAAGACCATTTTCAATTTATTGTAATAAATATTATTTTTTTATTATGTAGTAATATAAATTTTGTTTAATATTTAATTTTATTTGTATTGCATCATTTTTTATGTTTCAAATATTTTAAAAATACAGGTTTCGTTTGAATTATATATAATAAAAAAAATTACCGGCATGCTAGGGCTTCTCAAATCCATACAAAGGCTTTTACCGACGCTTGTATAAAAGTCTTACGAACTTTTCCATGAGAAAAAAAGCACTTTTACAGGCGCTTATTCATGTCGAAAGAAACTGTATTTGCTGGCACTCAGACAAGCGTCGGTAAAAGTGTAACATCCCGAATTTTTTCCAACCTATAATTAGACGTCCTTAGGCAATGGGTCGATCCTAACACCTTATTAACTTGTCAGAACTGAATCCCACAGTCTAAAATCGCTTCTTAACCCATTTCCTTCACAAATCTCACTTTCACTACCTTATCCTTCACAAAGTACCTAAGTACTTTTACATTAGACACTAATCTTAAGGTTTAGGTGATGAAGAACAATACTTAAACTATAAATTGCTGTAATTAGTAAATAAAGAAATAAAATGGGCTTTTAACTAATACCCTTATGGAATTTCACAAAACGAATAGGTTATTTAGAACATCCACCTCTCCTGCCTTAGGATTTCCTTCTGTTGTAATTAGGGCATGCTTTAGTAAGTATTGATAACTTGAATCACTATATGTACCAACTACAAAGGCTCAAGTACCACCTCAGACAGAAATCTTATAGGACTAAATCCTTTAGAAATTTGACAAAGTTAACTAAGTGCTAAACTAGATTAGCTATGAAATCCACTTGATCTACTTTAAATACGATCTGCAAGATCCAAAACTTGTAGAATCATTGATGCTAGGTTACCCTAAAATCTCGGATCAATCTCATTACCCAGTTGCTCTCGGGAGCACATTGAAACTCCGTATCAGATCTAGACCGCACGTCGGAAGTCCGATTAACACGAAGTTAAGAAATTAGGACCGCCTTGCTGGGCTTGACAACCATCTCAGAAATTAAATCCAGATAGTGTCCCAGCGCTATTCGCTTGAGCTCGAAGCGGGGAGTGTGAGAAATGTAAAAATAATTCTAAATTAAATTTAAAATAAATAAATATGAGACTTGTCGCTTGCAGGTCAGTATTAAGCAACCAGACCGTCAGAATCAGGCCAAATTATCCCCTCGGATCAGGGATATTTCCCTAAACATATCAATGTACTCGTAATCTCCAATCGAGATCCACTGATCGTTGAACTGAAACTGATCCGCCACGTGCGATCTGGAAATCCGACCGAAATGAAAACGTAACTCGACCTAGATCTAGTGTTAGTGAGCTTAAGTCCAACCTTTGGCTCAAGGGGGGCCTCCGAAAATGCTTCGTTGAGCTGAAACAGATGCCCTTTGGACAAAACCTAAGTATATCTTAGTCCTGAGTCTGTTTTGGTGAGTTTTGGGGCTATATAAGGATCTTAAACCCTCTCTCATTTTAGCCATACGAATTTGAGAAAAAACCCTAGGAAAAGAGAGAGAAAAGAGAGAGAAAGTGGGGGAGAAGTGGGAGCATCTCCCTGCCATGCTTCCCTGCCGCTACACGAGCTTAACCACTCATTTCTAATCTCTTTTCCGGCGATTCCGGTGTCATTTCTAGGTAAGAAACCCTAACCCTAATCTGTTTTGGGGTTTTTACAGTTGTAGGTAATGAAATAGGTAACCTATTTCATTCTATAGGTTACCAAACTGTCGAATACGAAAGCTTAGCAAACCTATTGAATTCGTTACAATTCTATGACAAAAGGTGCGGACTTTAAGTGTATAGGTTATGGTTTTCAATGCTTTTAATGTCAGATAATGATAGATTCATGATCTGCATACAATTGCACATGTACAAAGTGCTGTCTATTTTTCATTTCGATTAAATACGAAGAATATGAAATTTTATGTATTCTAGGTATGTGTAGAAAGTACCGTATACGTATAAATTTTAGAAATGTGTTTGCCATAATTATTTACCGTATGAACATATTATATATATGTATAACACTTACTTGGCAAGAGGGTTCTCCCTAATACATGTTTTTGCTAATATACACTATGTATGTTAAAATAGTGTATTCTAAGTGTTTGTTGAAATGACTAAATAAATATGGATTTATGATTTATGCCTGCCATATGTATTGAATGTAAGAACATGATTGATGTGTATGCGACAACTCCTTGCTATAAGGATTTGTCCTATTCTACGTTGAAATCAACATACGTCATGTATGTTGGAGTGGTGTAGTTTAAGTGTTTGTTAAAATGCCTGTGTGAGAAATTGTGTGAGGAACTAAGTTTAATAGGGGTGTTGAGATAGGATTCTCAGCTACATTAGAGATGTATATGATTTCCTCCATGTTGCTTATTTAAATTAACCACTTACTTATGAAATATAGGTGTTTGTATTTCCTGTTTATATTATGCTTTATTACATGTTTTATGACATGCTTGTCAACATGCTTGAATTACTTTATTTATCCTGCTTTACTCTATATGCTTCTGGTTGTGGATTGATTGTGTTTGGGGCTATGATTATAGTCCAGGTAATCGGTAACGGGATTGAATTCGTGGTTGAGATTCATTCGCCACATGAGATGTGTTCGACGAACCCGAGTAATACTTCGGCTGGCGATAGTGGCTGGCCACATGAAGTGCTTATATGCTTCATATCGTTTAACTTGTGGTGCACTCGAGCTAGCCGAGCTCGTCAAGCAACCCGATCTGTCTTATGTATGTTCACCATGTTTGGACACCTCTGCTTGAACCTAGGGTACCAAACTTACCAGTGAAATCACGTTAACCATGGTACCTCGATCTGCTAAGACTCATGAGCCGGGCATGGTGGTATGGGACACCATGGTTGAGCTGTCAGCCTACGCTGGGGCCACGTGCCTCCCCATAGTGTTCATTGAGCAACCAGACTCGTGAGCTGATTATGGTGGTATAGGACAATATATTCGAGCTGTCGGCCTACACTGATTGGTGACGAGCCCTTTGTAGTGACCTCGAGCATACTCTAAATTTGCGGTGAGGCGACGAGTTTTGCTACGGTGAATAGAGTATGAACTAGGCCTGTATCAATCTAGTGATGAACCGTTAAAAGGGTGATGGGGGAGTGGTGTAACGGTTCCGTGTAACAGCCCTGACAGCCCTTGCAGCGACCTAAAAACACACCATCGTATGATATTAACTAGGACTGATCACCCTAGAATGGATCATGTTTGGGAATGATACAAGGGAGGTACCTTAGTTTCCCAATCCTGCTATTCGAAATGGACTAATAACAACTCGGTGATCATTCTCATCATCACATTGCATATGCCTGGAAGATGTGGAGCACTGAGGAATGCAAGCATGACGCGAACGTAAGATGGTGTCGCATGAGGGAGTATGTGGTGAGGGCATGCATCATGACTGCATTCATACTTGCATTAATAAGAGTATTTAGAATTGTCGATTGTACTGCTTTATCATTACTGCTTGACTGTTTTGATAACATATTAACCTATGCTTTATTGTTCCACTGAGTTTATCACTTACTCCCACGTTACGGGACGGTGTTATACACACCAACTGGACTTTGTCTGATTGCAGATGACGACGCTACTTCTAAGGCGGAGCCGAACCTTTGCATTGACTATGATGCTTGCTTGTATTGGTTGTTTTCTGGCGGCTTCATGTGAGCCATGTCTTGATCGACGGGGTTACAGGGATGTTGACTAGATGACACTATACCTTTGGTATATTTTAAAATTGTACTTGTAAATAGTTAACACGGTAACATTATCACACTCTGGAGACTCATCACAATTTATATATTTTATATATCTATCATAGTCTTCCGCTTGTAATTTAACTGTCTCTAGAGTATGATATACTGTTTTGGCTTAATCTCACTCATGTTCATTATACTAATACAGACAACATTTAATCATCATTCATTTTATTGCATAAGTGATGCGTTGGAACTCGGGAGTTGAGTTTATGCTCGACCCCCAATTTTCAGGGCGTTACAAAAAGTTACCTACTATCGGTAATACCTTTACCAACATACCCCTCTAGGGGCACTTGACTAGCACCGGATATATTATTAGCGGTGCTTACCAAGGCTTTTACCAGCACTTGCGAGCGCCAGTAAAAGTCCCATCTGTTATAGCGATCTTTCAAGTTGGATTGCTGCTGTAATTTGAGGGCTACTCGTCAGTATGGATACTAGGGATGTACCACTAACTTTTGTCTCCTTACATCTCGATAAATTCCTGAATTGGTTCGACTACTGCATCAAGCCATAGTTTAAGGGCCTCAACTCAGACTGTCAGCGATTTTTGTTTTGCTCGACTAAGGTATTAAGATCCAAAAGAAAAGCCAATTTCTGTACATCTCAAAACCAAGTGCGCAGAAATCCCTTGTTTTCTTAATATACTTTTGGCGGCATGCCACCCACCTTGAAAAAAAAACTTGATTTCAGGACAGTAAATATGCAATTAAAAAAAATGTAAGTGGCTAGATATTTGGATGAATCCACTATTCATTAATAGTGACACATCATCATCATCTCCACCTACCTGTTAACACCAGTGTTTTGCTCCACATTCTAGCTGCATTAACATAAAGTCCTTCAGTTAGTTGTGGAATAGTTTTCACTTATTGGGTTGACTTTTTATTTGGAACACTTCTCAACATTGATGCATTTTGGCAATTAAGCCTGGTGTGAAGTTCAATCGAACAGTTACGGTGTGAATCACTCTGATAATAAGTAAACTTGGTAAATTTGGAATTCATATTATTGCCTTATGAACTCCCTGAGTTTGGCGCTTTAGCTTGATTCTTTATCTGGCTTGAATTACTTTAATTCTTTGCTTCCTCAATAGAAGTGCTTCTGAGGAGATTGTGGTTAGGAAAACATAAGGGAAGTATTAACGGCTAAATTAGAAAATGAGAAACGAAGAGACTGTCTGCCGGTAATCTCTTTCTCTGATGAAGATCTGGTCTGTGATGGTGAATATAATAGGCCATTGATGATAATGGGATATATTGAAGGTAAACAAGTAAAAAGAATAATGTTGGATAATGGGTCCGTTGTAAACCTGTTGCCATTAACGATGCTTGATAAATTAGGTTATCGATGCTCGAACATTCGCCCTAGTGGAATGATGATACAGGGCTTCAATCAAGATGGCCAGCGCGCGCTTGGAAAGATTACAATAACGTTGGAGATAAGAGAACTAACTACACATGTCGTTTGCCATGTTATAGATGCAGTGATTACGTACAATCTTCTTTTGGGAAGACCGTGGATGCATCAGAATGGCATCATACCTTCTACCCAGCGTCAGTATTTTAAATACTGCAAAGATGGGGTACAACATAAAGTGATTGCCGATGCAAGACCGTATACGGAAGCCAGAACTTTTTTCACACATGCTAGTTATTATGATGCATTTACCAGCAGGGGAGAGAGAGAATGATGAAAACAAAATCCAAGAAAATGCTTGTAGGGAAATAGTGAGAAAAGAAGGGATGGAATCATCTGCAAAAGAAAAGGCTAAGAAGAAATTTTATTTCTTCCCAAAGTATTTATAACAGCCAGGACAACCGCCATTAACACTACTATTGTTTGGACAGTTCGAAATCATGGAGACAAATTATATAATACCTGTAACAGCTCAGAGCTTGGATTTTTCCCAACCTGGGATTAGACGTCCTTAGGCAATGGGTCGCTCCTAACGCCTTATTAACTTGTCAGAACTCAATCCCACGGTCTAAAATCGCTTGTGAACCCATTTCCTTCACAAATCCCACCCTTCACCACCTTGATCTTTCAATTTTTCTAAGTACTTTCACCCTAGACACTATCTTAAAGTTTAGGTGATGAAGAACAATACTTAAACTAAACATTGCTACAAAGGTCTAAGTACCACTTCAGACCGAAATCACTTAGGACTAAATCCTTTAGAAATGAGACAAAGAAACTAAGTGCTAAATTAGATTAGCTATGAAATCTGCTTGATCCACTTTAAATACGATCTGCAAGAGCTAAAACTTGTAGAATCATTGACGCTAGGTTACCCTAAAATTTAGAATCAATCTCCTTACCCGGCTGCTCTCGGGAGCATCCCGAAACTCCGTATCAGATCTGGACCGCACGTCGGAAGTCTGATTAACACGAAGTTAAGGAATTAGGACCGCCTTGCTGGGCTTGACAACCATCTCGGAAATCAAAGCCAGATAGTGTCCCAGTGTAATTTGCTTGAGTCCGGAGCGAGGAGTGTAAAAACACTTAGATTTCTTTAGAAATAAATATCTCAAATAGTAATCTGAGACTTGTCGCTTGCGGGTCAGTATTAAGCAACCTGACCGTCAGAATTTGACCCAAATACACCCTCGGATCAGGAAAAAATTCATAAACATATCCATGTACTCGGAATCTCCGATCGAGATCCACTGACCGTTGAACTGAAACTGGTCCGCCACGCGTGATCTGGGAATCCGACTGAAATGAAAACTTAACTCCATGTAGATCCAATGTCTATGAGTTTAAGTCCAATTTTTGGCTCAAGGGGGGGCCGCCAGAAGTCCTCTGTTGAGCTGAAAAATGCTCACTTTGGTTATAACCTAAGTATACCTTGTCCTGAAGTCTAATTTGGTGAGTTTTTAGGCTATATAAGGACCTTAGAACCCTCTCTCTCACAGCCATACGAATTTAAGATTTGAGAGAGAGAAAAGAGAGAGAAAGTGTGGGAGAGTCTCCCTGCCCTTCTTTCCTGCTGCTATCCATGCTCCACCACTCCGTTCTAATCGCTTTCCCGACGATTCTAGCTCCACTTCTAGGTAAGAAACCCTATCCCTAATCTAATTTGGGGTGTTGATAGTTGTAGGGTATGAAATAGCTAACTTATTTCATTCTATAGGTTGCCAAACTGCCGTATACGGAAGCTTAGCAAACCTATCGTATTCGTTACGATTCTACGGAAAAAGGTGAGGACTTTAGGTATATAGGATACAGTTTTCAACGCTTTCAATGTCAGATAATGATAGATTCATGATTTGTATGCAATTGCACACGTACAAAGTGCTGTTTGTTTTCCATTTTGATTAAAGATGTAAAATATGGAATTTTACATATTCTAAGTATTCGTAGAAAATACTGTATGCGTATAAATTTTGGAAATGTGTTTACCATGATTATTTGTTGTATGAATATATGATACATGAATAAAATACATATTTGGCAAAAGGATTCGCCCTAATACATGTTTTGCTAATATACATTATGTATGTAGAAACAGTGTATTGTAGAAAGTACCGTATACGTATATATTTTGGACATGTGTTTGCCATAATTATTTGCTGTATAAATATATTATATATGCGTAAAATACTTGTTTGGCGAAAGGACTCACCCTAATACATGTTTTTGCTAATATATACTATGTATGTTAAAATAGTGTATTCTAAGTGTTTGTGAAAATGACCGAATGAGTATAGAATTCTCATTCGTGCTCACCATGACTAATTGTCATGGATATATGATTGTTGTGTTGGCGATACCCCTTTGATGTAAGGATTTGCCCTAAATCACGCCACGGCCAATATACACTATATATACTAAAACGTGTAGCCCAAATATTTGTGGAAATAACTGAATGAACATAGAACTTAGATTCCTGCTTGCCATGACTATCCGTCATGGGTGCTCGCGTGTTATCCATGGGGCAGCTCCCTAGTGAAAGGATTTGGCCTAATACCTGTGTGATCAACGTACGTCAGGTATGTTGATACATGTAATCTAAAATATTTGTTGGAATGTCTGTATGAGTAGTAGTTAGTAAATTGTATTGTATAAGGGTGTTGAGATAGGATTCTCAACTACCTTAGTAATGTGTATAATTTCCTCCATGCTGTTTGTTTAATTTAACCACTTACTTATGAAACGTATGTGTTTGAATTTCCTGTTTGCATTGTATTTTATAACATGCTTGTTAACATATTTGAATTACTTGTTTATGTAATTCTGCTCTGATTACTTCACATGTTTAAGTTGTATTCCATAAAAATCCGTGAAGGGTGATGGGGGAGCGGTGCAACGAGTGCGAGCAACAGCCCTGGCAGCCCTAAGCAGATAACATCAGACTTTGATTGTATGATTTGAATCTTGATCCATTACTGCTTAAACTATCTGTAATTGAATGTGATTGGGGCTATGTTTATAGCCCAGACAATCGGTATCGGACTTGAGATTGTGGTTGTGATTCATTTTGCCACGTAGGATGTGTTTGACGAACCCGCGTTGTACTTCGGTTGGCGACAGTAGTTAGGCCACACGAAGTGCTTATGCACTTCATGTCGTTCAGCTGATTGTGCGCTCGAGCTAGTCAGGCTCGTCAAGTAACCCAATATGTCTAATGTATGTTCACCATGTTTGGTCACTACTGCTTGAACCTAGGGTACCAAACTTACCATTGGAATCCCGTTAACCATGGTACCTCGATCCGCTAAGACTCATGAGCCGGGCATGGTGGTATGGGACACCGTGGTCGAGCTGTCGGCCTACGCTGGGGCCTTGTGCCTACTCGTAATGACCAGTGAGCAACCAGACTCCTGAGCCGATTATGGTGGTATGGGACACTATATTCGAGCTGTCGGCCTACGTTGGCATAGCCTGGCTGTGGTCCTCAGTCGGGTTGCATCCGGGTCTCATTGTCAATAAGTGGACTGGTCGGGCTTCGAAAATAGACTGTCAGTTGGTAGGACGTTAGTGGAGTGACCTCGAGCATACTCTGAAATCGCGATGAGCCTTAGAGTTTTGCCGCGGTGTATGGAGTATGAACTAGGCCTGTTTCTGTATAGTGATGAATCGTTAAAGAGGTGATGGGGGAGTGGTGTAACCTTTGTGCATAATAGCCCTGACAGCCTTTGCAGTGACCTAGAAACACACCATCGCATGAGATTAACTAGGACTGACGACCCTAGAATGGATCATGTTTGGGAATGATACAAGGAAGGTACCTTAGTTTCCCAATCATGCTATTTGAAATGGACTAATAACAACTCGGTAATCATGCTCATCATGCATTGCATGTGTCTGAAAGATGTGGAGCACTAAGGGATGAAAGCATGCTGCGAACGTAAGATGGTGTCACACGAGGGAGGGTTTGGTGAGGGCATACATCATGTCATTTCATACTTTCATTAAATAAGAGTAGTTAGAATTGTTTGATTGTACTGCTTTATCATTACTGCTTGACTGAATTGATAACATATTAACCTATGCTTTATTGTTCCACTGAGTTGGCCACTCATTCCCACGTTACGGGACGGTGTTTTAAAATACCCACCAGACCCTGTATCAGATGCAGATATCACTGGAGCATAGGAGACTGAGCCCAACTTCTATGACGATCAAGAGGAGTTCTCCTACATGCAGTTCGTTGGAGGCTTCGCTTAGGCTGTCCAGTGCTACGGGGCTACAGGGTTGATAATTTCAGTTGTACTATTTTGACATTTTGATTCAGAACCAACATGTATATATATACGGTGACTCAGTTAGTGTTGATACTCTGGAGATCAAGAATGTTTTGTTTTATATATATCTATATACACGTTTCAGTCTTCCGCTTACGTTTTATACATGGATCTGGAGTATGAATTACTGTTTTGGTAGAATCTCACTCATGTTTATTGTACTAACACAGATAACATTTAATCATCATTATCTATGTTGCATATGTGATGTTCTGGAACTCGAGAGTTGAGTTACTACTCGACCCTCGATTTTTCGGGATGTTACAGTACCACTCCCATATGCTGAAAGAAGTTGACCATTCCCCCACATTCCAAATAGGTTTTGTGTAAAACCTAATGAAAGAAATCCGGAGCCAATTGAGTTTTATACTCCACCAGAAATCAGACATGACAAGGTAAATAACATTGGGATGAAAAATGAAAATGCCTGAAGAATTGGAGAGATATAGTTGGATAAGTCGGAAGATTATGAAGAAAATGGGTTTTGACTACGAAGAGCCTGTCAGCTTAAATGGTGGAAAAGGAATTCAGGTTCCAATTGGGGTTAATCAGAAGAAACGAGATAAATTCCGCAGACTGGGGGCAGAATCTTCAGTAAATATGGTAACAGTCGATCAGATAGGAAAGGCAGACCTTGATACGATTAGCAAGCCTGAGACAACTCTGAAGCAAATGGTGGATGGGGGTCAACCAACGATTGACAGCCTGAAGGAGATAAATTTAGGGACAGAAGAAGAACCGCGGAATACTTTTAAAAGTACCAATTTGCCGCAAGAAGAAGTCGATCGGTATATCAGTCTGTTAAAAGAGAATAGATATGTCTTTGCTTGGACGTATGCAGAAATGCCAGGCTTAGAACTAGTAGTGGCAACGCATCGGCTAAATATCTCTAAAGATAAGAGACCCCTTAAATAGACGCAGAGACGAATTCACCCAGACCTGGTTCCTAAGATAGAAGAAGAAATAAGCAAACTATAAAGGTTAGATTCATTAGAGAAGTTAAATATGCCAAGTGGATATCAAATATAGTCCCTGTGAAGAAAAAGAATGGACAGATAAGGGTTTGCGTCGATTTCAGGGATTTGAATGATGCGTGTCCAAATGATGATTTTCCGTTGCCTATAAATGAAATGTTAATTGATAGCACCATGCAGTACGCTATCATGTCTTTTATGGATGGATACGCTGGTTACAATCAGATATGGATGGTGCCTGAAGACGAAGAGGAGACAACTTTCGGAACTTCGTTAGGGATATACTGTTATAAGGTTATGCCTTTTGGTCTCAAGAATGCTGGGGCAACATATCAGCAGGCAATGCAGAATATCTTCCAAGACATGATGCATAAACATGTTGTGTGCTATGTTGATGATTTGGTGGTCAGGTTGGGAAATCATCAGGAGCATCGCGAACATTTGGCATCAGTCTTTCGCCGAATTAGAAAGAACTAGTTGAAGATGAACCCGGCTAAATACACATTTGGGGTATCGTCAGGCAAATTTCTGGGCTTCATAGTGAGATACAGAGGTATTAAAATAGATCCAGAGAAAGTACGAGCTATTTAAGATATGCCCCCTTTGAAAACGTTAAAAGAGCTAA
The DNA here is from genome assembly GCA_030180095.1 of Magnolia changhungtana. Lineage (NCBI taxonomy): Eukaryota > Viridiplantae > Streptophyta > Magnoliopsida > Magnoliales > Magnoliaceae > Magnolia > Magnolia changhungtana. The sequence goes on along the minus strand of JASAUF010000426.1, from coordinate 463,584 downwards.
AGAGTTTGCAAGTTAAGCTAGCCTATATCTGCCGTTTCATCTCAAACCTAGCAGGAAGATGTCAGCCATTCTCTCATCTGATGAAGAAAAGAACAGAATTCGTATGGGATAAATCTAGCCAGAATGCCTTCGATGCAATAAAGGAATTGTTGAAACAACCTCCAGTGTTGACGGCTCCCGTAAAAGGAAAACCCCTCATTTTGTATATATCAGCAGCAGAGAATTCACTAGGAGCTTTGTTAGCACAAGTGAATGATAGTGGGAAAGAGGCGGCGCTTTATTATTTAAGTTGAACATTGATCGGTGTGGAATACAATTATACGCCTATCGAAAAGATGTGTCTGGCATTAGTTTTTGCATTTCAAAAATTAAGACATTATTGTTTGTCCCATGACATAACTCTAATATCTCGAGCAGATCCTATCAAGTTTTTGACGCCAAGGCCAATGCTGTCAGGAAGGTTAGAGAAATGGACGTTATTGTTATCAGAGTATGCGATCACATACAAATCAGTCAAAGCAGTGAAAGGGCAAGTGGTGGCAGACTTTCTAGTAGCTCATCCCGTAACAAATTATGAAGCCATTTTTGATGAATTTCTGGATGAACAAGTTATGATGACGGAATTGCCTAAAGTGTGGCAAATGTTTTTTTTTTTTTTTTTTTTTTGGGGGGGGGGGGGGGGAGTAGGCCCGTAGCAAACAACGGGAGCAGTGCGGAGTAATATTCATTACCCGACAGGGTGACTTGTTGCCTTATTCCTTCATGTTAGGAGTGGCGTGCATGAACAGTGAAGCCGAATATAATGTCCTTTATCATCGGATGGAGATAGCTAGTGAATTGAAAATAAAAGATCTACATATTTATGGGGATTCTAAACTGGTTATAAATCAGGTAGTGATAGAGTTTGAGACGAGCTTTTGCCATACTGTCAAAGGGCACAGTGCCTATTGGAGAGGTTTTTGAATGTCGACGTTAAACATGTACCCTGAAGTGAGAACTCAAAAGCAGATGCTTTGGCTAGTTTAGCAACAACGTTGTCCTATCCAGAAAGATGTCCTTTGCAGATAACAATCGAAGAAATGAGATTCTTGCCGTCTGCAGAGGTGAATAATACCCGTGTCGTGCTTGGAAGTGATGATAAATGATTGGCATCAACCTTTCATTGATTATCTCAAGTATGATGAGGAATTGTATAAAAAATTGTATAATGAAATATCGTTGCGATGTCACAGTGAAGATGAGGCACGCCAAGTCCTGCGGGAAGCTCATTCTGGAGAATGCGGGGGACATCAATCTGGGAGAAATTTATTCCATCGAGTGCATCGGATGGGATACTACTGGCCAACATTGGGGATACCGTACATATTCCTCTTGAACATCTTCATCAGTCGGTTACTTCTTGGCCTTTTGCCGCATGGGAACTCGATGTCATCGGACCTATAAATCCATCATCGTCTAGAGGAAAGAAGTACATATTAGCGGCAACAGATTATTTCTCCAAATGGATGAAAGTAGTTGCGCTGCAAAATGTTAAGAAGAAAGATGTTGTCGATTTCATCCGGCATGCGACAATATATCACCATGGTATCCCAAAGAGAATCATTACAGACAACAGTACTCCTTTCAAGAAAAGGGGAGTAGAGAAGTTGTGCCAAAAATTCAGTATTCATCAATCTTTCTCAACTCCCTATTATCCACCAGCCAATGGTTTGGCCGAAGCGTTTAATAAGACGATTGTAAAATTTTTGAAGAAGACGATGAGTGAGAATAAGTGTGACTGGGATGAGAAATTGCAAGAAGCTCTGTGGGCCTACAGAATAATGCACTGTACAACGACACAAGCCACCCCGTATTCATTAGTCTATGGTGTGGAGGCAATTATACCAATTGAGGTACAAGTAGCTTCACTATGAGTGACAGTGCATCAATCAATCACGGATGATGAAATGCGAAGATACGACTCAAGAAGTTGGATATGCTTAATGAGAAGAGACTGGCAGCTCAACAGTGATTACAGTTATATCAAGCCAGAGTTTCTGCTGCCTTTAATAAGAAGGTTAAACACAGATCTTTCAGGAAAGGGGATTTGGTTTTGATGTTGAAAAGGCCGATAGTGATCACTCGAAGAGCAGGGGGCAAGTTTGATCCTAAATGGGATGGTACATATGTAATAACTGAAGTTTACTCCAATGGGGCATATAAGGTAAAAGATCAAGACGGACGAGGTGCCAATATACCGGTCAATGCTTGCTTCCTCAAGAAGTATCATTCCTGACAATGAAGGGACTTTTGATTTAGAAGATTATCAGGATAATTCTTCTATATCAAAAAGGGGGCAATCACAGATGAAATGATGAAATAGTCTTTACAAGCATAGCCTTATATTCTATCTTCATGAACAAAAGAACTGTGAAAGATAAAGTTATGTACTCTCCCTCATATGAAAGAATGAAAAGCACAAGTTCTCAAAGTAAAATTGTTCAAGTACATATATATCAGAAGCATTGATGATTGCCGATGTTGATGATTACCCCAAACGTTGATGATCACCACTGATATCGACGATTATTAATAATCATCATCGCCAAAGATTAGCGACTGTCGCTTCATCACGAAATACTCGTCAACACGAAATAATGCTTATTGTTATCAAGATTTCTATCATCACCAACCCGATCAAATACTTGTCAACACGAAATACTGCTTATTGTTATCAAGATTGTTATCATCACTAACCCGATCCACTATTTAAAACAAAATATGGATGTTCTTAGGACATTTGCAGTGATGGTGAAATATCAATTTTTGATTCATCAATTTGGGCAGTAAGGCGGACTATATAGTCAACCACATAAAAGATGATGACAACAGTGGCATCTTATTTCTTAAAGACAGCCTAGCCAGAATATTGTTCTCGCCATTTGGGTAGCAGTGAGACTAGTGGCCCTAAAAAGCCAATGAAAGGCCATCATATACAAGACAAAGCTCGTGAAAGACCCATGCAGGCAGTGGACAAAGCCAGCGATTATAAAACAAAAATTGTAACGTGGCTAGTCATACATAAGACCAATGCCGTCTGTGAGCTCTCTGATAGTGTCATGAACGAGGAAGAAACTACCCTCTCAGTAATGGGTCCGAACTCAAAAACAAAGGAAATCCAAATCCTTGGTTGAATTTCAATATTAACTCATGAGGAAGGATTTAAAAACCTACTCATTGATGGATTGACAACCTTGGACTTGGTACTTAAGGTAGCCTGGTAAAGCCCTGCGAACTCTAGAGAGTTACTATGGCCATCCCAGTGCGTAAATCTCATTCACAGCCATGATTGCTCCAACTACTTAAGAGCTTAAACTGTGTGTTACTATCTAACTAAAGTGAAATATAGCACTGCCTATCAAAGCAAAATCATATAGGAAAATCCCTTACTGACAATCGTAATATGAAATAAAGTGTCATGTTGAAATTGTTAAACAAATGAACATGTTTAAGATAATTTACGATGAAGATCTTCATTGATAAAATTGTCCAAGATGATTATATATCATAATATCAAAAGAATATTTACATATAATGTTTACAAATCTTCAATTATGTTCAAAATTTCCAAGTATGGTTGCAATTCTCCTTTCAACTGAGATTGTAATACGGCAGTTGCATGTTCGGCTTCAAGAATCAAGTTAGCTTGATCAAGGATGCCGATTAATTTAGATGCGAAAGAAGTAGCAGCCTCTTCATCTCTTGATCAGTCTGCTTCTTTGGTATTGATTAATTGAGTATTTGTCTCAAGTTCTGCTTGGATCTGACAGGCAGTTGAATTTTTTGCTTTCCATTGACTCTTGAGTAATAAAATTTCTTTTTCAAGTAGGGCAATATGATCGCTGATGTTTGCCTTGTTTCTCTCTAAAACCTTCAATTTCTCCTGAAGAGATTGATTAACAGTATTATGATCAGCAAGGGTACCATTTGCTTTCGAGAGCTTTTCTCTAAGAAGCGCCAATTCCTGTTGGTGACTTAGAATTTCAGGAGCCACTACTATATTCCGTGTTGCTTCCAAAGTCTTCGTGGAGTTACAAAATTGTCACAAAGAGGTATAATATAAAGACCCTGAACGTCCACACGTGCCAAGCGAGTTGCGGGAGCAAGAAATGCTAGAGCACGATCCAAAAAGGGCCATTGACTCGGATCTTTAAAGGTACTAGCAATAACTGAAATTGCATGCTTAAAAAGTCCCAACATGAGAGGGGGCACTTTTTCCAAAGAAAGTTTGTCAAAAGTTGCAGCCACAGAATTAGATCCTTCTCCGCTGGGTGTTGGAGTGATTGAAACTAAAAGATAGACAGAGAAGTATAAGTTTAAAATGAAAGTATATAGACATTGCGATGACTAACAAAAAAATGAATATATATATATATATATATATATACCAGGAGTAGGGGCAAGAGTAACTGAAGCCGAATGAGTTACGGGAGTAGTAGAACTAGGAGCCTTAAAAGTTACGATGGCATTAAAAGAAAGTTCTTGAGCTCCTGCGGTGCTCGAGTTCAAAGTACTTGGCATTGGAATGTCAGTTGGGTAGAGAAGAAATTCCAAGCTTCGAGCCACCGGTTGAATAAGAGAAAGACGCATGATAGGGGAGTTGCTGGACTGAACGGGAGCATCAGATGAGTGAGGGATTGATGGTCTAGACTCTTCTAGACCAGGAAGAAGAAGTATATTCCCTTTACTGCTTGAGTTTTTGAGAACCGAACTTCTACATCTTTTGAGGTAAACATTGCCTAGGCGGAGGCATCAGTAGTTTTCATAATGCGAGGAGAATACGAAGCATCGAAAGAAAGGAAAATATTTCTGCCCGGAGTACTGACATATTCTTCGTAATCAAGTTTCTCCTCATTATCTAGCGAAGTCTCCAGAAAAGGTTGAGAGGTGTCAGGTTGAGTGGTTGGAACCTCAAGGAGAGGGGACCTGACTCCAGTATCACTATCTCCTCCAACGTCTAGTTCAACATCAGTATCTGCATTAAATAAAGCATTCACTTCATCAGTCAGACTGGTGGGTGTGGATGTATCTTCACTCATTGTATTAGCCGAATATTCTGATGTGCTAGAGCTATCTTCATCAAATATGGTCTGCTTCCCTTTATAGACAGTCTTCACAAGAAGAAGACGTGTACCTTGAGGAGAAGAAGGGGTTGGTTGCGCCAGAACTTCGGGAGATAGCAACTTGGTACGGGAGCGAGTCATAGGAGATGTGGTAATAATGATTCGGCGCACAGTTGGAGGGGTTGTTACTGTGGTAGGATGAGTAGCGGCCTCTGTAAGATCTATAATAGGGGTAACCAAAGCATTTGTACGATCAATAGGCTGAGAGATTATGGAAGGATCTGCAACAGGAGGTATGACGGGAGTAGAACGTGTAGGATGATCTTTCCCTTCTAGAGTACGAGAAGGTAAAATATTGCCTGCTATTTCGCACTCATCTATGGGAGCTGTCGATCTTACTTCTTGATTTAATAAGACCAGAGGAGAGCCGAAAGTAATCCAACCCTCTAGAGTGTTTGAGGATTTCAATTATCTAATGGGTTCTTCAACAAAAATTTTGCAGCAAAATTGTCCCGAAGTGGCGGCATGATCCCTCTCGTAGAATTATCCAATTTCTTGTTCTGGTCTGTAATTCTTCAAATGAGGAGGAGGAATCCAGATAAGCCAATCCACTGGAAAACAATTGCGTACTAGATGATACTGATGACTCCACCATCATATCAAGGAGTATGAAGCTGTTACTCTGTGATTGTATTCAGGAAGCACGAACTGAGAACCGAAATTTCTGGCTAGGAGTTGTTTCCATATCAAAGACCAGTTATAAGGACCAACTTCATAACTCCTCATAGTATGAGTGACTTCATCGCTTGCTTGGGGTACGGTTTGATCATAGCCGAATTGTCTAGCGAATCGATTTGGATAATATGGTTCTCACCAGAATTCTAGTCCCTCTCTCAGTGGAAGATTACAAGAGTTAATGCAGAGAAAGAAAGTTCTTTCGAGAGGCTTCATGTCACTGGTATCTACCACGTCTTTGTCTTCAGCTTAATAGTCTAAATAAAAAGGGAAGAAATCAATAAACTCTATGCTGTCGATTTTGTCAGTTATCCATTCATAACATTTGTTATCATTTTCTTCTTCAAAAAGTACCACAAAGGTAGATGATTTGGGTGAATGTAAGCCTTCTCTAGGTCATTATACATCCAAGGAAAATAAATGCCGAGCCATCCAGAAAAATAATGCCACGGAGAAAAAGTAGATGTAACTCCTATTGCCGGGCTTGAGCAATGTGCCGCGGCATTACCAAAAGACTTGTATAGTGAGCATAAGGCGTGAGGGGCTAAGGAATATTTCTTTCTACCTTCTATCATTGCCCCTGCTGTAACAAATAAGGTCGGTCGAATTGAATCTGAACTTTTCGAACTGGGGAGCACAACTAAGCTCAACCAGTAGGCCAGGAAGGCAGCTAGTTCAGTGTCAACAGTGAAATCAGCTAGGCCCTTTATTTTCTTACGATTGGCTTCTAATTCAACGCAGTGACTACCAGAGAACCTACAAGCAAAGAAAAAATCAGTGAGCAAGTTTTGACTTATAAATAAGTATTGTTTGAGAAGAAAAGGAAAAGTTAAAATACTTACACCAAATAGCGAGAAAAATGTGCTAGCCACTGGAGAGGAGAGATCTTAGGGACATCATCAAAGTAAGATGTCTCGCGAAAAAGCCCGATAGTCGATGCTGTAATTTTAGGCACTCTATCAGATCTAACATAAGCAAACTCCATATTTGAAGGAACGTATTCGTTGAGGAAGGATCCTGAGATAGGCAGGCTGGCCATTCTGTTAAGATCCCATAATGTGATGCTCACTTCTCCTATCGGGAGATAGAAAAAGTTTGTAACTGAGGACCAGTACTTCAAGAAGCCTTTATAAATCATCGTGTCTTTATAAAAGAATTCAGAAGTTACTTCTATAGCATCATAAATCTGGGTGTTACGTAAAGCATCCTCATACTTTATTAAAATTGCTTTGGTCCAGGCACTATAGTATGAACGGGTTGTCCAGAGGTCTCGTGTTCTGAATTTGTCCTTGCCCCATAAAGATTCGTGGTGGCAGAAGCGCTGTTGAATTGTTTCAAAAAAATAAGTAGGATATAAAGAATGGGGATCATGGCATGGTATGAGAAAATGCATGTATCTCACTTGTCCGGTCTTTTGAGTTAAACCTTTATTTGTAAAGTAACCATCAAGGATATGTGGTTCTTTGATAACCCAATTGGATATATATAAAAGCCTGTTCCGAATCATGAAATCTCAAGGTTCACTTTCAAGGATCGAACGGTGATGTTGAAGTTGTAGAGGGAGAGCAATGGTCTCGTCTTTATACGGATTGTGAAACTTGATTGCCTCAGTGGTCAACTTTACCGAATCCCAAGCATTCTGAAAATGTCTTCAGTTGTGTTCTCGAACTTTCTCATGGAAAACTTCATCTGGGTGCCTTGCTCTAGTTTACTGTGGAACAGTTGGGGGAGGAGAAGCTTCTGCATCAGGGAGACGAGTAATATCCGTGCGACAATTGGTTATACATTTTTGCCAATTTTCCCAGTCAAATTCTTGTCCCGAGAGGGGAGGTCCCTCTATTTCTTTCATAATGATAGCCATGCGGATATCCTCGGATAAGCGTTGAATGCGATTGGAAAAGTTCACGGTGATAGGGGGCGGTTCCTTAAAGAAAGAGCTGTAGTTTTCACCAGAACGAGGCCTTTTGGGGTTAAGAGTTTCATCGGATCATGGGTTAGATGGTCCAGCAGTACTTGAAGAAGCAAGTGGTCTCTTGGAGCTCGCCATTGGAGAATCTGAACAAGAGATAGCAAAGAAAATTAGAGTTAGGAGAAAAGGTTTGCTAAGAAAATAAAAGGGATAAAAGGAGAGAGAGGACAAAGATGAGCAGAAGTCAGAGTCACTGTGCGTAAAACGATTGTGCGCAGTTTATTGTGCGCCGGATATTGTGCACAGGCTATTGTGCCCGGAGCATTGTATGAAGGTTGTTGTGTGCTTAACATTGTGCGCTGTTTATTGTGCGCATGGATGAAGTGCTACCAAAAGTGTGCTGAATTTTGATCAAAGCTTGAATGACCTGTTGTGCGGAACAGTGGTTGTGCGATGCACAAGGGTATGGCACAAAAGATATTTAAAAATCACACAAGTACGGAGTAGAGGAATAGAGAGAGATGGCACAAATGAAGCTGACTCCAATATTTATAGGCGCTCTTGGCTGATTGTACGCTACTGGTTGTGCGTTAATTGTTGTGTGCTAGTGGCTGTGCGCAAAACAATTTACGCACAATAAAGAAAAGAAGTGCACAATAAAAATAAATAAATAAAAGAAAATGAAAGCAAAATAGTATTTTAAAGAGATTGATACCGTATTTTATTTTTTGAAGGTGTCAAAAGAAAATACAGGATCAAGGAGGCATCTGTTGGGGCATAAAAAAGAGGAAAAAGGGTAAAGACAAGTATTGTGTGGATAAGAGAAGTATTGTGTGGATAAAGAGAACCTTTGTGCAAAAAAAATACTATTGTGCGGAAATAGGCCTTATGTGTAGATAGTTTGAGCGCACAATGAAGGACCACATAATAGATGGCACACAGCAGGATCCGCACAATGGACGGCGCACACCTAGATCTGCATGAAGTGTGGAGCATGGTGAAAACCTGCACAAAGAGAGGTCGCACAATGCTTATGTGGCATGACTCACACGTGTGAGAGGCTATAAATACCCCCCGACACCTCCGGTGGGTCATGAGCAACCAATTACAGCGAGAGGAGATTTGAAGAGAAATGAAGGTAAAGTCCACGGCTATTGTGCGGGAAGGTCATTGTGCGACGCCCAACACCACTAGAGCACAATGGTTTCGACGCACATCAGAAGCTAGCGCACAATAGTCCTAACTCACAATAGTGTTGGCACGCAGCAAATTCTAAAGCACAATGCTACTGGCTCACAAAGGGCTCCAACGCACAATAAAGGCTGGCACACAACGAGTTTCAGCGCGTAACAACCTCTGTGTGCGCATAACTCCTATGCACAGTAGCTCCTACCTACGCACAATGACTCCTGCCTACGCATAATGACTTCTAACAGGGCACAATGACTTTTAACAGTGCACAGTGGCTTTTAAGATAGTGTTCAATATTATGTTTAATGTTTTTCTCTATTTGTACATAATATAAAGGCCAAATCTTTACATTATGCTAATATTCATGCATATTCTATTTAGAATCAGAGGAGAAAGGAATTTAAAGAACTTAGAATGAATAAATAAAGTAATTATCCTTAATGTTTTCCTTTATTAATTTGTTCAAAAGAATGAAAGTTCCCCATTCGAAATACATTCATTTCTTGTCGAAACATAGGGCATTCCTAAGCATCATTAAAAGCATTCAAGATTAATATTTAGAGTTTTTAAAGGGTTTTCAATTTTATAAGTTGTTTTTTCCTTTTAGATCTTTTCTATTTGTATTTATTTCTTTCTATTGCTTTCTTTCTCTATTCTAGTTATGTTTTTCTAAGTTCCCTCTAGCCCAAGCTAGAAGGAAAGCACATGGGTTTAATAATTCTTTAAGTTATGATGATTAATTGTTTTAATGATGAGAAAAATAGTGTATGCATGTTATCTATTGTTTAGGTTTTATTTTTTATCCTCTTGTGAGATTTATATGTTTCCATCATATGAGATCCACATTGATGGATAGGCTTACCCTAGATCAATCAGATTTCCTAGATAGGAGAGGTTCTCAACCTATTATATTTCTTTGATTTTCATTATCTCATTGATATTGAATTCTTAAAATCAGTGGTGCTTGAGAATATATATCAATGGTGCAAATCCATGATTTTCTAATCTTTTATATTATTTATTTAAAATATTTAAACTATTTTATTTTCCGATTAGGCTTACCATAGTTCTCAGATCCTAGTTGTGCTATCCAAGTCATCATGATTTTGGAACATTAACCTATGTGTGGAACTTTGAAGCTTGGGTGTTGTTTTAATTCAGTTGAATTACATCCATTCAAAAATCCCAAAATCAAATCATCAGATTAGTTTTTATTACTTAGTTTGTTTTGCATTTGATTTTCTCCTTCTCACAATTCATCTCCCTATGGGATCGACCTTGTATTCACAGGATATTACTTACGAACCTCTACACTTGGAGGCAAACAATCAAGTTTTTGGTGCCGTTGCCAGGGAGAGACTGAGATAGATTAGAATTGTGCAAGATAGCTAAGGTAAGTTCTCTTCTAAACCCTTCAAATTTTCTATAGATTTTATTTCCTTTTTTCTTTGAAAGTAAACTCAGTTGGGTCTTTCAAGCACAAACTATGACATAAGGTTGCCCTGCTTGGGATTTTATTACCGAAGTGCTATAGTTGTCCTACAGTTGTTGTTTGATCACAAAGATCATCCGCTGAATCTATTTTCAGATTAGCATAGTTTAATTTTTTCATTAGTTTTACTTTTATTGATTTATTTTTCATTTTCGCTTTATGGTTTGAACCCTCATGGTCAGCCCTGCTGCCTAGGTTGTTGATTTATTTTTTCTTTGTGGACTGAACCCTCATGGTCGGCCCTACCACCTGGGTTGTTGATTTATTTTGCTTTGTGGACTGAACCCCCTCATGGTCGGCCCTGCCACTTGGGCTGTTAATTTATTTTTGCCTTGTGGACTGAACCCTCATGGTCGGCCCTGCCGCCTGGGTTGTTGATTTATTTTCGCTTTGTGGTTGAATACTCAGGGTCAGCCTTGCCGCCTGAGTTGTTGGTTAAATTTTTGTTTTTATTTTAACTATCAAACTTGCTATTTGAATTAGTGCTATTTGTTGTGTAGTGTGGATGGTTTATATCCTGTTGGAGTAGGGATCAAAACAATTGACTCTCTTCCAAAGGTGGACTAGTTCCAGGCCTTGATCATTCACTTAGAAAGAGGCACTCAACGTCACTTAGATTCCATGGCAAACCCAGTTGATAATCTAAATCCAAATCCACTAGATCCAACTATAAATCAAAATAGATAAAATCAACCTAATCCTCCTCTTGAGGATGAAAATGAAGTTCATAGGAATGTGTTAAACCAACCACGGACTTTACGTGAACATCTACACCCTGAGAGATCAACTTTACCATCTTGCATAGTGTTCCCTGCTCACACAGGGAACATTTATTTTAAACCAGGTGTGATTCAATTGATTCCTAAATTTCAAGGCTTGGATTTTGAAAGCCCCTGCTTGCACCTCAAGGACTTTGAGGAAGTAATTGCAACATTACAAGTAAACAATGGCAATAGGGATATACTTAAGCTTAGGTTATTCTCATTTTCTCTAAACGATCGGGCCAAAGCATGGCTAAACTCTCTAAGACTTAATACCATCACTACATGATAAGCCTTAAGTAGAGAGTTTTTAAAAAAGTTCTTTCCCAAGCACAAAACAAATGCACTAAAAAAAGAAATCATGTCATTCTCTCAAAAGTGGAATGAACTATTTTTTCATGCTTGGGAGCGCTTCAAAGACCCTCTAATTACTTGTCCACATCATGGTTATGAACCATGGCACATGATTGATATGTTCCGAAAGGGGCTCACCATGGATACCCGTCAATTCATAGAGATGATGTGTGGTGGAACCTTTCTTGACAAGGATCATAATGAGGCTTGGAATTTTCTAAATATGTTAGCAGAGAATATGCAGACATGGGATGTCTCTGTTAAACCAGACCAAACCAGACCCATTCCTAGAGAGAAAGTGGGGATGTATTTCCTAAGAGAGAGACGACCTTAATGCAGTATTCGCTGCATTGGCTAGAAAGGTTGAAGCTTGGAAATTAGGAAGGTTGATATGGTTAAGGCAAACACTTCCTTAAGTAATTTTTGTAGTATTTGCGGTGGTACAGATCATGACACAAAGGATTGTCCAATAATCTCAGTTGTACAAAATATCATGCATGAGCATGCACAATCAAATGCTATAAATAACAACCAAAGGTCAGTTATGCAACCAATGGGAAACACGTATAATCCAAATTGGCATAACCATTCTAATCTTAGTTGGAGGAATGGACCACAAATTAATGCGACCAATGCACCTCAAATACCTCCACAAACTAACTTCTTCGGGGCATCTAACAATGCACCATATGTGCCCCCGCCAAAGTGATCATCTATAAAGGATGCATTGACCGCATTCATGAACTCTCAAGCTCAAACGAATCAGTCTTTAATCCAATCAAATCAGAAACTAAAGATGGTTGTGGCTAGGATTGAGACTCAACTAAATGTTAGGAAAAAAAGCACCATTCCTTCTCAAACTGTGCCAAACCCTAGAAACACACATTTCATTAGAGACTCAAATTCAAGTGAGCTACATCATGAACAAGCTAAGGCCATCATTACCTTGAGAAGTGGAAAAGATGTCAATAACAAGATAATGCAACTAGTAGAAATACCAGAGGATGAGCCACTGTCTCAAGAAAATGATGAACCGGCTATGGTTCAAGAGTCGCAACAATAAAAGGATAAAACAACTAAGTTATATGAGCCTCCAGTTCTATTCCCATCTAAACTTCGGAATCTGACTGTCCCCATGAAATATCAAGAGGTGTTGGATGTGCTCCAAAAGGTTAGTGTTAATATTTCTCTGCTTGATGCCATTAGACAAATTCCATCATATGCTAAATATCTCAAGGACTTGTGCACTGTAAAAAGGAAATTAAATGTGCACAAAAAGGCCTTCCTTACTGAGAAAGTGAGCACTATCATTCAACAAAGGGCCGTACCAAAATACAAAGACCAGGGAAGTCCCACTATTCCTTATATTATTGGAAATTTTCAAATTGAGCATGCTTTGCTAAATTTGGGTGAAGTGTCAACTTAGTACCTTATTTGGTTTACAAACAAATGGGGTTAGGCGAGCTTAAATCAACCACGATCACACTCAAACTCGTTAACTGCTCCATTAAGGTACCAATGGAAATTTTAGAGGACGTGCTAGTCCAAGTGGAGAAATTCTACTTCCCTGTGGATTTTATTGTACTAGACACTAAGCCATGTGTAAATGTTAGTGGTCAAGTTCCCATCATTTTAAGCCGCCCATTCCTAGCAACTTCAAATGCAATCATAAATTGTAGGAATGGAATGATGAACTTGTCGTTTGGTAACATAACTCTAAAGTTAAATATTTTCAATCTATGTAAGCAACCCATTGATAATAATGAAATCCATGAGTTGAATTTCATGGACTGCTTGATAGAAGAAGAGGAATTGGAACCCAATTTGACTAAGGAATTGATTCAAGTCTTTGGGGACTTAAAAAAGTTCTGATTTCGAAAAAGTGTTTGGTGAAATTTGTGATGATAATGCGAGCACTACCACCTAGGACATTGGTATGTAGCAATGGAGACCGCGCACTCAAATCCTATCTATCGAGGACTCGTGACCTCTGCTATCACCAACCAATATTCCAAAGCTTGATTTAAAACCACTACCAAATGAGCTTTAGTATGTATACTTAGGTGAAAATAAAACTTATCCTATGGTGATCTCTTTATTTTTAAATAAGGATCAAGAGATTAAATTGTTGAATGTTCTAAGGGACCACAAAGGAGCCTTGGGTTGGACCATTTCTGACATCAAGGGTATAAGCTCTTCCATATGCACCCATCGGATCCACCTCGATGAGGATGCCAAACTAATTAGATAACCTCAAAGGTGTCTCAATCCAAACATGATGGAAGTTGTAAAAAATGAAGTGATCAAATTATTGGATGTGGGAATCATCTACCCAATATCCGATAATGTTTGGGTGAGTCCATCTCAAGTAGTCCCAAAGAAATCTGGAATAACTATTGTACAGAATTCTAATAATGAACTCATACTAACACATGTCACCATTGGTTGGAGTGTTTGCATTGACTATAGAAAATTGAACCAGGTCACAGAGAAGGACCATTTCCCTCTACCATTCATTGATCAAGTTTTAGAGAGGGTAGCAAGTCACTCATTCTATAACTTTCTTGATGGATATTCTGGATATAACCAAATAGAGATAGCCTTGGAAGACCAAGAGAAAACCACATTCACTTGTCCATTTGGCACATTTGCTTTCAAACAGATGCCATTTGGATTATGTAATGCCCCGACAACTTTCCAACAGTGTATGTTAAGTATTTTTTCAAATATGATTGGGAAGTTTCTTGAGGTTTTCATGGACGACTTCTCTGTATTTGGGAGTAGTTTTGAGGAAGGCCTCAACAATTTATCTCTTATCTTGTCCAGGTGTGAAGAGAAACACCTTGTCTTAAATTGAGAGAAATGTCATTTCATGGTTCAAAAGGGAATTGTTTTGGGTCATGTTATCTAAAAAAATGGAATCGAAGTAGATCGCTCAAAACTCAGCATTATTGTTAATCTACCTATCCCCCGAACTGTTAGAGATATTAGATCACTTATAGGGCACGCTAGTTTCTATAGAAGATTCATCAAGGACTTTAGTGTCATTACTAGACCCTTGACTAATCTTCTTCAAAAGGATGTTCCATTTAAGTGGACATGTGAGTGTGCAAGTGCCTTTAATAAAATTAAACCATCCCTTACCACTGCACCTATAATGCGTCCACTAGATTGGACACTTCCTTTTGAACTAATGTACGATGCAAGTGATTATGACATAGGGGTTATTTTGGGCCAAAGGAAAAATAAACGGCCCTACGTTATTCACTATGCGAGTAAAACTCTAAACTCGGCCCAATTGAACTACTCAACAACTAAAAAAGAGTTACTTGCAGTAGTTTTTGCTTTGGATAAGTTTAGGTCTTAGCTGTTGGGATCCAAAGTGGTCATTTTCACAGACCACTTGGCTTTAAAATATTTGTTATGTACAAAGGATGCAAAGCTGAGACTTTTAAGATGGATCCTCCTACTCTAAGAATTTGACTTAGAGATAAAAGATAAGAAATGAGTTGAAAACGTAGTGACCGATCACGTTTCCAGATTGGTGTTAGATGATTCTTCTAAGGAGATGCATATTCAAGACACTTTTCCTGATGAACAATTATTTGTGATCTCCAAATTGCCTTGGTATGCGGATATAGTGAACTATCTTGTAACGGGAAAAATGCCATATCATTAGAAGTCACAAGATAGGAAGCGTTTTGAAACCGAGATTAGAAACTTCTTCTGGGATGACCCGTATTTATATAAATATGAGACTAATCAGATTTTTAGACGTTGTGTCCCAGAGGATGAAGTTCAGAGTTTTATTTCTTTTTACCACATGGAAGCATGTAGTGGCCATTTTTCTGTTAAGAAAACCACTTCAAAAATCCTGTAGTGTGGTTTTTACTGGCCTACCATGTTTAAAGACACTCATGCTTTCTGTATTTCTTGTGATAGATGTCAAAGGTTGGGAAGAGTGTCGTAGTCCAACATGATGCCTTTATCCCCAATTTTACCATTGGAGATATTTGATTGTTGGGGTATTGATTTTATGGGCCCATTTCCATCTTGTTTTGAATTTTTTTTATATTAGCTAGTGTGGACTATGTTTCAAAGTGGATTGAGGTAGTTCCAAGTAAGACCAATGACAACAAAGTGGTCATACAATTACTCAAGGAAAATATTTTTTCTAGATCTGGAACTCCAAAGGCCATCATTAGTGATGGCGGGTCTCGCTTTTGCAATAGGACATTTGAGGCTTTGATGAAGAAATATGACATTAAGTATAAAGTGAGCACCCCATACCACCCATAAACGAGTGGACAAGCTGAGATTTTTAATTGGGAAATCAAACACATTTTACAGAAAACTATAAGGCGAGATAGGAAGGATTGGTCCCTCAGATTATCCGATGCTTTATGGGCTTATAGGACTGCTTATAAGACCCCGATTGAAATGTCTCCATACAGATTGGTATATGGGAAGGCTTTCCACTTGCCTGTGGAATTGGAATAGAGTGCCTACTGACAATAAAGAAATTAAACTTTAATATGGACCAGGCAAGTGGACAAAGGAAAATAGAGTTGAATGAATTAGAGGAGCTGGAGAGAGACTCCTATGAAAATTCTAAAATCTACAAATAGAGGACCAGAGTTTTTTATGACAAAAACATCCTGAGCAAGAATTTTGAACCTCAGCAAAAGGTCCTATTGTACAATTCCAGTATCCAGTTCTTTTCAGGAAAGTTAAGATTAAGATGGACAGGCCCCTTCATTGTGAAGAATGTTAATACTCATGGGGCTGTTGAAATTGAGAATCCACATAATAGCAATATGTACAAGGTTAATGGTCAGAGATTGAAGCCTTATGTGGAAAACTTTCATTAGGAAGAGGAGTCCTTCCCTCTTCATGAGCCAGAATATTTAGATTGATGCTCCTAGTCTGACGGAGCATATGTGTAGGATTTGTATCATATTTAATTTTTTTAGTGTCACCTAGCATGTGAGTTCTTCATTGTAGGTACTATCCACTCTTTCTTTTTATTGTTCTTTGCATTACATTATCATTACATTGGGGACAATGTAGATTTTAGGTTGGAAGGTGTGGATAGTCATCCATGTGAGGTTTTTTTTTTTTTTTTTTTTTTTTTTTTTTTTTTAAGTTTATGAGAAAAATTTTCAACATTTTCAAAATAATATATACAAGAATGTGAACATGATATTATGCAAATTCTAAAGGCAAAGTTAATACTTAATCAGGTTGATAGTAGTCAGAATTCTGATAACAGAAAATTATAGACTTGAGTTCAATTATCTAATCACTAGTTTAAAGTAAGTTGTAATTTAATGTACTGAATTCACAATACACCCTAGCTAACTGAGGAATATGATATGTGAATTAGAATAGCAAGTTTTGATTCAAACAAGGTTGAATGAACTAGTACCATTGATATAGGTTTAAAAGAAAGAATATTCAAGGAATAAAAGAGTGATGGAAAAAAGAAAATTTTATTATAGAGCATGAATGCAATGACCATAACAATCGTATCAGTAATCCGGAGTAAAGATACCTAAGTATCCATTACTGTTAACATTACAAGTACGATACCTTATGTTATGAAGCAAACCTGGCGGGAATCTTCATTTAAGGGTGGTCTATAATAATGAGGATATGATGATAAAAGAAGAAATGTCATGAAGGAAATGAGATAACTAGAGATTTCATATTCTTGGGATGATTGAAAGGAGTTAGAATAGGGAACATGCATATTTCTCAAAGTTAAACTAGTGTTACAAGCACCTAAGTATATTGGATCATAACTATTCTAAATTTTAATTAGGTCTCTGAACTCAAGGATGTAATGGATCAATAAATTAATATTCTAACTAAATTCAGACTTAAGGTAAGTATTATCTTGTTTTAGAATTCATATGATGAATGGAGGCATAATTGTATGAATTTCTGAGTGTTGAACTATTTTTCTTGTTTTCAATGTTTGTGGGTAACATTTTTGAAAACCCTCACGAGACTATAACTCGTCCACTAGGAGAAACTTAGGGGTTTAAAAGGTTATTGCATATGCTAAATGTAATCGAGATTACCTACGAAAGTGGTGTAGTTAGAATTTTTTTTCGTTTTAATTTTATTTATAGAATTAATTTTTATTCTTATTTTTATTTTTCTTCGCTTATTTTGCTCGAGACTAGCAAAATGCTAGTTGGAGGGTGTGTTGAGACTCAAATATTACATAATTCCCCCAATTTATATCTTGGTTTTATGAACATGAATCAACTTAATATTCTATTTTACTCATGTTTGTGTTACAAGGTGAATTTAAGTGCGTGGATTGAAAAAGGGTGTTAAAAGCATGGATTTGATGCTCAAGAATCACAAAGGTAAGGGATGGATCTTAGGAGACCAAGATTGAAGAATTCAAATGCCAAAGATCTAAGAAACCAAGTGAGGAATGAAGAGAATCGGAGATTTGAAGTGAAGAATCTGGAAATCGGCGTGAAAAAGTGTATTCTGAATTCTGAAGTCTATTTTGGAAAACTGCGCAGAGTAAAATCTATTTTAAACAAACTGTGCAGAGAGAAGTCTATTTTGGAAAACTGTGTATATTTAATGTAGTTTCTAGAGTTTTTCAACTTTGTACAAAAATTAGATTTCCCTACTTATAAATAGGGCTTCCTTGGGCATTCCTAAGCATCATTAAAAGCATTCAAGAGCAATATTTAGGGTTTTTTTTAAGGGTTTTCAATGTTATAAGTTATTTTTTTCTTTTTAGATCTTTTCTATTTGCGTTTATTTCTTTCTTGTTGCTTTCTTTCTCTATTCTAGTTATGTTTTTCTAAGTTCCCTCTAGCCCAAGCTAGAAGGGAAGCACATGGGTTTAATAATTTTTTAAGTTCTGATGATTGATTGTTTTAATGATGAGAAAAAATGGTGTATGATTTGTTATCTATTGTTTAGGTTTTATTTTTTTATCCTCTTTTGAGATTCATATGTTTCCATGATATGAGATCCATATTGATGGATAGGCTTACCCTAGATCAATCAGATTTCCTAGATAGGAAAGGTTCTCAACCTGTTGTATTATTTTTATTTTCATTATCTCATTGATATTGAATTCTTAAAATCACTGGCACTTGAGAATATATATCAATGGTGCAAATCAATGATTTTCTAATCTTTTATATCATTTATTTAAAATATTTAAATTATTTTATTTTCAGATTAGGCTGATCATAGTGCTCAGATCCTAGTTGTGTTATCCAAGTCATCATGATTTTGGAACATTAACCTATGTGTGGAACTTTGAAGCTTGTGTGTTGTTTTAATCCAGTCGAATTACATCTATTAAAAAATCCTAAAATCAAATCATCAGATTAGTTTTTATTACTTAGTTTGTTTTGCATTTGATTATCTCCTTTTCACAATTCATCTCCCTGTGGGATCGGCCCTGTATTCACAGGATATTACTTACGAACCTCTGCACTTAAAGGCAAACAATCACAAACCCACGATGAAATCCGTCGACACATGCTCCCACTTCCACACAGGAATGCTTAATTGCTGCAAGGGACTAGGGGGTCTCTGGTGATCGGCCTTGACACGCTAGTAAGTGTCACGCTCGGCCACGAAGCTAGCAATCTGATATTTCATCCTCGACCAAAATACTACCTCCTCATATCCCTGTACATCTTCGTGGAGCCCGGGTGGATGGTAAGATCTCGATCAGTGTGTCTCAATCATCAGATCACGACGTAACTTTGATACGTCTGGGACACACAATCGGCTTATGAAGCGTAATCCACTATCGGAACCAATTTGCCTGTCTGACCGCTCCACGGATGTTGCCTCTGCTCAGTTGTAATGCCCTGAAAATCGGGGGTCAAGCATAAACTCAACTCCCGAGTTCCAACGCATCACTTATGCAACAAAATGAATTATGATTGAATGTTGTCTGTATTAATGTGGTGAACATGAGTGAGATTAAGCCAAAACAACATATCATACTCCAGTGGCAAGTGAGATTGCAAGCGAAAGATTGTGATAGATATATAAAATATAAAAACTGTGGTGAGTCTCTAGAGTGTGATAATATTACCAGGTTAATGAATTATAAGTACAATTTCAAATTATACCAAGTTGTGTAAGGTCATCTAGTCAATATCCTAGAAAGCCCCGTGGATCAGCACACGGCTCACAGGAACCTGCCTGAAACTTCATGAAGGAGGAATCCTCCTCATCCTCATAAAAGTCTGGCTCTCCTTCGTAGCATCGCCATCATCTGAAACTCAAACAAGTCTAGTTGGTGTGTACAACACCGTCCCATAACGTGGGAGTGAGTGATAAACTCAGTGGAACAATAAAGCATAGGTTAACATGTTATCAATTCAGTCAAGCAGTAATGATAAAGTAGTACAATCAAACAATCCTAACTACTCTTATTTAATGCAAGTATGAAATGACATGATGAATGCCCTTACCAAACCACCCTCATACAACACCATCTTACGTTCGCGATATGCGTTCATCCCTCAGTGCTCCACATCTACCAGGCACATGTAGTGCGATGATGAGCATGATTACCGAGTAGTTATTAGACCTTTTAAAACAGCAGGATTGGGAAACTAAGGTACCTCCCTTGTATCATTCCTAAACATGATCCATTATAGGGTCGTCAATCCTAGATAATCTCATACGATAGTATATTTCTAGGTCGCTGCAAAGGTTGCCAGGGCTGTTACGCACAATGGTTAGACCACTCCCCCATCACCTCTTTAACAGTTCATCACAAAGCTGATACAGGCCTAGTTCATACTCTATACACTGCGGCAAAACTCGTCGCCTCACTGCAAATTCAGAGTATACTCGAGGTCACTACAAAGTGCTGCCAGGGTTGTTACGCACAAAGGTTACACCACTCTCCCATCACCTTATCAATGTAGGCCGACAACACGAATATAGTGTCCCATACCACCATAATCGGATCACGAGTCTAATTGCTCACTGGTCACTACGGGGAGGCATGTGGCCCCAGCCTAGGCCGACAGCTTGACCACGGTATCCCAGACCACCATGCCCAGCTAATGAGTCTTAGCGGATCGAGGTACCATGGTTAACAGGATTTCAATGGTACGTTGGTACCCTAGGTTCAAGCAGTAGCGTCCAAACATGGTGAACATACATTAGACATATTGAGTTACTTGATGAGCCTGACTAGCTCGAGCGCCCGTTGAGTTGTACGACATGAAGTACATAAGCACTTCGTGTGGCCTAACCACTGCCGACAAGTAATGCACGACTCGGGTTCGTCAAACATCTCCTACGTGGCGAATGAATCTCAACCACGAATTCGATCCCATTACCGACTGCCCGGACTATATAATAGCCCCAATCACATTCAATTGCAGATAGGTAAAGCAGTAATGGATTAAGATTCAAATCATACAATCAAAGTCTGATAACATCCGCTTAGGGCTGTCAGGGCTGTTGCACGCACTCGTTACACCACTCCCCCATCACCCTTTATGGCACTTATGGAATACAACATATAATCATGGCAAACACATTTCCAAAATTTATACGTATATGGTACTTTCTACAAATACCTATAGTATGTAAAATTCCATATTCTTCATCTTTAATCGAAACGGAAAACAGACAGCACTTTATACATGTGCAATTGCATACAGATCATGAATCTATCATTATCTGAAATTGAAAGCGTTGAAAACCATAACCTATATATCTAAAGTCCACACCTTTTGTCGTAGAATCGTAACGGAGTCGATGGATTCGATAAGCTCTCATATACAGCAGTTTGATAACCTATAGCATGCTTTCAGTTAGTTATTTCATAACCTACAACTATCAAAACCCCAAAACAGGTTAGGGTTAGGGTTTCTTACCTATGAACGAAGCCGGAATCGCCGGGAAAGCGATTAGATTGGAGTAGTTAAGCACGTATAGCGGCAGGGAAGTAAGGCAGGGAGATGCTCCCACATCTCCCACACTTTCTCTCTCTTTTCTCTCTTCTCTCTAGGGTTTCTCTCGAATTCGTATGGCTATGAGAGAGAGGGTTCTAAAGTCCTTATATAGCCTAAAAACACTCTAAAATAGACTTATGGTCAAGGTATATTTAGGTTATAACCAAAGCAAGGTAGTTTCAGCTCAACGGAGGACTTCTGGTGGCCCTCCTTGAGCCAAAAGTCAGACTTAAGCTTACAGACATTGGATCTAGGTCGAGTTACGTTTTCGTTTCGGTCGGATTTACAGATCACACGTGGCGGACCAGTTTCAGTTCAATGGTCAGTGGATCTCGATCGGAGATTCCGAGTACATGGATATGTTTATGAAATTTTTCCTGATCCGAGGGTGTATTTGGGTCAGATTCTGACGGTCTGGTTGCTTATAAAATGTCCCCAAGTATCAAGTCTCAGATTACTATTTGAGATATTTATTTTGTAAAGAGAAACAAGTGTTCTCACACTCCTCGCTCAGGGCTCAAGCGAACAGACATGGGACACTGTCTGGATTTGATTTCCGAGATGGTTGTCAAGCCCAGTGAGGCAGTCCCAAGTCCTTAACTTCGTATTATTCAGACTCCCGATGTGCACTCCAGATCTGATACGGAGTTTCGAGATGCTCCCGAGAGCAGCCGGGTAATGAGATTGATCCTAGATTTTAGGGTAACCTAGCGTCAATGATTCTACAAGTTTTGGGTCTTGCAGATCGTATTTAAAGTGGATCAAACGGATTTCGTAGCTAATCTAGTTTAGCACTTAGTTACTTTGTCTCATTTCTGAAGGATTTAGTCCTATAAGATTTCTGTCTGAGGTGGTACTTAGGCCTTTGTAGTTTGTATATAAAGTGATCTAAGTTATACTACTTAGCTAGTTTAAGATAGTGTCTAGGGTAAAAGTACTTAGGTACTTTGTGAAGGATAAGGTAGTTAAAGTGAGGTTTGTAAAGGAAATGGGTTAAGAAGCGATTTTAGACTATGGGATTCAGTTCTGACAAGTTAATAAGGTGTTAGGATAGACCCATTGCCTAAGGACGTCTAATTCCAGGTTGGCAAAAATCCGGGATGTTACAATCTTCCCCCCTTAAAACAAAATTTCGTCCCCGAAATTGCCTAAGGGTAATAAGGAAAGATTTAATGATTTCTTTGCCTAAGTTTTATTGATTTCGTGTTTCTACGCATGGTAGGGTATATATACTAGCCTGGTTCATTTTAGTCTACCCTCCTTAAAACTTATTTCTTTATCCATTTCTCATACCCTGATGGTTTGCTACAATGGATTTCTTTCCCTATTTGGAGTCTTGACGACAATTTCCAATTATCTAGAGTAAGATAGTTGTTTTCATTGTTTGACCAACATGGAGAGACGGTTATAGTGGGCTTGATTCCAATACATCGATCATCTACCGGGCCAGGGTAGAAAGCTCATCGTATCCCTTCCGAATCCTAGTGGATCCTGGTCTTCTGCTCATCAGCAGTGAGTCCATTGGTAGTCGCCCAGGATTGAGAATTGGGTCAAGCCGCGAATGCTTCACAGTTGTATATTTCAGTAACTCTGTAGACCGATCACTCTAAAGTTTAGGGAATGCCGATCATTGAAAGGTTCAAATGTCTTATTTCTTGGGTTGCTCATTAGTCTAAGAGAGTCCTTGTTATTATCTATGTCCAAGGAAATGGTGAATCAAATCTTACTAGATCATCCTAAAATAGTTTCTCATAGTAGAACTTGCTAGGGCTTTTATAATGTTCGTATTTAAGGAGCACAGTTTCTATCCTGGGCCAGTGGGGTAGGGTCCACCACGCTTTCGCTGCGCCACCCAGATCAGAGAGGTGTATTGATTTGACCTAGCTACATCTATCGGTCTCTGGCATTCTCTAATGTAACCGGTAGTCTAGTCTTAATTTAGGAGTAGTGGAAATCCATAGGTGTAGTCCAAAGTCTATGCTCTTACGCTAGATAATTTCACATCATTTATAATACAGGGAAGGCTTTTATCACTTAGGGTCAAACATGTCTAATTGGAACTGAGTTGCCTGTACTTGATGCTGGAGCATTTCACATATGCTCATTCCAACTAAGAGGGTCCTAAGATTCACATTATAAATTTGTTGGATTTCTTACACGGTCAGGCCTGTCGAAATCTAGGAGCACCGCTCTATGTCCAAAACTCTAGGGCCTATTGTCTTATATGGGACTGCATTGCTAATCTCACTTCGGGATTGGGAATGACATGTTTAGTAGGAGGGTGGGTGGGATAAAATTTAATTTTATAGGCTTTGGAAAATGAGCCTGGTGTTGAAAAAGTGTGAGATGGGATTTTCAAATCCCAGGATAACGAATTTCTAAGTGTAATTTGAGAAGAAAATACGGGATTTACATTTAACTGCATACATTCCAAACATAGTATCGGAAACCATGGGATACACCCTATCTAGGGACCATACCTTACACATACATTTATTGTTACCTTTACAATTCTATCCACCTTAAACTCACCTAATGCAATTTGACCGAATGGGCCCTAAATGTCATCAAACATCTAAAACATTCTACCAATTACTATACCCATAAACATGAAAATAAAAAAACATCCAAAGATGGTAACCCATGCAAACTACAAGACAACAGTATGGATGATTAGGCCTCCAAGAAAATGGTCGTACAAGCTCGGATAGAGCCATGGAAAATGAGGATAGGGGGAAATGGGGGCTGGAGTTTTTGGTTCTCCACGGACTTAAGCCTTAACAGGGATTGTAAAGGCCCAAAAGGCAGGGTTTGAAGAAGGAAAGGGAAGAAAATGGATGGGTTAGAGAGCTTACACGAATTTTAAGCTCCAAATGGAGAGTATAGAGGAAAGGGAAGAAAATGGATGGGTTAGAGAGCTTACACGAATTTTAAGCTCCAAATGGAGAGTGTAGCAGCTCAAATGTACGAGAATGGAGAGAGTAGGGGAGTAGGTGTTGCTGTGAACATTAGAGGGGTGCGAGATTTAACAGAAAATAGTGGAAGGGGTGATTGGAAGGGAGGTTTGAGAGAGAAAATCAGATTTTAAAAGGGAAGGGAGCGCTTGGAGGAGTGTTCGAGAGAGGGGGGGCCAAACAGACAAGAAAGAGGGGCCCCCACGCAATTTCGTGGGCACCACACGAGTCCAGGGGTCGGGCCGACCATGACCAGCACCGGCCCAACTAGCCCACCCCAACCTGACGGCGGTTCCGCCGCGGTCCACCGGACCAACCACGGTGCCACTGCGGTAGGGCGGTGTTCACCACCCTCCCAAGGTGCCAATGGTACCGCGGGTCTGTCTAGGGTCCCTCGACTCCATTTGAGGCATTTTCGGGGCCAATTTACAAACCGAAATGAGTTTATGTGACATGTGGCATATGATTTTAGGGTAGGAAGAGCTAATTTATCCAACTAACCCATTTATTTGGTTAGATTCCAACAGGTTAAGGGTCAAAACCCATTTTGTCCATTTATTTCCTATTTACGGTAAGTTTTAGTTTCAGTATTGTTCTTCTTCATTTATACACTAAGATTGGTGTATTATGAATTTTCTTAAAAAGAAATGAAGAATACAGTGGTGGAGGGTGAGATTTTGAAGGAATTTGATAAAAAGGGATTTTAGGCTTTGAGATTAAGCGTAAGGTGTTTTAGTTGACCCACAACCTAAGGACATTCATTTCTAGGGAACGACTCAAACTCGTCAACTGACGGCCGACTTAGGCCGTTTCACGCGACCAAAGATACGTTGTGGACTAAATTACCGTATAGTCTCACCTGTCGGCGAAACTTAGGATTCGAATATGGTTTCTATGTTTTATCGCCTCCTTCCTAATTCAGAGTGCATCAGAGTGCGTCATGTGACCATAATCCAGGTCCGGTTTAATCCAAATCATGCTCTGATACCATCTTGTAACGCCCTGAAAATTGGGGGCCGAGCATAAACTCAACTCTCGAGTTCCAACGTATCACTTATGCAACAAAATGAATGATGATTGAATGTTGTCTATATTAGTGTGGTGAACATGAGTGAGATTAGGCCAAAACATCATATCATACTCTAGAGGCAAGTGAGATTGCAAGCGTAAGACTGTGATAAATATATAAAATATAAAAACTGTGGTGAGTCTCTAGAGTGTGATAATGTTACCAGGTTAATGAATTAGAAGTACAATTTCAAATTATACCAAGTTGTGTAAAGTCATCTAGTCAATATCTAAGAAAGTCCCGTGGATCAGGATACGGCTCACAGGAACCTGCCTGAAACTGCATGAAGGAGGAATCCTCCTCATCCTTATAAAAGTCTGGCTCCGCCTAGCAGCATCGCCATCATCTGAAACTTAAACAAGTCTGGTTGGTGTGTACAACACCGTCCCGTAATGTGGGAGTGAGTGATAAACTAAGTAGAACAATAAAGCATAGGTTAACATGTTATCAATTCAGTCAAGTAGTAATGATAAAGCAGTACAATCAAACAATCTTAACTACTCTTATTTAATACAAGTATGAAATGACATGATGAATGCCCTTGCCAAACCACCCTCATGTGACACCATCTTACGTTCGCGATATGCGTTCATCCCTCAGTGCTTCATATCTACCAGGCACATGCAGTGCGATGATGAGCATGATTACCGAGTAGTTATTAGTCCTTTCAAACAGCAGGATTGGGAAACTAAGGTACCTCCCTTGTATCATTCCCAAACATGATCCATTCTAGGGTCATCAATCCTAGATAATCTCATATGATAGTATATTTCTAGGTCACTACAAAGGCTGTTAGGGCTGTTACGCACAATGGTTACACCACTCCCCCATCACCTCTTTAACGGTTCATCACTAAGCTGATACAGGCCTAGTTCATACTCTATACACGGCGACAAAACTCGTCGCCTCACCGCACATTCAGAGTATACTCGAGGTCACTACAAAGGGTTGTCAGGGCTGTTACGCACAAAGGTTACACCACTCCCCCATCACCTTATCAATGTAGGCCACCAGCACGAATATAGTGTCCTATGCCACCATAATCGGCTCACCACTCTGGTTGCTCACTGGTCACTACAAGGAGGCACGTGGCCCTAGCGTAGGCCGACAGCTCGACCACGGTGTCTCATACAACCATGACCGGCTTATGAGTCTTAGCGGATCGAGGTACCATAGTTAACGGGATTTCACAGGTAAGTTAGTACCCTAGGTTCAAGCAGTAGCGTCCAAAGATGGTGAACATACATTAGACATATCTGGTTACTTGACAAGCCTGACTAGCTCGAGCGCCCGTTGAGTTATATAACATGAAGTGCGTAAGCACTTCATGTGGCCTAACTACTACCGACAAGCAACGCACGACTCGGGTTCGTTAAACACGTCCCACGTGGCGAATGAATCTCAACAACGAATTCAATCCCATTGCCGACTGCCTGGACTATACAATAGCCCCAATCACATTCAATTGCAGATAGGTAAAGCAGTAATGGATCAAGATTCAAATCATATAATCAAAGTCCGATAACATCCGCTTAGGGCTGTCAGGGCTGTTGTACGCATTCGTTACACCACTCCCCCATCACCCTTCATGGCACTTATGGAATACAACATATAATCATGGCAAACACATTTCCAAAATTTATACATATACGGTACTTTCTACAAATACCTAGAGTATGTAAAATTTCATATTCTTCATCTTTAATCAAAACGGAAAACAGACAGCACTTTTTATATGTGCAATTGCATGCAGATCATGAATCTATCATTATCTGACATTGAAGGCATTGAAAACCATAACCTATACATCTAAAGTCCGTACCTTTTGTCGTAGAATCGTAACGGAGTCGATGGATTCACTAAGCTCTCATATACGGCAGTTTGGCAACCTATAGCATGCTTTCGATTAGTTATTTCATAACCTACAACTATCAAAATCCCAAAACAGGTTAGGGTTAGGGTTTCTTACCTAAGAACGAAGCCGGAATTGCTGGAAAAGCGATTAGATTGGAGTAGTTAAGCACGTATAGCGGCAGGGAAGTAAGCAGGGAGATGCTCCCACATCTCTCACACTTTCTCTCTCTTCTCTCTCTAGGGTTTCTCTCAAATTCGTATGGCTGTGAGAGAGAGCGTTCTAAGGTCCTTATATAGCCTAAAAACACTCTAAAATAGACTTATGGTCAAGGTATATTTAGGTTATAACCAAAGCGAGCTAGTTTCAGCTTAACGGAGGACTTTTGGCGGCCCCCCTTGAGCCAAAAGTCAGACTTAAGCTCACAGCCAAAATAGACTTATAGTCGAGTTACGTTTTCGTTTCAGTTGGATTTACAGATCACGCATGGCAGACCAGTTTTAGTTCAACGGCCAGTGGATCTCGATCGGAGATTCCGAGTACATGGATATGTTTATGAAATTTTTCCTGATCTGAGGGTGTATTTGGGTCAGATTCTGACGGTCTGGTTGCTTACAAAATGTCTCCAAGTATCAAGTCTCAGATTACTATTTGAGATATTTATTTTGTAAAGAGAAACAAGTGTTCTCACATTCCCCGCTTCGGACTCAAGCGAACAGTCGTGGGACACTGTCTGGATTTTATTTCCGAGATGGTTGTCAAGCCTAGCGAGGCGGTCCTAAGTCCTTAACTTCGTATTATTCAGACTCCTGATGTGTGGTCCAGATCTGATACGGAGTTTTAAGATGCTCTCGAGAGCAGCCGGGCAATGAGATTGATCCTAGATTTTAGGGTAACCTAGCGTCAATGATTCTACAAGTTTTGGGTCTTGCAGATCGTATTTAAAGTGGATCAAACGGATTTCGTAGCTAATCTAGTTTAGCACTTAGTTACTTTGTCTCATTTTTAAAGGATTTAGTCCTATAAGATTTCTGTCTGAGGTGGTACTTAGGCCTTTGTAGTTTGTATATAAAGTGATCCAAGTTATACTACTTAGCTAGTTTAAGATAGTATCTAGGGTGAAAGTACTTAGGTACTTTGTGAAGGATAAGGTAGTGAAAGTGAGGTTTGTGAAGGAAATGGGTTAAGAAGCGATTTTAGACTGTGGGATTCAGTTCTGACAAGTTAATAAGGTGTTAGGATCGACACATTGCCTAAGGACGTCTAATTCCAGGTTGACAAAAATCTGGGATATTACATCAGTACTCTTAAAGTGACTTATCCGTCTGCTAATTTTCGATCACCCTAGTAAACAAAGAGGGTTAAATTGACAAGCTCGAAAGCTGAACCATAGAAGACTGCAGACCGAACTTAAAGTCAAACTCTGAAACATCCTCGAGCATCTGCCACTGTTGAACCATCATCTGAGCCAGCAGGCCTCATGGCTGATGGTTGAGCGCATCCACCACCACGTTCGTCTTACTCGGGTGGTACCGAAGGTCGAAGTCATAATCTTTCAACAGCTCCATCCATCGCCTCTGTCGCATGTTCAACTTGGACTGCGAAAATAAATACTTCAAGCTCTTATGGTCCGAGAAGAGCTCGAACCTAACCCCATAAAGATAATGCCTCCACATCTTCAATGCAAAGACAACTGCTGCTAGCTCCAAATCATGGGTGGGTGGTTTAGCTCGTGGACCTTGAGCTGGCGCGAGGCATATGCCACAGGCTTCTCGTGCTGCATCAGGACAGCACCCAAGCCAACTTTAGAGGCATCGGTAAACACAACAAAACTATCACTCCATTAGGAAGAGTGAGGACATGAGCAGATATGAGGCAGTCCTTCAACTCCATAAATACCTCCTTACAGGCATCACTCCAGAAAAACTCAGTGCCCTTCTGCTTCAATCGGGTCAGCGATGCTGTAATATGGGAGAAACCCTCAATAAATCATGGATAATATCCAGCCAAACCAAGGAAGCAACGAATCTCGAATGCGTTCGTGGGCTAGCCCCACTGATGCACTGTAAAAACCTTCGAGGGGTCCATAGTGACACCCTCCCTTATCACCATGTGACCAAGGAACTTCACCTCCTCCTACCAGAACTCACACTTCTCTAGCTTCGCATACAGCTCGTGGGCACAAAGGGTCTCGAGCACAATCTACAAGTGCTCAACATGGTCCTCTCGGGTCCTTGAATACATAAGAATATCATCAATAAACATCACCACGAACTGATCGAGGAAAGGTCGGAAGACCTCATTCATTAGTTGTATAAATACGACAGGCGCATTGGTCAATCTGAACATCATGACCAGGAAATCAAAGTGACCATAGCGCGTCCGGAATGCTTTGTTCAGAATGTCCTCCTTGCATAAGTCTATCTTGGAAAAGAACTGGACACCCTACAGCTGGTCAAACAAATCATCAATACGGGGAAGTGGGTATCGGTTCTTGATAATGGCTCTGTTGAGCTCGCGGTAATCCATACAGAGCCTCAACGAGCCATCCTTCTTCTTCATGAACAATACCGGGGCTCCCAACGGTGAACTATTGGGGCGAATGAAACCCAACTCGCAGAGTTCATCCAACTGCTACTGCGGTTCCCTCAACTCCATCGGTGTCATCCGGTAGGGAGCCTTCGAGATAGGCACGGTACCAAGCACTAAATTAATCTGAAATTCAACCTGCCGACGCGGCTTCGAACCCAGGATCTCCTGGAACACATCCGGGTACTCACAGATAACTGGCAGCTGCTCAATACACCCTGCCACAGACTCCTCGACAATACAAGCTAACAAACTGGACAATGGCTCTCCTCTGGGCTCGGCAATGAACTGGAACACTAGTAAGCCAGGAATATGAAACGTGACTGTCCTCGCGACAAGTCCAAGATGGCATAATACTCAGCAAGCCAATCCATACCCAAGATAATATCGAACTCCGCCATCGGCATCACGAACAAATCAGCGGGTAGGAACATCTCGGCAACCAACACTTGGTAAGAAGAACAATGATGGCTCAAAACAACAGACTTCCCTAAGGGAGTAGAAATGGCTAAGGCCTCAGATGCGGACTCCGACGGGATACCGGTCGATCAGCAAAATCGCTCGGCCATGAAGGAATGAGAAGCACCGAAATCAAACAAAACATGGTAAATGCAAGTAGAAACAAGAAGAATACCCTCAACGACACCACAAGTCGAAGACTGTGGATCCTTTTGGGCTGCATAAAATCTGCCCTACGCTGGCAAAGGAAGCAAGCCGGAAGACTATGGGTCCTGACTCTACACCTGTCGTGTAGCGATATATACTTAGCCGAGGGACTGGGGAGGTGCATGTCCCCTCAGCTACTGCGGTCTCTGCTGCTGTTGTGGCCACTGTGAATGCATGCCTGACTACATCTGCTGCTAAGGAGGAGGCCTAGGGGTGGGAGCCTGATGCTATGCTTGCTGCTGATACTGTTGCTGCTGAGGAGGATAGGGAGGAGGCAATTGCGATGGCCTCTGCTGATGCAAGGGGAGAGGGGAATCATGCCTCCGGTGCCCAGTCTAACCACAACCATAACATACACCGAAAAACGAACCGAATGAAGAAGTGGGTAGCTACGCTGAAGATGAAGCTGCTTTCTGCACCATAGTCTACCTAAACTCGGATCTGCCTCTTCGCCTCTGCTGACAGTTCTGTTGAGAACTGTCGGCTGGTGCCCTCCTCTTCTGGTCTCTGCCGAAACTCTAATCACGGGTCCTCTAGGTCATAGCCCAGTCCTCCTCATAAACCAACTCTCAGTGGACAACCTGATTGAATGTCATCAAGCAATGGCCCACTACTCGACTGCGGAGAGCGGGACGCAAGCCATTCGGGAGCGGGCCTTCCTCTTCTCATCATCGGCGAGATAAGGAGTGAATCTAGAAAGAGCCAAGAAATGTGCCTCATACTGAGACACTGTCATACCTCCCTGGACTAGAGTCTCAAACTCCATAGCCCTCTACTCCTTAACGTGCTTGGGGAAGAACTTCTGGTCGAAACGGACCACAAATTCCTCCCAAGTCTAAACAAACTGGGGCCCAGCCATCCTCAACAGTGACAACCACCAATGTCGGGTCTTACCCTATAAAAGGAAGGTAGTTAGGAAAATCTCTGATCAGCCGAACACTGCGTAGTGTTGAAAATCTTCTTGATCTTGGTACGCCACAACTTGGCAACAGAAGGGTCAGGGTCACCCTTGAACCTCGGGGGATCATGTTACCAGAACTCACGAAAGAACGCGCTCGTAAACGGCAGGTCAGACTGCACAAGAATCTCAGCGGTAGGCTGATGGGACTAAAGGACTGCAGTGACGGCCTGCATCATCTGCAGAAAATGCTCAACCCCAACAGAAACTGTAAGATGAGTGGGGGCGACACTTGCCTTAGGCAGAGGCACGAGTGCAGCAGGAGTTGGAGCCTCTGAAACCGGAATAGTAGGCTCAGGGCGGGGGAATAGGCGTCATAGGGGCGGAAACATAACCTTAGGAGTTCGGTCCTCAATAGCAGGAGCTGGATGCGCTCGGGTCGAACGGGTCACTGGAGCAGGATGCGAACCATGACATGGGCACCATGGCCATAAGTGCCCCACTTAGGCGGCATCATTTATAGAAGAACAAGCACGACGATGCATAAGGTCAAAATATTGCTGGCTTAAATGAAAAGAATGTTCTCAGGACACTACTTTTCCTAATCTCACAGTAGATATGCAATGTTATCCCAAGTTATTTCAAAATTACTTGTTATGCTCTGATACCAACTCCTGTCAAGCCCCGGACTCGGTGACCAGACTTGCAAGGATTTCGATAGCCGGTTTCGACTGCAATAGCTTCCTTAGCACCCCATTCTCGGCTCCTAGCACAAGTTCCAGTCTTGGGATCCTACAAGGAGGATTTCCATATCACAATTCCAATTCAATTGAGCATACCCAAGATCATAGCAAGTAAATCTCAGAAAATAAATAAGTAACGCACTGCTAAATCTACTAAGAATTTAAACTTTGCAGGTACAAGGCTCAAAATAAAATACATAATATAGAAAGAAGGGAAGGAAAGGTATGCAACAGGTCCTCAGCTCCCACCAATCTAATCCACAGCTCCTCCGCTGCTGCGCCGACCTAGGATCTCCTGTACGTATTAATTGTGCATAAGCTTATAGAAAGCTTAGAGGGCGGTGTAAGTATGTGTGACAATGGTGCTCAGAAGAAGATAGGGGAGAATGTAGATGAAAACATGAATGATACCAATACCACTAGCCCTACCGAGGCTAAGTTATGAATGTAGTAGGCCATACCAAGGTTATGCAATGCAATACATGAGTACTAGACGCCATACCAAGGCAATACAATAGAAGGCTTATACACCTAACATAAATGCAATGCGAAGTAATGTCAGTCCTCATATCTAATCCACATATCAAGTATAGTTCCATCATAAGGAATCCACCAGGGTCAAGTATACTACAGGATGCCTGCCACTTTATAAATCCATAAAATTAAATGAGAGTAGGAGACCTCACTACCTACTTGTGGACAACCAATCACTAGTCAGGCTCGACGGTAGCGGACCCATTTACGAGCTAGTCAAACTTAGCCTAGCTAATGCCCTCTCACTCAGGTAAGTAAGACCAAACCCCATCCCAACCAACCTTGCAACAGTGGGAGTCGCGGACTAACAGTATAAGGCACTCGGACGCTCATGTTTTCCACTCAGTCTCGGCGTAGAGGCGTCCCCTCAGTACTGTGGAAGTTTAGGGGCTTTCACCCAGGGATGCACCCCAATGCTCAAGAATTATTTTTGGTGTCCACACACGGCCATCCACGATATATCTATGGAGGCTACGGCCCTAATGAATCAAGGGTGAATATCTACATGCTATGCAATGCTAGATGCATGAATAACATAATCATTCATGCATCAATCCCAAGCATCCATCATGCTCAAGAGGGTAAACTCCATCCCTCGGGGAGATACCAACATGTCCTACATAATGGCACAACCATGACTAATCATACATCAACCAAGCATGCATATGATGCATATGGGAGTGGGTCATGAAGATGAATAGGGGTGCCAATGAGGTGAATGAGAAGATGTACTCTCTTCTTAACCACGAAAAGTCTAGGTACTTAACCAATTTGTGAGACCCGTATCCTAGCTCGTACTATTCCATACGCTTCCACGGTCCTCCCGTTTGAATTTTGGTGACCCGCGATGTGTAGATAGCAGTTGTGCGTGATCCTGAGTTGTATCTCGCATTCAGAGTCGGGTTGACCAGAGACTTCTACCCTTCTGACCACACCATTGTAGCGTTTTGATGCTGCATCTCACGCACCGAGGTGACCCAGGCCAGGAGATGTGGGCCCGCATTCAGTTGAGGAAAATGTCACACATTACAAATTTTGAAGGAATCTTTACAACACATCACATCGATCCATCAATCAATGTCAAGTACACAACCTTACCTAGCCCATCACTCTTCATTCCCCAAGTCAACTCTCTCTTACACAACCCATACCCATCCCATTCATTTCTTACCACAAGTCAACAAGCACCATGCCCTCTCATCCTATCACTCCATCTCACCACTCCTCTCTCTCTCTCTCTCTCTCTCTCTCATTTCTCACTCCATTCTATGCCACCAAAGAGAGGAATCATCCAAGTTTCCATGAGAGAAGCAGTGCGGCCCACCTGCCTACCTCCCATCTTCACCATCCAAGTTTCATCTCGACCGTTGAATCTCATCCATTGGAGCTTTAGAATGCGTTGATGGAAGGAGAAGTCCATGATCAAAGGTGTGTTCATAGTATATTTTCTTTGATTTAGGGCCCACACATGGTGAGGCCCATTTTGATGTATGATTGTATCAAGAGGGACCCATAGTGGTAGGGTCCCTCCGCTACTTCGACCTCTCTCTCTCTCTCTCTCTCTCCCCCTATCTATCTCTCCCTCTCTATCCTTTAGTGATGGAATGTGGCCCACCTATGAAGTATGTATCATATCCATGTCGTCCATGCATGGGACCCATGGTGCTATATGTGTTTTATCCTTATTGCCCAGCACGTGGGACCCACCATGTGGAAGCCGATTGGCTGGAGTCTTTACAACATCTATGTTGTTGCTGTATTGACGTTACCAAGTTCTGTAGGTCTAACTGAGGTACGCGTTATTCAACAACATCCATCTATTTTGCTTGAAGTGGGACCCCACCTAGCTGTATGTTATATCTACACCGTCCACCCTACTTCCTGGCTCATTTTAGGTGTTGAGCCTAAAAATGAAGCCAATTTGAATCTCTGACGGGCCATAATGTTGAAAACAGTGGTTTTGGGTGATTTAAAATGTTAAGGCCCACTGTGATGTTTCTATACGCTGAAAAATATTGTATATTGGACTCGTTAGATCTGTTACGAGATGGGGAGACCAGTAGTAGGTGTGGATTTTCTTGATGCAGGCCCCACCTATAAAAATCCTCAAAATTACAAAAAAAAATTAAACAGCTCTGGACACTGTTGCTGTCAGCGTCCAGAGGACACTATGCTTGGAACGGGCAGGATCAGTGGGCCCCACCTCAATCCCCACCATGATGACTATTGAATATCAACACCGTGCATTTGATAGGTCCCCTTTAATCAGTGAGTCACCTCAAAAATCAGCTGTATAAGGAACTCAGGTGGCCCACACTACAAGAAGCAGCTGAGGATTGAACGTCAACCATTGAAACTTCTTTGGGTCCTAGAAATTTTAGATAAATATGAAATTTGTTTTTCCTTTTAATTTAGGTCTGTGTACCTTATCAACAGATGGGATGGGAAATAAACGTTATGGTGGGCCCCACATAGGACCCGCCTGTGAAGGGGATTAGTTTGGCTAGTGTACCGCACACCAGCTCTATAGCTACTGTTTGACACAGCAGGGTCTATGGAGCCCACCTTAGTGGCGTGTGCACCCAGCACGTGGGGCCCTCTTTGATGTATGTGTTACATCTAAACCGTCCATCCAATTGGCAAGCTTGTCTTAGGCATGAGACTAAAACTGAGGCAGATCTATCAGGTGGACCACATTGTAGAAAATAATGGGGAGATGAATGACTACCATTGAAATCCTTTTTGGTACCACAAAAATTCTGAATCAATATGATATTTGTTTTTCCTCTTGATCCAGGTCTTTGTGACCTTATGAATAGATTGGATGGAAAATAAACGATATGGTGGGCCCTGTGATTTGTAAACAGTGGAAATCATTATCTCCGTTGTTATTTTGGCGTGATCTAGATGATCTTTCGATCATTATCCCCACTGTTATTTGTGGTATGGCCCAGATGATCTTTCGATATGATTCATTTTTTGTAATGCTTTAAAATGATCTCTAAAAATAGATATATGGTGTAGATTGTTCACCTAGAATGTTGGGCCCGATTAGATGTATTTGAGGCCATTTATTGTGCATTTGAGGCCCATTAGTGCGGCCCATTGATGTGGCCCACTTGATGTATATGAGGCCCACCTTGATGTGTTTATGGCCCATTGATGAGGCCCACCTTGGTGTAATTGTAGCCCATCCATGAGGCTCACCTTGATGTATTTGTGACCCATTCGTGAGGCCTGATATGATGTGTACCCGGCCCATGTGTTGGGGCTCATTGTGATGTATCTGAGGCCCATGTATTGCGGCCCATTTGATGATGTGAGGCCCATATGATGAGGCCCAATGCGATTCATATGTGGCCCATGAGTGAGGCCCATCATGATGAATTTAAGGCCTATGGGTTGTGTCTTATTGTGATATATTGAGGCCCATGGGTTGTGGCCCATTATGACGCATTTGAGGCCTAGGTGGTGCGGCCCATTGTGATGTATTCGAGGCCTATGGGCAAGCTTGATGTGATGTATTTATGGCCATATGATGAGACCCATTGAGATGTATTTTCGGCCCATGTAATGTGGCCCATGTGATGTCTGCGGCCCTTGTGTAAAGCCCATTATGATTTTATGGGGCCCATCGAGATGGTATGCGGCCCATAGTGATGTGTATTAGGTCCTTGTATGAGGCCATAGGCCTACTATATGTTTAGCTCTATGTGGGTCACTCATTGGAAGCAATGTTGGTTAAACGTCCACATTGATGGGCAATGATGGTTAAATGTCCACATTGTGACCTTTCCTTAGGTCCTTTATTAGGCCGATTGTTGATGCCGGTTATCGATACCGATTATGAGTATGTGACAGCATGCATGCCCATACGCATCATTTACATGTTTCTTATGAGATCTGGTTAACCATTGCATATGTCATTGGGGAGGTTATTATGAGACTCCTTGATAGGCGGAGATTGTCTCACATGAGCGCATGGTATGTGCAGAATTGATGTATGACTGGATTGTATGACCCATGCATATTGCATTACGTGTTGTGATTACTGTACGCCCTCACGACATTAAGGCCGTAACCTCCACAGGAATGTCGTGGGTGATTAGATGAGACACTGGAAATGTTTAGTTCGAGCATCTGGGCAGTTTGGATGTCCGTGGGTGAAAGTCCCTAAACCTCCGTGGCTAGGAGACACTCTAACGTCTAGACCGAGTGGATATACATGAGTGCCTGAGCGCCGAATACCAGTAGGTCGTGTCTCCCACTGTGTCATGGTCGGTTAGAAAGGGGTGTGACCTTATCCGCTTGAGTGAGGGGGTTGTAAGCTAAGCTGAGTTTGACCAGCTCCCAAATGGGTCAGCTATCGACAAGCTAGGTAGGCATTAGTATACTACTGGCAGGCAGGAAGTGAGGTCTTTTCCACTCGCTAGGCTACACGGCCGGCTGGGGCGGTAGCCAGCTTGGAGTGAACTAGACCTTTGTGATGATCCTAAAGATGTACGATACTGATTTATGGAGTAGGAGTTGCATACTCAGCATTTTACTAATTCATTCACGGTCCACTCAGGCTGGTGGTGCATAATTATTTGTTACGTGTACCTTCGCAATTGTCAGGATTTCGGTTGGGGCATGCAACTAACCTGAGATCAGAAGTTTACCGTATTGAGTCTAATTATCCAAATTTAGGTATGGGACTGGTCTAGATAGAAGTCCCTTGTGATGGATCCTGTAGCCTGCAATACTACGTACTATCATCCCGACTTCACACTCTAGCTTGGTCATTTCATTCGCATCGTATATTGCATTACATTCGTGACATATGATATTTTGGGTTGCTACATTTCTGCATTAATATAGACAGATGAGGTTGACGGCATTCGTGGACTCGCCAGGATTTACATATTACATTGTATCCTCAGTATATGATATTGACTTATTATGTTTTTGCATTGCATGGCCTGGATAAGGCTGATGGTATTTATGGACTTACCAGCATGTTTCCACATTACTCTGATATTGTGCGATTTATGGATTGCTAGTATTTTTGCTTACTCTGATATCTATATGTTGACACATGCATCGCACACACTTACACCACCCTCTAAGATTTCCATAAAACTTATGCACAATAGATGCGTGCAAGTGATGTTAGATTGCAGCAGCATTGAGCTTGGAGAGTGCAGCGGTCTTCCGAAGCTTTGATTTTTGATATATGTATATTCCCTTTCAACACTGTATTCAACTGTTTATATTAGTGGATATGTGATGATGATGTTGCCTTTGTGATTTAGGTATACTTGTGGTTATGCTTCTTACAAGATAAATGTATGTTGAAAAATCCTCCTTATAGGATCCCAGGATCGGAACCTGGTGTATGAGCGTCGGGAGCCGAGAATGGGGTACTACGGAGGCTGTTGGCACCAGATTTGGTGATCGGAAATTTTGTGAGCCTTATTTCTGAGTCTAAGGCGTGACACAAATTCTCATAAGGAATACAACCTCTAATGGAGGCCCATATACCTGGGGTAGCCCATGAGACTAGACATATAAGGCTACAGCCTAAATAATATAAAAATAGGCCTAGTAGAGGACTAAGGTGGACATTCAACCACCCTTAGACACTAATGGGCCTAAAGGGGTCCAAATGGGGACTTTCAACCACCATTGCCCTAAGACATCTAATCCACAAACCACATAAACATAAGACCTAAGGCCCATATCCAAACCATATGCATATAGGTCTCACAAAAGGCATAAGGAAGTAAGCCCAATACTACCTCTAACAATCATGGCCCAAGGAGGGGAACCAATGTCCAAAGCCCAAGTCCTAAGGGCCATAGAGTCCAAGCATTTAGATGGACTTAGTGGGCAGCCCATGTATACAAATACATGGCCAAAAACAAGTATTTTTGTTAGGTGGAATGGTCTCCATTACATCAGCCCAATAACTAGTCATTTAAGTGGGCATTCAAGGGCCCAAATCCACCCTTTCCTCAGTCCATAAGTCCAACAAATGGTGGAAGGTCAGCGCATCATTTGGCTGGCCCTGGTGAGGCATTCTAGCTTGACCTGGGCCCACTAGGAAGCCCCAAAATCTGGTATGTATTGGGTCCCACAAATGGTTATCAAAGGCGGCCCAAAACATGCATTAATTAAGCCTAAAAATTATACTAAGGTATAGATGAGGAACAAGTACCCAATTTATCAATGTGATGGGCCCCAATTCTAATAAAAATTCAGCCATACATTGTGTATTTAAATGGCAATGGCTGGACTTTTAGTCCACCAAATCTTCAAGGCTTATTGAGGCCCAAAAACATGTCAAAATACTTGGGAATTACCCCCATAGTGTCCATCATTATATCATAGGGGCCCCATGTAACGACTTAGAAAATTCCGTACAAAGACCCGAGTACCACCTCAGGCAGAAATCACTCAGGACTAAATCCTTTAGATATTAGACAAGTTTAACCAGGTGCTAAACTAGATTAGCTGCAAAATCTGCTTGATCCACTTTAAATACGAACTGCAAGACCCAAAACTTGTTGAATCATTGATGCTACATTACCTTGAAATCTAGGATCAATCTCATTACCCAATTACTCTCGGGAGCACGTTGAAAGTCCGATTACTATGAAATTATATAATTAAGACTACTTTGCTAGACTTGACAACCACCTCAGAAATCAAGTCCAGACAGTATCCCAAAGCTATTCGCTTGAGCTTGGAGCGAAGTGTGTGAGAAATACGAATATCTTTAGGAAATAAACTTAAACTTAAGTAAACTGAGTTGTTCACTTGCAGGTCCATCAGAATCTTACCCAAATATACCCTCGGATCAGGTGAAATTTCATACATAGGTCAGTGTACTTGTGGCCCTGATCGGTGATCGTGGACCGTTGAACTAAAATTGGTCCATCACGGGCAATCTGTAAACCCGATCGGACCGAAAACTTAACTCGACCTAGATCAATGGTCAGGGAGCTTAAGTCCGACCGCACATAGAAAAGGGCCCTCCAAAAGTGCTCCATTGAGCTGAAATAGATTCTCTTTGGACATAACCTAAGTATACCTTGGCCTTGGGGTCATTCCTAATAGATTTGGGCCTATATAAGGACCTTAAACCCTCTCCCTCTTACTTCATACGAATTTTCTAAACCCTAAGAAAGAGAAGAAAGAAAAGAGAGAGCAAGTGAGAGAGAAAAGTGGGGATTCTTCCTGGGATTCGATCCCGTCGTTTCACGCAATTAGCTACCCTACCTGCATTGCTATTCCGGTGATTTCAACGTTGCACTTGGGTAAGGAAACCTAACCCTAATTTGGGTTAGGGTTTCTGATAGTGCTAGTTATGAAATGCCTAACTTAACTCATATTATAGGTTGCAAATCCGTCGTTAACAAAGACGTAACGTCTAAAACGACTTCGTTACGTGTTTATTGGCGTAAGGTGCAGACTATAGACATATAGGTTATGGTTTTCAAAGCTTTCAATGTCGGATAATGATAAATTCCCGATGTGGATATTATTTCACATTCAAAATGCAATGTTTGTTTTGCGTTTCAGTTATATATGAAATTTGTGGAGTTTAGCGTATTCTGTGTATTTGTAAAAAATACCATATACATATGAAATATGAAAGTGTGTTTGCCATGACTAACTACTATGTGTATATGCTAGTTATATGTGTAACAACTCCTCGGCTAAAGGATTTGCCCTCATACATGTTTTAGCCAACATACGTTATGTATGTTAATACGTGTAGTCTAAGTGGTTGTAAAAATGCTTGTATAAGTAATCACTTAGTAAATAGTGCTTTGGGTGGGTGTGAGATAGGATTCTCAACTACCTTAGTTAGTTTAATCGCTTACTTATGAAATGTATGTGTTTGGATTTCTTGTTTAAGTTGTATTTTATAACATGTTTGAACTACTTAGTTAATTTTTCTCTGACTACTCCACATGCTTACTGGTTAAGGATTGAATGTGATTGGGGCTATGTTATAGTCCAGGCAATCGGTAATAGGCTTTGAGTTCGTGGCTGAGATTTATTCACCACGTAGGATGAGTTTGATGAACCCGAGCCGTACTAGAGTTGTCGACAGTGGTTAGGCCACACGGAGTGCTTACGCGCTTCATGTCGATCAACTCATTGTGTGCTCGTACTAGTCGGGCTCGTTGAGTAACCTGATTGACCCGATGTATGTTCACCATGTTTAGACGCTCCTGCTTGAACCTAAGGTACCAAACTCACTAGTGAGAACCCAGTTAACCTTGGTACCTCGATCCGCTATGACTCATGAGCTGGACATGGTGGTATGGGACACTGTGATCGAGCTGTCGGCCGACGCTGGGGTGACGAGTCCACCCATAGTGACCAGTGAGCAACATCACCTCGTGATCCGAATACGGTGGTATGGGACACTGTATTCGAGCTATTGGCCTACACTGATAAGGTGACAAGCCCTTTATAGTGACCTACCTCGAGAGTACTCTGAGTCTACGTGGAGGCGACGACCCTTCCGTAGCAACAAGAGTATAAACTAGGCTTGCACCGATCAGGTGACGAGCCCTTTGTAGTGACTTAGAACCGCAACTTCATATGAGATTTACTAGGACTGATGACCCTAGAATGGATCATTATTGGGTATTGATATAAGGGAGGTACTTTAGTTTTTGAATCCTGCTGTATGAAAAGGACTAATAAAAACTTGGTAATCACGCTCATAACATTGTACTACATGTGCCCCGGGTTGAAGAGCACATAGGGAAGAAAGCATGCCGCGACCCTAAGATGATGTCGCACGAGGGAGTGTAGGAAAGGGCATACATCATGAATACATTTCATCCTGGCATTAATAAGAGTATCTAGGATTGTCTAATATGTCTGCTTTATCATTACTGCTTGACTGAGTTGATAACATGTTAACCTTTACTCTATAATTCCACTGAGTTGATCACTCACTCCCACGCTCAGGGATGGTGTTCTGAACGCCCACCAGACTCTGTGTTAGATGCAGATGACGATGCAACTCAGGAGGTAGAGCCGGATTACGTTAGCAATCAGGATGCGTTCTTGTATATACAGTTCTCCAGCGGTTTTGCTTAGGCCGTCCTGATCGACGGAGCTACAGGGCTTATCATTGTAGTCGAACTATTTTTGACATTTTGACTCTTGAACTATTACATGTATATGGTGACTCAGTGATGTGTTCATACTCTGGAGACCGATAGTGATCTTTTTGGCTCATATACGTTTATATACATCTTTCGGTCTTGTGCTTGCATTGTATAAACTGATCTGGAGTATGAATTACTATTTTGGTATAATCCCACTCATGATTAATTCACTAACATAGACAACATTTTAATCATAAGCATATATGTTGCATAAGTGATGTTTTGGAACTCGGGAGTTGAGTTGCTACTCGACCCCCGATTTTCAAGGCATCACAAGTTGGTATCAAAGTATGATTTGGATTAAAATGGACCTGGGTTATGGTCACATGACGTACGCTAACATTTTTTGACATAGGTGGGAGCAAGAAAAATGTAGAAACAAGCTTAGGTTTCCTTGATTTCGCCTATTGGCGAAGTTCATCGATACCGATTGCCGAGATCGAGTCCGTACACCTCCGTGATCGCTTGAGGCGACCCTGAACCTTTCCTAGACCATCCATCGATGAGTTTAGATAGTAAAGCACCTCTTCTCAGCCCTCAATACTGTACAGATGCAACTGTATATCAGAAACACACCCGTGAGGACTCGAAATGACTCAAAACGGAGTCGGGGGCCCAACGGGACTCTTCTAGGGGGACTCAGGGTGGGACCCACATACATTTGAAGTCTAAGGGGCAGGAGGACCTCGCCCGAAGGGCGAGTCCTCGCCGGAATGTCCAGAGACCAGCGAGGGCCTCGCCGCCAGATGAGCTCGGCCGGGCGGGCCGGCTTAGGCCGACAAGTTTTGGGCGTTGTTTGGCCCACTTGTGCATGGGTATTCGATTAAAACCCCTTATAGGTCGCCCCTCCTTCACAAACTACCCCTCCAAGCTTTCCTTTTCTCAAGAAAACACCCAAATCCTCACTCAAATCCCCCCTTCAAGTGCTCCTTCTCCCCTTTTCGTGCACCACCTTCACCACACATTCGAAATCTCCCTCTATAGTTGTTTACCTTCTTCATTCTCCTTTCATTTGAGCATTCAAGCCCCACTTTGTGTCTTAAATTTGTGGGAACTCAAGTATCCCTCCTATTTCCCCATTTTCTTTCATTTTCCATGGCTCTATTCGAGCTTATTATGGCCATTTTCTTGATTTTCACCCTTCTCTCTCATGAAAAAGAAAGGGCTCCCATGGAAGAAGCTGGGCCTAGTCGCCCTACTTGTTCGAGGAGACCAAGAGGCGCCACCGTAAGCACGGGCATTAAACTTAAGATACGGACTAAGCGGGAGCTTGATCCCCAGGCTCCCCTTGAAAGGATTCTACTGGCGGAAATCTCTCATAGTAGGTTTCATGACCGTAGGGTCCTTTTCGAAGCTCATGTTGACGAGAAGTTCTTCGGGGAATATCTGTTGATGAAATGCCTGGAGGAAGCCAAGTGGTGCCAAGTGTTTAAGGAAAAATATCGTGCAAATGTAGGCACTGTTTGAGCATTCTATGCCCATATTCAAGAACCTACGCTAGAGCCCTTGTAGTTCAAGATTCCCGTAGGAAGAGGTCAGGAGGCCACAACTGACTCTGGCCTGATAGCTCGACTCATGGGAATACTGCTTGGCTAAGTCCATGCGAGTGAGAAGAATCTGAAGAGTGCACGTGAAAGGGATCGTTGTACGCATTTCCTTTATGGTCAACTAGTTCAATGGTAGCCAAACAATAGCCTCCTCATGTCAAACATGACGGATGATTTTTGCCTACTTCACCATATTTGCATAGCATGTACCCCAGGTGGGGCAATCACAGTGAGTGCACGCGTCTGATGGTAGACTTTCTTTACCAAGCGGGGTAGGGAGAGAAGTTGTGTGTGCATACGTATGTTTTGTGATAGATAGTTCTTACCGCATGCTCCAAGCTCCCCTTCGGCCGACTTATATGTAAGATTGCACGTGAGTTCGGCTAAAGACTTGGCGTAGAACTCCCAGTGCCACAACATTTCATCAATAAAACTACTCTGATCAGATGGGAATCGGGCCCCAGTAG
This sequence comes from Magnolia changhungtana, assembly GCA_030180095.1. Classification (NCBI taxonomy): domain Eukaryota; kingdom Viridiplantae; phylum Streptophyta; class Magnoliopsida; order Magnoliales; family Magnoliaceae; genus Magnolia; species Magnolia changhungtana. Next base: position 419,562 of record JASAUF010000426.1, on the reverse strand, counting down.
TAACAAGCCCGACTTGATGAGAGTAAGGATGAGATGGCTAGTGAGAAGTATGAAAGCGAGGAGGAAAGCAGGGAAGAGATAGAGGAGGAACAGGAAGAAGAAATGGAGGCCCAGGATACGGATGAGAGCACCCCTCCTATGACATCAGAGAAGGACACTGATCGGGTTGCTAGGGATGCACGTTTAGCTCAACTTGAGGAGGGTCAGGGTACCTTGCGACAGGATATTGTTGATCTCTGGGCCCTTGTAAAGCATAAGTTCCAGAAGGTGACTCGCACCTTGAAGACTATCTTGTCCTATCTGCAAGATAAGGGTGCCCCTCCCCCGTCATCAGATTCGGATACCTAGTCTTCCATACAATTGTTTTGTAGCTTGTTTGTTGATGCTTTAGGATGTTTGTGTTTAAATGTTTTGTGAGCTTAGTAGTGTCGAAGGTAGAAAGTGTGTTTGGGCTAAATAGTTCATAGCCGCATGCGTTCCTGTCGTGATTCATGTAGAACTGTGTTCCATGTATTGTGACAATTTTGGTAAATGAAATGCATGTAGTCTCTTTTGCTATGAAGTGTGTGGAATACTTAAAGGATTGTATATTGATATGCTACATCTTATACAAGTTGTGCCCTATGTCATATAAGGAATGTCACCTATTGTCACACGGAGCACGACACGCCTCACACTTACTGATTTTATGGACCAGGCACCTCCCCAGAGTGATGGTCGTACGGACCTTGGTTCGGGCCCGGTTTGTGAGACTATGCCTGAGTCTCAGCCTTCTACTGGTCCTACAGTTGGGTTGCCACCTTACACACCAACCGGTTCGTGAGCAACACTGTGCGTCTTCTTCGACGCAGCATGTGCCTCAGTCGGCCCCACCTACGGATAGGTTGGAGCAGTTGTTGATGATGATGCACCAGCAGTATGTGCAGAACCAGTAGCAACAGATGCAGCACCAACACCAACAGCAACAACTCTTGGCCATTATTGCAGGGGCCTTAGCTTAAGGTGGGAATGCAACTCCACCTGCACCATCTGTGCACCCTGCAGAGACTGTAGGGCCTTCCTCTCAGGGTGAGGGTGTGACTTTACCTGTACCTACTATATACCCTACGGAGAACTTGGGTACTATGGCCTCCTCGAGCAATTCCAGCGCTTGCGGCCTCCTACCTTTGCAGTTCTCACAGACTAGAGGAGGTCAAATATTGGCTTGACCCCATCTCCAAGATGCTGAGGATGCTACATTGTACAGAGCCGGAGCAGGTCAAGTTGGTCACCTTTATGTTTGAGAAGGATACCAGCTTGTGGTGGGATAGTGTCCTGCGGACCGTTACAGTTGAGTATGTATGAACGTGGGCAGCATTTGAGACCCACTTCCATGAGAAGTATTATCCCCTTACGTACCGGCATGAGAAGGAGAATGAGTTCTTGCGCCTCAGGAAGGGAGGCGTGTCAGTGGTAGAGTACGAGCACCGATTTACAGAGCTGGGCAGGTACGCTCCTACTATACTTACTGATGCGCAGATGCTGATGTGACGTTTTTCCAAGGGCTTGCGACCTGACATCCGCTCGAAGATGTGTTGTGCTAACATACCTTCCTATGCTGAGCTAGTACACATGTTTTTGCGAGCAGAGCAGGACGGGGATCGGTTGACATGTTCTCGTGGGCCGATGATCTCTAGGCCACAACTAGATATGCCGAGCAGGCCATTCCTCAGCAAGAGGTCACGTACCGACTCTCCCCCGAGGATCTTGGTGCCACTAGTTCCGATAAAGCGACCTGGTGTGACATGTACGTATTGTGGGAGACCAGGTCACGCTACAGAGAGTTTCTTTGCGCGTATGAGAGACAGTGGGTTTTCGCCGCCGCAGAGAATCGACTCCCCTCGCCCTCAGGTTCTATCGGCTCCACCCCTACGGACTGCACCAGCTCATCCATCATTCCGACCACCTGCGCCTCAATTTAGGCCACCTCAGCGACTTATGGCGTCTCAACCTAACCCATCTCAGCAGGCGCGTGTCCATGCACTTGCAGTGGAAGCGCCTGGTTCTACAGCTACAGTACCTTTAGCCTTTGAGCTCACCGTCCACATGAAGGTACCCCTATATTTCTATTGGTGGATATAGGATCCACTATTCCGTGATATCATATTCTGTAGTCAAGCGCTTAGGGCTGAATACGACCCCGATGGTTGGGGTGCGAGTCATCGCGGCACCAGGGACTTTTACAAATGCCACCAAAATGTGTGAGGGTTGCCTGATAGATCTAGGGAGCAGGACGATATGTATTGACCTGATTGTCACAACGATATACTGTTTCGACGTCATCCTTGGTATGAATTGGCTAACTGAAGTAAGGGCCGAGATTGACTGTGAGACCCGTCTAGTGACAGCTTACGAGCATGAGGGTATGCCCTTTACATTTCTCATGCAGGTCAGTTGCCCTTTTCGAGTTCTTTGTTACGCTTCTTTATTGAAGAATGTTGATGGCCCGACAATTGAAAACAGACATATAGTTCAGGATTTTGAGGAAGTGTTCAGTAAGATACCTGGGCTGCCTCCTCATCGTGAGATTGATTTCACCATTGATCTAGCGCCTAGTGCGACGCCCATTTCACTCCCGACGTATCGCATGCCTCCGTGTGAGATGGAGAAGCTAAGGAGATAGATCGATGATCTGTTAGATGCAGGCTTTATACGACCTAGCGTGTCTCCATAGGGGAGCACCTGTGTTATTCGTAAAGAAGAAAGACAGTTCACTGTGGTTGTGTATTGATTACCGCAAGTTGAACCAAGTGATGGTGAAGGACAAGTACCCTTTACCCAGAATAGATGACTTGTTTGATCAGTTAAGAGGAGTGCAGGATTTCACGAAGATCGACTTACAGTCAGGGTATCATCAGTTGCGCATTAGGGGTGAGGACGTGCAAAAGATGGCTTTCAGGACTTGTTTTGGGCACTATGAGTTTCTCATGATGTCGTTCGGTCTTACGAACGCACCGATTGTGTTTGTGGACCTGATGAACAGGGTGTTTTGGCTATTTCTATTTCGATTCATCATCGTATTTATTGATGACATCCTGATATACTCTAAGAGTCGGGAAGAGCATGAGGAACACCTACGAGCAGTCTTGGATACTGTGAAGAAGAACCAGTTGTTCGTACAGTATAAGAAATGCGACTTCTAGAAAGAGGAAGTTAAGTTCCTGGGGCATGTAGTATTCAAGCAAAGTATAGCAGTGGACCTTACTAAGGCAGCCGCGGTTCAAGACTGGAAACAGCCCGGTTCGGTTACTGAGGTGAGCTGATTTCTTGGTCTGGCGGGTTACTATCGACGATTCATTCGGGACTTCTCGAAGATAGCCAGACATTTGTCTCAGTTGACACGGAAGGATCTGAAGTTCACCTGGAATGAGAAGGCGGAAACAACTTTTCAAGAGTTGAAGGATAGGTTGATGTCCGCCCCTGTGCTAGTATTGCCAGAGCAAGGGGTCAAATATACGATATATACCGATGTATCTCATGTTAGTTTGGGATGTGTCCTTATGCAGAAGGACAGGGTGATTGCTTATGCCTCGAGACAATTCAGGAAACACGAGGAAAATTACCCTATGCATGACTTGGAATTAGTGGCCATCATTTTTACATTAAAGCTCTGGAGACATTACCTCTACGGAGAGGAGTTCAAGCTCTTTTGCGACTACAAGAGCCTTAGGTACATATTCACACAGAGGGACCTGAACATAAGGCAACGACGATGGATGGAAACCTTGAAGGACTTCAAGTTCGAGGTTTCCTACCATCTTGGCAAGGCTAACCTTGTAGCAGATGCATTGAGCTGCAAGAAGGCGATAACATTTGTAGCTCCGCTGATGGTTGAGGAATGGCATATGATGGAATTTATGCGTGACTTTGAGCAGAAGCTTACAGTGGAGGAACCGTTTGAGAGTATTGCACATATTCGAGTGCAGCCACTAGTTGATGACCAAATTAGAGAGGCTCAGTGTGAAGGTAAATGGTTAGAGGAGATGAGGACAAAGGCTAGTGGAGACGAGGATCCATAATGGAGTGTTGGTACGGATGGGAGCTTACGTTATCTTGGCCGCCTATGCGTTCCAGACATTCATGATTTGAGATAGGAAGTTCTTGAGGCAACGCACAATTCAAAGTTGGCAATGCATCCAAGTAGCACGAAGATGTATCAAGAGATGAAGAGGTCGTATTAGTGGGACAATATGAAGGCCCATTAGCATAGTGTGTATCACGTTGTCTCACATGCAAGCAGGTCAACGCCAAGCATCGCCAACCTCCTGGACTCCTTTAGCCCATGCCCATAGCTGAATGGAAGTGAGATTTCATCTCTATGGATTTCATCTCAGGGCTACCGAAGACGAGGAAGGGTTATGACTCTATTTGGGTGATCGTGGACATGTTAATGAAATCGGCTCACTTCCTCCTGATTAAAGTCACAAATTTTGCAGACGAGTTGGCTAAGCTGTATATCAGGGAGATTGTACATCTGCATGGAGTTCCTATGGAGATCATGTCAGACCGAGACATGCGATTCACATCTATCTTCTGGACTCGTATCCAGGAAGCGATAGGTGTGAAGTTGAAATTCAGTACCGCGTTCCACCCACAGACTGACGGGTAGATGGAACGGGTAAACCTGATGTTGGAGGACATGTTGCGAGCTTGTGTGTTTATTTTCAAGGATAGTTGGGATGACTATCTTCCTTATGCAGAGTTCGCCTACAATAATAACTTTCAAGCGAGTATTGGCATGGCTCCGTATGAGGCCTTGTATGGGTGCTCCTGTCGAGCACCGCATTGCTGGACAGAGGTTGGCGAGCGTAGTTTGATCGGCCGAGAGTTAGTACAGGCGACCTCAGAGAAGATCGACATTATCAGGCGTCGACTTCTTACGGTGCGAAGCGAGAGCGTGATGAAGAGCTACGCCGATCTGAGAGGCCGACTGGAGTTCAAGGTTGGAGATCATGTGTTTCTTAGAGTTTCTCCTATAAAGGAAGTCCTTCGGTTTGGCAAGAAGGGGAAACTTACGCCACGGTTCATTGGCCCATTCCAGATATTAGACCGAGTCGGTGTGGTGGCATAGCGTCTTACTTTGCCCACACCACTTGCAGGCATGTACAACGTATTTCATGTATCTATGCTAAAGAAATATGTTCTTGATCCTTCCCACATTATCAAGTAGGAGCAGGTGCAGTTGAGTAAGGACGCTACTTATATACTACGACCGACAAGTATTCTAGACAGAAAGGAGCGGGTGTTACGTAGCAAGGTCATCCCACTTGCGAAGGTATTGTGGACACATCACACTGAGGAAGAGGCTACTTGGGAGACAGAAGTCGAGGTCCGTAAGAACTACCTTCAGCTTCTCAAAGAGTACGAAAATGTACTAATTTCGAGGATGAAATTTTTCTTTAAGGGGGGTAGATTGTAACGACTCTGAAAATTTTGTACAAAGACCTGAGTACCACCTCAGGCAGAAATCACTCAGGACCAAATCCTTTAGAAATTAGACAAGTTTAACCAGGTGCTAAATTAAATTAGCTGCGAAATCCGCTTGATCCACTTTAAATACGTACTACAAGACCCAAAACTTGTAGAATCATTGATGCTACATTACCCTGAAATCTAGGACCAATCTCATTACCTAGTTACTCTGGAGAGCACATTGCAACTTTGTATTGGACCTGGACCGCACGTCGAAAGTCCGATTACTACGAAATTATATAATTAAGACCACCTTGCTGGTCTTGACAACCACCTCGGAAATCAAGTCCAGACAGTATCCCGAAGCTATTTGCTCGAGCCCGAAGTGAAGTTTATGAGAAATGCGAATATCTTTAGGAAATAAACCCAAACTTAAGTAAACTGAGTTGTTAACAGGTCCAAATATAAGGATTCTAACAGTCAGAATCTAACCCAAATACATCCTCAGATCAGGGGAAATTTCATACACAGGTCAGTGTACTTGTGGCCCTGATCGGTGATCGTTGACCATTGAATTGAAACTGGTCAGCCACAGGCGATTTGTAAACCCGATCGGACCGAAAACTTAACTCGACCTAGATCCATGGTCAGGGAGCTTAAGTCCGATCGCACATAGAAAACGGGCCTCCGGAAGTGCTCCGTTGATCTGAAATAGACACTCTTTGGACATAACCTAAATATAACTTGGCCCTGGGGTCATTCCCATCAATTATGGGCCTATATAAGGACCTTAAACCCTCTCCCTCTCACTTCATACGAATTTTCTAAACCCTAAGAAAGAGAAGAAAGAAAAGAGAGAGCAAGTGAGAGAGAGAAGTGGGGATTCTTCCTGGGATTCGATCCCGTCATTTCACGCACTTAGCTACCCTAGCTGCATGGCTATTCCGACGATTTCAATGTTACACATGGGTAAGGAAACCTAACCCTAATTTGGCTTAGGGTTTCTGATAGTGCTAGTTATGAAATAGCTAACCTAACTCATGCTATATATGTTGTAAATCTGCCGTTGACAAAGACTTAACGTCTAAAACAACTCTATTATGCATTTATCGGCGTAAGGTCTGGACTTATAGGTTATGGTTTTCAAAGCTTTCAATGTCGGATAATAATAAATTCCTGATGTGGATGTTATTTCACATGCAAAATACGATGTTTATTTCGCGTTTCAGTTATATATGAAATTTGTGGAGTTTAGCGTATTTTGTGTATTTGTAGAAAATACCGTATATGTACGAAATATGAAAGTTTATTTGCCATGATTAACTACTGTGTGTATATGCTAATTATATGTGTAACAACTCCTCAGTGAAAGGATTTGCCCTAATACATGTTTTGGCCAACATACGTTATGTATGTTAATACGTGTAGTCTAAGTGGTTGTAAAAATGCTTGTATAAGTAAGCACTTAGTAAATAGTGCTTTGGGTGGGTGTGAGATAGGATTCTCAACTACCTTAATTAGTTTAATCGCTTACTTATGAAATGTATGTGTTTGGATTTCCTGTTTAAGTTGTATTTTATAACATGTCTGAACTACTTGGTTAATTCTGCTCTGACTACTCCACATGCTTACTAGTTAAGGATTGAATGTGATTGGGGCTATGTTATAGTCCAGGCAATCGGTAACAAGCTTTGAGTTCGTGGCTGAATTTATTCGCCACGTAGGACGAGTTTGATGAACCTGACCCGTACTAGAGTTGTCGACAGTGGTTAGGCCACACGGAGTGCTTATGCACTTCATGTTGATCAACTCGTTATGTGCTCGTACTAGTCGGGCTCGTCAAGTAACATGATTGACCCAATATATGTTCACCATGTTTGGATGCTCCTGCTTGAACCTAAGGTACCAAACTCACCAGTGAAAACCCCGTTAACCTTGGTACCTTGATCCGCTAAGACTCATGAGCCGGACATGGTGGTATGGGACACCATGGTCAAGCTGTTGGCCTATGCTGGGGCGACGAGTCCACCCGTAGTGACTAGTGAGCAACATCGCCTCGTAAGCTGAATACAGTGGTCTGGGACACTATATTCGAGCTGTCGGCCTATACTGATAAGGTGACGAGCCCTTTGTAGTGACCTCGAGAGTACTCTAAGTCTACGTGGAGGCGGCGACCCTTTCATAGCAACAAGTATATAAACTAGGCCAGCACTGATCAGGTGACGAGCCCTTTGTAGTGACCTAGAACCGCAACTTCATATGAGATTTACAAGGGCTGACGACCCTAGAATGGATCATTATTGGGTATTGATATAAGGGAGGTACCTTAGTTTTCCAATCCTGCTGTATGAAAAGGATTAATAAAAACTTGGTAATCACGCTCATAACATCGCACTGCTTGTGCCCCGAGTTGAAGAGCATAGAGGGAAGAAAGCATGTCGCGACCGTAAGATGGTGTCGCACAAGGGAGTGTAGGCAAGGGCATGTATCATGAATATATTTCATTATTGCATTAATAAGAGTATCTAGGAATATCTGATATGTCTGCTTTATCATTACTGCGTGACTGAGTTGATAACATGTTAACCTTTGCTCTATGATCCACTGAGTTGATCACTCACTCCCACGTTCTGGGACGATGTTCTAAACACCCACCAGACTCTGTCTTAGATGCAGATGACAATGCGACTCTGGAGGTAGAGCCGGATTACGTTAGCAATCAGGATGCATTCTCGTATATGCTGTTCTCCTTCGGTTTCGCTTAGGCCGTCTTGATCGACGGAGTTACAGGGCTTATCATTGTAGTCGAACTATTTTTGACATTTTGACTCTTGAATTATTACATGTATATGGTGACTCAGTGATGTGCTCATACTCTGGAGACCGATAGTGGTCTTTTTGGCTCATGTACATTTATATACATCTTTCAGTCTTCCGCTTGCATTGTATAAACTGATCTGGAGTATGAATTACTATTTTAGTATAATCTCACTCATGATTAATGCACTAACATAAACAACATTTTAATCATAAGCATATATGTTGCATAAGTGATGTTTTAGAACTCGGGAGTTGAGTTGCTACTCGACCCCCGATATTCAGGTCGTCACACCCCACCAATTGGGAGATAGGGATTTGGCACTCATAAAGGTGGGCCTGTTGCTAGACCGCAGGCCCAGCAGCAGCCCCAAAAGGGTAAGGACGTCCTAGGCCTAGGCGGTCCAAGGTGTGGACGGCCTGGGCCCCATACACATGTAACAAGGTGGGCTCCTATGTCCCAAGTAGGCCCCACATGAGACGTCCACCTAGGGTGGTCCTAACCCACATGGGCCCCACATATATGGTAGGATGACATGGGTGAAAGACATACATCATGGTGGGCCTGGCTAAGGCTGGCCAACCCATGGTGGACGTCCACCACCTGGACGTCCATCATGGATGGCTGGTCCAGTTGGTTGGCCCCACAAAAATGGCCCTTGTGGCCTTTACATCATCACAAGGTGGGCCCACAAATATACACAAAAGCCCAAATGGGCTGGGCCCAATTATCTTCACAAATACAAAAATACAGTAATGCAGAAAAATTCCAGCAATGTTCATGTTGCTGTACCAATTTAGGCTCCCCAAAGGAGTAGGTCCTAGGTCTCTGAAAATTCTGAAATTGGGGGCCATGGTCCTTTATCAAGTCTAGAATAAGGTGAGAGCTAGAAAGGTGGCCAACCATTAGAGAAAATATTTTTAAATTATGAGTTACAACAACCTGTATTGCTGGAAATTACAGCAGAAATCTGGTTGAACACCCATATTGGCCCACTCTTTTGGAGGCTCAAATGGGGTTAGTTGGGGTTGAAATTGGGTAGGCTTATAAGTGGGACATACACCTTTAAGAGTCATATATTGGATGGTATCAACATCCCCACCAAATGACCAAAAATCAGGCCCCAAGATGGCCCAAAAATCTGTCCAGACAGTTTGGACAGCAACATGTCTGATAAAAATAAATTACAAACATTATTTAAATGGGGATTTTGAAATGGCCAAGCTATATGTCCTAGAGGGGGGGGGGGGGGGGGTTGGTGAATATGACTATGCTAAATTTAAATAAAAGATACAATTGAATAAAGAATAAGAATTTAAATCACTAAACTTGAATTTCAGTATAGGAATGGAAAGCAATCACAAATTGTTCTAACGACAACCTTACACCAAAAACCAAAGTTTATGGTAGGACAACCTTATTTCTAGAACAAATATAGAAACAGAAGCTCAAACCAATAAAGTAATAGTAAGCGATAAATTGCAGAAATATAAATGTAACTATTATAACATTCACCACTGAGCTTGAAATGAAATGATTACAACATTCACATCCACATATACATCCCACATTGAATAATTAAATATATGAAATGAATATCAAACAACCACAAAACACAAGAGATTATAGTGGTTCGCCTGTGTGTACACCAACTGTTCAACAACAGCCACACAGCTACTCCACTCCTAATATCCTCACACAAGGGATATTAGCATTCACTAACAAAAATAGGTTTTCCTAGGTTCGCCTAAAAACCTTCACAATTGTGTTTTTATCTGTGGCCTTACACAATAAATAAAAAAAAACCCAGTTATGAGTTTTCTGGCTCTCCTTAGATAAGCAATACAATGAGATTTTTCTGACAAATCTTAAAAGAAAACCAAACAGAATTTACAACAAATGTAAAATACCTGATTATCTCCTTTGTTGTAGCAGCCCGAAAGAACCAAATTGGAGTAGAGATTCGAATGCCTAAGATCAATGTCCAATACTCACTTTTTAATGGTTCTAGGTTCTAATAGATTTTAAATTAAAAACAACGGGCTAGCTTTAATTGATTTTGATTCCAAAATAAGGAAAACAACAATTCCTCTTTTCATATAAGATTGGAATGCTAGAAACAAAATCAATCAAATAAAGCTAAAGAAAGAGAATATTAAATAAGCACACTTAGCTTTGATGGAGCACAAAATTATCTCTCAGAAGGCCGAATTAAATTAGCTTGAATTAATTAATTTCTTCTGAGATTCATGCTCTATTTATTGGTGAGCAAATCACGTCTTCGACTGGTCTAGGGAGTTCTTTGACTGGTCATAGAACCAACAGATATTTGAAAATTCGGGCACGTTAAGATTTGGCCGTTTCACGACTAGTCGAAGGTATCCTTCGACTGGTCGTAGGATCCAAAGATCATCGCTAGACTTTGAGTCGTAGGTCTACGACTGGTCTTAGAAGCAGTTGACACTGTTCCTACGACTAGTCAAACAGACCCCAGGACTAGTTGAAGCCTAATAGAAAATATTCAAATTTTGTAACAAACTTACGACTGATCCAGGAATTTCTTAGATAGGTCGAACCAGTGCTAGGACTAGTCGAACAAAGTCTAGGACTAGTCTTAGAACTGACCAAACTCACGTAAATCAAAATATGACTTATGTATCCAAAATGAGCTACTCTAAAGGTCAACCTAAGGTTAGTCAAACCTCAATCGTGAAGTAAGGACATTGAAACTTAAGGACAAGTGACCTTTAACAGTAGTAAACCTTGAAGTCTTGTTGTAGCTAATCATTGAAAGTATCTTGAGTTCTTTACGATCAAACTTGTAAGCTTCTTGATATCTTGCAATGTCTTAACTTGAGAGCAATACTTGTTAACCATAGTTGAACTAGAGTAGAACTTTCTTCTTTACACTTGTGAGCATTGCTTGTTCATCAAAGTTGATCTTGAGTGGATCTTTATACCTTACACTTGTGATCATTGCTTGTTCATCAAAGTTGATCTTGAGTGGATCTTTGTTTGATCTTGAGTAGAGCTTCACATAGCAAGTTACATACCAGTATCTTTGGCACCACAAATTTGACAACAGAAAGGGATATAAACTATAGCACTTACAATCTCCCCCTTTGTCAAATTAGTGACAAAACACACTACCAAGATACGTTTATAGAACACATAATATCTGAGTAACAAATCATGCATAGAATACAAAATATCTGAGTAACGAATCATGCACCAGTTGTCAACAACTGGTACAGTTAATATAAACCTGCAAATATGCAACATATCCATTCTCCATACATGTCATTATAAGACATACAAAACTCCCCCTGAATAAAACATATCCAAATGAGTGAAACATATCCATTCTCCCCCTTTTTGTCATAAGAGAACAAAGGAAAATAAGGAACATATAGATAAGATATGAGATAAATGCATAATTAACTCACAGAAATCAAATACTGAGTTTTAGCAAAGCTAACACCATAGTAGTAAAGTTATTACAACTTGAACAACTTAAATACTAATATGAACTAGAACGAGGAGTAGGGATAGATGGATCAAGTTTATGCATCCCCTTGTTCAAGCGCCTAAGATATTTGCGCATGTACTTGAATTGTAAATCATGAGTAACAGACATGTTTTCCATCTTAACATTTATATTATCAACTTTATCCTCCAATGCACTCAGACGTGCATTAACATCAGATGGTATAAAATCCGAATCATTCGTAGAATCAGATTCAATTTCTTCAAAGATGTCATCCATATTTTTGTCATCAGGAGGAAGATCACCAGCTTCTCCCTCATGTTCAGCATGACCACTACCACCACCTTGGTCAGGATGAAAATCCAGCTTCATCTTATTGATATTAGAATTGTTGAAAATCAGATGATGGATAGGTGCCTCTCCAACCAGCATATCGACTGACATATGTTTAGCCAACACAGTCATCAAATAGGGAAAAGGAATGTCACTGTGACCCGGATGGAGTCTAAACTGAAGAATAAAATAACAGATTAAGGATGGTAAACAAATTTGAGTACCACTGACAACAACATGAATAACACGAACCATATATGATGTCAAATCAGTTTTTTTACCTGAACGAGGTTACAGATTAGACACAAAGATTTTGTGGAGAACTATGTATTTAGGTAACAAATACCTTGCGGGAAGCGTATTCCCTTTATGTGTCCAATGAACATCCATGTTGCACAAGTCTCTAGTGTGCATACGTTTTTCAGAAACTGAGGGTTTATCAGTCAAATTATGGATAAGAATACCCTCATCATTCACTGGAATGTCCATAAGAGCAGAAATCAAATGATGATCAACGTCAAAAGGCCCTTCTCTAGTAGACATTTTAAATGTTAACTCATCCAATGAAAAAGTACTAATACTTGCAAACATGGATTGGGAGTTATCCCAACCTACAGATTTAAGCATAGGAAGAATGTCAAAAGGTGCAACATGATCAATGAAAACAGGGAGTTCAACAATAACATTACGTAATCTGATGTCCCGAACATAAGATGGATCATCATCGGGAGGCTGAAGATGATGTTTAGTAATCAGGGCTGATCTGGAAGAAGAAGACGGACCATGGGTTGTTGTTTTCTTTCCTCTAGAAGCCATTTATAACAAAGATTTCAAGAAAAGAAAAAGTTACAAAGGTTTGAGAAGAGGGTTTGGTTAAATTAGATTTTGCAAAAGAAAAACCTTAAATCACAATAAAATCCAAAATAGAATCCTTCAAGAGAGAAAAGGATGCAATATAGACAAAGATCTGTAAAAAAAAAACATAAATGGAGCACTAACCTTGAAGAAATGTAACAATGGGTTCGACTAGTCGAGGCTCGGCTCCTTAGAGAGTGAAAACGGAATGAGGAAGAAAGTGAAATCCCCAATTTTTAAGTGATTTACCGTGATCTATGACTAGTCATGGATATGTAAGACCGGTCGAACTACGACTAGTCGTGGATATTTACGACTGGTCGAGTACCGGTAAAAAATTCAGATTTCTTGCATAATGACTAAAAATTTGAAATTCAAACTAGCAAATATATACACTATGATACAAGTAGGCATAAATAATCATTTTAAAATGCACATGCCAAGATCAAATTTCATCTTGTTAAACCTACTTTTGTCAAGCAGTTTAATGAAAATGTTAGCTCGTTGATCCTCGGTAGGGATATATTCCAGAGATATAACTTTTTCTTCTACTAATTCCCTAATATAATGAAATATAATGTCGATATGCTTAGTACGAGAATGCTAAATAGGATTTTTTGAAATATTTATGGCACTGGAATTATCACAATGTAATAACATAGAATCCTATTTAATTCCATAATCACTTAGCATTCGTTGCATCAAATAAGCTACGTACATGCATTACCAGCTGCGATATACTTAGCTTCAGCTGTTGAAAGTGATATAGAATTTTTTTCTTGCTAAACCAGGAAACTAAACAATTTCTGATATAAAAGCAACCACCACTGGTTGATTTTTATTATCTAGATTACCAGCCCAGTCAGCATCCAAGTATCCAGCTAATTGAACATTAGTCTTATGAGGATACCAGAGACCGAGATTAACAGTACTTGCAACATATCTAATAATTCGCTTGACAACAATCAAGTGCGATTCTTTTATATCAGATTGATATCTAGCACAAATACCGACACTCAGAGAAATATCAGGTCTGCTAGCAGTTAAATATAGTAAACTACCAATCATACTTCGATATAATTTCGGATGTACATTTTTACCTGCAAAATCTTTTGAGAGTTTCAAAGTTGTACTCATAGGAGTATCAATATTCTTACCATTCTCAAATCCAAATCTCTTAATTAGATTCATAGCATACTTAGATTGAGATATGAACATTCCATCAGGTTGTTACTTTACTTGCAACCCAAGGAAATAATTTAATTCCCCAACCATGCTCATTTCAAACCGAGATTTCATTAAATCTGCAAACTCAATAGTCATGTCAGTACAGGTAGATCCATAAATGATATCATCAACATAGATTTGTACTAATAAGATGTGCTCATTATGTTTTCTAATAAACAGAGTTTTATCAACACATCCCATTTGAAAATTATGGCTTAATAGAAACTTTGTTAGTTTCTCGTACCATGCCCTAGGAGCTTGTTTTAAACCGTAAAGTGTCTTTTTAAGTCGATAAACATGATCGGCATTCTTGGGGTCTTCAAAACCCATTTGTTATTCAGCATAGACTTCCTCATGCAATCACCATTTAAAAATGCACTTTTTACATCCATTTGGTAAATCTTGAACTTTCTAAAACATGCAATGGATATAAAGAGTCTAATTGATTCAAGACGGGCTACTGGTGCAAAGGTTTCATCATAGTCAATACCTTCAATTTGAGTGTAACCTTGTACCACTAACCTAGCCTTATTTCTAATTATATTACCATGCTCATCAGACTTATTTTTGAAAATCCATTTGGTTCCAATGATGTGTTTATCTTTAGGTCTAGGTACGAGATACCAAACGTCATTTCTCACAAATTGGTTAAGCTCTTCTTGCATCACAACAATCCAGTTTTCATCAGTAAGAGCTTCTTTTACGTTAGATGGTTCTATCTGGGATGTAAAACATGCGTAATTACATATATCCTCAAGTTGTCTGCGAGTACCAACACCAGTGAGAGGATTTCCAAGAATCTGTGTAGTTAGATGATCTTTAACAGCCCTTAGTTCAGAATCAGTCTGATTAGATGAAGTATTAGGTTTATCAATTATAAAAATTTCATCATTATCTGAACTTGAGACTGGTGTGTTTAAGTGATCATCAATGACCACATTGATGGACTCTTGAATCACACCGGTCCTTTTGTTCAGTACCCTATAAGCGCGACTATTTAAAGAATATCCTAAAAATGTCCCTTCATCACTCTTCATATCAAACTTTCCCAGATTTTCACGATCTTGTAAAATATAGCACTTGCTGCTAAAACTTCAAAAATATTTGACAGTAGGCTTTCTATTGAACCACATTTCATAAGCCGTTTTATTATTATTTTTACTAGTGTAAACCCGATTAATAATATAGCAAGCTGTATTGACAGATTTGGCCTAAAGATTCTTAGAGAGCTTCATACTATTCAACATGACATTAGTCATTTCTTAAAGAACTTTATTTTTCCTTTCCACTATACCATTTTGTTGTGGAGTTTTGGGTGCTGAGAATTCATGTAATATTCCCTGGTCGTTACAGAACTTCTCAAAACCGCTATTCTCAAATTCAGATCCATGATCACTATGAATCTTACTGATTTGAGAACCTTTTTTCGTTTGAATCCTTTTAAAAACTTTTCTTACTTCTTCAAGGGTTTCAGATTTATCCCTTAAGAAGATTACTCGAGTATATCTGGTAAAGTCATCTACAATTACCAAGATATATTTTTTGCCACCTCGACTTTCCGTTCTCGTAGGTCCTACTAAATCCATATGGAGAAGCTCGAGTGGTCTTGATGTGGTATTGGAATTCACCTTTTTGTGTGAGTTCCTTGTTTGTTTGCCAATCTGGCATTCACCACATATTTTATCTAATTTTTGTAATTTAGGTAAACCTCTTATAAGTTCCCGTTTGCTCAATTTATATTAATTTCGGTAGTGTACATGTCCAAGATGTTTGTGCCATAAATTAGTCTCGTCTGTATGGACCATGTAACATGATTGATTAGATGAGCTGGATTCGTTAATAATATAGTAGTTTTCAGAGTTCTACGTCTAGTTAGTATTACTGAACCCTTGTTGTTTAGAATCTCACAGCTTTGATTAGAAAATCGTATACTATGGTTATTATCGCATATTTGAGATATGCTAAGAAGTTATGTTTCAAACCTTCTACATATAAAACATTTTTAAACAAATGAAGGTTATAGAGATGAACCGTACCTTAACCCATAATCTTGCATTTGCTGCCATCACCAAATGTGACTGAACCATCAGTCATGTCTTTGAGATCGGTGAACACACTTTTATCACCAGTCATATGCCTGGAGCATCCACTATCTAGGTACCACTTTGAATGGCTTGTTGCTTTGAAAGCAGTGTGAGCAACCAAGCAGGTAACTTTAGGAACCCATTTCAGAACTGTTTTGGGTTTAGGAGTATAGTTGGTCTTCTTCATGCATTGTTGTAAGAGTGACCTACTGAGTTAGATTTTAAGAGCTCCTTGAGTAAATCAACTATCTTTTCAAAGAAGAGGGTTTCGATTCCGATTTTTAAAATTAACTCCGTCGCTTTTAGGTTTTTAAAAAGTTTTCGAAAAACCTTGGTAAGTACTTTTCCCTTTTGAGTTTGAGGACTCTCCTTTCACAAGCTTGGGAGAAGTATACTTTTGTTTAGAAGATATATTCTTATCATAGCCCAACCCGAATCGATCGCCACATTTTCTTGATTTAGATAATAATTTTTCTAACTTTGGATCACCTCGGGCATATCTCCATGTGTCCTTTAAACTCAGAAGAGAAGATACTTCATTTTTAAGTATCTCATTTTCAGATTTCAGATTTTCAATTAGGGAGGTTTTGAATTCTAAATCGTATTTTGATTTTTCAAAACAATCTGAAATTTGGGATTTTTCTAAAACAAGTGATTCAAAACATTCTTTGAGTTTAAAATTTTTTTCCTTTTGAAGTTTAAGTTTGACAGCAATTTTACAACTTTCCTTGTATAGGGCGTTATAAGCATCTTGAAGATCTTCTTCATTTTCACATTCACTGTTCAAATTTTCTTCACTTGTTGAATCATTATCTGAGAATGTGAATTTGGTTAGAGTTATAAGGGCTTTAACTTCATTGCCCGACTCAGTTTCAGAATCTTCTGATTCAGAAGATGCTTCAGAATCAGATGATTCATCCCATGTAGCCAACATACCCTTTCTTTTTGGTTTGTCCTTTTTAGGACATTTGTTTGCTTAGTGTCCATACTCTTGACAGTTGTAACATTGACTATCTTTCAAAGACTTCCAATTTTTGGATCTAGGTTTAAATCTTTTCTTATCATTTAATTTTTGAATATCTACCCTTTTCTTGCTTTTGAAAATCTTGTAAAATTTCTTTGCTAAAAAAGCCATATCGTCTTCAGAATTTTCTGAATCCGAGTTTTCTTGAGAAATACCTTTAGTAGATTTGAGAGCTATGGATTTACTTTTAGGAGCTTTAAAGTTTAACTCGTAAGTCTGTAAAGATCCAACTAATTCCTCAACCTTCATATTATCCGTATTACGAAGTTCCTGGATTGTGGTTACTTTAGAATTGAACCGTTCAGGAAGTGAGTGTAGTATTTTAACACATATCTTGCTTTCCGGGATTTTATCGTCTAGACTGCACAAAGAGTTTACAATGTCATTTAATCTAGTATAGAAGTCCATGAATATTTCATTTTCTTCCATACGTATTTCCTGAAATTTAGTTGTGAGGATTTGTATCTTAGATTTCTTGACAATTGATGTACCCTCGTGTGTCATTTCCAATATATCCCAAGCTTGTTTTACACAATATATAATTCTTTTGAATTCATCCGGTGATAGTGCACATGCAATTGCATTTAATGCTTTAGCATTTGCACTACTCTCACTTTTCTGAAGTGTGGTCTACGAAAAATAAGCCGTTATTTTTGTGGTTTTTTAACCATCAATACCAGTTACTTCAGTGGTAGGAGGGGTCCATTCATTCACTGTGGCTAGCCACACACTTTCATCCATGAATTTGAGGAAGATCCTCATCCTGGCTTTCCAATAGGCATAATTGGAGCCATCGAAAGGTGGAGGCCTAGTGACTGATAGGCTATCAAAATTTGACATATTATATATATATATATATATCATAAATCATTAACTTAGGAAATACATCTAAATATAAAGCAATAAGAATGAGCTATTAGGCTCTGATACCACTTGAAATGGCCAAGCTATATGTCCTAGAGGGGGGGTGAATATGACTATGCCAAATTTAAATAAAAGATATAGTGGAATAAAGAATAAGAATTTGAATCACTAAATTTGAATTGCAGTATAGGAATGGAAAGCAATCACAAATTGTTTTAAGGACAACCTTACACCAAAAACCAAAGTTTATGGTAGGACAACCTTATTTCTAGAACAAATATATAAATAGAAGCTCAAACCAATAAAGTAATGGTAAGCGATAATTGCAGAAATATAAATCTAACTATTACAACATTCACCACTGAGCTTGAAATGAAATGATTACAACATTCACATCCACATATACATCCCACACTGAATAATTAAAGATACGAAATGAATATCAAACAACCACAAAACACAAGGGATTATAGTGGTTCACCTGTGTGTACACCAACTGTTCAACAACAGCTACACAACTACTCCACTCCTAATATCCTCACACAGGGGATATTAGCGTTCACTAACAAAAATAGGTTTTCCTAGGTTCACCTAAAAACCTTCACAATTATGTTTTTATATGTGGGCTTATGCAATTAAAAAAACCCCACTTCTGAGTTTTCTGGCTCTCCTCAGATAACCAATACAATGAGATTTTTCTGGCAAATCTCAAAAGAAAACCAAACAGAATTTACAACAAATGTAAAATATCTGATTATCTCCTTCATTGTAGCAGCACGGAAGAACCAAATTGGAGTAGAGATTTGAATGTCCAAGATCAATGTCCAATACTCACTTTATAATGGTCCTAGGTTCTAATAGATTTTAAATGAATAACAATGGGCTAGCTTTAATTGATTTTGATTCCAAAAGAAGGAAAACAATAATTCCTCTTTTCATATAAGATTGGAATGCTAGAAACAAAATCAATCAAATAAAGCTAAAGAAAGAGAATATTAAATAAGCACACTTAGCTTTGATGGAGCACAGAATTATCTCTCAGAAGGTCAAATTAAATTAGCTTGAATTAATTAATTTCTTCTGATATCCGTGCTCTGTTTATAGGTGAGCAAATCACATCTTCGACTGGTCTAGGAGTTCTTCGACTGGTCGTAGAACCAACAGATATTTGAAAATTCGGGTGCGATAAGATTTGACCATTTCATGACTAGTTGAAGGTATCCTTTGACTGGTCGTATGTCTCCTTCGACTGGTTGAAGGATCCGAAGATCATCGCTGGACTTTGAGTCATAGGTCTACGACTGGTCTTAGAAGCAGTTGACACTGTTCCTTCGACTAGTCGAACAGACCCCAGGACTAGTCGAAGCCTAACAAAAAATATCCGAATTTTGTAACAAACTTACTACTGATCCAGAAATTTCTTAGACAGGTCGAAGCAGTGCTAGGACTAGTTGAACAAAGTCTAGGACTAGTCTTAGAACTGACCAAACTCACGTAAATCAAACATATGACTTATGTATCCAAAATGGCCTACTCTAAAGGTCAACCTAAGGTCAGTTAAACCTCAATCATGAAGTAAGGACATTGAAACTTAAGGGCAAGTGACTTTTGACAGTAGTAAACCTTAAAGTCTTGTTGTAGCTTATCCTTGAAAGTATCTTGAGTTCTTTACGATCGAACTTGTAAGCTTCTTGATATCTTGTAATGTCTTGACTTGAGAGTAATACTTGTCAATCGTAGTTGAACTTGAGTATAACTTTCTTCTTTACACTTGTGAGTATTGCTTGTTCATCAAAGTTGATCTTGAGTGGATCTTTGCTCGATCTTGAGTAGAGCTTCACATAGCAAGTTCCATACCAGTGTCTTTGGCACCACAAATTTGACAACAAAAAGGGATATAAACTATAGCACTTATAGATTTAACCCCAAAAAATCTTGGTGTGGTACGCCCAAGTGGGCCCCACAAACATCCAAACCATCCCATCACCTAAACCATCCTTGCACGCACCCCATTTTGGTGATTTTATAGGCCACACGTCCAAGGGATGGACTGTGAAAAATGACCTTCCTCTATAGATGGTTTGGATCTTGTCAATCCACAAGGTGGGCCACACACTCATGATCAGAAACTTCTAACAAGAAAAGGAGAAGAAATTGGCCACAAGAGAAGGGTCTCCGCCTCAATGAGGCCCTTCCCTTCATCACACACATACATGGACATTTCATTAATATAAGATGTACAATCTACATAATCAAGGCTATTTATTGAGATCTATGGTGGAGATCTAATCTCCACCAAGGATTAAGGGTCTAGATGACCCAGCGATCCCTGATATAAGGAAGAAAGGAGCATGAAGGGATCCATGGAGAATGGTCCCTTGCATGCACATGCACGTAATGTAGGATAGGCTTCAAGCCATGTCCATGGAGTCTTGGGGCCACCATCATCACTTGATGGGTCCCACAAGCTCCATCAATGGAAGGAGAATGAAGATCAAGAAGGAAATAAAAGAAATCTAAAATTTTAGAATGCAGGCACACCCACCTATCAAAACAACTCCAAAGTTAAACTGCTAGCATCAAGAAGCTTCAAGGATCAAGGTTCAAAAGTTGAGATTGGTTGATGATGGGTGGATTAGAGGGGTTTAGAGGGAGAAGGGGCTAAAAAATGGAGGGGATGTGGGACGGTTTAGGGAGTTGCTAGGGAGAGAAGAGAAGAGAGAGAGAGAGAGAGAGAGAGAGAGAGAGAGAGAGAGAGAAAATGAGAGGGAAAGAGAGAGAGAGAGAGGGAGAGTTTTAAGGCAAGTCATGATTACTTCTCTCACCTAGGGTAGAGAAACGCAATCATGAGGGTAGGGAGTTACAAACAACGCTCATAGGCTAGTAGGATTTTTAAAAATCTAGCTTAGGCATGACATCATTGCATGGGAGAACGTGTAAAGCCATGGTGGGGTCTGTCAATCACACATTAATGGCCCAAATCAAACGTGGCCCATAACTTGAGATGTACACGTCTGATTCACGTACGGGATGCGGCGTTGGAACCCCGGTGCCGATACGGACAAGATGGCATAGGTTTTGGGTCGATCTGAGTCGGGTCAATGTGAGCGAACTTGGGGACGAATGCAAACACAACCTGAAGGTTGCATGTCACCGGGATTCTACCAATAGGATCGCATGACTTAAAGAAATGACGTGCACACCTGGGTTAGGGTCTTACACTTACAGTGCTTCGTCTTAGGACTCGTGGGGCCCACCGTGATACATGTTATTTATCCACTCCATCCATTCATTTTAACGGATCATTTTAACGGTTGATCTAAAAAAGGAGTCAGATCAAACCTGTAAGCGTACCACACAACATATTAATGATAAATTTTTTTTATTTCTTATGGTGTGGCCACTTAGACCTTCAATCTACCTACTTTTTGGGCTCATCCACTAAAATTATATATCAAAATTGATGGGCAGCTTAGATAAAACACATATATTCCAATGGGCCCCATGGAGCCACTTAAGTGTCATCAATCTCTAATAAGGTCCTGGTGGGGATGTAGGTTTTACCTACAGATTAAGTAAGTTTTAACTACGGATTAAATTTGTAGTATATTAGCTACAGTTTATATACATTATAAAAAAACTTCCAAAGTTCAAAGCCTTTACTCGATTTTTTGGTAATGAAAGTTCGGCCAGCCGAACATGTCCACTCGGCCAGCCCGACTATGTTCCGTCAAGTTTCCAGCGTACAATCATTTCAGATTTCAAGGAGATTTGGCCAGCTGAACCCTATATTCGCCTAGTCGAACTAAGGGTATGGCTAACTGAATCTTGGCTTTGGTGTAACGTCTCAGAAAAATCCGTACAAAGACCCGAGTACCGCCTCAGGCAGAAATCACTCAGGACCAAATCCTTTAGAAATTAGATGAAATTAACTAAGTGCTAAACTAGATTACCTATGAAATTATCACTAATCACTTTAAATATAAACTGCAAGACCTAAAACTTGCAGAAACATTAACGTTACATTGCCCTAAAATCTAAGATCAATCTCTAAACCCAGTTGCTCTCGGGAGCACATTGAAACTTCATATCGGACCTGGACCGCACGTTGAAAGTTCGATGACTATGAAACTATATACTTATGACCACCTTACTAGGCTTGACAACTATCTCGGGAATCAAATCCAGATATATCCAAAAACGCACAACTTGAGCCCGGAGCGAAGTGTGTGAGAAATGCGAATATATTTCAAAAATGAACTCAGATTTAAGTGAATTGAGTCGTTTTTTCGTATGCCAAATATAAGGATTCAGACCATTAGAATCTGACCCAATTACACCCTTGGATCAGGTAAATTTCCCAACACAGGTCAATGTACTTGTGGCCCTGTTCGAGCGACGATGACCGTTGAACTAAAACTGGTCTACCATGGTCGATCTGTAAATCTGATCGGACCGAAAACTTAACTCGACCTAGATCCAATGCCAGGGAGCTTAAGTTCGGCTGCATGCAAAAAAAGGGCCTCCAGAAATGCTCCGTTAGATCAAAACAGCCAATATTTGGCGATAACCTCAGTATACCATGGCCCTAAGGCCATTTCCATCACTTCTGGGCCTATACAAGGACCTTAAACCCTCTCACTCTCTCATGCCATACGAATTTGCAAACCCTAGAAAGAGAAGAGAGAAGAAAGAGAAGGAAAGAGAGAGAAAGTGAGGGAGAGAGTTGGAGTTTGTTTGTGGGATTCCATCCCGCCACTCCACGTGCTTAACTATCACCTCTGTATCGTTATTCCAGCGATTCTGATCCCGTTCTTAGGTAAAAAAAACCTAATCCTAATCTATTTTAGGGTTTCAAATAGTGTAAAGGATGAAATAGCTAACTTATTTCATACTCTAGGTTGTCGTTGTGCCGTAGATAAAGACTCAGTATACAAACTGAGTTTGATACTTGTTTATCGGTGAAAGGTATGGATTACAAGCATATAGGTTATAGTTTTCAAGGCTTTCAATGTCGGTTAATGATTTATAAATAACTTGGGTGTGATTTCACATGCTAAATGTGATGTTTCCCTCGCTTTATAGATATATATGAACTATGTTGAGTATAGTGCATTCCATGTGTTTGTTGAAATGTTTGAATGAGTTTAGAACTGGGATTCATGCTTGCCATAATTATCCATCGTGGATACATGATGGTTGCATATGTGACAACTCCTTAGTGAAAGGAATTGCCCTAATACATGTTATGGCCAACGTACGTCATGTATGTTGAAATGTGTAGTCTAAGTATTTGTGAAAATGTCTGAATGAGTATGGAACTGGGATTCGTGTTTGCCATGATTATCCATCGTAGATACATGATGGTTGCGTGTGTGATAACTCCTTGGTGAAAGGAATTGCCCTAATACATGTTACGATCAACATACGTCATGTATGTTGAAATGTGTAGTCTAAGTGTTTGTGAAAATGTCCAAATGAGTATGGAACTGGGATTCATGCTTGCTATGATTATCCATCGTGGATACATGATGGTTGCACATGTGACAACTCCTTAGTGAAATGAATTGCCCTAATACGTGTTATGGCTAATATACGCTATGTATGTTGAAGTGTGTAGTCTAAGTGTTTGTGAAAATGTCTGAACGAGTAAGTATTTAGAAACTTGTACTTTATGAAGGTATTGAGGTGAGATCTCAATTTCCTTAGCTATGTGTATAAATCCCTTCATGCAACTTAGATTTAAAATGTGTGATTTAGTATGAAATGCATATGTGCGAAACATGCTTACTTTGTATTTTGTGAAATGCTCAAATGGTTATGTTCTTCGAATCAATTGTTTAATGTTGAAATGCCTATCACACATGTTATCCTATTTTATTTAAATGTGTTTGGGCCTACTACATAGTTCAGGCTATCGGTAATGGCTCCTGAACGGGTGGTTGAGTTAGCCTCGCCACAACAGATATGTTCGAGGAATCCGAGTCGTATGGAGATTGTCGATAGTGGTTAGGCCACGTGGAGTGCTTACGCGTTCTATGTCGATCAATTCAACATATACTCGTACTAGTCGAGCTTGTCAAGTAACCCTATTGGCCCAATGTATGTTCACCATATATGGACGCTATTGTTTGAATCTAAGGTACCAACTTACCAATGAAAACCCCATTAACCTTGGTACCTCGATCTGCTAAGACTCATGAGCCAGACACGGTGGTATGGGATACCGTGGTCGAGCTGTCGGACTATGCCGGGGCGACGAGCCCACCCGTAGTGACCAGTGAGCGACCTCAGCTCTTGAGACGAATACGGTGGTATGAGATGCTGTATTCGAGCTGTCGGCCAATGACTAGGTGATGATCCATTCTTAGTGACCTCGAGCATACTCTGAGACTGCGCTGAGGTGACGAGCCTTTCCCTAGCAACTAGAGTATAAGGTAGGCTTGCATTACGGTGACGAGCACTTTGTAGCGACCTGGAACCACAACATCGTATGAGACTAGCTAGGACTAACGACCCTAGAATGGATTATTGTTTGGAAAATGATGTAAGGGAGGTACTTTAGCTTCCTAATCCTACTGTATGAAATGGTCTAATAAGAACTCGGTAATCACACTCATGCACCGCATTGCATGTGCCTTTAGCGTTGGTGTTGAGCACAGAGGAAGGGGTGCATGCTGCGACCGTAAGAGAAAGATCACAGAGAGAGTGCAGGCGAGGGCATACATCATTAAGACATATCATTTTCTGCATTAACCAAAGTACTTAGGGATGCTTGATCATTTTGCTTTATCATTACTGCTTGACTGAATTGATAACATGTTAACCTTTGCTTTATAGCTACACTTAGTTTATCACTCACTCCCACGTTCTGGGACGGTGTTTTAAACACTAACCAGACTCTGTCTTAGTTGTAGGTGATGGCGATGCTTATGAGGCAGAGCCAGACTATTATGATGATGAGTAGGAGTTCTCCTATATGCAACTCTCTGGTGGGTCTATGTAGACCTGGAGTTACGTTGACGGGGATACAGGGTTTTAGACTAGATGGCATTACACATTGCCATTTTGTATATTTTTAGAATTTACATGCAATTATTGACCGGTAAAATGATCATACTTAGGAGACCTACAATTACTTATATGCTTTATATATACTTATCACAGTCTTCTGCTTGCGAAATTCAACTATCTCTGGAGTATGATATGCTGTTTTGATATAATCTCATTCATGTTTAATGCACTAATATGGACAACATTTAATCATTATTATCTATGTTACATAAGTGATGTTTTGGAACTTGGGAGTTTGAGCTTATGCTTGACCCCCGTTTTTCAGGGCGTTATATTGGGCTAGCCGAATTTTTAAAAGATCTTATCCTGCGAAATCCAAGTGCCGTTAGAATGCAATCGTTGGAATCCGGTCAGTCGAACTGGCAGTCGGGCCAGCTGAATTTCCAAATCCTTTGGCTATAAATAGAGGCATTCTCTCGTTCATTTCTACAACGAAAATCTTTGAGAAACCTCCTCAAAGTAAGAGAGAAAGTCAGGCCCTCCTTAAGCTATTTGTGCATTAATTCTAATCTTCTATTAGCTTATTTTATTCTCTTTCTCAAGTTAGCTTTGATTGTTTTTAAGAGAGTTATCTAAACTCTATTTGAGATTTAAATAATAGAATTTGTAGCAATTAGGGTTTTGTTTATATATATTGAAAACACATTAGATCCTTATATTCTTTTTAGGTTAAACTTATACATGGCTTCATCAATATCCCAAGAAAGAATATCACTACAATCAAGCTACAATAACATCTTCGACTCTCTATTTGAAGATAAGTATTATATTTACATTCATTACATTTTGGATTTTTCTGAGATAGCCCGAAAATCTCAGCAGGTTGTTTTATGGTGATCCTGTGAAAATCACAGAGTGGGTTTTGTTGTGATAGCCCATAAAAATCACAAGAACTATATAAGATTGTTAAGGTGACCCTATGAAAACCTTGAAATAGTGCAAGCCAAAATTATGAGGGTGGTAATTTTGGGAGTGAAGTAGGTGTGGGTTTAAGCACTGATGTAATACCCGGCCCAATTGGAATAATGTCCTAAAGCGTCCATGTGTGAATTGACGCAGGACCGTACGATTCGATCACACATGTGGATTCATTACCAATAAATTAATCCAGATTAAGCCACTAATACGATTGAATCCAATTATGTTCAGACTGAACACGGGTCGTAGTGTTGATCAGCCCAATTGTACTTGACGACTGCCTATACGAGCCATACACCGCCTAAGAAAGGACAAAAGATTTTGAAACTTGGGAAGGCCATAGGCCTCACTAGGCTTATGGTCCATCGCAGATGACAGACTCGGAAGACACCCAAAAATGAACGAGTCCTGTCGTCCAGTCGGCACTTGTAAAGTGTAAATCACCCTTGCTTTGAAATAAAATCTGGAATTTTAAATCAAATGGCCCCACTACTTGAGTCAGTGAATTAGGGCATTTTAACCGTTGGATTTCTTCCAAACTCACACCGAAGGCTGAAGATATTTTCCTGCACTCGTCCATAAAATCTGACCCTTTATTGAGAATCAATGACCGTTGATCGTAAACAGGACTGTAGTGATAAAACTGCATGTCCGTTTTCTGTTAAACTTTACCCAACCCTTCATCGGGCTATGGGGCACTTGTCCCATGAATTATATAGGCCAGGGGGCCATCAGGGCAGCCTCAATAGCTAAAAATGGGCTCCACAAGACTGATTGGAGAAATTTACCAAACCCGCGGCCAACTGATCTAATTTAAGTGTATAAAACCCTCAAACTCTCTCTCTCTCTCATTCCCACAGAAATCCAGTAGCTGAGAGAGGGAGAGAGGAGAGAGAAGGGAGAGAGAGAGAGAGCAGAGGAAGAGAGGGAGAGAGGTGTGTGGGTGCATGTGGTACTTAGGGACCGGAATTCCCCATACCTACACCTCTACATTGCCAGAAATCCCTACCTGATCGCCGTATGGGATGAGCTACGTCTGATCCAAGGTAAGATCTGGACTTCAATCAATCTTTCTCTAACAACAAGTCACATACATGCACCTTACCATAAATTTCATGTGACACATGGCCCCGACACATTAAGTTTGCGGACTCGATGATGCTAGGGCGACCATAAGAGCTTCCAATCGATAATAGATGCGGACCATTACCTTTAGGTGGCTGATTATTGTGCCTAGCATGAATTATAGTGGATTTGGGTGTTATATGTGAATACATGTTGCTGAATTTTAATTGTTACTTGATTTAGGACATATGCGTAGGACTTTCCTTAAAATTGGGAAAGGAAATTAGGTCCTGAGGATCTCTTGATAAGTAGATTGCTAACCTGTCAGCCAAATTTAGGGAGATTCAAGTACAATCTCCTAAATGTGGTTGATTTGTATGTTACATTACTGATTACTGGATGCATGTCACATGTTGGTTGCTAATTTGTAAATTTCATGTTGTTCATTGATTTGGATGTCATGAGACTGTCATCAATTCGCATGTTAGATGTTGCTTGATGAATTGTATGTTATATGTTGGTACAGTAAATTGAATGGATGTGAATTGGGTGCATTGTTGTCCATGTTGCTAGAATTCTCAGCATGTTATTTTTCGCTAGAGTAGTTCCAGGAAAATTGTTGAAACATGCTACATAATTGCTCACATGGCCCTTTATGGATCGGCCAACTAACCAGAATCCCTTTTAGGCAACCCTTCCGTTGGGATAGCCCATGGACAAGTTTGGCCTGATTAGTCGAACAACGAAGTGTCGTCCATAATTGGACTACATAAGACGTTAATCTCAAGCTGTACAATCCGTGGTACGTCTCGTCAGGGCAGATTAGTCCACTGGTTGGTCATCCTTAAATGTTAACCATAATTGTACACACCTGACTAAACCTAAGGTACCCTGTGACCCTTGCGCCGAGTGATAATCATGATTTGCAGCCCTCATAGACTTATGAGCTAGGGATGGTGGTATGGGAGACTACACCCGTGTTGTCGGCCTACAGTGCGGTGACGAGCCTCCCCATAGTGACTAGTGAGCACCAAAGACTCGTGACTCTGGTATGGTGGTATGGGACACTATACCCGAGCTATCGGCCTATGATGGGGTGACGACCTCCTCGTAGTGACCGCGAGCAAGACTTAATGTCCTAATTGTTTTCGTATGAGTTTAAGAACTATGGGATTGACGAACCCACAAGGGCTAAGGATCGCGAGAGTCATATGGCCACAACCATTAGAGCTACGCGATCAAATTAGGACAATGATCTACTGGGGTATCTCGGTTTCCCTAACCTGCTAGATGAATGAACTCAACTAATTAACTAGGCTAACATGTGCACTACATGCATTGGCTACTTTTACGATTTGGCAGTCGACGTCGCTTGTGGGAGTGTTAGTTTGCGAACGTTAGATGGTGTTGCAAGATGGAGTGTTGTAGTGAGAGTCATGCATCATATCATTAATTCATGCATTTGCATTAACCATAGTATGTAGGGTTCTATGAATGTATGCAATTCACTAAATTTACTCTTGTGTATGATAATTCATGTAACTTACTGTTAATGGTACCACTGAGTTAGCTACTCACTCCCACTCTGGGATGGTGTTTTAAAACACCAACCCGAACCTGTCATAGATGCAGGGACAATAGAGCAGGATGCGATGGAGGATGTCGATGTGGACGATGAGGAGGAGTGAGCATACTTCCAGACCTTCGGTGATCTTTCTAGTTTAGGTTTAGAGATTGCGGGACTGGGTCAAGGCCCTAGTCATTTTGGGTTAGATGTATGGACAGGACTAGATCCTTGATTGGATGTAACCTTGGATATTTTAGGCTTATGTTTGGATGTTTATTTATTAGCAGCACTTAACTTGTCCACATGATTTATTATTACTCTATGCTTAGTTTAATTCTCTATCGCCACAGGATACCGTTCATATAACTGCACATGAGGCCCGTTAAGGCATATGTAGCACCCGGGAATTCGGGAGATGAGTTCCTACTCGGCCCTTGAATTTCAGGGCGTTACAACTTGGTATCAAAGCGTGGTTCGGGTTAAGTTAAGCCTAGGGCAGTGGGTCTATTGTGACATATTTCCAACGTAGGAGGGAGCAACTGAACTTAGAGACATTGATAAGACCCCATAATCATGTCATTTGGCTAGTAAGAAGATTGAATTCTAGTCTAGTACTGGCGAATAGAAAAACCTGAGCTATGTGAAGTGATCCAAATTACTTCTAATTAGAAAAGTCCGATGACCTGAGTCTACCGAGCCTAAATACTATATGATCGAGCTGCACGAGTAGCTCACGCAATCCTAACTACTTAGTATACAGGTCCAACGGTCCTACCTGACGTAGGATCCCCTTAAATTCCAAATGGGGCGAGACGAAATGTCTCCACCTTGAATCTAAAGGATTTCAGGCCTACCGGGGTTAGCATTTAGAGGGCTCTTCAAGCCCGAGAGTTCCCCACCAACGCGATGAAGCAATCTTTGGGCTGCGATAAGCGGACCTAATGATCGGGGGATTTAACAAGTACATAGAAGGGAACCAATGCGGCCCCACAAGCTTCAAAGGAGACCCAAGGGTGGTAGGTCACCGCTAAGTCGGCGGCACGCTGCCAGAACAACCAGAGGGCAGCGGCGTGCCACCGTTGGGACCAGAAGATGGCGGCGCGCCGCCAGTACGATGAGCATGTGGGGCCCTCCCACGTGTGAGGGCCCCCTCTATTCCATTTCCACCCCTTCAAATCTTGGGGACCCCTCCCCCAAGCCACTTCTTACCTCTTAAACCCTTCTTCTCTTTCAAATCTCCATTTCTAAGCTCCTAAACCATCTTCTTGCTTGCATGCACCATCTCCAACCTATTCTAACCTCCAATCATTCTAAATCATCTTTTTATCCACCTAATCTTACCCATTTAAGCACAAAACCCCTCCACTAAGGGACCCACAATCCACATTCCCTCGAATCCAACACTTAGTAACCATTTTCTCTTAGAACTTCCATCTCATGGCTTTCTTTGAGGTTGTAACATCAATCTTCTTAATCTCCATGCTCTTGTCGCTTATGGAGAAGAAACGTACGGCCCCCGACAAAGCCGGGTCGAGCCGAGAGAGAAGATCCAAGAAAAAGGACGTCGGTGAAGGCCAAGCACCAAACGGAGGTCGAAACGTGATCTTGATATCTTAACCTCGCCTAAGAGAATGATACCATAGGGCATCGAGCTCGGTAAGTTTAGAAACCATAAGGTTGTGTTCGAGGCGCACGTGGATGAAAAACTATTCAGCGAGCATCAATTACTCAACTACCTTCTAAACAATGGTTGGGGCCCGATGTCCGAGGGGAAGTATAGAGCCAGTGTGGGCCTTCTATGAGCGCATGCGGAAGAGCACTCTCGAGTCGCTTGGATTCTCTATTAGTCTTGGTAGACAGGAGGCTTGTATCGACGTGGATATGATTGCGCACATCCTCGGGGTAGAGCGCGGTGTCACGCCCTAAATCCAAGGATGGACAACTTTCGTGATGCCCCGAATCCGGCACTCGACTTTCATACACCAAGTCCCGAGTTCAACGAACCACAAGGAAGATTTTTTACTGATTTTTTTATATATACATAATAATACCTGAGCATGAAGATCCATGATCAAAATACCCAACAACTCTCTCCATTATAAATCCTGATGGTTACAAGTACAATGCTTTCCAAAAGGTACACAACGTCAATATTGCCAAATTGAAAAAAAAAAATAGATACAATGCATCGAGAAAGCTAAGTCTTCCAAGCTACTCCTGACCTGAAAAAAATAGCAAATAGGAAGCTTAGGCAAAAAGCCTCGTGACTACACACGTGTGTCTAGTGTGTCCTACATGCAAGCAAGATAAATATGCCTGTTTCGACAAGAAACGAAAGCGTTTGGTTTGGGGGATTTATTCAATGATAACAAAGAGAGAATGAGAGAACAATGATCACAAAATATTTATTCATTCTAAGTTCATTTACATCCTCAGATTCCCTTGATTCTAAAAACAGACTACAATTAATGCAACATAATGAGCAAAGGAAAAGATAGCCCGATGGCGATTTGGACAGCATTTTGACGCTTTTGATGTTCATCGCCAAGGCAGAAAGGTTTTGTGAACTTGAAGCTCTTGGTTTGGTCATGTGACATGTTCTGATCATCCTTCCATTTATCCTTCTGAAATGGCAATGAAGACCGCACTAGTTGAAGAAGGAATATGCCAATATGTCCTAGAGAGGGGTGAATAGGACTTTTTAAAGTTTTTGTGATTTATTTAAAAATCCTACTTCACTAATCCTGTGATCATGAAGTTATCAGGATTACTCAAATGTAACTCTACAGGCTTCCAAGCCTGGTAGAGGATCCGATCACAAACTATTTTAGAGATAAGCAGTATGCAAGTTAGCCTATGATGAATATGACTATGTAGGTGTGTGTGGTGTGATCAAGTATTTAAATATGAAAGTATTAAAGCAAATCACACAATCATAAGAATAACAATCTCAAACACAATCATTTTTATAGTGGTTCGACAATGAGTCTACTCCACTCCCAGTAACCGCACTCAACCCTTGAGTGTACCGGATTTCACTAAGGAGGTTTCACAATGGTTCACCTCTAACCTAAGTTTTTAAATCAGGTTCACCTTTAACCCTTTACAACCTACACAAAGGTTGACTGTTTATGCTCTCACGAGCAAGGGTCAACACAACGCACCCACTTTTAGGCACACTGGCCAAGGATCTTCCACAAGACCCTACTGGAGGTTTCTACACAGTTGACCTCAAACCCTACGGTTTTACCAGGTTCAACTAAAATCCAGAGTTTTACTGGTTCACTCCTAACCAGATGTTTATGCTCTCCATAGAGCAAGGGTCCACACAACGCACCCACCACGTACACTCCCGCTGGAGGCCTCCTTGAGGACTTCAAAGGGTGAGAACCACTTAAGACCCAAACCTATAAAGGAAATATTACAACAGTCCTCTTGGACTCTGGATACTTACAAATAAGTTGATGAGTCCCGTTTAGCACAATGCCGAAGATCTCCTCCTCCTTGTTGATGAAGAGTTTTCTGCTCCCATGATCTGCAACATAAAATGATATACCAATACTCGGCTTCGGGTTGGGTCAAGGTGAAGATGGAATCCTAGTCTCAAGATATTTTCCTAGCAGGAAGATAGTGTGATTCCAATCTTATGCATTCAAGGCATCCCAGCTTAATGATTTGCCATTAAGGTAGTAGCTGGAGGATCCTTGAATGCGGAAGTTCATTCCCCAATCCACTCTATTGAATGTCAATGATGAGGGTGGATTGGAGGATGAACTCCCTTGAGAGAAAGGGCTTTGGATATAAGATATAAGTTGAAACACTCAAAAGCTCTCTCTTCTTTCTCTCACAGCAACAAAAGACAAGTTCTCTATATAGGCAAAAAGTTCCAACGGATATAAAACGGTCACATTTATGACAGAGTTCGATATCATCGAGCGTATACTCTCGATAGCATCAATGATCTACTCGAAGACTCGAACTCAATGTCATACGCTTTTGAAACTTTTGCCAATTGGTCGATGAATTGAAACATTTGTCGATGTCATCGGATTTCAAACTCCGATTCCATCGATGACAGGTTCGATCCATCGACACTTGAAAAATGAGAGATACTTGACTTTGAAATATTTCAGGTTTTCATGAATGATCGGGGAACTGTCGAGATCATCAGAATTTGAATGTCGATGATATCTATATAGGAGTCGAGGCATCGATAAATCCAGCGAATTTGTCTTTAAGCTTACTGGACGATTTATGACCTTGTTTGATGCAATCGACTTGGTGCCGATATCATCAATATTTGAATATCGATTATATCGAAGGGGCCCCGATCATAGTTAAAAACAACCTGAAATATCTGCTGTAAGAAATGCGTGCCCATGATCGATATCATCGATGGACTTCCGATGTTATCGATATTTAATTTCAGATCATATTGGAAGTGCATCGATATATAGAAGGAATTTGAGATTTTCATTAAAAAACAGGGGCGGCAGAAATTTTCCTGTCGATCTTATCAAGCCATTTTCGATGGACTCGAGATTTGAATATCGATGATATCGATATGTGTATTGATACATCGATAATTTGTCCAGATATGTTGTGAAGTTGCTGGACATTTTTAGTTCTTATATCGATGATATCGATAGGTGTATCGATACATCGATAAATCCGTCCAGATGAATATTTAGTTGCTGGACACTTTTGGTCCTCACATCGATAATATCGTTAAGGTATCGAGGACATCGACAGAGCAGGTCGATCATATCGAGGGTGTTCCGATAAGATCGACAAGGTGAGAAAAACTTAGAGATTTTCCTATTTTGAAAAAAAAAAGTTTTCTCTCCTTAAAACCCTATGATTTCTAACTTATTTTTAAGGGTTTTATTCACCTGGTGTTTTGGGTTATGGGATGTGAGGCTTTAGATTTACCTATGGTGAGCTTGCACACATCCGGTTGAAGCAGACGCTTGAATTGATCTTCCTATCAGGCTTTGTAGACAATCTGACTCAACACTCACGTAACTTGACAAACCAGGGCACTTTCACCTTCCAGTTGCATGGACAAATTTTTCTTTCTTCTTGAACTCTTTATGGACTTCACATTTCCGTCATTTTCCTTGAATAGTGAACTGCACTTCCCTTGAATTGTGGAAAGAACTTCCCATGAATAGTGGAGTGAACTTCCCTTGAATTGTGGTGCCCACTTTCCTTGAATAGTGGAGCGCACTTTCCTTGAATGGTGGAGTGCAGTTCCCTTGAATAGTGGATCACACTTTCCTTGAGTTGTGGTGGCATATGAAGCATTCGTTAAGACAACAAAAGCCTCTTGTCTAGACATTGTTCCACATGGAGTGGAACATGGAGTATCCATTAAGACAATAAAAGCCTCTCCTCAGGACAAGGGGAGAGAGAAGTGGCTCATGGAGTATCTGTTAAGACAGTAAAAGCCTCTCCTCAAGACAACCTCCACACCAAGTGGCACATGGGCTATTCTGGCATTTGGACAATTCCCACACAAAGTGGTGCATGGGCTATTCAAAAGCCTAGGCTTAGGACATGGGAAGAGGGAAAAGTGGCGTTGGGACAAAGGCCCATTGGAAGTGAGTCTGCACCAATCCCATTAGATGTGATTGTGCGGAACTTCCTTTAAGAAGGTGGTGTGTGGAACTCCTTTTTGAAGAATGGGAATGTGGAACTTTTTTTTAGGTGGTGTGCGCAACTCTTCTTTTAGGTAGTGTGCGGAACATCCTTTTTAGGTGTGAAAAGGCTGAGCTATATGTCCTCGAGGGGGGGGGGGGTGTAACGCCCTGAAAATAGGGGGTCGAGCATAAACTCAACTCCCGAGTTCCAACGCATCACTTATTCAACAAAATGAATGATGATTGAATGTTGTCTGTATTAGTGTAGTGAACATGAGTGAGATTAAGCCAAAACAGCATGTCATACTCCAGAGATAGTTAAATTGCAAGCGGAAGACTGTGATAGATAGATAAAATATATAAACTGTGGTGAGTCTCCGGAGTGTGATAAGGTTACCAGGTTAAATAATTACAAGTACAAGTCCATTTTATATGAAAAGTGTAAAGTCATCTAGACAACATCCCTATACCCCGTCGATCAAGACACGGCTCGCATGAAGCCACCAGAAATACGGCATAGACAACAAAGCATCCACATCGTCGCAGAGGTCTAGCTCCGCCTCACAAGCATCGCTATCACTTGCAGCTAAGACAGTCTAGTTGGTGTTGCAAGCACCATCCCGTAACGTGGGAGTGAGTGATCAACTCAGTGGAATAATAAAGCATAGGTTTACATGTGATCAAAACAGTCAAGCAGTAATTATAAAGCAGTACAATCAACAAATCTAAATACTCTTATTAATGCAAGTATGAATGCAGTCATGATGCATGCCCTCACAAACATACTCCCTCATGCGACACCATCTTACGTTCACGGTATGCTTTCATTCTTCAGTGCTCCACATCTTCCAGGCACATGCAATGCGATGATAAGCATGATTACCGAGTTGTTATTAGTCCATTTCAAATAGCAGGATTGAGAAACTAAGGTACCTCCCTTGTATCATTCCCAAACATGATCCATTCTAGGGTCGTCAAACCTAGATAATCTCATACGATAGTGTGATTTTAGGGCGCTGCAAAGGCTGTCAGGACTGTTACATGCAATTGTTACACCACTCCCCCAACACCTTTTTAATGGTTCATCACTTAAATTGATACAGGCCTAGTTTATACTATATTCACCGCAACAAAACTCGTCGCCTTACCGCAAATTCAGAGTATGCTCGAGGTCACTACAAAGGGCTCGTCACCAATCAGTGTAGGCCGACAGCTCGAATATAGTATCCCATACCACCATAATTGGCTCACGAGTCTGGTTGCTCAATGGACACTACAGGGAGGCACGTGGCCCTAGCGTAGGCCGACAGCTCGACCACAGTATCCCATACCACCATGCCCGGCTCATGAGTCTTAGCAGATCGAGGTACCATGGTTAACGGGATTTCACTGGTAAGTTTGGTATCCTAGGTTCAAGCAGAGGCGTCCAAACATGGTGAACATATATAAGACAGATCAGGTTACTTGATGAGCTCGACTAGCTCGAGCGCACAACAAGTTAAACGATATGAAGCGCATAAGCACTTCGTGTGGCCAGCCACTATCGCTAACTGAAGTACGACTTGGGTTCGTCGAACACATCTCATGTGGCGAATGAATCTCAGCCACGAATTCAATCCCGTTACCGATTGCCTGGACTATAATCACAGCCCCAAACACAATCAATCCATGACCAGAAGCATGTAGAGTAAAGCAGAATAAACAAACTAATTCAAGCATGTTGACAAGCATGTCATAAAACATGTAATAAAGCACAATATAAACAGAAAATACAAACACCTATATTTCATAAGTAAGCGGTTAAATTAAACAAGCAACATGGAGGAAATCATATACATCTCTAAGGTAGCTGAGAATCCTATCTCAACATCCTTATACATTACAATTTACTAACTACTACTCATTAAGACATTTCAGCAAATACTTTAAACTACATATATCAACATACATGACGTATGTTGATCACATAGGTATAAGGCCAAATCCTTTCACTAGGGAGTTGCCCCAATTATAACACGCATGCACCCACGACGGATAGTTATGGTAAGCAGAAATCCAAGTTCCATGTTCATTCAGCCATCTCCACAAACACTTGGGCTACACGTTTTAGCATATATAGTGTATATTGGCCGTGGCGTGATTTAGGGCAAATCCTTTTGTCAAAGGGGTGTCACCTATACAACAATCATGTATCCATGACAATCAGTCATGGCAAGCACGAATGCGAATTCTATATTCATTCGATCATTTTCACAAACACTTAGAATACACTATTTTTAACATACATAGTGTATATTAGCAAAAACATGTATTAGGGCGAACCGTCTCACCAAGTAAGTGTTATACACATATATAATATGTTCATACAGCAAATAATCATGGCAAACACATTTCCAAAATTTATACGTATACGGTACTTTCTACAAATACCTAGAATACACAAAATTCCATATTCTTCGTATTTAATCGAAACGAAAAATAGACAGCACTTTATACATGTGCAATTGCATGCAGATCATGAATCTATCATTATCTGACATTGAAAGTGTTGAAAACCATAACCTATACACCTAAAGTCTGCACCTTTTGTCGGTAAGCTTGAACCGAAACCGGTTTGAACCTAATGCCTTTGTCTACGGTGATTTGGCAACCTACAACATGGAATAGGTTAGCTATTCCACAAGACACACTACTTAGAACTCTAAAACAGGTTAGGGTTAGGTTTTCTTACCTAGGAATGGAGCCGGAATCGCCGGGAAAGTGATTAGAACGAGGTGGTTAAACACGTATAGCAGCAGGGAAGCATGGCAAGGAGATGCTCCCACTTTTCTCACACTTTCTCTCTCTTTTCTCTCTTCTCTCTCCTAGGTTTTCTCCCAAATTCGTATGGGCTGAATGAGAGAGGTTTTAAGGTCCTTATATAGCCTAAAAAGTCATCAAAATAGACCTAAGGTCAAGGTATACTTAGGTTATAACCAAAGTGGGTCAGTTTCAGCTCAACGGAGGACTTCTGGCGGCCTCCCTTGAGCCAAAGGTCGGACTTAAGCTCACAGACATTGGATCTAGGTTTAGCTGAGGTTTTGTTCCAGTCAGGTTTCCAGATCGCACGTGGCAGATCAGTTTCAGTTCAACGGTCAGTGAAACTCGATCAGAGATTTCAAGTACACTGACACGTGTATGAAATTTCTCCTGATCCGAGGGTGTAATCTGGCCTGATTCTGACGGTCTGATTGCTTATAACTGATCCACAAGCGATAAGTCTCAGATTTTATAAATTTGTATTTTATTTTTAATTAATTTCACATTTCTCACACTTCTCACTCTGGGCTCAAGCGAATAGCGCTGAGACACTATCTGGATTTGATTTCCGAGATGGTTATCAAGCCCAGTAAGGCTGTCCTAATTCCTTAACTTCGTGTTAATCGGACTTCCAACGTGTGGTCCAGATCTGATACGGAGTTTCGAGATGCTCTCGAGAGCAGTCTGGTAATGAGATTGATCCTAGATATTAGGGTAACCTAGCGTCAATGATTCTACAAGTTTTGGGTCATATAGATCGTATTTAAAGTGATTCGTGCTAATTTCACAGGTACTCTAGTTTAACACTAGCTATTTCTCGCCTAATTTCTAAAGGATTTAATCCTGAGTAATTTTTGTCTAAGGTGGTACTTGGGCCTTTGTAGTTTGTATATAAAGTGATCCAAGTTATAATACTTAGCTAGTTTAAGATAGTGTCTAGGGTGAAAGTACTTAGAAAAATTGAAAGAACAAGGTGGTGAAGGGTGGGATTTGTGAAGGAAATGGGTTCAAAAGCGGCTTTAGACTTTGGGATTGAGTTCTGACAGGTTAAGAAGGTGTTAGGATCGACCCATTGCCTAAGGACGTCTAATTCCAGATTGGTAAAAATTCGGGATGTTACAAGGGGGGTGAATAGGACTATGCCAAATTTTAAAAAAAATAACAGCGGAATTTAATTAAATTAAATATAGATAGCAATAGATAATTCCACAATACTAAATTTAAAGACAACCTCAAATGAACGAGTATTGAGAGGTTGATATAGATGTTGTTCTAAAGACAACCTTACACCATAAAAACCAAGGGTTTATGGCAGGACAACCTTATTAGAACGGTTTATGTATCAAAAACTCAAACTGATAGAAAGGAATAAAGAAATAAATAGCAAGGAAAGAAATCTAAGTTATTACAACATTCTCCACACTTGCATAAAAGAAATTACAACATTCTCCACAATGCAAAAAGGGAAATTACAATCATCCACAAAAAGAAATAAATAATTAATCTGCAAGACCAGAAATTATAGTGGTTAGCTTGTGTGTACAC
Source organism: Magnolia changhungtana (assembly GCA_030180095.1). NCBI lineage: Eukaryota > Viridiplantae > Streptophyta > Magnoliopsida > Magnoliales > Magnoliaceae > Magnolia > Magnolia changhungtana. The sequence continues at coordinate 380,809 of JASAUF010000426.1, read as the reverse complement.
CCACGGTTTAGGAAAATAGCCACAAACTACTCCACTCCTAATATCCTCACACAGTGGATATTAGCGTTCACTATGAAAATAGGTTTTTCCAAGTTCACCTAAAACCCTCACAATTGTGTCTTTCAAGTGGGCTTACGCAATTCAAAAACCCAACACTCTAAGTTTTCCTGATCACCTCAGACAAACCAAAACAGAGAGATTTTTCTGGAATAATCTCAATGAAACTAAAATATAGAAATTTACAATAATGTAAAATACTTGGATATTCTCTTTTATACGAAGCCCGTAAGAACCAAATCGTTGTAGAAGTTCAACGTAGAAGTTCAATGTCTAAACTCACTTATGAAATGGTTCTAGGTTCTAAATTGATTTTAGATTTAAAGCACCTTGGGCTAGCTTGATTTGATTTTGATTCCAAGAAATGAGAATACTTCAATCCCTCTTTCAAATAAAATTGGAATGCGAAAATTTAAAATCAAATGTAAAGAAAGCTAATAAAAGAGAATATCAAATGAGCACAATATAGCTTAAAAAGATCACTAACTTATCTCTCAGAGTGGTGTATTGATTTAGCTTGAATTAAATGAAACCAAGTATAACCAAGTGAAACCAAGTCAAGTATAACCTCACAAGACAAAAGAAATCTAAGTATCATTAAAGTTATTACAAACCAAGATTAGAAAATACTAATCAGATCCTGAAGAGGGAGTAGGAATAGTTGGATCAATTTGATATAAACCCTTATTAATGTGCCTCATATATTTACGCATATAAACAAATTGAGAATCCTGGGTTACACGAATCCGAGCCACCTATTCCTCAAGAATATTCAACCTCTCAGCGAAATCAGAAGGCAGATAATCACGATCAGCCTCAGAATATGATTCAATCTCATCAAAGATATCATCCATGTTAATGTCATTTGGAGGTAAATCACCAGCTTCTTCTTCATTTGCAGCAACATTTTCATTAGCACCTACATTGACTTGGCCTGTGGCCAACCTCAAATTCATCTTGTTTATATTGGAGTTGTTGAAAATAAAGTGTTGAATAGGAGCCTCTCCAATAGGCATAACCACTAACATATGGGTGGCCAACACAGTCATAACATATACAAAAGGGATATCACTGTGTCTAGGATGGAGACAGAATTATATGATGGAATGACAGATTAAAGAAGGAAGACATACAGATGTATCAGAGATGATGGAATACAGAATCCAAACCATGAAAGAGGTGAGTTCGGTTTTGTTACCAAAACGTGGATAAAGATTTGAAATAAATATCCTGTGAAGGACCCTGTATCTGGGTAGCAAATACTTTGAAGCAAGCGCATTCCCATTTTGACTCCATTGCGCATCTATATTGCACAATGCTCTAATAAGCATACGTTTTTCTAATTTAGATGGTTTACCTACTGGAGTGCTAATTGGAATACCTTCATCATTTACAGGTATGTCCATTAGGCCAAAAATCAGATGTCAGTCTACTTCAAAAGGACTTTCTCTAGTTGCTATAATAAAAGTTAAATCTTCAGTTAAAAAGTCAGAAATACATGCATACATAGCTTGCGCAGTAGACCGGTATGTCGGCCCACCCCAATGTAGAATGTTAGCCCATCTTACAGCTTGGAGAAGAGGAAGGATTTCAAATGGAGCAAGATGTTCAACATGAACAGGTCGTTCAACTATAACATTGTGCAACCTTAAATCCTGCAGATAGGAGGGATCATCTTCGGGTGACTGAAGGTGTAACGCCCTGAAAATCGGGGGTCGAGTAGTAACTCAACTCTCGAGTTCCAGAACATCACTTATGCAACAAAATGAATGATGATTGAATGTTGACTGTATTAGAGTAGTGAACATGAGTGAGATTAAGCCAAAACAACATATCATACTCCAGAGACAGTTAAAGTTGCAAGCGGAAGACTGTAATAGATAGACAAAATATATAAACTATGATGAGTCTCCAGAGTGTGATAACATTTCTAGGTTAAATAATTACAAGGACAGTTCTAAAATATACCTAATGTGATGACGTGTAAAGTCTCCTATCCCAAATACCATAGCCCCATCAGTACAATACCAGGTCTTCATAGACCTGTCAGAGATACGATAGGAGAACTCCTCCTCATCACCATAGAAGTAGTCCGGCTCTGCTTCACAAGCATCGCCATCACCTGAAACTCAACAAATCTATTTGGTGTGTACAACACCGTCCCGTAACGTGGGAGTGAGTAGCTAACTCAGTGGAATAATAAAGCATAAGTTAACATGTTATCGATGCAATCAAGCAGTAATGATAAAGCAGTAAATCAAGCACTCCTAGTTACTCTGATTAATGCAAGTATGAATGCAGGTATGATGGATGCCCTCTCCGACATACTCCCTCATGCGACACCATCTCACGTTCGCGCATGCTTACATCCCACGTTGCTCCACATCTTCCGGGCACATGCGATGCATGATGAGCATGATTACCGAGTTTTTAATTAGTCCATTTCAAACAGCAGGATTGGGAAACTAAGGTACCTCCCTTGTATCATTCCCAAACATGATCCATTCTAGGGTCGTCATCCTAGTTAATATCGACAATGGTGTGTTTTCTAGGTCACCGCAGAGGTCGCCCAGGTCAACATTACGCACAAAGGTTGCACCACTCCCCATCACCCCTTAAACGATTCATCACGATACAACTATACGAAACAGCCTAGTTCATACTCTATATATCGCGGCGAACCCTAAGGCACGCTGCTGCAACTTCGTAATATGCTCGCGGTCACTACAAAGGGCAACCAGTGGCATTACGCACAAAGGTTGCACCACTCCCCATCACCTTATCAATGTAGGCCGACAAATAGCGAATATAGTGTCTCATACCACCATAATCGGCTCACGAGTTGAGTTGCTCACCGGTCACTACGGGAGGCACGTAGCCCCAGCGTAGGCCGACACACGACCACGGTGTCCCATACCACCATGCCCGGCTCATGAGTCTTAGCGGATCGAGGTACCATGGTTAACGGGATTTTCAACGGTAAGTTTGGTACCCTAGGTTCAAGCATTAATGACTAAACATGGTGAACATACATAAGACACACGGTTACTTAACGTGTTCGGCTAGGCTCGAGCGCACAACAAGTTGGGCGATATGAGGCGCAGAAGCACCTCGTGTGGCCAACCACTATCGCCAACCGAAGTACGACACGGGTTCACCAACACATCATGCGTGGCGGAACGAATCCCAACCACATCTTCAAGTCGACACTGGATGCACTGGACTACGAACATAGTCCCAAGCTCACCAAATCCTAACCATAGCATGTGAAATACGGCATGATAACATGGTAATTCAAGAACACTAGCAAGCATATTATAAAGCATAACATGAAGCATGTTAATAAATAAGTCACGAAGCATGTTCAAAAGCATGTTATAAAGCATTATGTAAATAGGGATACAAATACTTAAATTTCTGAAAGGCGAGTGGTTAGAGTGAACAACCACATGGAGAGTGTCATATGTGACTCTAAGGTAGCCGAAAATCCCATCTCAACACCTACCTAAGATTCTAACACTTAAGCACTTACACTCACAAGTGAATTCACCAACACTTGGAATGCAATATTTCAACATACATGACGTATGCTAGGGAAGTGTGTACTAGGGTTGTCCCTTTACCAAACTAGTATTTTATACATATACATCATATTCATACAGCAATTAAACATGGCAATCACATCAGCAAATTTTATACGTATAGGGTACTTCCACGTATACCCAATTTCGACATACATAGTGTTTACAAAGGAACATAGATTTCAACGATTCCTTTCGCCAAGCTAGTATTTTAATCATGTATTGTATAATCATACATTAAATAAATATGTCAAACATTATTCCAAAAGAAATACGTATACGGTATTTCTACAATACGTAATTTCAACATACGGCGCATTTACAAGTAAACATATATTTTGGCGATTCCTTTCGCCAAACTAGTAATTTATTCATATATTATATAATCATACATTAAATAAACATGTCAAACATTTATCCAAAAAAAATACGTATACGGTATTTCTACGTATACCTAGAATATGTGAAATTCCATATTTCACACCGTTAATCAAAACAGGAAACGGAAAGCACTTTGTACATGTGCAATTGCAAGCAGATCATGAATCTACCATTATCTGACATTGAAAGCGTTGAAAACCGTAACTTATACACTTAAAGTCCTCACCTTTGCCTTTGGAAACGGAACGAATCAGCAAGGGTAAAGGAACTTCCGTCTACGGGTGATTTCTAGCCTAAAGAGCGGAATCGGTTAGTCGATACACATCCTACATCGATCCCACCTCAAATCAGACCTAGGGTTAGGGTTTCTTACCTTCAAATGAGATGGAAAACGCCGGGAATACGCCTAGAATAGGGCGGTGTAGGCCGTATAACAAGCCAAAGCAGGAGGATGAAGATCGGCAACAATCTCCAAGACTTTCTCTCTCTTTTTCTCTCTCCCAAAACTCAAATTCGTGTGGCTGTGAGAGAGGGTGCTCTAAGGCCCTTATATAGTCTAAAACATTCCCAAAATAGACTCAGGTTCAAGGGTTACTGCTAATATAGGATATTCGTCACTTTTCCAGCTCAAAAGAGAGGTTCTGGTAGCCCTCCTTGAACCAAACGTCAGACTTAAGCTCACCATCCATGGATCTACGTGGGATTACGTTTTTGACTCGATCGGATTCCCAGATCACACGTGGCGGACCACTTTCAGTTCGACGGTCAGTGGGCCACGATCAGAAATTTCAAGTACATGTAAATGTTCCTAAAATTTTTCTTAATCCGAGGGTGTAATTTGGTCTGATTCTGACGGTCAGGTTGCTTAATACTGACGCGTCAACGAACGATGCTAGATCACTATTCCAGATATTTATTTTGGATGGGAATAGTGTTTTTCACACTCCCTCGCTCCGAACCGAAACGAATGGCCATGGAACATCGGATGGAGCTGATTTTTGAGATGATTGTTAAGCCCAGTGGGGCGGTCCTAGTTCCTTAGCTTCGGGTTAATCGGACTCGATGTGCGATCTAGACCTAATACTGAAGTTTCGTTTCATTCCCAGAGCGGACGGGAAATGAGTTTGGTTCTAAACTTTAGGGTAACCTAGCGCCAATGATTCTGCAACTTTGGGTCTTGCAGATCGTATTTAAAGCGATCCTAACGGATTTCGTAGCTAATCGGTTTCACACCTAGTTACTTTGTCTCATTTCTAAAGGATTTAGTCCTAAGTGAATTACAGTCGAGGTGGTACTGGGCCTTTGGAGTTTGTATATAAAGTGATCCAAGTTATACTACTTAGCTAGTTTAAGATAGTGTTTAGGGTGAAAGTTCTTAGAAAAATTGGAAGATCAAGGTGATGAAGGGTGAGATTTGTGAAGGAAATGAGTTCAAAGGCGGCTTTAGACTTTGGGATTCAGTTCTGACAAGTTAATGAGGTATTAGGATCGACCCATTGCCTAAGGACGTCTAATCCCAGGTTGGCAAAAATCGGGGGCGTTACAGAAGGTGGCGCCTTATGATAGGTGTTGATCTAGATGTTGAAAGACCACAAGAACTTTTCGTTTTGCCTCTACCTTCCATTTGCAACTAGGAAATCAATGAATCAAAAGGTTATAAAAGAAGTAGAGTAGGTTTTCTCAAAATTAGATTTTAGAGAAAAAAAACTCCAAAAACCTCAATGAAACAAGAAATAAATCACTCCAAAGATGAAAAAAGAAGTGATATAAACTTAAATCTACAAGATAAATGGAAATAAAGCACTAACCTTGAAGAACTATGAAGATGGGTTCGACCGGTCTAGCTAGGACCCGTTGGAGAAGAAACTCAAATGAAGAAAAAGGGTTTTTCCCCAAATAAATATCTAACCCGTGCTATACGACTGGTCGAGTATGTACTCGACTGGTCGTGCACAACAAAAAAATGTACATTTTCATTAAATTTTGAAATTTAAACATTCAAACTAACAAGTATATACATTATAATACAGAAATGCATAAATAATCAATTCAAATTGCACATACCAAGATTAAATTTCAATTTAGAAAACCTGCTTTTGTCGAGTGGTTTTGTGAAAATGTTAACAAGTTGAGTCTCGGTCGGAATGTATTCTAAAATAATTGTCTTTTCTTCCACTAATTCATGAATGTAGTGATATCTAATGTCAATGTGCTTGGTTCGTGAATGCTAGATTGGATTTTTAGATATATTAATTGCACTGGAATTATCACAATATAAAACCATAGAATCCTATGCAATTTCATAGTCGCTTAACTTTCTTTTTATCTATACAAGTTAAATACATGCATTACCTGCTGCAATGATTCAGCCTCAGCAGTTGAGAGAGATACAGAACTTTGTTTCTTACTTTGCCTAGAAACTAAACAGTTCCCAACATAGAAACAACTACCACTGGTTGATTTCCTATCATTAACGTTACCAACCCAATTAGCATCAGTGTAACCAGCTAATTGAACACTAGTATCATGTGGATACCAAAGACCCAGATTAGCTGAACTTGTGACATATCGCATAATCCGCTTAACAACAGTTAAATGTGACTCTTTAGGGTTAGATTGATATCTAGCGCAAATCTCTATGCTAAATGCAATATCAGGTCGACTTGCGGTTAAATATAATAAACTACCTCTCATATTGCGATACAATTTAGGATCCACTTTCTTACCTGCAGTCCTTTGAGAGTTTTAGAGTCGTACTCATAGGAGTATCAAAATTTTTCCCATTCTCAAATCCGTAATTTTTAACTAAGTTCAGAGCATATTTGGTTTGAGAAATAAAGAAACCATAAAAATAATTCAATTCTCCAACCATGCTTATTTCAAACTTAGATTTCATAAGATCTGCAAACTCAATAGTCATACTAGCACAGGTAGATCCATATATAATATCATCAACATAAATTTGTACTATTAAAATGTGATCATTATGTTTCTTTACAAACAGAGTCTTATCAACACTTCCCATTAAAAAAGTATGACTTAGCAAAAACTTAGTCAACTTTTCATACCATGCCCTGGGAGCTTGTTTTAAACCGTGGAAAGCCTTTTTTAGGTGATAGACATGATCAGTATTCTTAGGGTCTTCAAAACCCGTTGGTTGTTCAACATACACTTCTTCATGCAAATCACCATTTAAAAAAGCACTCTTTACATCCATTTGATAAATTTTAAACTTTCTAAAGAAAACAATGGATATAAATAGTCTGATTGATTCAAGACGAGCTACTGGGGCAAAGGTTTCATCATAATCAATGCCTTCAATTTGAGTGCACCCTTGTACAACCAGTCTAGCCTTGTTTCGAATTATATTACCAAGTTCATCAGACTTATTTTTGAAAATCCACTTAGTTCTGATAATATGTTTATCATTTGGTCTATGAATAAATACCAAACATCGTTTCTAACAAATTGATTAAGCTCTTCTTGTATCGCAACTATCCAGTTTTCGTCAGTAAGAGCTTCTTTTACGTTAGCCAGTTCTATCTAGGATGTAAAGCACACGTAGTTACACACATCTTCTAGTTGTCTATGAGTATGTACACTAGTGAGAGGATTTCCAAGAATTTGATTAGTTGGATGGTCTTTAACAGTTCTCAGTTTAGAGTTATTTTGACTTAACGAAGAATCTGGTTTATCAATTAGAAGTACGTCATCATTATCTGAACTTGAGATAGGTGTATTCAAGTGATCGTCAATAACCACATTAATCGATTCTTTAATTACACCGATCCTCTTATTAAGAATCCAATATGCTAGACTATTCAAAGCATACCCTTAAAATATCTCTTCATCACTTATGGTGTCAAACTTACCCAGATTTTCTTGGTCATGTAAAATGTAGCACTTGCTTCAAAAAACTCGAAAGTATTTGACAGTAGGCTTCTTATAAAACCACATTTCATAAGCCATTTTACTATTTGATTTTCTACTTTAAACATGGTTAATTATATAACATGCAGTATTTACGGCTTAGGCCCAAAGATTTTTAGGGAGCTTCATACTATTTAACATTACATTTGCCATTTCTTGAAGCACTATATTTTTTCTTTCTATTATACCATTTCGTTGTGGTGTTTTGGGCGTAGAGAATTTATGTGATATTCCCTGATCATTGGAAAATTTCTCAAAATCACTATTCTCAAATTTTAATCCATGATCGCTACGGATCTTACAGACTTGAGTCTCTTTTTCAGTTTGGATATGTCTAAGTACCATTTTAACTTCATCGAGAATTTCTGATTTGTCTCTTAAGAAGACTACCCAAGTATATCTAGTAAAGTCATCAACAATTACCAGTATGTACTTCTTGTCACCTCGACTCTCTGTTCTAGTTGGTTGAATAAGATGCATATGGAGGAGTTCGAGTGGTTTAGATGTGGCATTGAAGTCCACCTTTTTGTGAGAACTCCTAGTTTTCTTACTAATCTGGCATTCACCCATATTTTATTTATTTTTTGTATTTTGGGTAGGCCTCTTACTAACTCTCTTTTGCTCAATCTATACAAGTTACGGTAGTATACATGTGTAACATCCCGAATTTTTGCTAACCTGGAATTAGACGTCCTTAGGCAATGGGTCGCTCCTAACGCCTTAATAACTTGTCAGAACTCAATCCCACAGTCTAAAATCGCTTCTTAACCCATTTCTTTCACAAATCTCACCTTTCACTACCTTGTTCTTTACACCTTTCACTACCTTGTTCTTTAAATTTCTCTAAGTACTTTCATATTAGGCATGAATCCTAACGTTTAGGTGATGAAGAACAATGCTTTAGAAATACGTACAAAGACCCTAGTGCCACCTCAGACAGAAATTACTCAGGACAAATCCTTTAGAAATGAGACAAAGTAACTAAGTGCAAAACTAGATTAGCTACGAAATCCGTTCAATCCACTTTAAATACGATCTACAAGACCCAAAACTTGTAGAATCATTGACGCTAGGTTACCCTAAAATCTAGGATCAATCTCATTACCCAATTACTCTAGGGAGCACAATGAAACGTCGTATCAGATCTGGACGGCACGTCGGAAGTCCGACTAACACGAAGTAAAGGAATTAGGACCCCCTCGCTGGGCTTGACAACCATCTCGGAAATCAAATCCAGACAGTGTCCTACGGCTGTTCGCTTGAGTCCGGAGAGAGGAGTGTGAAAATACTTGATTTTCTTTAAAAATAAATATCTCAAATAGTAATCTGAGACTTGTTACTTGCAGTCATTTTGTAAGTAACCAGACCATCAGAATCTGACCCAAATACACCCTTGGGTCAGGAAAAATTTCATAAACATATCCATGTACTCGGAATCTCCGATCGAGATCCACTGACCGTTGAACTGAAACTAGTCCGCTATGCGTGATCTAGAAATCCAATCGGAATGAAAACTTAACTAAACCTAGATCCAGTGTTAGTGAGCTTAAGTTCGACCGCACACAGAAAAGGGGCAGCCCGAAGTCCTCCGTTGAGTTGAAACAGCCTCGCTTTGGCTATAACCTAAGTATACCTTGACCTGGAGTCTAATTTGGTGAGTTTTTAGGCTATATAAGGACCTTAAAACCCTCTCTCATTCAGTCATACGAATTTGAGATTGAGAACAGAGAAAAAAGAGGAGAAGTGTGGGAGTTGTGGGAGGATCTCCCTGCCATGCTTCCCTGCCGTTATGCAAGCACAATCACCCCTATCTAGTCACTTTCCTGGCGATTCCAACTTCATTTCTAGGTAAGAAACCCTAACCCTAATCTGATTTGGGGTGTTGATAGTTGTATGTTATGAAATAACTAACCTAAAACATCCTATAGGTTGCCATATCATCGTAGGCGAAAGCCTAGCAAACCTATCGAACTCGTTACGATTCTACGACAAAAGGTGCGGACTTTAGGTATATAGGTTATGGTTTTTCAATGCTTTCAATATCAGATAATGATAGATTCATGATCTGCATGCAATTGCACATGTACAAAGGGTTGTATGTTTTCCGTTTCAATTAGACGAAGAATATGGAATTTTACATATTCTAGGCATTTGTAAAAAGTACCGTATATATATAAATTTTGGAAATGTGTTTGCCATGATTATTTGCTGTATGAACATATTATATATGTGTAAAATAGTTGTTTGACGAAAGGACTCGCCCTAATACATGTTTTTGCTAATAGACACTATGTAAAATGGGTGTATTCTAAGTATTTGTGAAAATGACCAAATGAGTATAGAATTCGCATTCATGCTCGCCATGACTAATTGTCATGGATATATGATTGTTGTATTGGCGATACCCCTTTGACGAAAGGATTTGCCCTAAATCACACCACGGTCAATATACACTATATATGCTAAAACATGTAGCCCAAGTGTTTGTGGAAATGACTGAATGAACATGGAACTTGGATTCCTGCTTGCCATGACTATCCGTCATCGGTGCATGCGTGTTATAATTGGGGCAAATCCCTAGTGAAAGGATTTGGCCTTATACCTATGTGATCAATATACGTCATGTATGTTGATGTGTGTAGTCTAAATGTTTACTGAAATCACTAAATAAATATGGATATATGTTTTATGCCTGTCATATGTATTGAATGTAAGAACATGATTGATGTGTATGCGACAACTCCTTGCTATAAGGATTTGTCCTAATTTATATTGAAATCAACATACGTCATGTATGTTGGAGTGGTGTAGTTTAAGTGTTTGATAAAATGCCTGTGTGAGAAATTGTGTGACGAACTAAAATTAACAGGGGTGTTGAGATTGGATTCTCAACTACCTTAAAGATGTATATCATGTCCTTCATGTTGTTTGTTTAATTTAACCGTTTACTTAAGAAATATATGTGTTTGTATTTCCTGTTTATATTGTGCTTTATTACATGCTTCATGACATACTTATCAACATGCTTAAATTACTTTGTTTATTCTACTTTACTCTACATATTTCTAGTCATGGATTGATTGTGTTTGGGGCTATTGTATAGTTCAGGCAATCGGTAATGGGATTGAATTCGTGGCTGCGATTCATTTGCTACGTGAGATGTGTTCGACGAACCCGAGTCGTACTTCGGTTGGCGATAGTGGTTGGCCACATGAAGTGCTTATGCACTTCATATTGTTTAACTCGTTGTGCGCTCGAGCTAGCCGAGCTTGTCAAGTAACCCAATCTGTCTTATCTATGTTCACCATATTTGGACATACTGCTTGAACCTAGGGTACCAAACTTACTAGTGAAATCCCGTTAACCATGGTACCTTGATCCGCTAAGACTCATGAGCCGGGCATGGTGGTATGAGACACCGTGGTAGAACTATCGGCCTACGCTGGGGCCATGTGCCTCCCCGTAGTGACCAGTGAGCAACCAGACTCGTGAGCCGATTATGGTGGTATGGGACACTATATTTGTGCTGTCGGCCTACATTGATAAGGTGATGGGGGAGTGGTGCAACGAATGCGTGTAACAGCCCTGACAGCCCTTTGTAGTGACCTCGAGCATACTCTGAATTTGTGGTGAGCCTTAGAGTTTTGCCGTGGTGTATAGAGTATAAACTAGGCTTGTATCTGTATAGTGATGAACTGTTAAAGAGGTGATGGGGGAGTGGTGTAACCACTATGCGTAACAGCCCTGGTAGCCTCTATAGCGACCTAGAAACACATTATCGTATGAGAATTACTAGGACTGACGACCCTAAAATGGATCATGTTTGGGAATGATACAAGGGAGGTACCTTAGTTTCCTAATCCTGCTGTTTGAAATGGACTAATAACTACTCGGTAATCATGCTCATCATCGCACTGCATGTGCCTGGTAGATGTGGACCAATGAGGAATGAACGCGTATCACGAACGTAAGATGGTGTCGCATGAGGGTGGTTTGGCAAGGGCATTCATCATGTCATTTCATACTTGTATTAAATAAGAGTAGTTAAGATTGTTTGATTGTACTGCTTTATCATTACTGCTTGACTGAATTGATAACATGTTAACCTATGCTTTACTATTCCACTGAGTTGATCACTCACTCCCACGTTACGGGACGGTGTTGTACACACCAACCAGACTTGTTTGAGTTTCAGGTGATGGCGATGCTTATGAAGTAGAGCCAGACTACTACTATGATGTTGAGGAGGAGTTCTCCTACATGTAACTCTCTGACAGGTCTATAAAGACCTGGTATTGTATTGATGGGGCTATGGTATTTGGAATAGAAGACATTACACTTCCAAAACTTAGTATAATTTGAAATTATACTTGTAATTCATTAACCTAGTAACCTTATCACACTCTGGAGACTCACCATAGTTTATATATTTTATTTATCTATCACAGTCTTCCCCCTGCTATCTCACTTGTCTCTGGAGTATGATATGCTGTTTTGGCCTAATCTCACTCATGTTCACTACACTAATACAGACAACATTTAATCATCATTCATTTTATTGCATAAGTGATGCGTTGGAACTCGGGAGTTGAGTTTATGCTCGGCCCCCGATTTTCAGGGCGTTAAAGGATGGTATCAGAGCATGATTTGGATTAAACTGGGCCTGGGTTATGGTAACACGACGCACTCTGACGCACTCTGACTTACCAAGTATAAATTCTAACGTATGAATGATGAAGAATAATACTTAAATAAAAAGTTACTACAAATAGTAAATATATGTATAAATTGGGTTTTGACCCTTAACCTTTTAGAATCTAACCAAATAAATGGGTTAGTTGGATAGATTAGCGCCTCCTACCCCAAAATCATATGCTACACGTTACATAAAATCATTCCGGTTTATAATTTGGCCCCGGTACGGCTCAAAACAGAGTCGGGGGCCAAATGGAGCACCTCTAGGGGGACCCAGGGTGGGACCCAGAGTTTTTTGGGGCCTAGGGGTCACGAGGACCTCACCCAAGTGGCGATCCGTTGCCACTTTGTCCAGTGGGTGGCGAGGCCCTCGCCTGGTCGGCGAGGCCTCGCCGGGTTTCAGGCCCGGCCGGGCGGGCCGGTTGGGCCGATCGAGTTTGGGGGTTGTGGGACCCCCCTGATGTGTGTCCCATCCATTGAAACCCCCAAACCCCTAACTCCTTCACAAACCACCCCTCCAAGCTCTCTTTTCTCTTTCCAACTTCTGATTTTTGGCAAAAATCACCCCTCCAATCACCCATTCCGTCATTTTCTATCACAACCCGTTCACCTCCATCGTTTATAACAATACACACCCCCTACCCTCTTTACTTTCTCTCATTTGAGCTCCCACACCCCCCGTTTGAAGCTCCAATCATGTAAGTTCTCAATCCCTCCCATCTCTTCACTTTCCTTCTTCGAACCCTGTCTGTTGGGCCTGTACAATCTCTGTTGAGGCTTAAATCCGTGGAGAGTTAGAGACTTCAGCCCCTCCTCTCTCTTTTCTTCCCTTCCCATGGCCTTTTTCGAGTCATTACGGCCTTTTTCTCGGTTTCCACATTTTTTCTCTCTCATGGGAAAGAGAAAGGGTGCCCCTCTGTCGCCAGACTCAGATGCCTAGTCATCCATGCCGATGTTTACAGCTTGTTTTGGTTACTGCTTTAAGATATATTCGTGATTTCATGTTGATAGGCCTAGTTGTGTAATGTTTGGTAGAATGATACTAGTGTTTGAAGCCCTGGTTATATTAGCTTACATGTATCTTCATTTATGTTCCATAACTTTCGTAACCTCCAAATGTTAAGACGTTTAGGGCCCATTCGGCCAACTGCATTAAGTAAGATTAAGGTGGCTAGAATTGTAAAAGTAATAATAAATGTATGTGCAGGGTATGGTCCCTAGATTGGTGTATCCCATGTTTTCCATTGTCATGTTTGGAATGTATGCAATGAAAAGTATATTCCGGGTTTTTCTTTCAAATTACATTTAGAAATTCATCATCATGGGGCTTGGAAATCCTATCTCACACTTTCCAACACTAGGCTCATTTTCCAAAGCCTATACCATTAAAATTAATCCCCACCCACCCTCCTACCAAACATGCCACCTCCAATCCCGTGGTGGGATTAGCAATGCAGTCCCATTTAAGACAATAGGCCATAAAGTTTTGGACCTAGAGTGGTGTTCCTAGATTCAAACGATCTAACGGTATAGGAAATCTACTGATGTAGTAACGTGAACCCCAAGTCCTTCTTAGTTAGTAGGAGCATGTGTGTCGTGCTCGAGCGTAGTTAAATTCAAGTTCGGGCAACTCAATTCTAATTAGGCAACTTTGACCCTAAGTGATAAAACCCTTCCTTGTATTAGTAATGGTATGAAATCATCCAGTGTATGAGCATAGACTTTGGACTACACCTAAATTAAGATTAGACTACCGGTAACATTAGAGAATGCTAGAGACAAATAGATGTAGCTAGGTCAAATTAATTCACCTCTTTGATCTGGGTGGTGCAGCGAAAGCGTGGTGGACCCTACCCCACTGGCCCAAGATTGAAACTGTGCTCGTTAAATACGAACATTATAGAAGCCCTAACAAGTTCTACTATGAGAAACCGTTTTAGGATGATTTAGTAAGATTTGATTCACCATTTCCTTGGACATAGATAATAACAAGGACTCTCTTAGACCAATGGGCAACCCAAGAAATAGGACATTTAAACCTTTCAATGATGGATATTCCCTACGTTTTTAGAGTGATCGGACTACGGAGTTACTGAAATATACAACTGCGAAACATTCGTAGCTTGACCCAATTCTCAATCCTAGGCGACTACCAATGGACCCTCTGCTGACGAGCAGAAGACCAGGATCCACAAGGATTCGGAAGGGATACGATGAGCTTTCTACCCTGGCCCGGTAGATGATCGATGTATCGGGATCAAGCCCACTATAACTGTCTCTCCGTGTTGGTCAAACATTGAAAACAACTATCTTACTCTAAATTGTTAGGAATCGTCGTCAAGACTCTAAATAGGTAGAGAAATAAATTGTAGCAAACCATCGGGGTATGAGAAATGGATAAAGAAATAAGTTTTAAGGGGGGTAGAGTAAAATGAACTAGGCTAGTATATACCCTACCACGCGTAGAAACTTAAAATCAATAAGTCTTAGGCAAATGAAATAATAAAATTCTTACTTATTACCCTTAGGCAATTTAGGGGATGAAATTTTGTTTTAAGGGGGGTAGATTGTAACATCCCAGATTTTTGCCAACCTGGAATTAGACGTCCTTAGGCAATGGGTCACTCCTAACGCCTTATTAACTTGTCAGAACTCAATCCCACAGTCTAAAATCGTTTCTTAACCCATTTCTTTCACAAATCTCACCTTTCACTACCTTGTTCTTTACGCCTTTCACTACCTTATTCTTTAAACGTCTCTAAGTACTTTCATATTAGGCATGAATCCTAACGTTTAGGTGATGAAGAACAATGCTTTAGAAATCCGTACAAAGACCCTAGTGCCACCTCAGACAGAAATTACTCAGGACTAAATCCTTTATGAGACAAAGTAACTAACTGCGAAACTAGATTTGTAACGCCCTGAAAATCGGGGGTCGAGCATAAACTCAACTCCCGAGTTCCAGAACATCACTTATGCAACAAAATGAATGATGATTGAATGTTGACTGTATTCGTGCATTGAACATGAGTGAGATTAAGCCAAAACATCATATCATACTCCAGAGACAGTTAAAGTTGCAAGCGGAAGACTGTAATAGATAAACAAAATATATAAACTATGATGAGTCTCCAGAGTGTGATAAGATTTCCAGGTTAAATAATTACAAGGACAGTTCTAAAATATACCTAATATGATGACGTGTAAAGTCTCCTATCCCAAATACCATAGCCCCGTCAGTACAATACCAGGTCTTCATAGACTGTCGAGAGATACTGATAGGAGAACTCCTCCTCATCACCATAGAAGTAGTCCGGCTCGCTTCACAAGCATCGCCATCACCCGAAACTCAACAACTGCTTTGGTGTGTACAATACCGTCCCGTAACGTGGGAGTGAGTAGCTAACTCAAGGGAACAATAAGGCATAAGTTAACATGTTATCGATGCACCAAGCAAGAATGATAAAGCAAGAATCAAACACTCCTAGTTACTCGATTAATACAAGTATGAATGCGATATGATGGATGCCCTCACCGACATACTCCTCATGCGACACCATCTCACGTTCGCGCATGCTTACATCCCACGTTGCTCCACATCTTCCGTGCACATGCGATGCATGATGAGCATGATTACCGAGTTTTTAATTAGTCCATTTCAAACAAATAGGATTGGGAAACTAAGGTACCTCCCTTGTATCATTCCCAAACATGATCCATTCTAGGGTCGTCACCCCTAGTTAATATCGACGATGGTGTATTTTCTAGGTCACTTCAGAGGCCGCTGTGGTCGTTACACACAAAGGTTGCACCACTCCCCATCACCCCTTAAACGATTCATCACTATACAACTATACGTAAACAGCCTAGTTCATACTCTATATATCGCGGTGAACCCTAAGGCACGCCGCAACTTCTTGCAATATGCTCGCGGTCACTACAAAGGGTCGCTGTGGTCACATTACGCACAAAAAGGTTGCACCGCTCCCCATCACCTTATCAATGTAGGCCGACAAACGCGAATATAGTGTCCCATACCACCATAATCGGCTCACGAGTTGAGTTGCTCACCGGTCACTACGGGAGGCACGTAGCCCCGGCGTAGGCCGAGGGCTCCGACCACGGTGTCCCATACCACCATGCCCGGCTCATGAGTCTTTGCGGATCGAGGTACCATGGTTAACGGGATTATCACTGGTAAGTTTGGTACCCTAGGTTCAAGCATTAGCGACCAAACATGGTGAACATACATAAGACACGGTTTATTTAACGTGTTCGGCTGGCTCGAGCGCACAACAAGTTGGGCGATATGAAGCGCAAAAGCACCTCGTGTGGCCAACCACTATCGCCAACCCAAGTACGACACGGGTTCACCAACACATCATGCGTGGCGGAACGAATCCCAACCACATCTTCAAGTCTGATACCGAATGCCTGGACTATGAACATAGTCCCAAGCTCAGTCAAAACCTAACCATAGCATATGAAATACGGCATGATACATGGTAATTCAAGGACACTAGTAATCATGTTACAACACATATCATGAAACATGGTAATAAACAAATTACAAAACATGTTCAAAAGCATGTTATAAAACATTTATGCAAATAGGGATACAAATACTTAGAGTTCATAGGTGAGTGGTTAGAGTGAACAACCACATGGAGAGTGTCATATGTGACTCTAAGGTAGCGGAGAATCCCATCTTGGCACCTACCTAAGGTTCTAACACTTAAGCACTTACACTCACAAGTGATTTCACCAACACTTGGAATGCGCTATTTCAACATACATGACGTATGCGAGAGAAGTGTATACTAGGGTTATCCCTTTACTAAACTAGTATTTTATACATATACATCATAATCATACAGCAATTAAACATGGCAATCGCATCAAAGAAATTTTATACATATAGGTACTTCCTCATATACCCAATTTCGACATACATAGTGATTACAAAGGAACATAGATTGCGGCGATTCCTTTCGCCAAGCTAGTAGTTTAATCATGTATTGTATAATCATACATTAAATAAATATATCAAACATTATTCCAAAAGAAATACATATATGGTATTTCTAAAATACGTAATTTCAACATACGACACATTCACAAGTGAACATATATTTTGGCGATTCCTTTCGCCAAACTAGTAATTTATTCATATATTATATAATCATACATTAAATAAACATGTCAAGCATTTATCCAAAAAAATACGTATACGGTATTTCTACGTATATCTAGAATATGTGAAAATCCATATTTCACAACGTTAATCGAAACAGAAACGGAAAGCACTTTGTACATGTGCACTTGCAAGCAGATCATGAATCTACCATTATCTCGACATTGAAAGCGTTGAAAACCGTAACTTATACACTTAAAGTCCTCACCTTTGCCTTTGGAAACGGAACGAATCGAAGGGTAAAGGAACTTCCGTCACGGAAATTTCTAGCCTAAAGAGCTTTAATCGGTTAGTCGGTACATATCCTACATCGATTCCACCTCAAATCGACCTAGGGTTAGGGTTTCTTACCTTCAAATGAGGTGGAATACGCCGGAAAACGCCTAGAATAAGGCGGTGTAGGCCGTCATGCACAAGCCAAAGCGGGAGGAGGGAAATCGGAACAATCTCCAAGCCTTTCTCTCTTTTTTCTCTCTTCCTCTAGGGTTTCCTCCAAAATTCGTATGGTGTGAGAGGGGCTGCTCTAAGCTCCTTTTATAGCCACAAACATTACGAATGTAGACTCATGTTCAAGGGGTACTGCTAACATAGGATTTTCGCCGCTTTTCCAGCTAAAAAGGGAAGTTCTGGTGGCCCTCCTTGAACCAAACGTCAGACTTAAGCTCACCATCGATGGATCTACGTGGGATTACGTTTTTGACTCGATCGGATACCCAGATCACACGTGGCGGACCACTTTCAGTTCGACGGTCAGTGGGCCACGATCAGAAATTCCAAGTACATGTAAATGTTCCTGAAATTTTTCTTAATCCGAGGGTGTAATTTGGCCGATTCTGACGGTCAAGTTGCTTAATACGACGCGTCAACAAATGATGCCAGATCACTATTCCGGATATTTATTTTTGGATGGGAATAGTGTTTTACACTCCCTCGCTCCGAACCGAAACGAATGACCATGGAACATCTGATGGAGCTGATTTTGAGATGATTGTTAAGCCCGGTGGGCGGTCCTAGTTCCTTAGCTTTCGGGTTAATCGGACTTCGATGTGCGATCTAGACCTAATACGAAGTTTCGTTTCATTCCGAGAGCAGACGGGAAATGAGTTTGGTTCTAAACTTTAGGGTAACCTAGCGTCAATGATTCTACAAGTTTTGGGTCTTGCAGATCGTATTTAAAGCGATTCAAACGGATTTCGTAGCTAATCTGGTTTCGCACTTAGTTACTTTGTCTCATTTCTAAAGGATTTAGTCCTAAGTGAATTCTGGTCGAGGTGGTACTGTGCCTTTGGAGTTTGTATATAAAGTGATCCAAGTTATACTACTTAGCTAGTTTAAGATAGTGTCTAGGGTGAAAGTTCTTAGAAAAATTGGAAGATCAAGGTGATGAAGGGTGAGATTTGTGAAGGAAATGAGTTCAAAGGCGGCTTTAGACTTTGGGATTTAGTTCTGACAAGTTAATGAGGTATTAGGATCGACCCATTGCCTAAGGACGTCTAATCCCAGGTTGGCAAAAATCCGGGGCGTTACAAGATTAGCTACGAAATCCATTTGATCCACTTTAAATATGATCTATAAGACCCAAAACTTGTAGAATCATCGACGCTAGGTTACCCTAAAATCTAGGATCAATCTCATTTCCCAGTTGCTCTCGGGAGCACAATGAAACTCCGTATCAGATTTGGACCGCACGTCGGAAGTCCGATTAACACGAAGTTAAGGAATTAGGACCGCCTCGCTGGGCTTGACAACCATCTCGGAAATCAAATCCAGACAGTGACCTACGGCTGTTCTCTTGAGTCCGGAGCGAGGAGTGTGAAAATACTTGATTTTCTTTAAAAATAAATATCTTAAATAGTAATTTGAGACTTGTTACTTGCAGTTATTTTGTAAGCAACCAGACCTTCAGAATCTGACCCAAATACACCCTCGGGTCAGGAAAATTTTCATAAACATATCCATGTACTCGGAATCTCCGACCGAGATCCATTGACCGTTGAACTGAAACTAGTCCGCCACGCGTGATCTAGAAATTCAACCAGAACGAAAACTTAATTAAACCTAGATCCAGTGTTAGTGAGCTTAAGTCCGACCGCACACAGAAAAGGGGCCGCTGGAAGTCCTCCGTTGAGCTGAAACAACCTCGCTTTAGCTATAACCTAATTATACCTTGACCTGGAGTCTAATTTGGTGAGTTTTTAGGCTATATATGGACCTTAAAACCCTCTCTCATTCAGCCATACGAATTTGAGATTGAGAAGAGAGAAAAGAGAGGGAAAGTGTGGGAGTTGTGGGAGAATCTCCCTGCCATGCTTCCCTGCCGTTATGCAAATACAACCACCCCTATCTAGTCACTTTCCCAGCGATTCCGACTTCGTTTCTAGGTAAGAAACCCTAACCCTAATCTGATTTGGGGTGTTGATAGTTATATGTTATGAAATAACTAACCTAAAGCATCCCATAGGTTGCCAAATCATCGTAGGCGAAAGCCTAGCAAACCTATGGAACTCGTTACGATTTACGACAAAAGGTGCGGACTTTAGGTGTATAGGTTATGGTTTTTCAATGCTTTTAATGTCAGATAATGATAGATTCTTAATTGCATGCAATTGCACATGTACAAAGTACTGTCTGTTTTCCGGTTCGATTAGAGACGAAGAATATGGAATTTTATATATTCTAGGTATTTGTAGAAAGTACCGTATACGTATAAATTTTGGAAATGTGTTTGCCATAATTATTTGCTGTATGAACATATTATATATGTGTAAAATACTTGTTTGGCAAAAGGACTCGCCCTAATACATGTTTTTTCTAATATACACTATGTATGTAAAAAGGGTGTATTCTAAGTATTTGTGAAAATGACCTAATGAGTATAGAATTTGCATTCATGCTCACCATGACTAATTATCGTGGATATATGATTGTTGTATTGGCGATACCCCTTTTACGAAAGGATTTGCCCTAAATCACACCACGACCAATATACACTATTTATGCTAAAACATGTAGCTCAAGTGTTTGTGGAAATGACTGAATGAACATGGAACTTGGATTCCTGCTTGCCATGACTATCCATCAAGGGTGCACGCGTGTTATAATTGGGGCAACTCCCTAGTGAAAGGATTTGGCCTTATACCTATGTGATCAACATACGTCATGCATGTTGATGTGTGTAGTTTAAATGTTTACTGAAATGACTAAATAAATATGGATTTATGATTTATTCCTGCTATATGTATTGAAAGTAAGAACATGATTGATGTGTATGCGACAACTCCTTGCTATAAGGATTTGTCCTAATCTATGTTGAAATCAACATACGTCATGTATGTTGGAGTGGTGTAGTTTAAGTGTTTGATAAAACGCCTCTATGAGAAATTGTGTGACGAACTAAAATTAATAGGGGTGTTGAGATGGGATTCTCAACTACCTTAAAGATGTATATGATGTCCTCCATGTTGTATGTTTAATTTAACCGTTTACTTAAGAAATATATGTGTTTGTATTTCCTGTTTATATTGTGCTTTATTACATGCTTTATAACATGCTTGTCAACATGCTTGAATTACTTTGTTTATTCTGCTTTACTCTACATGTTTCTGGTCATGGATTGATTGTGTTTGGGGCTATTTTATAGTCCAGGCAATCGGTAACGGGATTGAATTCGTGGCTGCGATTCATTTGCCATATGAGATGTGTTCGATGAACCCGAGTCATACTTCGGTTGGCGATAGTGGTTGGCCACATGAAGTGCTTATGCGCTTCATATCGTTCAACTCGTTGTGCGCTCGAGCTAGCCGAGCTCGTCAAGTAACCCGATTTTTCATATGTATGTTCACCATGTTTGGACGCTACTGCTTAAACCTAGGGTACCAAACTTACCAGTGAAATCCCGTTAACCATGGTACCTCGATCTGCTAAGACTCATGAGCCGGGCATGGTAGTATGGGACACCGTGGTCGAGCTGTCGGCCTACGCTGAGGCCATGTGCCTCCCCGTAGTGACCAGTGAGCAACCAGACTCGTGAGCTGATTATGGTGGTATGGAACACTATATTCGTGCTATCGGCCTACATTGATAAGGTGATGGGGGAGTGGTGCAATGAATACATGTAACAGCCCTGACAGCCCTTTGTAGTAACCTCGAGCATACTCTGAATTTGCGGTGAGCCTTGGAGTTTTGCCGCTGTGTATAGAATATGAACTAGGCCTGTATCTGTATCGTGATGAACCGTTAAAGAGGTGATGGGGGAGTGGTGTAACCATTATGCGTAACAGCCCTGACAGCCTCTACAGTGACCTAGAAACACATTATCGTATGAGCTTTACTAGGACTGACGACCCTAGAATTGATCATGTTTGAGAATGATACAGGGGAGGTACCTTAGTTTCCTAATCCTGCTGTTTTGAAATGGACTAATAACTACTTGGTAATCATGCTCATCATCGCACTGCATGTGCCTGGTAGATGTGGAGCACTGAGGGATGAACGCATCTCACAAACGTAAGATGGTGTCGCATGAGGGTGGTTTAGTAAGGATATTCATCATGTCATTTCATACTTGCATTAAATAAGAGTAGTTAGGACTGTTTGATTGTACTGCTTTATCATTACTACTTGACTGAATTGATAACATGTTAACCTATGCTTTACTGTTCCACTGAGTTGATCACTCACTCCCATGTTATGGGATGGTATTGTACACACCAACCAGACTTGTTTGAGTTTCAGGTGATGGCAATGCTTATGAAGCAGAGCCGGACTACTACTATGATGTTGAGGAGGAGTTCTCCTACATGTAACTCTCTAACAGGTCTATGAAGACCTAGTATTGTATTGACGGGGCTATGGTATTTGGAATAGAAGATATTACACTTCCACAACTTGGTATAATTTGAAATTATACTTGTAATTCATTAACCTAGTAACCTTATCACACTCTGAAGACTTACCACAGTTTATATATTTTATTTATCTATCACAGTCTTCCGCCTGCTGTCTCACTTGTCTCTGGAGTATGATATGTTGTTTTGGCTTAATCTCACTCATGTTCACTGCACTAATGCAGACAACATTTAATCATCATTCATTTTGTTGCATAAGTGATGCGTTGGAAATCAGGAGTTGAGTTTATGCTCGACCCCCGATTTTCAGGGCATTACAACATGTCCAAGGCATTTATGCCATAACTCAGTCTCATCAGTATGGACCATGTAACACGATAAATTAGATGAAGTAGAGTCACTTACAATATAGTAGTTTTCAAAAGTTCTGCGACCAATTAATATTACAGAATTGTTTTTATTTAAAATTTTGCACCCTATGTTAGAAAATTTTACGCTATGATTTTTATCGCATATTTGAGAAATGCTTAATAAGTTGTGTTTTAAACATTCTACATATAAAACATTCTCAAATAAAGGGAGGTTAGAAAGTTGAATCGTACCTTCGCCAATAATCCTATCGTTGCTACCATCACCAAATGTGACTGAACCATTAGTCATGTCTTTAAGATTGGTGAACCTACCTTTGTCACCAGTCATGTGTCCAGAGCATCCACTATCTAGGTACCACTTTGAATGGCTTGAAGCTTTGAAAGCCGTGTGGGCAACCAAGCAAGTAACCTTAGGAACAATTTCATTACCGTTTTAGGTTTGGGAGTATATTTGGTCTTCTTGTGTTTGTAATTAATATAAGACCGACCCATTGAGTTAGATTTTAAGAGCAACTTAAGTAAATCAACAATTTTCTCAGCTAAAGGATTACGATTCTGATTTTTATAGTTGATATTGTTGCTTTTAAGTTTTAAAGATTGAAAAGTCTTAGCATTTTTAAGAATATTTTGATTTAGACTTTTCCCTTTTGAGTTTGAAGACTCTCCTTTCACAAACTTAGGAGGAGTATTCTTATGTTTGGGAGGAATATTTTTGTCATAGCCCAAACTAGATCGGTCGCCACATTTTCTGGATCTGGATAATAGTTTTTCTAACTTAGGATCACCATGGGCATACCTTCATGTATCCTTTAAACTCAAAAATGAAGAGACTTCAAGTTTTAGTTTTTCATTTTCAGATTGTAGATTTTCAATAAGGGATGTTTTGAAATCTAAATCGCATTTAATTTTTTCAAAACAATCTGAAATGTGGAATTTTTCTAAAACAAGAGTATCAAAATTTTCTTTAAGTTTTGAAAACTTTTCTTTCTGAAGTTTTAGTTTTACCGCAAATTTACAACTTTCTTTGTATAGGGCATTATAAGCATCTTGAAGATCTTCTTCATTTTCATGATCACTATTCAGATTTTCTTCACTAGTTGAATCATCATTATTTGAAAAAGTGAACTTGGCTAGAGTCATAAGGGCTTTGACTTAATTACTCGACTCAGTTTCAGAATCTTCTGACTCATAAGAGGCTTCAGAGCAAGAAGATTCATCCCAAGTAGCCAACATTCCTTTCCTTTTAGGTTTGTCCTTTTTAGGACACTTGTTCGCTAAATGCCCATATTCATGGCAGTTGTAACATTGACTATCTTTTAAAGATTTCCAAGTTTTAGATTTAAATCTTTTCTTATCAATAGATTTTTTAAAATTAACCCTCTTTTTACTTTTAAAAATCTTATAAAAATTTTTAGCTAAAAGGGCCATATCATATTCAGAATTCTTTAAATCAAAATTACTATTTTCTTGAGAAATACATTTCAAAAATTTAAGGGCGATGGATTTACCTTTAGGAGCTTTAAAGTTTAATTCATAGGTCTGTAATGACCCAACTAATTCTTCTACCCTCATATTGTTCGTATCACGAAGTTCCTGGATTGCAGTCACGTTTGAATTGAACCGTTCAGGTAGTTAGTGTAGTATCTTTACACAGACTTTACTTTCAGGGATTTTATCACCGAGACCCCACATAAAGTTAACAATGTCATTTAATATAGTATAAAAGTCCATGAAAGTTTCACTTTCCTCCATATGTATTTCCTCAAATTTAGTTGTGAGGATTTGGACTTTAGATTTCTGGACAATTGATGTTGCCTCGTGTGTCATTTCTAAAATATCCCATGCTTACTTTGCAATATCATATGATATAATTCTTTTGAATTCATCCAGTGATAGTGCGCAAGTGATTGCATTTAGTGCTTTTGCATTGGCACTACTCTCACTTTTCTAAAGTGTGGTCCAAGAGAAGTAAGGTGTAATTCTCATAGTTTTGGATCCACCGATGCCAGTTACTTTAGTGGTAGGAGGGCTCCAATTAATCACTGTGGCTTGTCACACGCTCTCATCTATGGATTTTAAGAAAATTCTCATCTTGGCTTTCCAATAGGCATAATTAGAGTCATCAAATGGTGGCGGCCTAGTGACTGATAGGCTATCAAAATTTGACATCTTACAAAACTCAGATCGATTAGCTCAGGAAATTAATCTAAAAAGTAATAACAATAAAAACGACCTATTAGGCCACTTGAAAAGGCTGAGCTATATGTCCTAAAGGGGGAGGGGGATGAATAGGACTATGCCAAATTAAAAAAATAATAGCAGAATTGAAATAAATTAAATACAGATAGTAATAGACAATTCCACAATGCTGAATTTAAAGATAACCTCAAATGAACGAGTATTGAGAGGTTGATACAGATGTTATTCTAAGGACATCCTTACACCATAAAACCAAGTGTTTATGGCAGGATAACCTTACTAGAACGGTTTTTGTATCACAAACTCAAACTGATATAGAGGAATAAAGAAATAAATAACAAGGAAAGAAATCTAAGCTATACAACATTCTCCACACTTGCATAAAAGAAATTACAACATTCTCCATAATGCAAAAAGGAAAACTACAATCATCCACGAAAGGAAATAAACAATCAATCAATAAGACCAAAAACTATAGTGGTTCGCTTGTGTGTACACCTAATATTTAGAAAAACAACCACACAACTACTCCACTCCTAATATCCTCACACAGTGGATATTGGCGTTCACTATGAAAATAGGTTTTTCCAAGTTCACCTAAAACCCTCACAATTGTGTCTTTCAAGTGGGCTTACACAATTCAAAAACCCCACATTCTGAGTTTTCTGGATACCCTCAGACAAACTAAAATAGAGAGATTTTTCTAGTACAATCTCAATGAAACCAAAATACAAAAATTTATAATAATGTAAAATACCCAAATCGGAGTAGAAGTTCAACGTAGAAGTTCAATGTCTAAACTCACTTATGAAATGGTTCTAGGTTCTACATTGATTTTAGATTTAAAGCACCTTGGGCTAGCTTGATTTGATTTTGATTCCAAGAAATGAGAATACTTCAATCCCTCTTTCAAATAAAATTGGAATGCATAAATTTAAAATCAAATGCAAAGAAAGCTAATAAAAGAGAATATTAAATGAGCACAATATAGCTTAAAAAGATCACTAACTTATCTCTCAGAGTGGCATATTGATTTATCTTGAATTGAATGAAAAACTCTGAAATTCATGCTCTGTTTATAAGTGAAGAAATCACATTCACGACTGGTCCTGAGGACACCATGACTGGTCGTAGGACTAACAAAATTTTTAAATTTTGAGCGTGATAAGATAAAGCTATTTCACGACTGGTCGTAGGCCCTTCACGACCGGTCGAGGGACCTCTACGACTGGTCGTAGGCCCTTCACGACCGGTTAAGGGACCTCTACGACCGGTCGTGACTTGTCTACCACTGGTCTTGTGGAACCAGATTAAGTTGTGGACTTTGAATCGAGGCTACATGACTGGTCGAGAATGAGTCGAGCATTGTTCACACGACCGGTCGAGTAGTCTCCAGGACTGGTCGAGGCTTAACAAAAAATTCTCAAAATTTGTAACAAACTTAGGACTAGTCAAGGAATTTCTTGGACTGGTCGAGCCAGTGCTAGGACTAGTCGAACAGAGTCCAAGACTGGTCGAGAAATAGTCTATTCACTTATAAAATTATCTAATTAAATTATGTATTCACAATGATCTACCCTAAGGTCAATCTAGGGTCATTCATACCTTATACATGATGTATGAATATTGAAACTTCTTTTCCTTCAGTTGATAGTCATTCTTTGAAGCTCACGAAGCTTGAGATCTTGTCATAGGATTAAGCTTGAACTTGAGTCTCTTGAAGCTTGAAATTGACTAACGTTGAAGCTTGAACTTGAGTATCAAAATCTAGGAATGTTGTCTTAACTTTGTACATAGCTTTGAAAATCTTGAACTCTTGAAGCTTGAAAGCTTGAATTCACAATTGATGTTGTACATGAACATGAACAAGTAATCTTGCCTTTAAAGTTTTTGAACTAAAGACCCTTGTCCTTGAGAGATGCACAGACTTCATTATGTAAATGACGTACACAAGACACAGATTCCAAAAGAGGTTTTGACACTACAAAATTTGACAATTATAGGAGCTAGAAACCTCTCTTATCTCTTTTTTCTCCTGTCCAAATGAGGCATGGGAGGGAGTACTTATAGGCATCTCTCCCTTACATAGTGGTGATCACCACCACTTCTTTCTTCATACAACTTCCACCATCTTTCCTTACATAGTGGTGTTCAACCACTTTTCCTTAAATGGTGGTGTACATCCCTTCTCCATTAAATGACACCCATGCACCCCCTTTTCACTAAAATACCCTCTTCACTGATTATTAGCAAAATACTCTAACTCACTGATTTTTACCAAAATACCTCAACTCATTGATTTTTACCAAAATACCCTCTTCACTCAAAATAAGGAGTGTACAATCCGGGAAAGGATTTGTACCTTGGAATTATCTGACCAATGCAATGGACATGCAATGAGATGGAATATTTTTGTGCCTCAATAGATCCCCCCCCGATCCTTCTTTGATTTATTCATGAAATCAAATGGAGGATCGATCTTCCTCTGACTAAAGAATTGAATGAACTACAACTGAAGGATGACTGGATGATCATCCTTGCATGGAAGACTGAATGATCACATTCGGACGGAAGACTTGAATGATCATGCTTAGATGGAAGACTTGAAAGATCATGCTCGGATAGAAGACTTGAATGATCACGTTCGAATAGAAGACTTGAATGATCACGCTTGAATGAAAGACTTGAATGATCGCACTCAAATGGAAAACTTGAATGATCGTGCTCGAATGGAAAACTTGAATGATCGCGCTCGAATGGAAGACTTGAATGATCGCGCTCGAATGGAAAACTTGAATGATTGAGCTCGAATGGAAGGCTTGAATGCCCTCGTCAGCAGCATCGATCGGATGCTTCACTAGAGAGGATAAAATTCTCTTTTCATCAAAACTTGCCACTGTAACAGTTGTGGTGACTTCGTCTCTGAGTATCTTGGTCAGAGAACTATCTTTCAATGTTGTTGCTGCTGCAACAGTCTCTTTGATCAACTCCTGGATTCTTTCTTTGTATTTCGTGTCTAGGGAGTTGTTCTTTATTGTTACTCCTGCCGCAACAACTTTTGCGATTATTTCTTTTATTCATGATCTGCATAACCTAAAGCTTTCGAATAATAGTCTTTCCTGCCAAATTAATCAGAATTAGTATCTTAAGATATTATAATTTTCTAATTTAGCTTTATAAAGTATTGATAATTTTGAAATAGATTGAAAGCTTCTTCTCTCTTTCTTTAGGCCGATTGTGATATTCGCAATATGATAATGATTTAATCATTTCATCTTTGTGTTTGTCATCATACTTCGCATTGCATTCTTTGCTCATTATATTGCGCTTTTGAAGATGTCATCCCCAGCTCCAAAGGTTCAACCACTGAGTCTCTTTGCTGAGTCTTTTCTAGCTTTTGCTCCTTGGCATAGACTTTTTCTTAGATCTTTGCTGATTCTGAAAAATAGATAAGATTTTTTTTCTTTTCAATTTTCATTTAATAACTTTCTGAAGGCCATAGAAGTTATTGATGATGATTTCGTCTGTTCTTTGTCTCCATTAGATCTGGTACTCGGAGACTTGCGATATCATTGCTAGGATAGGGAGAAGCTACAGCATTGGACCATATAACTGGGCCTTGATATAAAAACAACTCTTAAACGTTCACACTGAACCATGCTTCATAATTCTTAGCATATGAATTCCTCCATCGTGCATAAGAGATTATTAAAAGACTAAGGCATAGATTACTTTGAAGACATACATCATGCCCCCTTTCTTGGTCACATTCGCATAAAGATTTCTTTAGAAGATAATACTTTCGAAGTGAAGCCTACTGAAACCCTTGAAGGATGGATAATCTTTGATGCTCCTTTAACGAATCGAAAGAATATATATGAATCTTTAAATTGTCCAGGAGAGAACAATGATTCTTTGCTAGTTTATTCTCTGCCGCTTTTGAGAATCTTGTGAGATAGTATTTCTCTACATCAAGAAGGCGAGAGACAAAAAGACCTCACGGCTCTTGTCAATATATTAATTGATCTTAAAGATTTAAACTTTTGAATAAATAATTGCCAATATTTTGAAGGTATTTGTTGTTGCTGTAATTTGAACCTGATTCAAGAGAAACGCATTTTTGCATGTTATTTACTCAATATTTAAAATTTTCATCAGACGATTGCATATTTGAGCAGATTTAAAGTGAATGTGTATCTGTGGCATTTTGAATGTTACACATAGTTTATGCTTTTTGAGCAATGGAGCTAGTGTACTTTTGACTGACCATATCTTGACTGGACAAGACTGAACTTGTACTGACTTGACTGAACTTAACTTGACTAGTCTAGATTAAACTAGACTGGACTAGACTAACACTACTGAACTTGACTGGACTGACACTTACACACACAGTTTAGGCTCTTGGGTAGTGAAGCAACACACAGTTTAAGCTCTTGAGTAGTGGAGCCCATGCAGTTTTTAGACTCTTGAGTAGTGGAGTCAGGTCTCACGTGATGGTCTCTGCAGCTCTTATAAGTTCACTTAACTTCTCACAGCCTGGTGAGTTCACAAACCGCGATCCATTAGAGGGGCCTAGTGAAGCTACCGAGGCCGTGAACTCGGTTGGATTTACGCACAGGGTTGGTCGCAGTAACTCTCTAGAGTTCACGGGGTGCACAAGGCAACCTTTGGGGTACCAAATCCAGGGTCGTCAGTCCATCAATGAGTAGGTTTAGGCCCTTCCTCATGAGTTACTACTGAA
Organism: Magnolia changhungtana; assembly: GCA_030180095.1. Lineage (NCBI taxonomy): Eukaryota > Viridiplantae > Streptophyta > Magnoliopsida > Magnoliales > Magnoliaceae > Magnolia > Magnolia changhungtana. The sequence continues at coordinate 350,810 of JASAUF010000426.1, read as the reverse complement.
ATTAAGCCAAGAATCTGGGGGGTCTCATGCATGGTTGGCCTATCTATGGACAATGGTCAAAGAGCGCACATTGCAGCTCGCGTTTTCTTCATCTACAAGGTTAGACCCATTCACGGGGAGGGCAATTTCATCCGTTCTCCATGACGTTGTCAGAAAGCTATACAGACGGCATAGGTGTTACGCGTGATTGGCCGTTGACGACTTTTTAGCCTCTTTAGGGCTTTCAATTACTGGCTCCATCCACTACCTACATGGGTATGTACACGATGGCATTCATGGGCTTTTTAGGGCCACTGGCTTCTCACCGCTGCCCAAATGGCAATAGTGATAGGCTTTATGTGTAGTTGGCCGTATAGGCTTGGCTAGGCTGCCTTAAATGATAGACTGTTGTCGCCAACATGATGTTGGTCGTACAGGCTTTGCAGAAGATAACAAATTAATAACTGAAGATAACAGATCAATGATGGATATATCGCCCCTGCTGCTATTGATGATATTATAAAATTTGGCCTAAACGGAGCTTCAGCTTGGTAATAATATCAATTCTGATAAACTTCGATAATAGAATAATCTTCACGTCAATGATTAGGCAATGGCAATGGTAGTTTTGCTAATCTAATCCAGCAATTATCATCGGTAGTCAACAATAATAATATACTTCAACTTGATATGCTTAGGAATCTGCCTTTTATTCATATATGACATCAGCATTCTAAGACTTGACATTCTGAAACTTGTATTCTGAGAATTGTATTCTGAGACTTGCATTCTGAGACTTGCATTATGAGACTTTGCTTATCTTGCCCCCTTTTAATTTGGAAGTATTATGCTAATAATCTTCGAAATCAAAACTGTAGTCTATCTTCAAGGATAACATATTTTGTATGCTTTTGTCTGCCCCCTGAATAATTATGCCGTGAATCTTCTGAGTCAAAATGCCGTGAAACTTCTTGGTCAAAACGCTGCGAATCATCTTGATATTCGAAGATGATATATTTTGCTGAACTAGTAGGTATATTGATGAAAATTTGCCCTCGTTATGAATATATTTGTCTTGCTTCCTTTTTGTTTGTTCTTCTATAGAGCGAATATTTTCAATCGGGACCATATGTCATTACTTTCTCTTTTATTTCATATGTACTCTCTATGATAATTTTATTATCGTTGGTCGTCTTTAGTAGAGACCTTTTATTCTTTGCTTTATTTCCATTAAATACTTTGGTAGTGGCAATTCAATTTTCTCCACCGCTAGCCATCGTAAAGAGTATGTCATCTTCTTTAAATGTATATTTCATGTAGTCCTTGAATTGTCTGAACCCTTTCTTTACTTTCTTATTTGTAAAAAAATCGCTAATGTTCTCTTTATCGGAATTTCAACTCTTTACCTTTGACAATCCTTTATTTTGTTTTCTTTCTTTGGCATTATCTAATGTTGTTTTCTTAAGACTTTGAAATAACCGATTCATATGAGAGTTGAGAAACTTTACTTTAACTCTTTTTTAATTACAAATTTAACTTACTCTTCTACTTTGGCAAGTTGTGACGATGCCCCCAGGGTTCTCTATTGACTGATGAATTCGTTAATTGATTTGCTTTCTCGTTGGCGAGCAGCACATAATTCAGTCGAACTAACTTCTCATCTAAAGGCTTTCCTCAAGGTTTACTATTGTTCACTGTAGTCACTGTTGGAAAATTAGGGATTTCTTCAATAACATGCTCATCTGAAGCAGACTGTTTAACATTTACTGGAAAATTTTCTATTACTTGTACACTTCGAATGTACTGATATCAAAGGAGAAAGTGAAAATTGCATTATTGATGCCATCGAGGAAGATGAACTGAGTGAGTGAGGTAAAACCGCGCCTCTTAACATTTCACATGATCGACCTGTTATCCATACTTAGCAGATCGAACCCTTTCATTTTTTTAGATGTCGCTATCATCCGTTCTTCATCGTCTTGTTGTGCTATAGTTGAAGCAGAAACTATACTGAATATTACCTGATATCATCTGTCCTTGATCGTAACTGATTTGATCTTCTCTGATGCTTTCTGGTGGAAATCCGTTGGATGTGAAGTAAACAACCACGTTAGTCGGAAGAAAGGTCGTTGCGGTATACCTATCATTCAGAATAGAGTGTTAGTTATTTTATTTAAATAAAATTGTACTTTATTTTTAGAGATGAAGGGGAGGATGTTCCCACTGAGAGTCGCCATTTTGGCATCTGCAGACGGCAAAAAATGATAAATGTTCTCTGAATATTTTCTAAGTTATCATTATAAAGTATCCCTAGCGGAGTCGCTATTTTGTTTCTACAAGAAATGAAAGCGTTTGGTTTGGGGGATTTATTCAATGATAACAAAGAGAGAATGAGAGAACAATTATTACAAGATATTTATTCATTCTGAGTTCATTTACATCCTTAGATTCCCTTGATTTTGAAAATAAAGTACAATCAATGCAACACAATGAGCAAATGAGAAGATATCCCAATGGCGATTTGGATAGCATTTCAACGCTTTTGATGTTCATTGCCAAGGCAGAAAGGTTTTGCGAACTTGAAGCTCTTGGTTCGGTCATGCGACATGTTCTGATCATCCTTCCATTCATCCTTCCAATTGCAAATACAAATTCTTCTTTCTTATTGAACTTTTTATGCTCTTCACATTTCTGTCACTTCCCTTGAATTGTGGAGTGAACTTCCCTTGAATTGTGGAGTGAACTTCCCTTGAATTGTGAAGCGCACTTTCCTTGAATAGTGGAGCACACTTTCCTTGAATAGTGGAGCACATAGTGGAGCACGCTTTCCTTAAATTGTGGTGGCGTAAGGAGCATCCATTAAGACAACAAAAGCCTCTTGTCTAGACATTGTTCCACATGTAGTGGAACATGGAGTATTCATTAAGACAAAAAAAGCCTCTCCACAGGACAAGGGGAGAGAGAAGTGGCACATGGAGTATCTGTTAAGACAGCAGAAGCCTCTCCTCAGGACAACCTCCACACCAAGTAGCACATGGGCTATTCTGGCGTTTGGACAATTCCCACACAAAGTGGCACATGGGCTATTCAAAAGCTTAGGCTTATGACATGGGAAGAGGGAAAAGTGGCGTTGGGACAAGGCCCTTTAGAAGTGAGTGTGCGCCAATCCCATTAGATGTGATTGTGAGGAACTTCCTTTAAGGAGGTGGTGTTCGGAACTCCCTTTTGAAGAATGGGTGTGCGGAACTCTTTTTTAGGTGGTGTGCACAACTCTTCTTTTAGGCGATGTGCAAAACTTCCTTTTTAGGTGGTGTGCGCAACACTTTTGAGAGTGGTGTGCAGAACGTCTCTTTGGAGAGTGGTGTGCAGAACCTCTCTTTGGAGGGTGGGTGTGTGGGACATGCATTGTGTGCCGCACACCCCATCAGCGCACAATAAAAGGGGGTGCACAATGAGGAGCTGCTCTCCCCATTTCTCTCCAACTTCTCTATCTTATGTCTCTCCCTCTCTTGTCTCTTTCTTCTCCTGTCCAAATGAGGCATGGAGTGAGTATTTATAGGCATCTCTCCCTTACATAGTGGTGATCACCACCACTTCTTTCTTCATACAACTTCCACCATCTTTCCTTACATAGTGGTGTTCAACCATTTTTCCTTAAATGGTGGCGTACATCCCTTCTCCATTAAATGACACCCATGCACCCCCTTTTCACTAAAATACCCTCTTCACTGCCTTTAACCAAAATACCCTAACTCACTGATTTTTACCAAAATACCCCAACTCACTAATTTTTACCAAAATACCCCAACTCACTGATTTTTACCAAAATACCCTCTTCACTGCAAAAATAAGGAGTGTACAACCCGGGGAAGGATCTGTACCATGGAATTCTCTGACCAATGCAATAGACATGCAATGAGATGGAATATTTTTTGTGCCTCAACAATGCCACAAGGAAATCATGTATGGTGAAAGGTGTGTACCACGTAAGGTATGATACCAATGCCAATGCAATGCATCTGCATCATAGTAATACTCTGAGTCAATGCTACCAGCATCACCAAGTCATATTTTCATTTCTCCTATACCACAGTCATAACTGTATTACACGCATCTGTAATCACATCATCGTCATCACCATATTGTCATGCCATATCATAATTGTATATATCAGGAAAACACAGTGGTCAACACCCATGCACCAGACGCTAGCAATCGACCTTGCATACCCGCCCTGCAATGGACTTCCACCCGGCATGCCAGTAGCGGACCTCATTCGCGCTTCTCCTCACCGACGAGTTAGACCGGTCCCTATTTGCACCTCAGCCCTTAAGCAGGTTGGACCCACCTCTTCTCAACCCGACCTTGTCAATGTTAGTCAAATCCATGACCTATGTATCCACTTGGCCCGATAGTGAGGTATCCCTAGCTAGCATCGGGGTTTAGGGACTTTCAACCCAAGGGGCACATCATCCCCTACTATTTCCACACTTTCGGTGTCTCGGCCCTTTTCAGGGATAACCCAAGTCATCATCATAGATGCACATTTCATTGTCAAGATCCAACTCATGTTATACGGCACGACTGTGGTATTTTGATCATCATGTATGTCATGATTATGCATGAATTTAAGCAATTATAATAAGGCATATGTTCAAGTGCATGTGGTATGCATATAATGCCATGTGTTTAGGGTCTGCTTAACCTTTAAGCTAAAAAATGACATATAATCATCATGTGCCACTATCAACTATATCAATCCATGGTCATGTGACTAAACTAAAGAGGACATATCTTATACATGAACAAATGTATTTAAGTACACTTGCACATACCATCATTCCATGGTGCATGAGTATGATCAATATCAACATGGTTAAGTACATGAATTTAGTATGTTAGGAAGTGGAACAACATTAATCAAGATATTAAATCACATACTTCTATTAACCATAATCACTAACATCACTAATATCATCCATAGCTATCATAATCACGAGCATTAATTGTATTTAAAGTTACACCATATCCTTCGCAAGATAAATATTCCATTAGCGGCTTTGGCCCGACATGATTTTCTTCTATTGGGACCACATGGTTATACCCTAACTGGGCCTTATGGTTAATGAGTGGTGATGACGCAAAGTACATGCACCAAGTGGTTATGAGATAAAAGGCATAATTATAACATATAGTAAATGAGCCACAGGATGGATGGTGCTGGTGAAACTCATATAATGTAGTTGGCTTCACCTTCAAGTGGGTTGTTAGTAGGTTAGATTTGCAAATAATTATCATAGTAGTTCTATAATGGTTTGAAAGGCACAGGTAAACCTCATAAGATACAGTGAGCCCTAAATTGAATGACTTGGGTATATAATATATACATAAGTGTTAGTCATGGTTGGATGGCGTGGGTTTGTCTCATACGACATAATGGGTCCTACTTCCAAGTGGTCCTACAAGTAGATGGGTCCACACAAATATTACGGTTGGTCTCAACAGGTAGATAGTATAGGTAACTCACATACATTAAAATAATAAAAGGAAAAACAGTTCAGATGCACAAGACACACGTCAGCAGGCTCCATGATCGAACTATTTGGTTGGTAAAACAATTGAACAGTACGAATAAAATACGTACATTGAGTGGGTTCACAAGTGTTCGGAAGTATACGTTCAATTAACACTATTTCACATCGTCTGACTTATTTAGGAATTTGATCTAGGTCATTTTGGAATCATGTTATAAAATTACTAGCCTAATGGATAAATCGTGAAATATGCAATACTTACATCAAGGTAGGGTCCATGATCAATCTGACACGCGTCCTAAGTTCATGTACCTGAGAGGTTACACCATCAGCATAGTCCACGAGTCTGAGTAATCACACAATTCTCATATGCCCGCATGGTCTTATGCCCACTCCATTATCAGAAGTCCATATGGTTAAGTGGCCACACAAATGTCACTCTACTTTCCATTAATAAAGGATTTAAGGTCACATGATTACTTATTTTACTACACCATAACTCATACATCTATGAGCAACCACTTTATAAAGCTCCCACATGGTCAGGTTGTTGATGCCATAATTTCACTTGGTTGAGTGAACATACAATTAATATCATGGTCTAGTGACCGCATCTCAAAGCATCCAAGGCACAATCACAAGCATACCTACCATACTCGGTTACACTACGTTACACAACTCTTAAATTATGACCGTCCAATACTTCATATGGAGAATGACTCGGATTCAGTGTCACATGATCAAGAGGGCAAGAACTAGATTCCATCACATCAAATATAGTTTAGTGGTTCCCGCATCTGCCTCACCTATGAGCATAATGTAAGGGTTGTATTTATGTCACATGACATCGAATCAAGGGCCACTCCATTATCGAGTTGTATAATCCAACCTATATCATAATTCTCATGACTAAGAAAATCTACATGTACAACCCAATTGTTCATCATTTAGGTGACCATGGCTATGCCCATAAGCACGTGGTCATATCATTGGGTGGTCACCAATGCCACCTAACTTCATGTAGTTGGTTGGCCTTGTGTACATTTCACAATCATACGGTTAGACGACTACATATACTCCACAATTGCATATGATTAGATAGCCATACATATGTCACGTGCCCACATGATTAAGGGGCCAAACACGTATAACACACCCTCACACCACTAGAGTCTACATATTTGTTATAATTGAACATGTTTATGGGTTTAAACACATGTCATATGATCCTACTACTTAGGGCCGCACTCTAACCAAAGTGCCAAGTGATGAAGGGTTGTGCACTCATTATCTAATTAGGTAATCCAACACAACAACACAATATAACCTATATTATATCACATGCCAAGTGGTGAAGAGCTATACACACAACATAATTTCACATGATTCAAGTTAGCATACATTCAACACATGGAGATCACAAACTCTTGCCGAAGAGGGCCAATGGTTGGCCTAAACAAGGTTACCACTGACGGGCCCATATGGCATTCACTCAAAAATGGGCCTTAACATTCTTGGGCCCACATAGCAATGGAATTCACATGGGTTCTATGCGGTGGAGCTCATGGGGCTATGCATTCATCATACTTGTATCAATTGTAGGTTATCCACGCAGTACATGGTCACATGATTGTACACCGCCAATATATAGACATTTTAACAAAGATCCGAACCATTCACATATCACATTTACAAACAATCCAATTTGCATAATTAATGGCCACCAATCTATGGTGGGCCTGGGGCTTAAAATCAAGTCAATCTGTGGCACATGTGGGCCACACCACACATAAAAGTTGAGAGGATTACCCTTCATTAAAACATTCATAATTACTTGTTGGGCCATCGAGGCATAGATCACAAATCTAGCCCATCCATTGTGTATCCCACTTGGTTAAGGGGTCAGGCCAAGTTTTAAATGCATTAAGATTTCAAGTGGACCCCAGCAAGTGATTCTATATCTTCAAGCTCTGAGTTGTACGAACGGTTCAAGGATATTAAAGTTACATGGGTCCCAAAATAATGTATTTAGTATATCCACACTATTCATCTATATTTAGAGATCATTTTTAGAGCATTATCCAAACAAAAATGAATTATATCAAAAGATTATTTGGACCACACTGCAAATAGTAGTGAAGATAATGATTTCACCGTTAAACAATTCACAGGGCCCAGCATTATGTTTATTTTCCATCCAATCTGTTCATAAGGTCACAAAGACCTGAATTAAGAGGAAGAACAAATTTCATATTGGTCCAAAACTTCTGTGACCCAAAAAGGCTTCCAATGGTAAACGTTCAATCCCCTATTGCTCAAACATGGGGTGTGAAAATCAGAGGAGCTGCTAATTTTGGTGGGCCAAGAAGGTTCAAACGGTGGACATTTCAGTCCTCACCGATTCCTTTGTGTAGCCCACTAGAGGTTTCCTTCACTTGATTTTAGATGGTGTGGGCCACCTAAGTTCCATGTATGGCTGATTTTTAGGGGTGACCCATTTTTAAAGGGGACTCATCAAATGCACGGTGTAGATGATCGACTTGCATCATGGTGGGGCCTATAGTGGGACCCATGGTCCATGCCTCTATTCCAAGCAACATACGTTGTTTGTTGCAGCGTCCTCAGGACGCTGGTAGCAATAATGTCAGCTGTTATATATATATATATATATATATATATATATATATTATGGATTTTTATAACTGGGGCCCACATCATGACGATCTACTCCATTTACTGGGTTCCTGGGCTCGTAACAAGTCTAATGAGCCCAATATTCAGTATGTTTCAGTGTATAAAAACATTACAGTGGGCCCTAATAGATTTAATAGTAAATGTCACTATTAAAAATAATTTTCAATGGTATGGCCTACCAGAGATATAGATTAGCTTCATTTTTCGGCTCAATGCCTAAAATGAGCTGAAAAATTAGATGGACTGCGTGGATTAAATACATACATTATGGGTGAGGCCCGTTGTGGACCCACAACCTTGCCCGTTTGAAGCAGATGGGGCACTGCTTGCTGTAGCGTCCTTTAGACGCTGGCAGCAACATCGTCCCTCCTTTTTATTTATTTATTTGTTATTATTATTATTATTTTTGATGGTGTGGTGTGCACATGTGTGCATGGGTGTGTGTGTGGCCAGCCCAATGGACCACACTGGACTATTTAGATGGCATACAAAGGTTCTGGTGGGGCCCACTATCAATGGGTCCCACATAAAGTCTATAACAAATTATTGTTTTATTATTTTTTTTTGTATGAATCCTCTTATGCATCCACACCATTAATCATATCATTATCATCATATCATCACAACTACTAATCGTCTTTTTATATGTATTGTCCTATACATCCACACCATTGATCACATCATTATCATCAAATCATCACCGCTATTAATCATCTAAATAATCAAAAAGAAAACAAACCATAAGAGTGGAGGTGGTGTACTCACCTGATGGATTAGATGGATGGTTGGGATGGATGGAAGGGATAAGATTGATGGAGTTAATGCCCACCATGATCTCTCTCTCTCTCTCTTGTGTAGAAAAATGGTGAAATGCTGAGGGATGGAGGGGTATTTGTAGAGAAATGGTTAAAAATTTTGGTTTGGTTAGGCTAATGTGATTAATGTTAGCTTAGGTTAGGATTATGGGAAATTATGTATGATTAAGAATTAATGGTGGATTAAAGGGGCATGGGATGGCATGGTGTGATGATGTCATGTATAGGGTATGGTATAAAGAGAAGTTGACTTTGGGGAGCACATGAAAGAGGGATGGCATGGGAGGGTGACATCACACACATGGGTAGAGATTCTCTCACCCAGCAGCATATGCATGTGTGCATGACATGTGTTGTGCACATGTGTGGAATGAAGTATATGGCATCATGCGCACATGATACGCTAATGATTCTTTGTGGTGTATCTCACTAACGGAACATCGCACAAACGCACAGGTGGTACCTACGCGATCGCGGCGATGGAGCGGTCGATATGAAATCAGTTTTGAAGCCTTGGGGTTCTGATCACTTGGGTGTACACTATGCATGGCTAGTCCAAGTTTGGCTAAGGGCGTCGATCATCGTGCACATAAGCATAGAAAATGATATGGAATGGACGGGGTCTTACACCGCAGAGTTGTTCATGCCAGTGAGGATAACATAGCAGAAAGGCGGATAAGGGACCGTACACGCACCATTTATGTGGCCAACTTGCTGAGTGGAGGCACAATAATAGCGTCAAGTAGACGTACCTGACCCCTGACTATCGTCTCCTCCAGCACATCTGCACTTATAATGTGTATCCAAGGACGAGTAGCCACACAGAATGAACCAGGTTCATGATAGACTTCCTCTACCAAGTGGGGCAGGGGGAGAAGATTTTCCTACCTACACTTGTGTTAACTCAAATTGTGAAGGTTACGCAATCCCCTCAGGAGAAATAGACACTCCCCTTTAGCCAGTTAATCTATAAGATAGCCCATAATTCTAGGTATAGGCAGCTTGAAGAGCTCCCCATCCCAATCTGGATGATTGATGAGAATACCCTCAACAACATGAAGATTGGCCCTAAGCAGCATAGGGCCCGCATAAAAGAGTTCGGGAATGACATGGAAGAAGAGAGTGTAGGCGAAGAAGAGAATGAAACTGAAGAAGAAGAAGAAGAAGAAGAAGAAGAAGAAGAAGAGGAAGTAGGAGAGGCCCAGGACAGTGATTGGGAACCTCCTGTCGCTCATAGTGAGTGTCAGAGTCAGGATACGCTCGACGCCTACCGGGCCAAGATTGAAGAGAACATTTAGCGAGGCGACTGAAGAAGTTGTCCCGCACATTGAAAGCAATCTTGTGCTATGTACAGGAAAAGGGAGCACCTCCACCTTTCCCAGAGTCGGAGGATTAGGAATAGGACATTGAAGTCGACCTTTTAAGTAGTAGCTTTTAATGGGTTCTCTTTGCTTGTTTTAGGTTGTAAGTCTTCAAGTTTTTCCAGTTACTAGAAACCCTGCATTTTTTGTCTTTATACATGCAATGCTCTAGCATATGTATCATCGATAATTTTGTTTAATGAGATGCTTAAGTTGCCTAAATTTAAGTAATGTGTTGAAATGTTATGGAAATCAATGATGCTTGTGTAATATCACTATTGAAATGTGTATGTGCTAGATGTTGCATCCATGGGTTTAATGTTACCAATGGTGTGAGATGCCTTTCGAGACAATGAGGCCATAGGGCGATGGCTGTTTAGTCCACCTAGTATGTAACGCCCTGAAAATCGGGGGTCGAGCAGGAGCCCAACTCCCGAGTTCCAACGTATCACTTATGCAACACAGAAAATGATGATTAAATGTTGTCCGTATTAGTGCATGAAACATGAATGGGATTATACCAAAACAACATATCATACTCCAGAGATAAGTAAAATAGCAAGCGGAAGACTGTGATAGATATATAAAATATATAAACTGTGGTAAGTCTCCAGAGTGTGATAATGTTACCAGGTTAAATAATTTCAGGTACAATTCCCAAATATACAAAAGGTGTAATGTCATCTAGTTAACATCCCAGAAATCCCCGTCGATCAGGACACAGCTCACATGAACCCGCCAAAAAACTGCATGTAAGAGAATGCCTCTTCGTCATCCTCGAAGTCCAACTTCGCCTCGTAGGCATCGCCACCACCTCCAACTAAGACAGGGTTTGGTTGGTGTGTACAATACCATCGCGTAAAGTGGGAGTGAGTGATCAACTTAGTGGAACTATAAAGTAGAGGTTAACATGTTATCAACTCAGTCAACCAGTAATGATAAAGCAGTACAATCAAACATTCATAAATATTCTTATTAATGCAAGGATGAAATGTATTCATGATGTATGCCCTCACCTACACTCCCTTGTATGACACCATCTTACGGTTGCGGCATGCTTTCTTCCCTCTGTGCTCTTCAACCCGGGGCACATGCAGTGCGATGTTATGAGCATGATTACCAAGTTTTATTAGTCTTTTTCATACAGCAGGATTGGGAAACTAAGGTACCTCCCTTATATCATTTTCCAAACAATGATCCCTTTTAGGGTCCTCATTCCCAGCAATTCTCATACGATGTTACGGTTCTAGGTCGCTGCAATGGGCTTATCGCCAAATTAGTATAGGCCTAGTGTATACTCTGATTACTACGGAAAGACTCGTCGCCTCTACACAGGTTCAGAGTATGCTCGAGCTCACTACAAAGGGCTCATCACCAAATCAGTGTAGGCCGACAGCTCGAATACAGTGTCCCATACTACCGTATTCAGATCACGAGTCTGGGTTGCTCACTGGTCACTACGGGGAGGCTCATCGCCCCAGCGTAGGTCGACAGGTCAACCACGGTGTCCCATACCACCATGTCCAGCTCATGAGTCTTAGCGGATTGAGGTACCATGGTTTAACGGGGTTTCACTGGTGAGTTTGGTACCTGAAGTTCAAACATTAGCGTCTAAACATGGTGAACATGCATCGGGAAAATCAGGTTACTTGACGAGCTCGACTAGCCCGAGCGCATGACAAGTTGAATGACATGAAGTGCATAAGCACTCCGCATGGCCTAACCACTTTGCCAACTGAAATACAGCCCGGGTTCGCTAAGCATGTCTTGTGTGGTGAAACAACCTTAACCACCTAATCAGGTTCGGTTACTGATTGCATGGACTATATAATAGCCCCAACCACATTTAATTACAACAAATTATCATATGAGATAATCAAAGCAGTAATGGATCAATATTTCAAATTATACAATCATGTGAACATGTTCTGAAATGCAATGTAAACATGAATTCACACATATTCAATTCATAAACAAAACAGACGTCAGAATGTGACATAATGGAGGAAATCATACACATCATTGAGGTAGTTGAGAATCATATCTCAACCCACATATAGGTAAACCTGGCTAACTCCTAACTCATTCAAACATTTTTATAAACACTTAGTCTACACATTCCATCATACATATTATATATTAGTTATCATACGTATTAGGGAAAATCCTTTGTCAAAGGGGTTGTCGCCTATACAACAATCATATATCCACAACAGCTAGTCACGACGAGCACGAACGTAAATTCTATACTCATTCAGTCATTTTCACAAACACTTAAGCTACACATAATAATATACACAACGTATGTTGATATAACATGTATTAGGGCTAATCCTTTCGCTAGGGAGTTGCCCCGTATACCACACGCATATACCCAAGGCGGATAATCATAGCATGCACGAATTCAGGTTCCATACTCATTTAATCATTTCCACAAACACGTGGGCCACACACTTTAGCATATATTGTGTATATTGGCCGTGGCGTGATTTAGGGCAAGTCCTTTCGCTAAGGAGTTGTCGCATACATAACAAGCATATAGTCACGGAAAATAATCATGTTAAACACAAATCTAAATTCCATACGTATTCAAACATTTCAATACGTACATGAATACACTATATTCAACATAGCTCATATATTATCGTAAAGCGAAACCAACGACACATTTTGATGTGAAATAGCACCCACGTCAAGAGTAAATCATTAACAGACATTGAAAGCCTTGAAAACCATAACCTATATGTCTATTGTCCGTACCTTACGCCGTAGAAGCGTAACAAATTCGATAAAGACTCTAAGGCTTCGTCAATGATGGAATGACAACCTAAAACACGAGTTGAGTCAGCTATTTCTCTATTAGCGACAATTAAAACCCTAGATCAGATTAGGGGTTGGATTTCTTACCTAAGAACGGGATCGGTAGCACCGGTAGAGCGGTACGGAAGTGGTGGTAAGGCACGTGGAGTGATGGGATTAAATCCCAGGGATGAACTCTCTTTCTCTCTCTTTCCCTCTTCTCTCTCCTAGGGTTTCCTAAATTCGTATGGGATGAGAGAGTGAGGGCTTAAGGTCCTTATATAGGCCTAAAACTAATGGAAATGGCCTCAGGGCCAAGGTATACTTAAGTTATAGCCAAAGGGCATCTATTTCAGCTCAATAAAGCACTTCCGGAGCCCCCCTTGAGCCTAAGGTCGGACTTAAGCTCCCTGACCATGGATCTAGGTTGAGTTAAGTTTTCAATCCGGTCAGATTTACAGATTGATCGTGGTGGACCAGTTTCCGTTCAACAGTCCACTATCACCAATCAGGGCTACAAGTACACTAGCCTGTGTATAAAATTTCTCCTGATCCAAGGGTGTATTTAGGTCAGATTCTGACGGTCCGAATCCTTATATTCGGTCCGCAAGTGACAACTCTCAGATTACTTAAATTCGGATTTCATTTCTAAATATATTCACGTTTCTCACACACTTCGTTCTAAGCTCAAGTTGTCTGTTTCCGGACACTATCTGGATTTGATTTCCAAGATGGTTGTCAAGCCCAGCAAGGCGGTCCTAAGCGCTTAGTCTCGTGGTCTTAGGACTTTCGACGTTCGGTCCAGATCCGATACGGAGTTTCAATGTGCTCCCGAGAGCAACTGGGTAATGAGATTGATCCTAGATTTTACGGTAACCTAGCGTCAATGATTCTACAAGTTTTGGGTCTTGCAGATCATATTTAAAGTGGTTCAAGAGAATTTCCTAGCTAACCTAGTTTAGCACTTAGTTAATTCCGTCTAATTTCTGAAGGATTAGTTTTGTATGATTTTTGCCTGAGGTGGTACTCGGGCCTTTGTACAAATTTTTCCGAGGTGTTACAAAAGAGGATTTGAGGCTTTAGGATTGAGTTCTGAGAAGTCATTTAAAGTGTTATGATCAACTAATTGCCCAAGGACGTCTAACTCCAAGTTAGCAAAAATCTGGGGTGTTACAATCTACCCCCCTTAAAAATAATTTTGTCCCGAAATTGGCTAAGGGTAATGAGTAAAGATTTCATTATTTCTTTTGCCTAAGTTTTATTGACTTCAAGTTATTATGCATGATAGGGTGTATACTATCAATGCAATCTGGCTCATTTTAGTCTACCCTCCTTAAAATTATTTTGCCCTAAAATTGGTTAAGGCTCCAATTAAGTTCGTATTCAATGAGCACAGTTGTAGATACACTAACCTTGGCTATTGTAATTCAGTTCATACCCATTATTAGGCCTATTCTGTAATATGAATTGGTTTAACACTTAAACTCTAATTGCTTTCCTTTAAAGACTTCATTATTGACATTCTAAGGAAGCTTCAGATCCTATTTAATGACCTAACCTTCCGTCTCCTGGATCAATTTCCTTCGATCCTAGGCCAGTGGGGCAGGTGTCAACCACGCTTCCGCTGTGCTACTCTGATCAAAGAGTTGTATTCGCCGACCTAACTAGATTGGGCTCGTAACATTCTACATCCCTTAAATTTTATTTTATTTTTTACTTTCAAGGCTCAAGAATCTGTCCTGATCCGTATGTCGGAATAAGGTGTAATTTGGGACCTATCCTTGACACAAAATGGGAAACGATCTCCCAATACATTGGTCTTCCTTCCATCGATGATGTGTACTATGGCATTAGTACCTATGGTTACAGAAATGAGCTAAAAATGATGGGTGTTGTGGTTGATTCTAGGGACGGGTGTGAGTTTGTGACAAGATGCCTAATTCTACTAAGGAGTTTTGTCCAGACTTACTCTCTTTAATCATGTCTAGTTTAATACTATAAGATAATCTATACATTATATGTATATAAAGAATTTGGACAAAGTAGGTTAACGGGCAGACTATCCTTCTAAGTTCATATGTACAATATGTATGTCAGAATGGTCTGTGATTCGGGACCTAATTCCTAATTGTCTGTTGCCCATTTGAGAAATTTCTTAGGCCTAAAGAGAAAATCTCTATTGGCTATAAGTTCTTAACACTTCTCAATAATGAAAAAATAAACTTTTAGTTGCAAGTTGTCGGGTCAACAGAGAAGGAAAGTTGTGTAGTGGGTCTGAGTCGGATTCACAAACCGTCTACCTAGCTAGGACAAAAAATTTGTAGTATCAGTTCTTAATCCTAGTTGATCCCGATCTTCTGCTTGATCAGAGCATTGAGTTCATTGGTAACTACCAGGATTGAGAATTCAATTCAAACTACGAACATTTCGCTTATATATAATTTCTCTACTCTGTCTTCCCGATTGTAATAAGTCCTTAAGAAGGCAATTCTAAGGGGTGTGTTGATTTGACCTAACGTTCAATCCAAGGGATATATATAAGTTTTTCCTATGCGTGAATAATTCTACGTCAAACAAGCTTCCTAAGAGTTACTAAAGAAGCCTATAAGCATTAAGGGGATTCAATGAAGGAATGAGGTCTCACTCCAACCTAATCAAGTCAACTACTAAATCTATCTTTCAAATATCTTAGTATAATTTGTCTTTTACATTCCTTAGTATAACCAGTAGCCTAGCCTTAATTTAGTAGTAGCGGTAATCCAATAGCTTATGGGCTAGATGATTTTGTACTCTTTCAAAGTCTACGCTCATACGCTAGATGATTTTATACCATTTCTAATATAAGAAATTGTTTTGATTGCTTAGGGTTTAAAAGTTGTTTGATTGGAATTGAGTTGCCTGAACTTGAATTTAACTGCTCAACTTGAATTTATTTGCGCTCAAGCAATTCACATATGTCCATACCAGCTAAGGAGGTCCTAGACTTCATGTTATTAATTTATTGGATTCCCTTCACTGTCAAGTCTTTCAAAATCTAGGGGCACCACTCTAGGTCCAAAACTCTATGGGCCTATTTGGCCAGTGGTCTTAAGTTGTATTAAATGGGACTGCATTACTAATCCTACCTCAGGATTGGGTATGACATGTTTGGAAGGAGGGTGGGATGGGATTAAAATAAATTTTATAGGCTTTGAAAAATGAGCCTTGTGTTGGAAAGTGTGAGATGGGATTTCTAAATCCCATGATGATGAATTTCCAAGTGTAATATGAAAGGAAATCCCAGGATTTACTTTTAATTGTATACATTCCAAACATGGTATTGGAAAACATGGGATACACCTAATCCAGGGACAATACCTTACACATGCATATATTGTTACTTTTACAATTCCATCCACCTTAATCTCACCTAATGCAGTTGGCCAAACGGGCCCTAAATGTCCCAACATTTGTACGTCGCGAAGGTTATGAGACACAAAAACATGGGTTTTGTGCTCAAATGAGGGGGATATAAGTTGTAAGGAGTTCGAACTTGTCAAGTACAACTCCAACTTGTTGACTATAGGTCTAAATGTGACTGAGATCAATTCAGATGTTCTCAGACGCATACGGGCTAAACTACAGTACTCCATCTCGCCTGTTGACAAAACTTGAGATTCTAATGTGGTTTCTACATTCCATCCCCCCTTCTTAAATCAGAATGCATTAGAGTACGTCGTGTTACCATAACCCAGGTGTAACATCTCAAAAAATTCCGTACAAAGACCCGAGTACCACCTCAGGCAGAAATCACTTGGGATCAAATCCTTTAGGAATTAGACAAAGTTAACTAAGTGCTAAACTAAATTAGTTGTGAAATCCGCTTGATCCACTTTAAATACGATCTACAAGAACCAAAACTTGTAGAATCAGTGACGCTATGTTACCCTAAAATCTATGAGCAATCTCATTGCCCAGTTGCTCCCTGGAGCACATTGAAACTCCGTATCGGATCTGGACCGCACGTCGAAAGTCCGATTACGACAAAATTATATAATTAGGACCGCCTTGCTGGGCTTGACAATCATCTAGGAAATCAAATCTAGATTGTGTTTTGGGGCTATTTGTTTGAGCCCGGAGTGAAGTGTAAGAAAACGTAGATTTCTTTAGAAATTAAACCTAATTTAAGCAATCTGAGACTTGTCACTTGCAGGCCTGATATAAGTAATCAGACTGTCAGAATCTGACCCAAATACACCCTCGGATCAGGGAAAATTTCATACACAAGTCAGTGTACTTATAACCCTGATCGAGTTTCGGTGACCGATGAACTGAAACTGGTCTGCCACGTGTGATCTGGGAACCCGACTGGAATGAAAACTTAACTCGACCTAGATCCATAGTCAGTGAGCTTAAGTCCGACCTTTGGCTCAAAGGGGGGGCTCTGGAATGCTCCGTTGAGCTGAAACAGATGCCCTTTGGACATAACCTAAGTATACCTTGGCCCTGGGGCCATTTCCATCAATTTTAGGCCTATATAAGGACCTTAAACCCTCTCTCATTCACTCCGTACAAATTTGAGAAAACCCTAGGAGAGAGAAGAGAGTAAAGTGAGAGAAAGTGAGTGAGAAGTTGGAATCATTCCTGGGAATCGATCCCTGCTGTTCTCCATGCCTATCCATCACTACCGTATCGCTTTTTCGGCAATTCTGATTCCGTTTTCGGGTAAGAAATCCTAATCCTAATCAGTTCTAGAGATCCAACTAGTGTAAGTGATGAAATAGCTAACCTATTTCATGCCATAGGTTACCGTTCTATCATTAATAAAGAGTTGGTGTTAAACTGAGTCCCTTACTCACTTCAACAACATAATGTGCGGACTATAGACGCATAGGTTAAGGTTTTCAAAGCTTTCAATGTCAGGTAATGATAGATTCATGATCTGGGTGTTATTTCACATGCAAAATGCGATGTTCATTTTGCGATTCAATTACATATGTAAATTATGGCATTTAGTGTATTCTGTATATTTATAGAAAATACCATATACGTACAAAATATGGAAGTGTGTTTGCCATGATTAATTACTATATGTATATGCTATATATGTGTATAATACTTACTCGGTGAACGAATTCGCCCTAATACATGTTTTGGCTAATATGCGTTATGTATGTTAATAAGTGTATTCTAAGTGTTTGTGAAAATACTTGTAAGAGTAAGTACTTAGATGATAGTGCTTAGGGTAGGTGTTGAGATAGGATTCTCAACTACCTTAGAAATGTATATGATTTCCTCCATGCAAGTTGTTTAATTTAATCGCTTACTTATGAAATGTATGTATTTATACATCCTATTTATATTGTGCTTTATAACATGCTTATTCACATGTTTGAATTACTTTGTTAATTCTGCTTTGACTACTATACATGCTTTCTGATTACGGATTGAGTGTGATTGGGGCTATGTTATAGTCCAGGCAATCGGTAACAGGCTTGAAGTCGTGGCTGAGATTCATTCGCCACATAGGACGTGTTTGACAAACCCGAGTCGTGTGTTGGTCATCGGCAGTGGTTAAGCCACACGAAGTGCTTATGCACTTCATGTCGATCGATGCAATGTGTGCTCGTATTAGTCAAGCCCGTCAAGTAACCTGATGTGCCCTTGTATATTCACCATGTATGGATGCTACTGCTTGAACCTATGGTACCAAACTCGACAGTGAAATCCCGTTTAACCTTGGTACCTTGATCCGCTAAGACTCATGAGCCGGACATGGTGGTATGGGACACTATGGTGAGTTATCGGCCTACGCTAGGGCGACGAGCCTCCCCGTAGTGACCAGTGAGCAACCCAGACTCGTGAACTGAATACGATGGTATGGGACACTGTATTTGAGCTGTCTACCTACACTGATTGGTGACGAGCCCTTTGTAGTGACCTCGAGTATACTTTGAGTCTACATGGAGGCAATGAGCCTTTCCGTAGCATCTAGAGTATAAACTAGGCCTGCACTGATTTGGTGATGAGCCCTTTGCAGTGACCTAGAACCATAACATTGTATAAGATTTCCTAGGACTGACGACCCTCGAATGGATCATTGTTTGGAAAATGAAATAAGGGAGGTACCTTAGTTTCCCAATCCTGCTATATGAAATGGACTAATAAGAACTTGCTAATCATATGCATGCACTACATTACGCTTGCGTTCAGGCGTTGCAGGTCAAGCACTGAGGCAGTGTCGTCATACGCGAACGTGAGATGAAGTCACTGAGGGAGCGTAGGTGAGGGCATGTATCATACATCCATACCATTCTTACATTAACAACAGTACTTAGGAATGTGTGATTTACTGCTTTATCATTACTGCTTGACTAAATTAATAACATGCTAACCTATGCTTTATTGTTCCACTGAGTTGATCACTCCCTCCCACGTTACGGGATGGTGTTGTATAAACCAACCAGACTCTGTCTTGATTTCAGATGATGGCGTGACTCCCGAGGTAGAACCTGATTATTACGACGATTAGGATGAGTACTCTTATTTACAGTTCTCTAATGGATTAGGCTCTCCTGTTCAGCGGGGCTACAGGATTGTATTACAGTTGAACTACTTTTGTGACTCAATGTTATATTCATAATCTGGAGACCGATCATGATCTTTTGACTCGTGTACGTTTATTTATATCTTTCAGTCTTCTGCTTGCGTTTTATAACTGATATGGAGTATGAATTACTGTTTTGGTATAATCCCACTGATGATTAATTTAGTAACGAAGATGTAACGCCCCGGAATTTTCCAACCTGGGATTAGATGACCTTAGGCAATGGGTCGATCGTAATACCTCATTAACTTGTCAGAACTGAATCCCAAAGTCTAAAGCCGCCTTTGAACTCATTTCCTTCACAAATCTCACCCTTCATCACCTTGATCTTCCAATTTTTCTAAGAACTTTCACCCTAGACACTATCTTAAACTAGCTAAGTAGTATAACATGGATCACTTTATATACAAACTCCAAAGGCCTGAGTACCACCTCGACCAAAATTCACTTAGGACTAAATCCTTTAGAAATGAGACAAAGTAACTAAGTGCGAAACCAGATTAGCTACGAAATCCGTTGGGATCACTTTAAATACGATCTGCAAGACCCAAAAGTTGCAGAATCATTGACGCTAGGTTACCCTAAAGTTTAGAACCAAACTCATTTCCCGTCTGCTCTCGGGAATGAAACGAAACTTCGTATTAGGTCTAGATCGCACATCGGGAGTCCGATTAACTCGAAGCTAAGGAACTAGGACCGCCTCACTGGGCTTAACAATCATCTCAAAAACCAGCTTTATCCGATGTCCCACGGTCATTCGTTTCGATTCGGAGCGAGGTAGTGTGAAAAACACTATTCACATGCCAAAATAAATATCTGGAATAGTGATCTGGCATCATTTGTTGACGCGTCAGTATTAAGCAACCTGACCGTCAGAATCAGACCAAATTACACCCTCGGATTAAGAAAAATTTCAGGAACATTTACATGTACTTGGAATTTCCGATCGTGGCCCACTGACCGTTGAACTGAAAGTGGTCCGCCACGTGCGATCTGGGAATCCGATCGAGTCGAAAACGTAATCCCACATAGATCCATAGGTGGTGAGCTTAAGTCTGACGTTTGGCTCAAGGAGGGCTACCAGAACCTCTCTTTTGAGCTGGAAAAGTGACGAATATCCTATATTAGCAGTAACCCTTGAACCTGAGTCTATTTTCGGAATATTTTAGGCTATAAAAGGACCTTAAACCCTCTCCCATTCCAGCCATACGAATTTGAGTTTTGGGAGAGAGAAAAGAGAGAGAAAGTGAGGGAGATGTGGGAGGAATTCCCCGTCACTTGTTCATCGCCGCTATTCGGGCTCCACCGCCTGATTCTCATTGCTTTCCCGGCGATTCCGGCTCCGTTTGGAGGTGAGAAACCCTAACCCTAGGTCTGATTTGAAGTAGGAAGGCTGTATGTTGTGTAAAGATTAACCGATTCCGCTCTTTAGGCTAGAAAGCTCCCGTATACGGAAGTTCTTCTACCCTTGCTGATTCGTTTCGTTTCCAAAGGCAAAGGTGAGGACTTTAAGTGTATAAGTTGCGGTTTTCAACTCTTTCAATGTCAGATAATGGTAGATTCATGATCTGCATGCAATTGCACATGTACAAGTACTTTTCGTTTTCTGTTTCGATTAGAATTGTAGAATTTGGAATTTCACATACTCTAGGTATTCGTATAAAATACCGTATACGTATTTTTTATGGAAATGTGTTTGACATGTTTATTTGTCGTATGGATATATGACGTATGGATAAAATACTTATTTGGCGAAAGGATTCGCCTAAATACATGTTTACTAATAAACACTATGTATGTAGAAATACGGTATTGTAAGAAGTACCGTATACATGTATATTTTAGCGATGTGTTTGTCATGATTAATTGTCGTATAAATATATTATGTGCGTATAAAATATTTTCTTGGCGAAGGGAATCGCCGTAATACATGTTTGCTTGTATACACTATGTATGTTGAACTTGCGTATTCTAGAAAATACTGTATACGTATAAATTTTGGAGATGTATTTATCATGATTATTTGTTGTAGTAATATCTTATACATGAATAAAATACTCACTTGGCTAAAGGATAGCCCTAATACATGTTTTGCTAACATACACCATGTATGTTGTAATAGTGTATTCTAAGTGTTGTGAAAATGACTGAATGAGTATAGAATTCTCATTCGTGCTCGCCATGACTAATTGTCATGGATAATTGATTGTTGTATTGGCAATACCCCTTTGACGAAAGGATTTACCCTAAATCATGCCACGGCCAATACACACTATATATGCTAAAATGTGTGGCCCAAGTGTTTGTGGAAATGACTGAATGAATATGGAACTTGGTTTCCCGCTTGCCATGACTATCCGTCATGGGTGTATGCGTGTTACGATTGGGGTAACTCCCTAGCGAAAGGATTTGGCCTTATACCTCTGTGACCAACATATGTCATGTATGTTGATTTCTGTATTTTAAAGTGTTTGTTGAAATGTCTGAATGAGTAGTAGTTAGTAAATTGTAATGTTTAAGGGTGTTGAGATTGGATTCTCAACTATCCTAGCGACGTGTATGATTACCTCCATGAGGTTGATCACCTAAACCACTTACTTACAATACATGTGTTTGTATTCCTATTAATGTAGTATTTTACAACATGCTTTATATCATGCTTTATTACATGTTTTTAACATGCCTACTAGCATGTTTGAATTACTTTATTTGTCATGCTTGAATTACTTTGTCTATCATGCTTTATTCCACATGCTATGGATGACAGTTGATTGTGCTTGGGGCTATGATTATAGTCCAGACAATCGGTACTAGATTGGAGATCGTGGTTGAGTTTCATGTCGCCACGTGAGATGTGTTCGACGAACTCGAGTCGTACTTCGGTTGGCGATAGTGGTTGGCCACGCGAAGTGCTTATGCACTTCATGTCGTTCAACTTGTTGTGCGCTCGAGCTAGCCAAGCTCGTCATGTAACCCGATTTGTCTAATGTATGTTCACCATGTTTGGTCGCTACTGCTTGAACCTAGGGTACCAAACTTACCAGTGAAAACCCTATTAACCATGGTACCTCGATCCGCTAAGACTCATGAGCCGGGCATGGTGGTATGGGACACCGTGGTCGAGCCGTCGGCCTCTACGCCGGGGCTACGTGCCTCCCGTAGTGACCAAAGTGAGCAACTTAACTCGTGAGCCGATTATGGTGGTATGTGACACTATATTCGCGCTTTGTTGGCCTACATTGATAAGGTGATGGGGAGTGGTGCAACCTTTGTGCGTAATGTACAGCGGGCAGCCCTTTGTAGTGACCGCGAGCATATTCTCGAAGTCGCAGCTGCGCCTTAGGGTTCGCCGCGATATATAGAGTATGAACTAGGCTGTTTACGTATAGTGATGAATCGTTTAAGGGGTGATGGGGGAGTGGTGCAACCTTTGTGCGTAATGGCCACAGCGACCTCTGCGGTGACCTAGAAAACACACCATCGTCCGATATTAACTAGGATTGACGACCCTAGAATGGATCATGTTTGGGAATGATACGGGGAGGTACCTTAGTTTCCCAATCCCGCTTTGAAATGGACTAATTAAAAACTCGGTAATCATGTTCATCATGCATCGCATGTGCCCGGAAGATGTGGAGCAACGTGGGATGTAAGCATGCGCGAACGTGAGATGGTGTCGCATGAGGGAGTATGTCGGTGAGGGCATCCATCATACCCGCATTCATACTTGCATTAATCGAGTAACTAGGAGTGCTTGATTCTATGCTTTATCATTATCGCTTGATCGCATCGATAACATGTTAACTTATGCTTTATTGTTCCACCGAGTTAGCTACTCACTCCCACGTTACGGACGGTGTTGTACACACCAAACAGTTTGTTGAGTTTCAGGTGATGGCGATGCTTGTGAAGCAGAGCCGGACTACTTCTATGGTGATGAGGAGGAGTTCTCCTATCTATATCTCTCTGACAGGTCTATGAAGACCTGGTATTGTACTGACGGGGCTATGGTATTTGGGATAGGAGACTTTACACGTCATCACATTAGGTATATTTTAGAACTGTCCTTGTAATTATTTAACCTGGAAATGTTATCACACTCTGGAGACTCATCATAGTTTATATATTTTGTCTATCTATTACAGTCTTCCGCTTGCAACTTTAACTGTCTCTGGAGTGTGATATGTTGTTTTGGCTTAATCTCACTCATGTTCACTACTCTAATACAGTCAACATTCAATCATCATTCATTTTGTTGCATAAGTGATGTTCTGGAACTCGAGAGTTGAGTTACTACTCGACCCCCGATTTTCAGGGCGTTACAAAAGACAACATTAAATCATAAGCATATTTGTTGCATAAGTGATGTTTTGGAACTCGAGAGTTGAGTTGCTACTTGACCCCCGATTTTCAGGGCGTTACAAGTTGGTATCAGAGCATAATTTGGATTAAACCGGACCTGGGTTATGGTCACACACCGTACGCTGACACAAATTCAACTTAGGTAGGTGTAAGAAAATGTAAAAACATTCGTAGGAGTCCCGGTTTCGCCAATTGGCGAAGTTCACTGAAAACGATCGCCAAGATCGAGTCTATACACCTCCGTGATCACATGAGGCAACCCCGGATCATTCTTAGACCGTCAAACGATGGGTCTAGATCACAAATGATCCCATCCCAGCCGTTAGAATTCACTAAATGCGAATATACATCAGTTAGTACCCGAAAGGCCCCGAAACGACTCGAATCGGAATCAGGGGGCCAAAACGAGCACTTCGGTGGGACCCAGGGTAGGCCCCACACATTTTCGGACTAAGGGGGAGGGGAGGACCTCGCCTAGGGGAAGAGCCCTCGCCGAACAGTCCAGAGGCAGACGAGGGGCTCGCCGGCTAACGAGCCAGGCCGGGTGGGCCGGCTGAGCCGATCGCATGAGGGGTGTTGTGTGGCCCACTGGTCTAGGGTTTTTTTATTTAAATCCTCCCAAACACGCCCCTCCTTCACAAATCACCCTCCCAAGCTTTCCTTTCTCTCCCAAACTTTTGATTTTTCACAAAAATCGCCCCTCCAACCTCTTCCTTTTTTGTTTTCATGCACCACCTTCACCACACATTCGGAATCTCTCTACCACAGCTACCTACCCTCTCCATTCTCTCCGATTTGAGCTCTTGAATCCCCCATTTGAGGCTCAAATTTGTGTACACCCACTACCCATCCTTTTTCTTCATTTTCCCTCTTCATTCCCTTCCATTTGAGCCATTACACGCCCCTTGGAGGCTCAAATCCATGGAGACCAAACGACTCCATCCCTTTCTTCCCTTTTCTTCCCTTTCTCTATGGCCCTCTTCGAAGTTATTGCGGCCATTTTCTCATATTTCACCATTCTTTCCCTCATGGGAAAGAGGAAGGGTGCTGCGGATGAAGCCGGGCCTAGTCGCCTCACTCATGCAAGAAGACCGCGAGGCACCACCGCAGGCACGGGCGTCGAGCGTGAGATACGGACGAAGCAGGTGAAAAGGCCTAGCTATATGTCTTATAGGGGGGTGGATAGGACTATGCCAAATAAAACTTATAACAGCGGAATTAAAAAGAATATGATAGCCAAAATAAATCACAATGCAGGAAAGTAAAACAACCTCAAAATTCAGATCTTAAGAGGTTAATACAAACGTTGTTCTAAGGACAACCTTACACCAAAAACCAGAGTTTATGGTAGGATAACCTTATTTCTATAAAAATCTTTGTATCAAATCTCAAACCAAAGAGGAATACATAAATAAACACAAACTGAACTGAAATAAATTGTAATCACAAATGTATTGTTCTAGGGACAGCCATACACCATAAAAATGGCAGGGCAACCTTGCTGGAACAACTTTAAAGGAAATTGAATATTAAGCTGATAAAGGAATAGCAGAAAATAAATTCTAAACTATTATAAAATTCCCACAATGCTTGAATTAAATGATTACAACATTCACCACCATACATACATCCCACAAATAAATAATTAAAGATTAGAAGTATAAATCATTCAACCACAACACAAGGGATTATAGTGGTTCGCCTGTGTGTTTACCAACTGTTAAACAACAGCCACACAGAATGCTACTCCACTCCTAATATCCTCACACAGAGGATATTAGCGTTCACTAACAAAATAGGTTTTCACAGGTTCACCCAAAACCTTTACAATTGTGTCTTTGTCTGTGGGCTTACACAATTAAAAAAACCCCACTTCTAAGTTTTCCTGGCTCTCCTCAGATAACCAATACAACAAGATTTTTCTGGTAAATCTTGAAAGAAACCAAAATAGAAAAGAATTTACAATTAAATGTAAAATACCTGATTATCTCCTTCGTTGTAGCAAGAAATTTCAGAGAACCAAATCAGAGTAGATGATTGAATGTCCAAGTTCAATGTCCAGTACTCAATTACAATGGTTCTAGTTCTAATAGATTTTAAATTAAACTAAATAGGGCTTGCCTTAATTGATTTTGATTCCAAAGAAAGGGAATAACAACTCCTCTTATCAAATTAGATTGGAATAGCAGAAACAAAATCAATTAAATAAAGCTAAAGAAAGAGAATATTAAATAAGCACACTTAGCTTAGATGGAGCACAAAATTATCTCTCAGAAGTTTGACGAAGATTAACTTGAATGGATTAATTAATTCTCTCCATTCTTCTGAGATTCGTGCTCTATTTATAGGTGACCAGATCGCGTCTTCGACTGGTCTAGGGAACTCTTCGACTAGTCGAAGAATTAACAGATTTGAAAAAAATCGGGCGCGATAAGCTTTGACCATTCTACAACTGGTCAAAAGTCTCCTTCGACTGGTCGAAGAACCTGAATTTCATCGCTGGACTTTGAGTCGAAGACTTTCGACTGGTCAAAGATGCAGTTGACACAGTTCCTTCGACTGGTCAAATAGATTCCTGGACTAGTCGAAGCCTAACAGATAATATCCGAATTTTGCAACAAACTCACGACTGATCGAGGAATTTCTTAGACTAGTCGAAGCAAAGCTAAGACTAGTCGAATAAAGCCTAGGACAAGTCTTAGAACTACCCAAACTCATGTAACTTAAACATATGACTTATGTATCCAAAATGGCCTACTCCTAAGGTCAACCTAAGGTCAATCAAACCTCAACATGAAGTAAGGACATTGAAACATTAGGAACAAGTGACCTTGAAGTTTAAGCCTTGAAGTCTTGATGTAGTTCAATCTTGAAATCTTGATGTAGCTCAACCTTGAAAGTGTCTTGAGTTCTTTACGAACTGCCTTGTACTCTTCTTGAAGTCTTGCATTCTTGAGTCATGTCTTGTGAGCAATACTTGCAGTCAAGGTTGATTTTTGAGTGAATCTTTGTACTTGTGAGCTTTGCTTGTTGTGAGCTTTGCTTGTTCATGAATGTTGATCTTTGAGAGAGCTTCACTTATGCAAGTTATATAACAGTGATTTTGGCATCACAAATTTGACAACAGACAGGGATATAAACTATAGCAGTTACAATCTCCCCCTTTGTCAAATTAGTGACAAAACATATAACTAAGATAAACATAAAGTAAAACAACTGGTTAAAGAATCATGAACCAATTAATATTAACTGGCTTACCTGCAAATCAATATTCAACATTCAACATTCAACTAGTTCAAACATACTCCCCCTGAGTAACATAACCAATGCTACTCCTCTCATAATCACATCATTAAGAACAAACCATTCTCCCCCTTTTTGTCCCAATATGCAAAGGAAACAACAATAAAGGAGAACTAAATAAAGGGATATATAAGAATAAACATGAGGAGTTATGAGATTATAGTAAAAACCAGATATAGAGATACTCAGCATAGTTTCACATAGAACAAATACCCAGCATAAAACAAAGATAGTATTCAACTCCAAATTAGTCAACCTAGTGCTAAGTTATAAAGTTATTACAAACCAGAAAATCCCATATAAACTAATCAGAACCAGAACCAGATGATGGAGTAGGAATGGAGGGATCAAGTTGGTGCATGCCTTTGTTCAATCGCCTAAGATATTCGCGCATGTACTTGAATTGTAAATCATAAGCAACAGACATGTTTTCCATCTTTACATTTATATTCTCAACTTTATCCTCCAATGCACTCAGACGTGCATCAACATCAGATGGTTCAAAATCTGGATCATTTGTTGAATCAGAATCTAGTTCCTCAAAAATGTTATACATATTAATGTCATCACTGGCTTCTTCATGAGCACCACCACCACCACCTTGTTCAGGAAGTAATTCCAGCTTCATCTTATTGATATTAGTATTGTTGAAAATCAGATGATGGATAGGTGCCTCATCAACCGGCATATCGACTGACATATGTGTAGCCAATACAGTCATTAAATAGGCAAAAGTAATGTCATTATGACTAGGATGGAGTCTACACTGAAGAATGAAATGACAGATTAAGGATGGTAAACAAATCTGAGTACCACTGGCAATAGCATGGATAATACGAACCATAAATGAGGTCAAGTCAGTTTTATTACCCGAACGAGGATACAGATTAGACAAAAAGATTTTGTGGAGAACTCTGTATTTGGGTAACAAATACCTTGCGGGAAGTGCATTCCCTTTTTGTGTCCAGTGAACATCCATGTTGCACAAGTCTCTAGTGAGTATACGTTTTTCAGAAACTGAGGGTTTATCAGTTAGGTTATGGATAGGAATACCCTCATCATTCACAAGAATGTCCATAAGGGCTGAAATTAAATGATGATCAATGTTAAAAGGCCCTTCTCTAGTAGATATTTTAAAAGTTAAATTATCCTGTAAGAAGTCACTAATATATGCAAACATGAATAGGGCAATGGACTGGTATGCTGGCCCACCCCAATGTAACAAGTTAACCCAACCTACAGCTTCAAGCATAGGAAGGATGTCAAAAGGTGCAATATGATTAATATCAACAGGATGTTCAACAATAACTTTACGTAATTTAATGTCCCTAACATAAGATGGATCGTCATTAGGAATAAGAAGATGACGCTTAGTGATAATGGTTGATCTGGAGGAAGAAGAAGGACCACGGGAAGTAGTTTTTTTTACCTCTAGAAGGCATTTGCAACAACAATAATTAGGAAATAAGAAGTTGCAAAGGATTGAGAAGTGGGATTACTCAAAACAGATTTTTCAAAATCCAAACCCCAAATCTCAATGAAATCCAAAATAGAAAGCTTCAAGCTAGAAAAGGAAACAATCTAGAAATAGATCTGCAAGAAAAACGTATATAGAACACTAACCTTGAAGAATAAGAATAGTGGATTCGACAAGTCGAAGCTCAGCTCCTTAAAGAGAAAAAACAGAATGAGGAAGAAGGCAAAAATCTCCAAATTTTAAGTGATTCCCGAGATTTATGACTGGTCGTGGATATCTATGACTGGTCGAAGTACGACTGGTCGAGGAATGTCCAAAAATTCATATTTCTTGTAAATTATTAAAAAATTGGAATTCAACCTAGCAAATATATACACTATGATACAAGTAGGCATAAATAATCATTTTAAAATGCACATGCCAAGATTAAATTTCATCTTTTTGAACCTGCTTTTATCGAGAGTTTTGTGAAAATGTCAGCTTGTTGATCTTCGATAGGAATCTATTCCAGAGATATAACTTTTTCTTCTACTAATTCCCGAATATAATGAAATCTAATGTCAATGTGCTTAGTACGAGAATGCAGAATAGGATTTTTTGAAATATTTATCGCACTGGAATTATCACAATGTAATAACATAGAATCTTGTTTAATTCCATAATCACTTAGCATTTGTTGCATCCAAACAAGCTGTGTACATGCATTACTAGCTGCGATATACTCAGCTTCAACTATTGAAAGTGATATAGAATTTTGTTTCTTACTAAACCAGGAAACTAGACAATTTCCAATGTAAGAGCAACCACCATTGGTTGATTTTCAATCATCTAGATTACTAGCCCAGTCAGCATCCGAGTACCCAGCTAGTTGGACACTAGTCTCATGAGAATACCAGAGACCTAGATTTACAATACTTGCGACATATCTAATAATCCACTTGACAACAATCAAGTGAGATTCTTTTAGATCAGATTGATATCTTGCGCAGATACCAACACTTAGAGAAATATCAGGTCTACTAGCAGTTAAATATAACAAACTACCAATCATACTCCGATAAAGTTTTGTATTAATTTTTTACCATTAGAGTCTTTTGAGAGTTTCAGGGTAGTACTCATAGGAGTATCGAAATTCTTGCCATTCTCAAATCCAAATCTCTTGATTAGATTCAAAGCATACTTAGATTGAGAAATGATTATTCCTTCAGATTGTTACTTTACTTGCAATCCAAGGAAATAAGTCAATTCCCCAACCATGCTCATTTCAAACTGTGATTTCATCAAATCTGCAAACTCAGTAGTCAAGTCAGTACAAGTTGATCCATAAATGATATCATCAACATAAATCTGTACCATTAAGATATGATCATTATGTTTTTTAACAAACAGAGTTTTATCAATAGATCCCATTTGAAAATTATGACTTAAAAGAAATTTTGTTAGTTTCTCATACCATGCCCCAGGTGCTTGTTTTAATCCATAAAGTGCCTTTTTAAGCCGATACACATGATCAATATTTTTGGGATCTTCAAAACCCATTGGCTGTTTAACATAGACTTCTTCATGTAAATCACCATTTAGAAAACTACTTTTCACATCCATTTGATAGATCTTTATCTTTCTAAAACATGCGATGGATATAAATAGTCTGATAGATTCAAGACGTGCTAGTGGTGCAAAAGTTTCATCAAAATCAATTCCTTCAATTTGAGTATAACCTTGTACCACTAGTCTAGCCTTGTTTCTCATTATATTTCCATGCTCTTCAGACTTATTTTTTAAAATCCATTTTGTTCCAATGATGTGTTTATCTTTAGGTCTTGGTACGAGATGCCAAACATCATTTCTTCCGAATTGGTTAGGTTATTCTTACATCGCAACAATCCAGTTTTCGTCAGCAAGAGCTTCTTTTATGTTAGATGGTTCTATTTGGGATGTAAAACATACACAATTACATATATCCTCAAGTTGTCTACGGGTGCGAACACCGGTGAGAGGGTTTCCAAGAATTTGTGTGGTTGGATGATCTTTAACAGTCCTCAACTCAGAATCAGTCTGATTCGATGAAGTATCAGGTTTATCAATGATTAGAACTTCATCATTGTTTAAATTAGGGATTGGAGTGTTTAAGTGATCATCAATGACAACATTGATGGACCCTTGAATCACACTAGTTCTTTTGTTCAGAACCCTATAAGCTCGACTGTTTAAGGAATATCCTAGAAAAATCCCTTCATCACTCTTCGTATCGAATTTTCCCAAATTTTCACGATCTCGTAAAATATAGCACTTGCTGCCAAAAACTCAAAAGTATTTGACAGTAGGCTTTTTATTGAACCACAATTCGTAAGCCGTTTTATTATTATCTTTGCTAGTGTAGACTCGGTTAATAATATAGCAAGCTGTGTTGACTGCTTCAGCCCAAAGATTTTTAGAGAGCTTCATGCTATTCAACATGACATTAGCCATTTCTTGAAGCACCCTATTCTTTCTTTCCACAATTCCATTTTGTTGTGGAGTTTTGGGAGCAGAGAATTCATGTAATATTCCTTGGTCGGTACAGAACTTCTCAAAATTGCTATTCTCAAATTCAGATCCATGATCACTACGAATCTTACTGATTTGAGAAGATTTTTCAGTTTGAATCCTTTTGAGAACTTTTCTTACTTCTTCAAGGGTTTCAGATTTATCCCTTAAGAAGACTACCCATGTGAATCAAAAGTCATCAACTATTACCAGATATACTTTTTCCCACCACGACTTTCCATTCTGGTAGGTCCTATTAGATCCATGTGGAGGAGTTCGAGTGGTCTTGATGTGGTATTTAAATTCACCTTTTTGTGTGAGTTCCTTGTTTGTTTGCCTATCTGGCACTCACCACATATTTTATCTAATTTCTGAAGTTTGGGTAAACCTCTTATAAGTTCTCGTTTGCTCAATCTATATAAATTTCGATAATGTACATGTCCAAGACGTTTGTGCCATAAATCAGTCTCGTCTGTATGGACCATGTAACATGTTTGATTAGATGAACTGGATTCGCTAATAATATAGCAATTTTCAGACATTCTACGTCCAATTAATATTACAGAACCCTTATTGTTTAGTATCTCATAGCTTTGATTAGAAAACCGAACACTATGATTATTATCACATATTTGAGATATGCTAAGCAAGTTATGTTTTAAGCCTTCAACATATAAAGCATTTTTAAACATAGGAAGATTAAAAAGTTGAACCGTTGGCCTATAATCTTGCAGTTGCTACCATCACCAAATGTGACTGAACCATCAGTCATATCTTTTAGATCCGTGAATAAAGCTTTGTCACCTGTCATATGCCTGGAGCATCCACTGTCTAGGTACCACTTTGAATGACTTGTTGCTTTCAAAGCAGTGTGAGCAACCAAGCAGGCAACTTTAGGAACCCATTTCATAATTGTTTTGGGTTTAGGAACATAATTGGTCTTCTTTCATTTATAGTTGTAAGAATGACCTATAGAGTTAGATTTTAAGAGATCCTTGAGTAAATCAACTATCTTTTCAGCTATTGGATTTCGTTTCTGATTAATGTTGACATGGCTGCTTCTAGGTTTTTGAAAAGTTTTTGAATTTCTAGAAAAACCTTGATAAGTACTTTTCCCTTTTGAGTTTGAGGACTCTCCTTTCACAAACATAGGAGGAGTATACTTTTGTTTAGGAGATAAATTTTCATCATAGCCCAACCCGAATAGATCGCCACATTTTCTTGATCCGGATAAAAGTTTTTCTAACATTGAATCACCTTGAGCATATTTCCATGTGTCCTTTAGACTCAGAAGAGAAGATACTTCATTTTTGAGTTTATCAATCTCATATTTCAAAACAACAATTAGGGAGTTTTTGAATTCCAAATTACATTTTAATTTTTCAAAACAATCTGAAATTTGTGATTATTCTAAGACAAGTGATTCAAAACATTCTTTGAGTTTAGAAAACTTTTCTTTTTGAAGTTTAAGTTTGACAGCAATTTTACAACTTTCCTTATATAGCGCATTGTAAGCGTCTTGAAGATCATCTTCATTTTCACATTCACTACTCAGATTTCCTTCACTTGTTGAGTCATTATCTGAAAATGTGAATTTGGGCAGAGTCATAAGAGCTCTAACTTCATTGCCCGACTCAGTTTGTAATCTTCTGATTCGAAAGAAGCTTCAGAATCAGATGATTCATCCCATGTAGCCAACATACCCTTCTTCTTAGGTTTGTCCTTTTTAGGACATCTATTTGCTAAGTGCCCATATTCTTGACAGTTGTAACATTGACTATCTTTCAAAGATTTTTGAGATTTGGGTCTAAACTTCTTTTTATCATTCGATTTTTGAAAATCAACCCTTTTCTTGCTTTTGAAAATCTTCTAAAATTTCTTAGCTAAAAGAGCCATATCATCTTCTGAATCAGAATTTTCTTCTGAATTACATTTAAAGGATTTTAGTGCGATAGATTTACCTTTAGGAGCTTTAAAGTTTAACTCGTAGGTTTGTAAAGAACCAACTAGTTCTTCTACCCTCATATTATCCGTATCACGAAGTTCCTGGATCACGGTTACTTTAGCATTGAACCGTTCAGGAAGTGAGCGTAATATCTTTGTACACACTTTACTTTCTGGGATTTTATCGCCAAGACCCCACATTGAGTTTACAATGTCATTTAATCTAGTGTAAAAGTCCATAAACATTTCATTTTCCTCCATATGAATTTCTTCAAATCTGGTTGTGAGGAGTTGGACTTTAGATTTTTTTTTACAATTGTAGTACCCTCGTGTGTCATTTCCAATATATCTCAAGCTTGCTTTGCAGTATCATAGGAAATGATTCTTTTAAACTCATCCGGTGATAGTGCGCAAGTGATTGCATTTAGTGCTTTAGCATTTGCACTACTCTCACTTTTCTGAAGTGTGGTCCATTGGTAATATGGTGTGACTTTCATAGATTTTGAACCGTCAACCCCAGTAACTTCCATGATAGGAGGATTCCATTCAGTCACTGTGGCTTGCCACACACTCTCATCCATTGATTTGAGGAAGATCCTCATTCTGGCTTTCCAATAGGCATAGTTGGAGCCATCAAAGGGTGAAGGCATAGTGACTGAAAGGCTATCAAATTTTGACATCTAAAATAGCTTAAATCATTAGCTCAGGAATTAAATCCAAGAATTAAAAAAGAGCTATTATGCTCTGATACCACTTGAAAAGGCCTAGCTATATGTCCTAGAGGGGGGGTGAATAGGACTATGCCAAATAAAACTTATAACAGTGGAATTAAAAAGAATATGATAGCCAAAATAAATCACAATGCAAGAAAGTAAAACAACCTCAAAATTCAGATCTTGAGAGGTTGATACAAATGTTGTTCTAAGGACAACCTTACACCAAAAACCAGAGTTTATGGTAGGACAACCTTATTTCTAGAAAGATCTTTGTATCAAATCTCGAACCAAAGAGGAATACAGAAATAAACACAAACTGAACTAAAATAAATTGTAATCACAAATGTATTGTTCTAGGGACAACCATACACCATAAAAATGGCAGGGCAACCTTGATGGAACAACTTTAAAGGAAATTGAATATCAAGCTGATAAAGGAATAGCAGAAAATAAATTCTAAACTATTACAAAATTCCCACAATGCTTGAATTAAATTATTACAACATTCACCACCATACATACATCCTACAAATAAATATTAAAGATTAGAAGTATAAATCATTCAACCACAACACAAGGGATTATAGTGGTTCGCCTGTGTGTTCACCAACTGTTAAACAACAGCCACACAGAATGCTACTCCACTCCTAATATCCTCACACGGGGGATATTAGCGTTCACTAAAAAAATAGGTTTTCACAGGTTCACCCAAAACCTTTACAATTGTGTCTTTGTCTGTGGGCTTACACAATAAAAAAAAACCCCACTTCTGAGTTTTCCTGGCTCTCCTCAGATAACCAATACAACAAGATTTTTCTGGAAAATCTTGAAAGAAACCAAAACAGAAAGGAATTTACAATTAAATATAAAATACCTAATTATCTCCTTCGTTGTAGCAGCACAGTAGAACCAAATCAGAGTAGATGATTGAATGTCCAAGTTCAATGTCCAGTACTCAATTACAATGGTTCTAGTTCTAATAGATTTTAAATTAAACCAAATAGGGCTTGCCTTAATTGATTTTGATTCCAAAGAAAGGGAATAACAATTCCTCTTATCAAATTAGATTAGAATAGCAGAAACAAAATTAATTAAATAAAGCTAAAGAAAGAGAATATTAAATAAGCACACTTAGCTTAGTTGGAGCACAGAATTATCTCTTAGTAGTTTGACGAAGATTATCTTGAATGGATTAATTAATTCCCTCCATTCTTCTGAGATTCGTGCTCTATTTATAGGCGAGCAGATCGTGTCGTCGACTGGTCTAGGGAGCCCTTCGACTAGTCGAAGAATTAACAAATTTGAAAAAAATCGGGCGTGATAAGCTTTGACCATTCTACGACTGGTCGAAGGTCTCCTTCGACTGGTCGTAGGTCACCTTTAACTGGTCGAAGGTCTCCTTCAACTAGTCGATGAACCTAAATTCCATCACTGGACTTTGAGTCGAAGACTTTCGACTGGTCGAAGATGCAGTCAACACTATTCCTTCTACTGGTCGAACAGATTCCTGGACTAGTCGAAGCCTAACAGAAAATATCCGAATTTTGTAACAAACTCATGACTGATCGAGGAATTTCTTAGACTGGTTGAAGCAAAGCTAAGACTAGTCGAAGAAAGCCTAGGACAAGTCTTAGAACTGTCCAAACTCATGTAACTTAAACAGATGATTTATGTATCCAAAATGGCCTACTCCTAAGGTCAACCTAAGGTCAATCAAACCTTAACATGAAGTAAGGACATTGAAACATTATGAACAAGTGACCTTGAAGTTTAAGCCTTGAAGTCTTGATGTAGTTCAATCTTGAAATCTTGATGTAGCTCAACCTTGAAAGTGTCTTGAGTTCTTTACGAACTGCCTTGTACTCTTCTTGAAGTCTTACATTATTGAGTCATGTCTTGTGAGAAACACTTGTAGTAAAGGTTGATTTTTGAGTGAATCTTTGTACTTGTGAGCTTTGCTTGTTGTGAGCTTTGCTTGTTCATGAATGTTGATCTTTAAGAGAGCTTCACTTATGCAAGTTATATAACAGTGATTTTGGCATCACAAATTTAACAACAGACAGGGATATAAACTATAGCACTTACAGCGGGACCTCGATCCCCAGGCTCCTCTCTCATGAGCTCCACTGGCGGAGTTGTCCCATGGAGTTTATGAGGACCGTCGGGTCCTTTTTGAAGCTCAGGTAGATGGGCGACTCTTTGGGGAGTGTCTGTTGTTAGAGCGCCTGGATGAAGCTGGTTGGGGCCATGTGTTTGAGGGAACATATCATGCGAATGTGGGTACTTTCCGTGCATTCTATGTCCATATTCGAGAGTCGACGCTAAAGCCCTAGCAGTTCAATATTGCCTCTGGACGAGGTCAGGAGGCCATAACCGACGCTGGCCTGATAGCCCGACTCATGGGGATACCTCTTGGCCAGGTTCACACGAGCGAGACAAATTTGAGGAGTGCACGTGAAAGGGACTGCCACACACGGGTCCTTTGTGGTCGACTGGTTCAGTGACAGCCCAACAATAGCCTTCTAGCGACCAACATGAAGGATGATTTTCACCTACTCCATATTTGCACGTTTAATGTCTACCCCATGTGGAGCAATTGCAGTGAGTGTATGCGTCTGATGGTTGACTTTCTATACCAAGTGGGGTTGGGTGAGAAGTTATGCTTGCCTACATGCGTTTTGTAACAGATCGTTCTGACCGCACGCTCAAATAGAAGGACTAATTCGCTCCCCTTCGGCTGACTTATATGCAAGATTGCATGCGAGTTCGGCTACAGTCTTAGGGTAGAACTTCCAGTGTCGCAACATTTCATCAATGAGACCACTCTCAAACAGATGGAAATCGGGCTGCGACAACGACAAGCCTGACTTGAGGAGAGTGAGGATGAGACAGAGAGTGAAGAAGAGCAATGTAAGGATGAAGGTGGAGCTGAAATAGAAGAGGAAGAGAGCAAGGAAGAAGAAGAGGCCTAGGATACGGAGGAGAGCTCCCCTCCTACACTACCAGAGCAGGACACTGATCGGGCTGCTAGGGAAGCTCGTATAGCTTGACTTGAGGAGGATCATGCTGCCCTACGATAGGGTCAGGCGGTCCTATGTAAGGATATTATGGATCTTCGGGGCCTTGTGAAACATAAGTTCAAGAAAATGACTCATACGTTGAAGACTATCCTATGCTGTCTACAGGATAAGGGTGTCCCTCCTCCTTCGCTAGACTTGGATGCCTAGTCATCCCTGCAATTATCTTGCAACTTGTTTTGGTTACTGCTTTAAGTTATGTTTGTGTTCGTGTTGTTGGGCCTAGTAGTGTAGTAGTTAGTAGAATGCTTTCAGTGTTTGAAGCTTTCGTTGTATTAGCTCACGAGCATTTTCTGTCATGATTCATGTAAACTTTGGTTGTATCTTGCAACAAATTTTGGTTAATGAAATGCATGCAGTTCCTTTTACTATGAAGTGTGTATGAATGTTGCGTAATAAGTTTGTGTGTATGCTGAATCTGACCTGAGTTGCACCTTATGTCATATAGGGTATGCCACGGAAGGTCACGCGGAGCACGGCATGCCTCGCACTCACTGATACGATGGATCAGGCACCTCCCCAGAGGGATAGATATACGGACCCCAGATTGGGCCCTGTGCGTGAGACTATTCCTGAATCTTAGCCTTCTCTTGGTCCTGCAGTTGAACCGCCACCGTACACACCACCAGTTCATGAGCAAAACCATGTATCATCTTCAACGCAGCATGTGCCTGAGCATGTCCCACCTACTGATAGGTTGGAGAAGTTGATGATGATGATGCAGTAGTAGCACCAGCAGCTCTTGGCTATCATTGCAGGGTCCCTAACCTAGGGTCGAAGTGCTGCTCCACCTTCACCATTTGTATGTCCTGTTGAGACAGTAGGGCCTTCTGATTAGGATAAGGGTGTGCCTCGTCCTGCACCTGCTACATACCCTATGGGGAATCTAGGTACGTGTGGTCTACTCGAGTGATTTAAGTGCTTGAGGCCTCCTACCTTTACGGGTTCTCACAGACCCGAGGAGGTAGAATATTGGCTCAACCGCATCTTCAAGATTCTGAGGATGCTACATTGTACTGAGCAGGAGCAGGTCGAGTTGGCCACCTTTATGTTTAAGAAGGAGGTGAGCCTATGGTGGGATAGTGTATTATGGACAGTTGCGGTTGGCTATATCTGGACCTGGGCAGATTTTGAGTTCCACTTTCACGAGAAGTACTATCCCCAAATGTACCGGCACGAGAAGGAGAATGAGTTTTTGCACCTCAGACAGGGAGGCATGACAGTGATTGAGTATGAGCATCGGTTCACGAAGTTGGGCCGCTATGTTCCTATGATCCTTGCCAACGCACAGATGCAGATGCGGCACTTTTCTGAGGGCCTGCACCCTGATATTCACTCGAAGATGTGCTTTGCTAGCATACATTCCTATGCTGAGCTGATACACATGTCTATACGAGCTGAGCAGGACGGAAATCGGTTGGCACATACTCGTAGGCCTATGGTCCCTAGGCCTCGACCAGATATGTCGAGCAGGCCATTCCTCTGCAAGAGGCCTCACACAGACTCTCCTCCCAGGATTTTAGCGCCACTAGTTCCGATGCAGCGACCGGGTGTGACTTGTACCTACTACGGAAGGCCAGGCCACCCAGCGGAGAGCTGTTTCGCACGTATGAGAGACAGTGGGTTCTCGTCGCCGCAGAAGATCGACCACATTCGTCCCCAGGCCATTTCAGTACCACCCCTGCGTACTATCCCTGCACATCCATCCTTCCGACCCCCTACACCTCGATTTAGGCCACCTCAGTGACCAATGGTGCCTCAACCCAACCGACTACAGCAGGCACTTATTCATGCGCTTACAGCAGAAGAGCCAGAGATAGCACCTATGGCCTTTGAGGTCACTGCACATGTTCAAGGTACTCCTATCTTTTTATAGGTAGATATTGGGTCCACTACCTCCATCATTTCATGTGCGGCAATTAAGCATTTAGCTTTACATACTACTCCCACAAAGGGAGTTAGACTCTCCACTGCTACTGGGACTTTTTTGGATGTCACACGGACGTGTGAGGGTTGCTTAGTAGATTTGGGTAGCAGAACAGTATTCGTTGACCTCATTATCACTCCACTATGGCACTACGACATTATCCTCGGTATGGACTGGCTCACCGAGATGAAGGCAAAGATTGATTGCGATAATCGGGTCGTGACAGCCAGCGAACTTGACGGAACAGTCTTTACTTTTCCAGTACAGTTAGTTGGCCATGTCAGGTTGGATGTTACGCCACTTTACTCGAGCATGTTGATGGGCCGACGTTAGGAAACATGCCAGTACTTCAGAAATTTGAGAATGTGTTCAGGATGATCCCTAGATTACCTCCTCGGCACGAGATCGATTTTACTATTGATCTTGTGCCTGGTGCGAACCCCATTTCATTACTGATGTATCAGATGCCTCCATGTGAGATGGAGGAACTGCGGAAACATATTCACTCAACGGGACTTGAATATGAGGCAACGTCGATGGATGGAGACCTTGAAGGACTTCAAGTTCGAGGTTTCCTACCATCCTAGCAAGGCTAACCTTGTGGCAGACGCGTTGAGCTGCAAGAAGGTGATAGTATTTGCGGCTCCGCTGATGGATGAGGAATGGCACATGGTGGAGTTCGTGCCGGACTTCGAGCAGAAACTCACCGTGGAGGAACCATTCGTGAGTGTCACGCACATTCGGGTGCGGTCACTTATAGATGACAGGATTATTGAGGCCCAGAAGGGCGATGTGTGACTGTCTGAGCTTGGAGAGCAAGCTAGCGATGACGAGGACTCCGAGTGGAGAGTTGGCATAGATGGGGGCTTACGATACCGTGGCCGCTTATGCGTCCAAGACATTTATGACTTGAGATAGGAAATTCTCGAGACTGCCCACAGATTGAAGCTTGCGATGCATCCTAGTATCACGAAGATGTATCAGGACATGAAGAGATCGTACTGGTGGGACAATATGAAGGTCCACATAGTAGAATTTGTGTCCCGTTGTCTCACCTGCCAGCAGGTCAAGGCTGAACATCGCCGACCTCCTGGACTGCTTCAGCCCATGCCCATAGCTGAATGGAAGTGGGACTTCATCTCTATGGATTTCATATCGGGGCTACCGAAGACGAGGAAGGGACACGATTCCATTTGGGTGATCGTTGACCAGTTGACAAAGTCGGCTCATTTCCTTCCAATCAGAGTTTTGAACTCTGCAGACGAGTTGGCTAGAATGTACATTAAGGAGATAGTGCATCTGCATGGAGTTCCCTTGGAGATTGTGTCGAATAGAGACACGCGATTCACATCTATCTTCTGGACTCATATCAGTAAGTGATAGTTGTGAAGTTAAAGTTTAGTATCGCGTTCCACCCATAGACCGATGGGTAGACGGAACGAGTGAATCAGATTTTGGAGGATATGCTATGGGCTTGTGTGTTAGACTTCAAGGACAGTTGGGATGACTGCCTCCCATATGCAGAGTTCGCCTACAATAACAGTTTTCAGGCGAGTATTGGTATGACTCCTTACGAGGCCTTGTATGGGTACCCTTGTCGAGCACTGCATTATTGGACAGAGGTCGGTGAGCACAGTTTGATTGGCCCAGAGTTAGTACAGGTGACCTCAGAGAATATCGATATTATCAGGCGTCGACTTCTTACAACACAGAGCAGATAAAAAAGCTATGCCGATATGAGGCGGCGACCGCTGGAGTTCGAAGTTGGAGACCATGTATTCCTCCGAGTTTCCCCCATGAAGGGAGTCCTTCGGTTTGGTAAGAAGGGGAAACTTATGCCGTGGTTCATTAGCCCATTCCAGATACTTGACCGAGTGGGTGTAGTGGCATACCGCATTGCTTTGCCCACTTCACTTGTAGGTGTGTATAACATATTTCATATTTCCATGCTAAAGAAGTACGTTCCCGATCCTTCCCATATCATCAAATGGGAGCAGGTGCAGTTGAGCGAGGATGCTACATATGTATTACATTCGACGCATATCCTAGACAGGAAGGATCAGGTGTTGCGTAGCAAGGTCATCCCACTTGTGAAGGTACTATGGACACATCAGACAGAGGAAGAAACTACTTGGGAAACTGATGCCGAGGTCAGAAAGAACTACCCTTAGATTCTTGAGGAGCATGAAAAGATACTAATTTCGATGACAAAATTTTTTCTTTAAGGGGGGTAGATTATAACATCTCAAA
This sequence comes from Magnolia changhungtana, assembly GCA_030180095.1. Classification (NCBI taxonomy): domain Eukaryota; kingdom Viridiplantae; phylum Streptophyta; class Magnoliopsida; order Magnoliales; family Magnoliaceae; genus Magnolia; species Magnolia changhungtana. The sequence goes on along the minus strand of JASAUF010000426.1, from coordinate 309,460 downwards.
AAATTCTGTGCAAAGACCCGAGTACCACCTCCAGCAGAAATCACTTAGGATCAAATCCTTTAGGAATTAGACAAAGTTAACTAATTGTTAAACTAGATTAGCTGTGAAATCCGCTTGATCCACTTTAAATACGATCTACAAGACCCAAAACTTGTAGTATCAGTGACGCTAGGTTACCCTAAAATCTAGGAGCAATCTCATTACCCAGTTACTCTCGGGAGCACATTGAAACTCCGTATCAGATCTGGACTGCACGTCGAAAGTCCAATTACAACGAAATTATATAATTAGGACCATCTTACTGAGCTGACAACCATCTTGGAAATGAAATCTAGATTGTGTTCCGGGGCTATTTGTTTGAGCCCGGAGTGAATAGTGTAAGAAAACATAGATTTCTTTAGAAATTAAACCTAATTTAAGTAATCCGAGACCCGTCGCTTGCGGGCTTGATATAAGCAATCAGACCATCAGAATCTGACCTAAATATACCCTCGAATCAGGGAAAATTTCATACACAGGTCAGTGTACTTGTAACCCTGATCGAGTTTTGGTGACCGTTGAACTGAAACTGGTCCGCCAAGTGTGATCTAGAAACCCGACTGGAATGAAAACTTAACTCGACCTAGATCCATAGTCAGTGAGCTTAAGTCCGACCTTTGGCTCAAGGGGGCCCTCCGGAAATGCTTCGTTGAGCTGAAACAGATGCCCTTTGGACATAACCTAAGTATACCTTTACCCTGGGGCAAGTTGGAATCATTCCTTGGAATCGATCCCTGCTGTTCTCCGTGCCTATCCATCACTACCGTATCGCTTTTCCGGGGATTCTGATTCCATTTTCAGGTAAGAAATCCTAACCCTAATAAGTTATAGAATCCAACTAGCGTAAGTGATGAAATAGCTAACCTATTTCATGTCATAGGTTGCCGTTCTACATTGATAAAGACTTGGTGTTAAACTGAGTCCGTTACTCGCTTCTACGGCATAAGGTGCAGACTATAGACGTATAGGTTAAGGTTTTCAAAGCTTTCAATGTCAGATAATTATAGATTCATGATCTGGGTGTTATTTCGGATGCAAAATGTGATGTTCATTTTGCGATTCAGTTACGTATGCAAATTATGGCGTTTAGTGTATTCTGTATATTTGTAAAAAATACCGTATACGGATAAAATATGGAAGTGTGTTTGCCATGATTAATTACTGTATGTATATGCTATATATGTGTATAATACTTACTCGGCGAAAGAATTCACCCTAATACATGTTTTGGCTAATATGCGTTATGTATGTTAATAAGTGTATTCTAAGTGTTTGTGAAAATGCTTGTAAGAGTAAGTACTTAGATGATAGTGCTTAGGGTAGGTGTTGAGATAGGATTCTCAACTACCTTAGAGATGTATATGATTTCCTCCATGCAAGTTGTTTAATTTAGTTGCTTACTTATGAAATGTATGTGTTTATACCAGTGAAATCCCATTTGACCTTGGTACCTCGATCCGCTAAGACTCATGAGCCGGACATGGTGGTATGGGACACCGTGGTCGAGCTATCGGCCTACGTTGGGGCGACGAGCCTCCCCATAATGACCAGTGAGCAACCCTAACTCGTGACCTAAATACAGTGGTATGGGACACTGTATTCGAGCTGTCTGCCTATAATGTTTGGTGACGAGCCCTTTGTAGTGACCTCCAGTATACTTTGAGTCTGCATAGAGGCAACGAGCCTTTCCGTAGCATATAAAGTATAAACTAGGCTTTACTGATTTGGTGACGAGCCCTTTGTAGTGACCTAGAACCATAACATCACATGAGATTTCCTTGGACTGACGACCCTAGAATGGATCATTGTTTGGAAAACGTATGCATGCACTGCATTACGTGTATGTTCAGGCGTTGCAGGTCAATCACTGAGGCAGTGTTGTCATGCGCGAACGTGAGATGAAGTCGCTGAGGGAGCGTAGGCGAAGGCATGCATCATACATCCATACCATTCTTGCATTAACAACAGTACTTAGGGATGTGTGATTTACTGCTTTATCATTACTGCTTAACTCAATTGATAACATGTTAACCTATGTTTTTTATTCCACTGAGTTGATCACTCACTCCCACATTACGGGACGGTATTGTACACACTAACCAGACTCTGTCTTGATTTCAGATGATGGCGTGACTCCCGAGGTGGAGCCTGATTATTATGACAATCAGGATGAGTACTCTTATATGCAGTTCTCTGAAGTATTCGCATAGGCTTTCTTGTTCAGTGGGGCTACAAGGTTGTATTACAGTTGAACTATTTTTATGACTCAATGTTATATTCATAATCTGAAGACCGATCGTGATCTTTTGATTCGTGTACATTTATTTATATCTTTCAGTCTTCTGCTTGCATTTTATAACTGATCTGGTGTATGAATTACTGTTTTGGTATAATCCCACTCATGATTAATGCACTAACAAAAACAACGTTAAATCATAAGCATATATGTTGCATAAGTGATGTTTTGGAACTCGGGAGTTGATGTAACATCCTGAAAAATCGAGGGTCGAGCATAACTCAACTCTCGAGTTCCAGAACTTCACTTATGCAACATAGATAATGATGATTAAATGTTGTCTGTGTTAGTACAATAAACATGAGTGAGATTCAACCAAAACAGTAATTCATACTCCAGATCCATGTATAAAACGTAAGCGGAAGACTGAAAGGTGTATATAGATATATATAAAACAAAACATTCTCGATCTCTAGAGTATGAACACTAACTGAGTCACCGTATATACATGTTGATTGTGAATTAAAATGTCAAAATAGTACAACTAAAATTATCAACCCTGTAGCCCCGTAGCATTGGACAACCTATGCGAAGCCTCTAGTGAACTGCATGTAGGAGAACTCCTCCTGATCTTCATAAAAGTCGAGCTCAGTCTCCTGTGCTCTAGTGATACCTGCATCTGATATAGGGTCTAGTGGTGTTTTAAAACACCGTCCCGTAACATGGGAGTGAGTAGCTAACTCAGTGGAACAATAAAGCATAGGTTAACATGTTATCAATACACTCAAGCAGTAATGATAAAGCAGTACAATCAAACACTCCTAACTACTCTTATTAATGTAAGTATGAATGCAGTCATGATGGATGCCCTCACCACACCCTCCCTCGTGTGGCACCATCTTACGTTCGTGGCATGCTTTCATCTCTCAGTGCTCCACATCTTCTAGGCACATGCAATGCATGATGAGCATGATTACTAAGTTGTTATTAGTCCATTTCAAACAGTAGGATTGGGAAACTAAGGTACCTCCCTTATATCATTCCCAAACATGATCCATTATAGGGTCATCAGTCCTAGTTAATCTCAGACGATGGTGTGTTTTCTAGGTTACTGCAAAGGCTGTCAGGGCTGTTATGCACAAAGGTTACACCACTCCCCCATCACCTCTTTAACGATTCATTACTATACAGAAACAGGCCTAGTTCATACTCCATATACCGCGGCAAAACTCTAAGGCTCACCGCGATTTCAGAGAATGCTCGAGGTCACTCCACTAATGTCCTACCAACTGCCAGTCTATTTTCGAAGCCCGACCAGTCCACTTATTGACAATGGGACCCGGATGCAACCCGACTGAGGACCACAGCCAGGCTATGCCGGTGTAGGCCGACAGCTTGAATATAGTGTCCCATACCACCATAATCGGCTCACGAGTCTGGTTGCTCACTGGTCACTACGGGGAGGCACGTGGCCCCAGCGTAGGCCGATAGCTCGACCACGGTGTCCCATACCACCATGCCCGGCTCATGAGTCTTAGCGGATCAAGGTACCATGGTTAACGGGATTCCACTGGTAAGTTTGGTACCCTAGGTTCAAGCAGTAGCGACCAAACATGGTGAACATACATTAGATATATCGGGTTACTTGACGAGCCTAACTAGCTCGAGAGCACAATCAATTGGACGACATGAGGTGCATAAGCACTTCGCGTGGCCTAACCACTGTCACCAATCGAAGTACGACTCGGGTTCGTCAAACACATCCTACGTGGCGAAATGAATCTCAACCACGATCTCAAGTCCGATACCGATTGTTAGGACTATAGACATAGTCCTAAACTCAATCAATCCTTATTTAGAACATGTAAAGTAAAAGATAACAAACAAAGTAAATTAAGCATGTTAACAAGCATATCATAAAGTATGTTATAAAGCATGTTATAAAGCATGTTGTAAAACACATATACACAAGAATACAAACACATATATTTCATAAGTAAGCGGTTAAAGTAAACAACCACATGGAGGAAGTCATACAAGTCTCTAAGGTAGTTGAGAATCCCATCTCAACACTCATCTAAGGCAGCATTATCCAAGCACTTACTCTTACAAGCATTTTCACAAACACTTAGAATACACTATTTCAACATACATAGTGTATGTTAGTAAAAACATGTATTAGGGCGAATCTTTCACCAAATAAGTATTTCATGCATATATAACATGTTCATATAACAAATAATCATGGCAAACACATTTCCAAAATAGATATGTATACGGTATTTTCTACAATACACTATTTCTACATACATAGTGTATATTAATAAAACATGTATTTGGGCGAATCCTTTTGCCAAATAAGTATTTTATCCTTATATCGTATATTCATACAACAAATAATCATGTCAAACACATTTCCAAAATTTATACGTATACGGTATTTTCTACGAATACCTAGAATATGCAAAATTCCATAATCTACATCTTTAATCGAAACAGAAATTGGAAAGTACTTTATACATGTGCAATTGCATGCAGATCATGAATCTATCATTATCTGACATTGAAAGCATTAAAAATCATAACCTATACACCTAAAGTCCTCACCTTTTGTCATAGAATCGTAACAAAGTCGATAGGTTTGCCAAGCTTCCGTATTCGGCAGTTTGGTAACCTATAGAATGAAATAGGTTAGCTATTTCATAACCTACGACTGTCTAAACCCCAAAACAGATTAGGGTTAGGGTTTCTTACCTAGAAATGATGCCAGAATCGCCGAGAAAGCGATGAGAATAGGGCGGTGCAGCTTGTGTAGCGGCAGGGGAGCATGACAGGGAGATTCTCCCACATCTCCCACACTTTCTCTCTCTTTTTTCTCTTCTCTCTCTAGGGTTTCTCTCAAATTCGTATGGCTGTGAGAGAGAGGTTTCTAAGGTCCTTATATAGCCTAAAAACTCTCTAAAATAGACTTATGGACAAGGTATACTTAAATTATAACCAACGTGTGCTGGTTTCAGCTCAACGAAGGATTCTGGCGGCCCCCCTTAAGCCAAAGGTCGGACTTAAGCTCACCGACACCGGATCTACTTTTAGTTAAGTTTTCGTTTCGGTCGAATTTCCAAATCGCATGTGGCGGACCAGTTTCAGTTCGATGATCAGTGGATCTCGATCGGAGATTCCGAGTATACTGACACGTGTATGAAATTTTTCCTGATCCGAGGGTGTAATTTGGCCTGATTCTGACGGTCAGGTTACTTAATACTGACCCGCAAGTGACAAGTCTCAGATTACTATTTGAGATATTTATTTTGTAAAGAAAATAAGTGTTTTCACACTCTCTCGCTCCAGACTCAAGCGAACAGCCATGGGACACTGTCTGAATTTGATTTCCGAGATGGTTGTCAAGCCCAGCAAGGCGGTCTTAATTCCTTAACCTCGTACTATTCGGACTGCCGATGTGCCGTCCAGATCTGATACGGAGTTTCAACGTGCTCCTGAGAGCAGTCGGGTAATGAGTTTGATCCGAGATTTTAGGGTAACCCAGCGTCAATGATTCTATAAGTTTTGGGTCTTGTAGATCGTATTTAAAGCGATTCTAGCGGATTTCATAGCTAATCTATTTTTGCACTTAGTTACTTTGTCTCATTTCTAAAGGATTTAGTCCTATAAGATTTCTGTCTAAGGTGGTACTTAGTCCTTTGTAGTTTGTATATAAAGTAATCCAAGTTATACTACTTAGCTAGTTTAAGATAGTGTCTAGGGTGAAAATACTTAGAAAAATTGAAAGATCAAGGTGGTGAAGGGTGGGATTTGTGAAGCAAATGGTTTTGAAAAGGGATTTGAGGATTTAATTGAGTGTTTGAGAAGTTAGACCGGTGTTAGGATTGACCCATCGCCTAAGGACGTCTAATTCCAGGTTGGAAAAAATCCAGGCTGTTACAGTTGAGTTGCTACTTGACCCCCTATTTTCAGGGCGTTACACCAGGTCCAGTTTAATCCAAATCATGCTCTAATACCATCTTATAACGCCCTGAAAATCGGGGGTCGAGTAGGAGCCCAACTCTCGAGTTTCAACGCATCACTTATGCAACATAGAAATGATGATTAAATGTTGTCTGTATTAGTGTATGAAACATGAATGAGATTATACTAAAACAACATATCATACTCCAGAGATAAGTGAAATGGCAAACGGAAGACCGTGATAGATATATAAAATATATAAACTATGGTAAGTCTCCAAAGTGTGAAAATGTTACTAGGTTAAATAATTTCAGGTATAATTCCAAAATATACAAAAGGTGTAATGTGATCTAGTTAACATCCCAGAAATCCCCGTCGATGAGGACACGACTCATATGAACCTACCTAAAAACTGTATGTAAGAGAATGCCTCCTCGTCATCCTCGAAGTCTGGCTCCGCCTTATAGGCATCGCCACCACCTACAACTAAGACAAGGTTTGGTTAGTGTGTACAAACCGTCCCGTAACATGGGAGTGAGTGATCAACTCAGTGGAACTATAAAGCAGAGGTTAACATGTTATCAACTCAGTCAAGCAATAATGATAAAGTAGTACAATCAAACATTCCTAGATACTCTTATTAATGCAAGGATGAAATGTATTCATTATGTATGCCCTCACCTACACTCCCTCGTGTGACACCATCTTATGGTCACGGCATGCTTTTTTCCTCTGTGCTCTTCAACCCGGGGCACATGCAGTGCGATGTTATGAGCATGATTACTAAGTTTTTATTAGTACTTTTCATACAGCAGGATTGGGAAACTAAGGTACCTCCCTTATATCATTTCCCAAACAATGATCCATTCTAGGGTCGTCAGTCCCAGCAATTCTCATACGATGTTACGGTTCTAGTTCGTCGCAATAGGATCGTCTCCAAATTAGTACAGGCCAAGTGTATACTCTAATTACTACGGAAAGGTTCGTCGCCTCTACACAGGTTCAGAATATGCTCGAGGTCACTACAAAGGGTTCGTCACCAAATCAGTGTAGGCCGACAGCTCGAATACAGTATCTCATACCACCGTATTTGGCTCACGAGTCTGAGTTGCTCACTGGTCACTATGGGGAGGCTCATCCCCCCAGCGTAGGCAGACAACTCGACCACGGTGTCCCATACCACCATGTCCGGATCATGAGTCTTAGCAGATCGAGGTACCATGGTTTAACGGGGTTTCACTAGTGAGTTTGGTACCATAGGTTTAAACATTAGTGTCCAAACATGGTGAACATACATCGGGTCAATCAGGTTACTTGAAGAGCTCGACTAGCTCGAGCGCATGACAAGTTGAATGATATGAAGTGCATAAGCACTCCGTGTGGCCTAACCACTATCATCAACCGAAGTACGGCCCGGGTTCGCTAAGCACGTCTCATGTGTGAAACAACCTCAACCACTTAATCAGGGTCAGTTACCGATTGCTTGGACTATATAATAGCCCCAACCACATTCAATTACAACAAATTATCATATGAGATAATCAAAGTAGTAATGGATCAATATTTCAAATCATACAATCATGTGAACATGTTCTGAAATGCAATGTAAATATAAATTCGCACATATTCAATTCATAAACAAAACAAACATCTGAATGTGACATACATGGAGGAAATCATACACATCATTGAGGTAGTTGAGAATCATATCTCAACCCACATATAAGTACACCTGGCTAACTGCTAACTCATTCAGACATTTTTACAAACATTTAGTCTACACATTCCATCATACATATTATATATTAGTTATCATACGTATTAGGGCAAATCCTTTCGTCAAAGGGGTTGTTGCCTATATGTAACATCCTAAAAATCGGGGGTCGAGCATAAACTCAACTCCCGAGTTCCAGAACATCACTTATGCAACAAAATGAATAATGATTGAATGTTGACTGTGATCGTGCATTGAACATGAGTGAGATTAAGCCAAAACAACATTTCATACTCCAGAGACAGTTAAATTGTAAGCGGAAGACTGTGATAGATAGATAAAATATATAAACTGTGGTGAGTCTCTAGAGTGTGATAAGGTTACCAAGTTAAAGAATTACAAGTACAATTTCAAATAATACCAAGATGTGGAAGTGTAATGTCTTCTATCCCAAATACCATAGTCCCGTCAACACAATACTAGGTCTTCATAGACCTGTCAGAGAGTTATATGTAGGAGAACTCCTCCTCAACATCATAGTAGTAGTCTGGCTCTGCTTCAAAAGCATCGTCATCACCTGAAACTCAACAAATCTGGTTGGTGTTGCAAACCGTAACGTGGGAGTGAGTGATCAACTTAGTGGAACAATAAAGCATAGGTTAACATGTTATCAATTCAGTCAAACAGTAATGATAAAACAGTAAAATCAAACACTTCTAAGTACTCTTATTAATGCAAGTATGAAATGACATGATGAATGCCCTTGCCAAACCACCCTCATGCGACATCATCTTACGTTCGCGGATGCATACCTCCCTCAGTGCTCCACATCTACTAGGCACATGCGGTGCGATGATGAGCATGATTACCAAGTAGTTATTAGTTCATTTCAAATAGCAGTATTGGGAAACTAAGGTACCTCCCTTATATCATTCCCAAACATGATCAATTCTAGGGTCATCAATCCTAGTTAATCTCGTACGATATTATGGTTCGAGAGGCATCGCGAAGGCATCGCAAAGGGCTTGTCACCCGTCAGTACGGATACAGATCTCATCGTATGTGGCTCAATTGCTGGCCGTCAGCTCGAATACAGGTCTCACCGTACTCGGCTCAATCGCGGGCCATCACCAAATACGTGTCTCACCGCACTTTCAAACTCATGCTCTAGTTGCTGCGAAGGGCTCATCGCCAATCACAGACTTTAGAGGCCACTCGAAGACACTATGAAGGACTCGTCGCTTGTCAGCACGAATACAGGTCTCACCGTACTCGGCTCTCACCGTAGGTGTCGACAACTCGAATATAGTGTCCCATACCATCATATTCGGCTCACAAGTTTGGTTGCTCAATGGTCATTACGGGGAGGCACGTGGCCCCAGCATAGGCCGACAGCTCGACCACGGTGTCCCATACCACCATGCCCGGCTCATGAGTCTTAACGAATTGAGGTACCATGGTTAACGGGATTTTACTGGTAAGTTTGGTATCCTAGGTTCAAACAGTAGCATCCAAACATGGTGAACATACATTAGACAAATCGGGTTACGTGACGAGCTCGGCTAGCTTAAGCGCACAATAAGTTGGACGACATGAAGCGCATAAGCACTTCGCGTGGCCAACCACTATTGCCAACCGAAGTACGACTCGGGTTCGTCGAACACATCTCATGTGGCGAATGAATCACAGCCACGAATTCAATCCCGTTACCGATTGCCTGGATTATACAATAGCCCCAATCACATTCAATTGCAGATAGGTAAAGCAGTAATGGATCAAAATTCAAATCATACAATTAAAGTCTGGTATTATCCGTTTAGGGCTGCCAGGGCTGTTACACGGAATCGTTACACCACTCCCCCATCACCTATGACGGATCATACAACATAAACATGAATTTAAACATACGCATTACATAAATAAAATCATACAATCATTTGAGCATGTTAACAAGCATATCATATAGCATAATATAAAGCATGTTATAAAGCATGCTATAAAGCACTATATAAATAGGAATACAAACACATATATTTCATAAGTGGTTAAAGTGAACAACCTAGAGGGAATCATACATGTCTCTAAGGTAGTTGAGAATCCCATCTCAACACCCTCCTAAGGCATCAACATCCAAACACTTACTCACACAAGCATTTTCACAAACACTTAACATACACTATTTCAACATACTTAGTGTATGTTAGCAAACATGTATTAGGGTGAGTCCTTTCGCCAAGCGAGTATTTTACGTATATATAATATATTTATACAACAAATAATCATGGCAAACACATCTCTAAAATATATGTATACGGTACTTTCTACAATACAGTATTTCTACATACATAGTGTATATTAGTAAAACATGTATTTGGGCGAATCCTTTCGCCCAATAAGTATTTTATCCATATATCGTATATTCATATAACAAATAATCGTGTCAAACATATTTCCAAAATTTATACGTATACGATATTTTTTACGAATACCTAGAATATGTAAAATTCCATAATCTACATCTTTAATCGAAACAGAAAACAGAAAGCACTTTGTACATGTGCAATTGCATGCAGATCATGAATCTATCATTATCTGACATTGAAAGCATTGAAAACTATAACCTATACACCTAAAGTCTGCACCTTTTATCGTAGAATCGTAACGGAGTCGATAGATTTGCTAAGGCTTTGTATATGGCGATTTGACAACCTATATGATGAAATAGCATAACCTACAACTCTTAAAACCCCAAATCAGTTTAGGGTTAGGGTTTCTTACCTAGAAACGTCGCTGAAATTGCCAGGAAAGCGATAAGAATGAGGTGGTTAAGCACCCAAGGCAGCAAGGAAGAAAGGCAGGAATGATCTCCCATGACTCTCTCACTTTCTCTCTCTCTCTCTCTCTCTCTCTCCTAGGTTTTCTCTCAAATTCGTATGGCTGTGAGAGGGAGGTTTCTAAGGTCCTTATATAGCCTAAAATTTCACTAAAATAGACTTAAAGTTAAGGTATACTTGGGTTTTGTCCAAAGGGCATCGGTTTCAACTCAACGGAGCACTTCCGGAGCCCCCCCCTTGAGCCAAAGGTCGGACTTAAGCTCACTGACTGTGGATCTAGGTAGAGTTATGTTTTCATTTCGGTCAGATTCTCAGATCGCAAATGGCAGACCAGTTTTAGTTCAACGGTCAGTAGATCTCGATCAGAAATTTTAAGTACATGGATATGTTTATGAAATTTTTCCTTATCCGAGGGTGTAATTTGGCCTGATTCTGACGGTCAGGTTGCTTAATACTGACCCGCAAGTGACAACTCTCAAATTACTATTCAAGATATTTATTTTGTAAAGAGACATGTGTTTTCATACTCTCTCGCTCCTGGACTAAGTTTAACAAATGTAGTGGGACACCGGCTGGATTTGATTTCCGAGATGGTTGTCAAGCCTAGCGAGGCGGTCCTAATTTCTTAACTTCGTGTTATTCGGACTTCCGACGTGCAGTCTAGATCTGATACGGAGTTTCAGGATGCTCCCAAGAGCAGCCGGGTAATGAGATTGATCCTAGATTTTAGGGTAACCTAGCATCAATGATCGGCAAGTTTTGGGTCTTGTAGATCGTATTTAAAGCGATTCTAGAGGATTTCGTAGCTAATCTAGTTTTGCACTTAGTTACTTTATCTCATTTCTAAAGGATTTAGTCCTATAAGATTTCTGTCTGAGGTGGTACTTAGTCCTTTGTAGTTTGTATATAAAGTGATCCAAGTTATACTACTTAGCTAGTTTAAGATAGTGTCTAGGGTGCAAGTACTTAGAAAAATTGAAAAAACAAGGTGGTGAAGGGTTGGATTTGTGAAGGAAATGGGTTCAGAAGCGATTGTAGACTGTGGGATTCAATTCTGACAATTTAATAAGGTGTTAGGAGTGGCCCATTGCCTAAGGATGTCTAATTCCAGGTTGGCAAAAATTTGGGCGGTTACACTATACGATAATTATATATCCATGACAGCTAGTTAAGGCGAGCACGAACGTAAATTCTATACTCATTCATTCATTTTCACAAACACTTAAGCTACACATAATAACATACACAACGTATGTTGATATAACATGTATTAGAGCTAATCCTTTTGCTAGGGAGTTGCCCTGTATACCTCATGCTTATACCCAAGGTGGATAATCATGACATGCACGAATCTAGGTTCCATACTCATTTAATCATTTCCACAAACACGTGGGCCACACACTTTAGCATATACTGTGTATATTGGCCATGGCGTGATTTAGGGTAAGTCCTTTCGCTAGGGAGTTGTCGCATACATAACAAGCATATAGTCACGGAAAATAATCATGTTAGATACAAATCCAAATTCCATACGTATTCAAACATTTCAATACATACATAGAATACACTATATTCAACATAGCTCATATATAATCGTAAAGTGAAACCAACGACACATTTTGCATGTGAAATAGCACCCACATCAAGAATAAATCATTAACCGACATTGAAAGCCTTAAAAACTATAACCTATATGTCTATAGTATGCACCTTACGCCGTAGAAGCATAACAAATTCGATAAAGACTCTAAGGCTTCGTCAATGATGAAGTGACAACCTATAACACGAGTTGAGTCAGCTATTTCGCTATTAGTGACAATTGAAACTCTAGATCAGATTAGGGGTTGGATTTTTTACCTAAGAACGGGATCGGTAGCGCCGGTAGAGCGGTATGGAAGTGATGGTAAGGCACGTGGAGTTATGGGATTGAATCCAAGGGATGAACTCCAACTCTCTCTCTCTCTCTCTCTCTTTCCTCTCTTCTCTCTCCTAGGGTTTCCCAAATTCGTATGAGATGAGAGAGTGAGGGCTTAAGGTCCTTATATAGGCCTAAAACTGATGGAAATGGCCCCAGGGCCAAGGTATACTTAGGTTATAGCCAAAGGGCGTCTATTGAAGCTCAACGGAGCACTTCCGGAGCCCCTCTTGAGCCTAAGGTCGGACTTAAGCTCCCTGACCATGGATCTAGGTCAAGTTAAGTTTTCAATCCGGTCAGATTTACAAATTGACCACGCCAGACCAGTTTCCTTTCAATGGTCCATGATCACTGATCAGGGCCACAAGTACACTGGCCTGTGTATGAAATTTTTCCTGATCCGAGGGTGTACTTTGGTCAGATCCTGACAGTTTGAATCCTTATATTCAGCCTACAAACGACAAGTCTCAGATTACTAAAATTTAGAATTCATTTCTAAATATATTCACATTTCTCACACACTTCGCTCTGGGCTTAAGTTGTCCATTTTCGGACACTATCTGGATTTGATTTCCGATATGGTTGTCAAGCCCAGCAAGGCGGTCCTAAGCGCTTAGTCTCGTGGTCATCAGACTTTCGACGTGCGGTTCAGATCTGTTACAGAGTTTCAATGTGCTCCCAAGAGCAACTGGGTAATGAGATTTATCCTAGATTTTAGGGTAACCTAGCGTCAATGATTCTACAAGTTTTGGGTCTTATAGATCGTATTTAAAGTGGTTCAAGCGAATTTCACAGCTAACCTAGTTTAGCACTTAGTTAATTCTGTCTAATTGCTAAAGGATTTAGTCCTGTATGATTTCTGCCTGAGGTGGTACTCGGGCCTTTGTACGGATTTTTCTGAGGCATTACAAAAGGGGATTTGAGGCTTTAGGATTGAGTTCTGAGAAGTAATTTAAAGTGTTATGATCGCACTGCCCCTAATGAGCAACAAGATTGCCAAGGCGGAACCGATCAGCCTAATGTGGGAAGTAACTTACCAGACCACTTGCCAGAGGCACCTTTGACTCAAGGCGAGACTTCCTTATACCGGGCAGCCCCAGTGATGGGCACCATGGAGCAAATGTTGCATGTTATGCAGCAGTAGTAACAATCTCTGCACACCTTGGTAGAAACCATGGCCCACAATGTGAACATGCCCTTGCCGAAGCCATCTGAGATGTCTGCCTCTCCATATAACCTTTTTGAACTCTTCCAGAGGCTCAGGCCTTCACCAGCATGCATTGTCCTGAAGAAGCCGAGAATTGGCTAAATCGCATTGTCAAGGCAATTTGACCTCTCCACTGTACTGAAGTGGAACAAGTGAAGCTAATCTCCTATTTATTCGAAAAGGAGGCCGATGCATGGTGGGATAGTATATTAAGAACTCTCCCTGCCAACTTTGTATGGACATGGGAAGAGTTTAAGACTTGCTTCTTCAAAAAGTACTTTCCCCAAACCTACCAAATCGAAAAGGAGAATGAGTTCCTGCGCCTCTAATAATGGGGGATGTCAGTGGCTGAGTATGAGAACCAGTTCACTGAATTATCCTACTATGCCCCCTGGATAGTGGCTGATGTAGAAACCTGAATAAGGCGCTTCGCCGAAGGATTAAGAGCTAGTATTCGCACCAAGATGTGTTATGCGAATATCCGTACTTATGCCAAGCGAGTAGAGATGTCCTTGCGATTGGAACAAGATGGAGACCAGGTCTCCCGAGCATGCCTCCAAGCCAATTCCCAAGGCAGAGTAGGGGGACAGTCTTCATCCTGCTCAAGAAGGAAACCACAACCTAGCTTGCCTCCCCAGTACACGCCTCCTCCACCCACATATTCCGTACTGCAAGTAAGTGGGCCATTCGGAGGCTTTCTACTTCTCCAAGATGAGGGACCATGATTATATACCCCCTCAGTATATCAACTGACCACCCCAACAAACATTGTCTACTCCCCCTCAATGAGCCACAGGTCCTGCCCAGCAGTTTCTAAGGTTATGGCACCTCAGAATAGGCCACTTCCTAGATCTACGTACCAGCCTAACAGACCACAGTAAGCTCATGTGCACGCACTAACAACAGAAGGTGTGGATGCAACCATGACTGCACCCTAAGCATTTGAAGTGATGGCTCACATTCAAGGTACCCCTGTTTTTCTTCTTGTGGACATTAGGTCCACAACGTCGCTCATATCGCACAAGACTATCAAGCATCTAGGGCTACCCACCACTCCCATGTTGGGAGTACATATCATAGTGGTAACCAGAACTTTCACTGAAGTTACATCCGTCTACTGAGGTTGTCCTATTAACCTAGGGGGTAAAAGGATACATGTGGATCTTATAGTCACAAGAGTCTTCCACTATGATGTCATTTTGGGGATGAATTGGCTCTCTACAATGAGGGCCGAGATTGATTGTGAAGACTAAACAGTGACAATTCATGAAGATGATAGCTCGCCCTTTACATTTCCAGTTCAGGTCAGCTATCCACAACGAATTCTATGTTATGCTTCATTGGAAGAAGGCAGTGAAGAACTTTTGTTAACCTGCATGCCCATTATTAGGGATTACGTTGATGTATTCAAGCACATACCGGGACTCCCTCCCCGACGGGAGGTTGATTTCACCATAGATTTGGTGCCGAGTACTATGCCCATCTCCCTTCCAACCTATCGTATGGCTTCATGTGAAATGAAGGAACTTCAAATCCAGATCAACGATCTATTATACTTGGGTTTCATCCAACCTAGTGTGTTGCCTTGGGGAGCTCCAGTCGTGTTTGTGAGGAAGAATGACGACACCTTACGATTATGCATCGATTACCGGAGATTGAACCAAGTGATCGTGAGGAATAAATACCCGCTCCCTTGGATTGATGATCTATTCGATCAATTGAGAGGTGCCCATTACTTCTCAAAGATCGACCTACAATCTGGATACCATCAACTACATGTTAGGGAAGAGGGCGTACCAAAAATTGCATTCAGAACCAGCTTTGGGCACTATGAGTTCCTGGTCATGCCTTTCGGACTCACGAATGCGCCAGCCATGTTCATGGACCTAATGAATAGAGTTTTCAAACCCTTCCTGTACCGGTTCGTCATCGTATTCATAAATGACATCCTAATATACTCCAAAAGCCGTAAGGAGCATGAAGAACACTTGCAAGCGGTCTTGGAAATGCTCAAGCGAAACAAGTTATTCGCTCAATTTCGAAAGTGCAACTTTTGGAAGGAGGAAGTCAAGTTCTTGGACCACGTGGTGTCCAAGGAAGGCATCTCCATGGACCTACCTAAAGTGGCAGCGGTACAAGATTGGAAAAGACCGGGCTCCATGAAAAGGCCGAGCTATATGTCCAGGAGGGGTGGCGGTGAATAGGACTATGTCAAATTTAAAAATAAACTGCAGAATTTAAACAAATTAAATAATGATATCACACAAACAATCTCACAAAGCTAGAATTAAATACAACCTCAAATGTATGAGTATTGAGAGATTAATACAAATGTTGTTCTAAGGACAATCTTACACCAAAAACCAAAGGCTTATGGTAGGACAACTTGATTCCTAGAAAGGTCTGTGTATCAAAAACTCAAACTGATACAAAGGAATAAAGAAATAAATAGTAAGGAAAGAAATTTAAGTTATTACAACATTCTCACACTTGCATAAAAGAAATTGCAACATTCTCCATAAATGCAAAAAGGAAAATTACTAACATCCAAAAAAGAAATAAATAATCAATTCACAAGGCCATAAATTATAGTGGTTCGCTTGTGTGTATACCAACTGTTAAACAACAGCCACACAACTACTCCCCTCCTAATATCCTCACACAGTGGATATTAGCGTTCGCTATGAAAATAGGTTCTTCCAGGTTCACCTAAAACCCTCACAATTATGTCTTTCAAGTAGGCTTACACAATTCAAAAAACCCCACACTCTGAGTTTTTTGAATCACCTTAGACAAACCAAAACAGAGAGATTTTTCTAGCACAATCCCAATGAAACTAAAAACAAAAGAATTTACAATAATGTAAAATACCTGGTTTGATGCAGCCTGAAAGAACCAAATCAGAGTAGAAGTTCAACGTAGAAGTTCAATGTCCACACTCACTTATGAAATGGTTCTAGGTTCTAAATTGATTTTAAATTAAATTAAGTTGGGCTAACTCTATTTGATTTTGATTCCAAGAAAAGGGCAATCTCAATCCCTTCTTCAAAATATGAATGGAATATAGAATACAAAATCAAATATAGCAAAGTTGATTTAAGAGAATATTAAATGAGCATAATATAGCTTAAAAAGATGACTAACTTATCTCTCAGAGTGGCGTATTGATTTAGCTTGAATTCGATGTAAAACTCTAAAATTCGTGCTCTATTTATAAGTGAAGAAATCACACTCTAGACTGGTCCTGTGGTCGGCACGACTGGTCGTAGGACTAACAAATTTTTGAAATTTGGGCGCGATAAGATAAAGTCGTTCCACGACTGGTCGTAGGCCCTGCACGACCAGTCGAGGGACCTCCACAACTGGTCATGACCTATCCATGAATGGTCGTGTGGAACCTGATTTAGTTGCTGCACTTTGAGTTGAGGCTGTAGGACTGGTCAAGCACGAGTCGTGCACAGTTCATACGACCAGTCAAGCAGTCTCCGGGACTGGTTAAGGCTTAACAAAAAATTCTGAAAATTTTAAACAAACTTAGGACTGGCCGAGGAATTTCTTGGACTAGTCGAGCCAGTGCTAGGACTAGTTGAACATAGTCCAAGACTAGTCGAGAAACAGTCTATTCACTTATAAAATGAGCCAATTGAATTATTTATTCAAAATAACCTGCCCTAAGGTCAATCTAGGTCATTTATACCTTGTTAGTGATGTATGAACATTGAATCTTCTTTTTCTTCAGTTGATAGTCGTTCTTTGATGTTCAAGAAGCTTGAGATCTTGTCATATGATGAAGCTTGAACTTGAGACTTCTAAAGCTTGAAATTGACTAACATTGAAGCTTAAACTTGAGATTCAAAGTCTAAGAACGTTGTCTTGTCTTGTACGAAGCTTTGAAAATCTCGAACTCTTGAAGCTTGAAAGCTTGAATTCACATTTGATGTTATACTTGAACATGAACAAGTACACTTGCCTTTGAAGTTCTTGAACTAAAGACCATTGTCCTTAAGAGATGCACAGTCTTCATTATGTAGATCAGCTACACAAGACATAGATTCTAAGAGGTTTTGACACTACAAAATTTGACAATATAGAAGCTAGAAACCATAACACTTACACTCCATTACTGAAGTCAGGAGTTTCCTGGGATTTGCAGGATATTACCGCTGATTCATCAAGGATTTCTAGAAAATTACCCGACCTTTGTCCCAAATCATCAGGAAGGATATTAAGTTCGCCTGGAATGAAAAGGCAGAAGCAGTCTTCCTAAAATTTAAAGAGAAGTTGACCTCAGCTCCAGTGCTCATCTTACCTGAGCAAGGAGTCGAGTACTCTATCTACACAGATGCATCCCATGTGGGACTTGATTGCGTCCTTATGTAGAAGGACAAGGTCATTGCTTAAGCCTCTCGGCAATTGAGGAAGCACGAAGAGAATTACCCTACCCACAACCTCTGTAAGGGCCATATCCAAATCTGTACCATTCCATACACTCCCGCGATCCTCCCTATCGAATTCCGGTAACCCACGACCTGTAATCAGCATTTGTGCACAACCTTGAGTCACATCCCGTAGATCTGAGTCGGCTTGACTCAAAACTTGTACCCTTGCATGTAATGCCCTGAAAATCGGGGGTCGAGCATAAACTCAACTCCCGAGTTCCAGAACATCACTTATGCAACAAAATGAATGATGATTGAATGTTGACTGTATTTGTGCATTGAACATGAGTGAGATTAAGCCAAAACAGAATATCATACTCCAGAGACAATAAATTTACAAGTAGAAGACTGTGATAGATAGATAAAATATATAAACTATAATGAGTCTCCAGAGTGTGATAACATTACCAGGTTAAATAATTACAAGTACAGTTCTAAAATATACCTAATGTGAGGAAGTGTAATGTCTCCTATCCCAAATATCATAGCCCTCACAATACGGTACTGTGTCTTCGTGAGACCCGTCAGAGAGTTACATGATAGGAGAACTCCTCCTCATCACCATAGAAGTAGTCCGGCTCTGCTTCATAAGCATCGTCATCATCTGAAATTCAACAAATCTGGTTGGTGTGTACAACACCGTCCCGTAACGTTGGAGTGAGTGATCAACTCAGTGGAACAATAAAGCATAGGTTAACATGTTATCAATTCAGTCAAGCAGTAATGATAAAGCAGTACAAATCAAACAATTCTAACTACTCTTATTAAGTGCGAGAATGAAATGACATGATCTTCAGTATGCCCTTGCCAAACCACCCTCATGCGACATCATCTTACGTTTGCGAATGCTTAACTCCATCAGTGCGCCACATCTACTAAGCACATGCGGTGCGATGATGATCATGATTACTGAGTTATTATTAGTCCATTTCAAACAACAGTATTGGGAAACTAAGGTACCTCCCTTGTATCATTCCCAAACATGATCCATTCTAGGGTCGTGAGTCCTAGTTAATCTCATACGATATTATGGTTTGAGAGGCGTAGCGAAGGCATCACAAAGGGCTCGTCACCCGTCAGCACGGATACAGATCTCACCGTATGCGGCTCAATTGCTGACCGTCAGCTCGAGTACAGGTCTCACCGTACTCGGCTCAATCACTAGCCGTCAGCTCGAATACAGGTCTCACCGTACTCGGCTCAACTCATACTCCGATTCTGTGTGAAAGACTCGTCGCCAATCACGGACCTTGGAGTATACTCGAAGATACTACGGAGGACTCGTCGCCGTCGTCGTGCAGTACGGTCTCACCGTACTCGGCTCTCGCCGTAAGTATCGACGACTCGAATATAGTGTCACATACCACCATAATCGGCTCACAAGTCCGGTTGCTCACTTGGTCACTATGGGGAGGCACGTGGCCCCGGCCAGGCAGCCGACAAATTTCCACGGTGTCCCATACCACCATGCCCGGCTCATGAGTCTTAGCGGATCGAGGTGCCATGGTTAAAAGGATTTCACTGGGTAAGTTTGGTACCCTAAGTTCAAGCAGTAGTGACCAAACATGGTGAACATACATAAGACAGATCGGGTTACTTGACGAGCTCGGCTAGCTCGAGCGCACAACAAGTTAAACGACATGAAGTGCATAAGCACTTCGCGTGGCCAACCACTATTGCCAACCGAAGTACGACTCGGGTTCGTCGAACATGTCTCACGTAGCAAATGAATCGCAGCCATGAATTCAATTCTGGTACCGATTGTCTGGACTATAATCATAGCCCCAAACATGATAACTTTCAGATAGATAAAGCAGTAATGGATCAAGATTCCACTCATACAATCAAGGTATGGTATTATCCGTTTAGGGCGCTGTGGTCATTGCAGACGCACTCGTTGCTCCGCTCCCCATCACCCATGACGGATCATACAACGTAAATATAAATTTAAACATATGCATTACATAGTTATAATCATAAAGCAGTTGAGCATGTTATGAATCACAACACAAGCATGAGTTTATACATGTTCAATTCCTAATCACACAACAATCCAAGGAGATCATACACATAGTTAAAAGAGGTTGAGAATCATATCTCAACACCCTTATACATTACAATTTGCTAACTACTACTCATTCAGATATTTCAAGAAACACTTAAACAAACATACGTCAACATACATGACATATGTCGATCACATAGGCATTAGGCCAAATCCTTTCACTAGGAAGTTGCCCCAATCATAACACGCGTACACCCACGACAGATAGTTATGGCAAGCAGGAATCCAAGTTCCATATTCATTCAGTCATTTCTGCAAACACTTGGGCCACACATTTTAGCATATATAGTGTATATTGGCCGTGGCGTGATTTAGGGAAAATCCTTTCGTCAAAAGGGTATCGCCAATACAACAATCATGAATCCATGACAATTAGTCATGGCGAGCACAAATGAGGATTCTATACTCATTCAGTCATTTTCACAAACACTTAGAATACACTATTACAACATACATGGTGTATGTTAGTAAAACATGTATTAGGGCTATCCCCTAGCCAAGTGAGTATTTTATTCATGTATAATATGTTACTACAGCAAATAATCATGATAAATTCATCTCCCAATATTTATACGTATACAGTATTTTCTAGAATATGCATTTTCAACATACATAGTGTATACAAGCAAACATGTATTACGGCGATTCCCTTCGCCAAGCAAATGTTTTATACGCACATAATATATTTATACAACAATTAATCATGACAAACAAATCACTAAAATATACATGTATACGGTACTTCTTACAATACCGTATTTCTACATACATAGTGTTTATTAGTAAACATGTATTTAGGCGAATCATTTCACCAAATAAGTATTTTATTCATACGTCATATATCCATACGACAAATAAACATGTCAAACACATTTCCATAAAAATACGTATACGGTATTTTATACGAATACCTAGAGTATGTGAAATTCCAAATTCTACAATTCTAATCGAAACCGAAAACGGAAAGCACTTTGTACATGTGCAATTGCATGCAGATCATGAATCTATCATTATCTGACATTGAAAGCGTTGAAAACCGTAACCTATACACCTAAAGTCCGCACCTTGTGTCGTAGAATCGTAACGAGTTGATAGGTTCGCTAAGCTTACGTATACGGGAGTTTGGCAACCTATGGAGCGAAATACGTTAGCTATTTCATAACCTTCAACCTAAACAACCTAAAACGAGGTTAGGGTTAGGGTTTCTTACCTAGAAACGACGCCGGAATCGCCGGGAAAGCGATGAGAATCAGGCGGTGGGCCCGAATAGTGGCGAGAAGACGGCAGGGAGTTCCTCCCACATCTCCCTCACTTTCTCTCTCTTTTCTCTCTCTCAAATCCAAATTCGTATGGCTGGAATGGGAGAGGGTTTAAGGTCCTTTTATAGCCTAAAACCTTCCCAAAATAGACTCAAGTTCAAGGGTTCTGCTATTATAAGCATTTCGGCGATGTTCCAGCTCAAAAGAGTGTTTCTGGTGGCCCCCCTTGAGCCAAACGTCAGACTTAAGCTCTCCACACATGGATCTACGTGGGATTACGCTTTCGACTCGATCGGATTCCCAGATCGCACGTGGCGGACCACTTTCAGTTCAACGGTCAGTGGGCCACGATCCGAAATTCCAAGTACATGTAAATGTTCACGAAAATTTTCTGATCCGAGGTGTAATTTGGTCGATTACGACGGTCTGGTTGCTTATCTTGATGCACAAGCGAATGGTGCCGGATCACTATTCCGGATATTTATTTTGTAAAGGGGAATAGTGTTTTTCACACTCCTCGCTCCGGACTCAAGCGAATGGCCGTGGGACATCGGTGGACTGATTTCGAGGTGGTTGTCAAGCCCGGTGAGGCGGTCCTAGTTCCTTAACTTCGTGTTAATCGGATTTCCGATGTGCGGTCTAGACTAATATGAAGTTTGAGATGCTCCGTGAGCAGGGGGTAATGAGATTGATCCTAAGTTTTAGGATAACCTAGCGTCAATGATTCTACAAGTTTTGAGTCTTGCAGATCGTATTTAAAGCGATTCAAACGGATTTCGTAGCTAATCTAGTTTAGCACTTAGTCACTTTGTCTCTTTTCTAAAGGATTTAGTCCTATAAGATTTCTGTCTGAGGTGGTACTTAGTCATTTGTAGTTTGTATCTGAAGTGATCCAAGTTATACTACTTAGCTAGTTTAAGATAGTGTCTAGGGCGAAAGTGCTTTGAAAAATTGAAAGAACAAGGTAGCAAAGGGTGGGATTTGTGAAGGAAATGGGTTAAGGAGTGATTTTAGACTGTGGGATTCAGTTCTGACAAGTTAATAAGGTGTTAGGATCAACCCATCGCCTAAGGACGTCTAATCCCAGGTTGGAAAAAATCCGGGATGTTACATTGCAACTGCACCGTCACCACGGTTCCAACGCCGCGTCTCATGCGCTAATGTGATACCCAGGCCAGAAGATGTGGGCCCGCGTTTATTCTTAAGAAACACCACGCGTTGCGAATTCCGAGAGAATCTCTACAACCCATCACATCAATCAAGTCAAGTACATCCTCCATACCCCAATGTCACTCACCCTATCCCAAGTACAAGCACCCATTCCCTCTTTTCCCAAAGTCAACTCTCTCTCTCCCCACCCATTCCACATTTACACAAATTTCAACCCAACCCATACTTTCCCATCCCCATTCCTTACAACACCCATTCCATCCATCTCTTTCATCCACCACTCCTCTCTCCCTCTCTCTCATTTTTATCTTCACTCCCCAACTCCCAAGAGAAATACACAACGTCCAAGCTCCCCAAGCTTTCCCAAAAACTAAGTGTGGCTCACTTTCCCACCCTCTCATCTCTCATCTCAACCCTTCATTCTTCATCAACCTCCATCAAAATTGAAGGCAGGAAGCATAGGAGTCTAAGGAACTAAAGAAGGAGGCCAAACGTGGGTGATCCATCGTTGATTTTAAAATTTAGGGCCCACTTGATGTATGGATTGTATAAGGGATGGCCCATTAGTGGTGGGGTCCCTCCCCTTTCACGCTTCTCTCTTTCTATCTCTCTTTCTCTCCATCTATCATGATGGAGTGGGCCCCACAAATATGTGTTATATATAAACTGTCCATCAGACAATGTGGCCCATCCTATTGTAGGTGGAGGTCCACACCATCCACTGTTGGGATGATGGATACCCCCACACTGGAATTGCATTCTACGTACATATGATATAGTATTATATATATAATGTAATATATATATATATATATATTAGCATATATATACATTAATAATATATGGCGGGCCCCACATGGTGACCCACCTGTTTGGGATCTACATAAAGGGCTGGCGTTCTCACGTCAGTGAGAATGTGTGGCCCCCATCTAGCGTCCAGACTCTCTGGACGCTGACACTCACATTACACATATAATATTATAATATATATTATATTATATTCTCTCTCTCTCTCTCGATATATATATATATATATATATATATATATATATATATATATATATATATATATATATATATATATATATATATATATATATATATATATTCGTGTGCCCCACGTGGAACCCACCTTATCATATGCATGGTATCTACACCGTCCAACAAGAGACGATGCTGGATCACGGTGTAGTGATTGTTGTATCCTCACCATCCATTGCTTGGACAATGGGACCCACCTTACACGTGGGGCCTATGTAATGGAAATAGATTGGCTATTGAATCTCACATAGCGCTAGTAGCTGTTATACTGACGTCAGTCCGTTCAGTGGGTTTAGTCATGAAGTGGACATTATATCTAAACCGTCTATCTATTTGGGTGTGGACCCCCACATGTGTGGTCTCACCTGATGTGATCCACACCGTCCAGACCCTGGACGGTGGGTCCCATGCGGCTGGAAACTTGCAGTCAACGAGCTCTGTGGGTTCTGCAAATGTATGTGTTATATCCTGACTGTCTAGCTAGGATGTGGACCCACCGCTGATGCGTGTGTTACATCTAAACCACCCATTCAATCGGTGAGCTGGTCTTGTGGCTTGAGACTAGAAATGAGATAAATCTAATATCAAGTGGACCACACTACAGAAAACAGTGGTGTTGAACATCCACCATTGAAACCCCTTAGGTTACAGGGGTTTGGACCAATATGATATTTGTTTTTCCTCTATATATAGGTCTTTGTGACCTTATAAACACACTGGATGGAAACTAAATACTATGGTGGGGCCCATTGGAATTTAACAGTGGAAATCATTATCACCACTACCATTTGTGGTATGGCCCAGATGATCCTTTAAAAATGATTCATTTTGTGATGATGCTCTAAAATGATCTCTAACTATAGATGAATCGTGTGGTTAGCTTAGGCCCATTCGACTTGGCCCATTTGATTTGGCCCATTTGATCGGCCCATTTGATTCGGTCCATTTGATTCGGCCTATTTGATTTGACCCATTTGATTCGGCCCATTTGATTCAATCCATTTAATATGGCCCATTCGACTTGGCCCATTCGACATGGCCCATTTGATTCGGCCCATTCGACTTAGCCCATTTGATTTGGCCCATTGAATCAACCTATTTGAATTGATCCATTTGAATCGACCCATTTGACTTGGCCCATTTGATTCGGCCCGATGTGATATATATATATATATATATATATATATATATATATATATATATATATATATATATATATATTGTTATGAGTAAGGCCCGATGTGATGTGTATATGCCCCATAAGTGAGGCCCATGATGATGCATATTAGGCCCTTGTGCGAGGTCGTTGGCCCACTATATGTTTGGCCCTATGTGGGCCACTCCTTAGGAGCAGTGTTGGTTGAATGTCCACATTGATGGGCAGTG
The DNA here is from genome assembly GCA_030180095.1 of Magnolia changhungtana. Classification (NCBI taxonomy): domain Eukaryota; kingdom Viridiplantae; phylum Streptophyta; class Magnoliopsida; order Magnoliales; family Magnoliaceae; genus Magnolia; species Magnolia changhungtana. Next base: position 284,192 of record JASAUF010000426.1, on the reverse strand, counting down.
ATGGTTAAATTTCTACATTGTGACCTTCCCTTAGGCCCGAATAGGCCCATTCTCATCATTCTTTAGTGGGTTCACCCAAACGCTTGGGCCCCATTGATATTGTTTGGTCCATCATCTATTGTTCATCCATGGATCCCGCATTGCATAGAGGCCGGTTACTAATTTTGATTGTCGAGGCCGATTCTGATTGTCGAGGCCAATTCTGATTGCTAAGGCCGATCATCGAGGTCGATTCTGATTGTCGAGGCCAATTTTGACTGTCAAGGCCGACCACCGAGGCCGATTGACGAGACCCAATGAGATGTATATGTGACTCGTATTTAAGTTCCATTGTGATGTGTATTCAGCCCGTGTTGAAGACCCATTGTGATGTATATTAGGCCTATGTGATGAGGCCCATTGTAATGCATTTGAGGGCCAGGTGATGGAGTCCATTATGATGTGTATTAGGCCCATGGGAGTGGCCCATCGTAATGTGTATTAAGCCCTTGAGTGGGGCCCATGGTGTTGTATATTAGGCCTTTTGTGAGGCCATGAGTCCACTATACATTATGCTCTATGTGGGCCACTCCTTGGGAGCAATGTTGGTTAAATCTCCACATTATAGAGGCTAATTATCGATGCCGATTATCGAGCTTGGTTATTGATATCGATTATGAGTATGTGACAACATAGCATCATGATAGATGCCCATATGGATCATCTGCATGTTTGTTATGAGATGTGATTGACCATTGCATATGCCATAGTGCAGGTGGTTTATGGGACTCCTTGGTAGGTGAAGTTATCCCACATGAGCGCATGGTATACGCAAGATTGATGCATGATTAGACTGCGTGACTCATGCATCTCGTATTGTGTTATGGTGATTACTGTACGCCCTAGCGACATCAGGGTCAGCCTCCACAGTCATGTCGTGGATGGCCAGATGGGACACCAAAAATCTGTTACTAGCATCAGGCCATCATAGATGGCCTTGGGTGAAAATCCCTAAACCCACTTGGTACAAGAGGACGCCCCAACATCGGGACCGAGTGGATACATGAGCACTCGAGTGCCGAATACCAAGAGACCGCGTCTCCCACTATGTCGTGGTCGGTTGGGAGGGGGTGTGGCCTTACCCACCTGAGGGAGTAGAAAATGCTAGGATGAGTCTGACCAGCTCATAAATGGATCTGCTATCGATGAGCCGGGCTGATATTAGTAGGTGGGTAGTGAGGTCTCTTCCACTTACCTAGTTGTGCACTTGATGCGGCGGTAAGCTGGTGTAGAGTGTACTAGACCCCAGTGATGATCTCAGAGATGTACAATACTGATTTGTGGAGCAAGAGTTGCATACTCAGTATTATACTCATTCATTCACTCACCATCCAATTGGGCTGGTGGTACATAATCAAGCCATTGTGTGTACCTTCGCAATGGCCAGGATTTCGGTTGGGTGACTAACCGAGATTAGGAGTTTACCACATTGAGTCTATCTATCTAAATTTAGTATGAGACTAGTTTGGATAGAAGTCCATTGTGATAGACCCCATAGCCTGTGATACTACGTACTATCATCCCGACTTCACGTTTTAGCCTGATAATTTCATTCGCATTGTATATTGCATTATGTCCACGGCATGTGGCATTTTGGGTTGTTATATTTATGCATTTATATGGCTTAGATACGGCTGGTGGCATTTATGGACTCATCAGGATTTACATATTGCATTACATTCTCAGTATATGATATTTGGCTTAATATGTCTCTCTATATTACATAGCTAATCTACATTGCTTCTTCAGTATATGACATTGGCTTAATATGTTTTTGCATCGTATAGCTTGGATAAGTCTAATGATATTTATGGCTTACCAGCATGATTCCACATTACTCTGATATTGTACGGTTTATAGATTGCCAATATTTCTACTTACTCTGATATCTATATGCTTGGCATGTGCAACGCACATACTCACACCTCCCTCTAAGCTTTCTATAAGCTTATACACGATAAATGCATTCAGGTAACATTAGGTTGCAGCAGCCTTGAGCTTGGAGCATGCAACGGTCTTCTGGAGATTTTATTATATGCATGTATTCCCCTTTCAGCATTCTATTCAAATGATTATATTAGTGGATATGTGGTGATGATTTTGTTCTTGTGATTTGGGTATACTTCTAGTTATGCTTCTTGTGAGACAAATTCGTATTGAAAATCCTCCTTATAGGATCTCAGAATTGGCATCTGGCGTATGAGCGCTGGGAGCCAAGAATAGGGTATTATGGAGGCTATCATCATCGGATTTAGTGATCAGGAATTTTGTGAGCCCGGTTTCCGAGTTTGGGGCATGACAACCTCGAATTGGCGGCAATTATTTTTACCTTGAAGTTATGGAGACATTACCTCTACAGGGAGGAATTTGAGCTCTTCTACGATCACAAGAGTCTCAAATACATCTTCACCCAAAGAGACTTGAATATGAGGCAACGTCGCTAGATGGAGACGTTAAAAGATTTTAAATTCGAAGTCTCCTATCATCCTAGTAAGGCTAATTTAGTGGCCGATGCGGTAAGCCGAAAGACGGCATTGGAATTTGCAGCTCCATTGATGGTGGGAGAGTGGAGCATGGTGGAGTTTGTAGGAGATTTTGAATTGAAATTGACGTTGGGAGAACCATACGAGGTCATCGCTCATGTCCACGCCCAGCCGATGATCGATAGTCAGATCATCGAGGCCCAAAGGGGCAATGAATTGCTAAGAAAGATGAGAGAATTTGCAAGGGTCTTGAGTGACTAAGAATGGAGGATCAGCTCTGATGGTGGCCTATGAATCTAAGGTTGCCTTTGTGTCCCAAACCTTCCTAGACTAAAAGAAGAATTACTAACTGATGCTCATAACCCCAAGTTGGGAATGCATCCCAGAAGCACCAAGATGTACCGGGACGGACCTCAATCAGAATTATTGGTGGGATAACATGAAGTGGGAAATAGCCGACTATGTGTCTCGATGTCTCACATGTTAGCAAGTCAAAGTCGAGCATCGCCGACCACTAGGCCTCTTGTAGCCCATGTCACTTGTCAAATGGAAATGGGACTTCATATCCATGGACTTCATTTCGGGTTTGCCCAGGACAAAGAAAGGACATGATTCAATCTGGGTGATTGTGGACCAATTGATAAAATCGGCTCGTTTCCTTCCAATTCGAGCTACTTACTCGGCCGACGATTTGGTTAGGTTATACATTATAAAAATAATACAACTCCATGGCGTTCCTTTGGAGATTGTGTCAGATCAGGATACATGGTTCACTTTGATGTTCTGGGCCCGAATACACGAGGCCATGGGAGTAAAGTTGAAGTTCAGCACTGCTTTCCACCCACAGACAGATGGACAAACAAAACGGGTGAATTAGATATTGGAGTATATGTTGAGAGCATGTGCACTGGATTTCCTAGATAATTGGGATGAGTGCCTTCCTTATGCCAAGTTCGCCTATAACAATAGCTTCCACACTAGCATCGACATGGCACCTTATGAGGCTTTACATGGGCGCCCATGTCGAGCTCCTCATTGTTGGGCAGAGATTGGCGAGAAGAGCCTAATAGGGCTTGATTTGGTGTGGACAATCACCGAGAAGATTGAAATCATTAGGCGTTGACTCTTAACGGCCCAGAGTAGGCAGAAGAGCTATAAGGATACGAGGCGAAGGGACCTAGAATTTGAAGTAGGAGACCATGTGTTCCTAAAAATTTCACCAATGAGAGGGGTCTTACGCTTTGGCAAAAAAGGAAAACTCACCCTGTAATATATTGGGCCTTTCCAAATCCTGGATCGTATAGGCCCTATTGCATATCGTTTGGCCCTACCCTCTTTACTTGCTGAAGTACACAATGTGTTCCATGTCTCCATGCTTAAAAAAGTATGCCCCCGACCCTACTCACATCATCAGGTGGGAGCACATGGAGCTCAAGGACAACGCCACGTATATCCTCAGACCCACGCGAACTTTAGACAAGAAGGAACAGGTGTTGCGAAACAAGGTGATCTCACTAGTTAAGGTGTCATGGACACATCACGGGGAAGAAGAAGCCACCCGGGAAACGAAAGCTGAAATCCGTAAACACTACCTAAACTTGCTCAAGCAATACAAACAGGTATAAATTTCGAGGATGAAATTTATTTATAAGGGGGGTAAATTGTAACACCTGACCCAATCAAAACAGTGTCCTGAGGTGTCCACGTGTGAATTGACACAGGACTGTACGATTCGATCGCACATGTGGATTCATTACCGATAAATTAATCCGAATTAAGCCACTAATGCAATTGAATCCAATTACATTCAGACTGAACACAGGTCGTAGTGCCGATCAGCCCAGTTGTACTTGGCGACTGCTTGTACGAGTCGTACACAGCCCAAGGAAGGATAGAAGATTCCAAAACTTGGGGAGGCCATAGGCCTCACTGCGATTGTGGTCCATCACTGACAACAAACTCGGACGACACCCAAAAATGAGCGAGTCCTGCCATCCAGTCAGCACTTGTAAAGTGCAAATCACCCTTACTTTGAAATAAAATCTGAAATTTTAAATCAAATGGCCCCGCTACTTGAGTCAATGAATTAGGGCATTTCAGCTGTCAGATTTCTTCCAAACTTACATCGAATGTTGAAGATATTTCCCTGCACTCGTCCACAAAATCTAATCCTTGGTTGAGAATTGGTGACCATTGATCTCAAATCGGATCGTAGCGATAAAACCTGGCATCCTTTTGCCGTCAAACTTTACCCAACCCTTCATTGGGCCATGGGACACCTATCCCATGAATTAAATGGACCAGGGGAGCATCAGGGCGGTCCCAACAGCCAGAAATGGGCCCCACAAGGCTGTTTGAAGAAATTAACGGAACCCGGGGCCAACTGATCTATTTTTAGGGTATAAACCCTTAAACTCTCTCTCTCTCTCATTCCCACAGAAATCCAATGGCTGAGAGAGGGCGAGAGGAGAGAGAAGAGAGAGAAGGGAGAGAGAGAGAGAGAGAGAGAGAGGAGAGAAAGAGAGGGAGAGAGGTGTGTGGGTGCATGTGGTACTTGGGGACCGGAATGCCCCACACCTACACCTCTACATTGCCGGAAATCCCGACTCAATCGCCGTAGGGACGAGCTACATCTAATCCAAGGTAAGATCCAGACGTCAATCAATCTCTCTCTAATAACAAGTCACATGCATGCACCTTACCACAAATTTCATGTGACGCAGGGCCCTGGCACGTCAAGTTTGCGGACTCGACGACGCTAGGGCATCCACAAGAGCTTTCAATCGGTAATAGATATGGACAATTACCTTTAGCTGGCCGATTATCGTGTCTAACATGAATTATAGTGAATTTGGGTGCTTTATGTGAATGCATGTTGCTGAATTTTAATTGTTACTTGATTTAGGACATATGCATAGGACTTTCCCCAAAATTGGGAAAGGAAATTAGGTCCTATGGATCTCTTGATGCATAGATTGCTGACCTGTCAGCCAAATTTTGGGAGATTCAAGTACAATCTCCTAAATGTGGCTGATTTGTATGTTACATGACTGATGACTGGATGCATGTCGCATGTTGGTTGCTGATTTATAAATTTTATGTTGTTCGTTGATTTACATGCCATGAGACTGTCATCGATTCGCATGTTAGATGTTACTTGATGAATTGTATGTTATATGTTGGTACAGTAAATTGAATTAATGTGAATTGGGTCCATTGTTGTCTATGTTGCTAGAATTCTGAGCATGTTGTTTGTTCGCTAAAGTAGTTCCGGGAAAATTATTAAAACATGCTACATAACTGCTCACATGCCCCTTTATAGATCGCCCAATTAACCGGAATCCCTTTTGGGTAACCCTTCTGTTGGGACGTCCCATGGACAAGTTTGGCCCGATTAGTCAAACTGCGAAGTGTCAGCCGTAGTTGGACTACACGATACATTAATCTCAAGCCGTGCAATCCGTGGTACATCTCATTGGGGTAGATTAGTCCACTAGTTGGCTATCCTTATATGTTAACCATGATTGTACACGCCTGACTGAACCTGATATAACTGTGACCCTTGTGCCCACTGATAATCATGATTTCCGGCCCACAAAGACTCATGAGCCGGGGATGGTGGTATGGGACACTATGCCCGTGTGTCGGCCTACGCTGGGGTGACGAGCCTCCCCGTAGTGACCAGTGAGCACCAAAGACTCATGAGCTGGGTATGGAGGTATGGGACACTATACCCAAGTTGTCAGCCTACATTGGGGTGATGACCTCCCCGTAGTGACCGCGAACAAGACTTAAATGTCCTAATTATTTTCGTATGAGCTTAAGAACTATGGGATTGATGAACCCACAAGGGCTAAGGATCGCGAGAGTCATATGGCCACGGCCATTAGAGTCGCACGATCAGATTAGGGCAATGATCTGTCAGGGTATCTCGGTTTCCCCAACCTGCCGGATAAATGAACCTAACTAATCAACTCGGCTAACATGTGCACTACATGCATTGACTACTTTTGCGATTTGGCAATCGAGGTCACTTGTGGGAGTGTTGGTTCATGAACATTAGTTGGTGTCGCAAGAGGGAGTGTTGTGGTGAGAGGCATGCATCATATCATTAATCCATGCATTTTCATTAACTAGAGCTTCTAAGGTTTTATGAATGTATGTTATTCACTAAATTTACTCTTGTGTATGATAATTCGTGTAACTTACTGTTAATGGTACCACTGAGTTAGTTACTCACTCCCAATCTGGGACGGTGTTTTAAAACACTAACCAGACACTACGCCAAAACAGTGAAAAAAGGACGGTCCAAAACCGTCTCAATTGACCAAAAAGGATGGTCATGGACCGTCACATAGGCAGTCAAATTTTGAGGTGTCTTATTACTTAAAGGACGGTTGAAAACCGTCATTCTTATTGACGAAAAAAAAGACGGTTATGGACCGTCCTAAAAAAGGACGGTCATGGACCGTCCTTAAAATGGACTGTTAAAGACCGTCTCTTATGAGCCCAAAGAGGACGGCCATGGACCGTCCTTTAAAAGGACTGTCATTGACCGTCCTTAAAAAATATTGTCATGAACTATCTCTTATAGGCCTTCAAAGGACAGTGATAGACCGTCCTTTAAATGGACGGTCATGGACCGTCCTTTAAAAGGACTATCATGGACCGTCTCGTTTGAGCCTTCAAAGGATGGTTATAAAATGTCCTTTAAAAGGACGGTTATGGATCGTCCTTTTAAAGGACTGCTATAGGCCGTCTCTTATGACCCTTGAAGGACCAAATTTGACCTAGTCTTCTTCCTGATATGCACTTGTTATACAATATATTTCAGCACATTCACATTCACATTCATCTAAACCCAAACTACGTAAATCCATCCAAACACACAATCTTCCTGATATACACCTGTTATACAATATATTTCATCACATTCACATTCACATCCATCAATCCATCCAAACACAATCTTCCTGATATACACCTGTTATACAATATATTTCATCACATTCACATTGTTAGTGCTATGATTTCATATCCCTTTGGTTGTCAAATTTTGTAGTGCCAAAACCTATATGTCTTGTACTTCTTATGTTTCTTGTTTATGACTACACACTGCTTCAAGATAAGATCATGAATGAAGAATGTTTTCAAGACAAGATCATAAATGAAGAATGTTTGCAAGACATGTCATGAATGAAGTCTACAAGAATAGAAGACTCCAAGTTTGCTTCTATCAAGTTCAAGATTAGAGGACTTCATCAAGACAAGTCAATAATGTACCAAGCTCGAGAAAGACCATCAACTCAACTCAAGCTTCTACTTTAAGATCATCTGGGAATACAGACCTTTAAGACTTCAATGTCCATCTCACTTCAAGGTTTGTTTGACCTTAGATTGACCTTAGGTTGGTCTGTATGATAAGTCATTCTGGATACATAATCTGAATATTTTAATTTACTTGGTGTGATTGTTCGATTAAGACCGGTCTAGAAATCTTAAGACCAGTCCTAGCTTTGCTTCGACCAGTCTTAGGTTTCTCAGGACCAGTCCTAGGTTGTTACAGATTTTCAGATTTTCCTAGTTGTCCTTCGACTAGTCCTGGACTTTCTTCGACTAGTCCTGGGAAGTCCTACGACTCATCCTTCGACCGGTCGTAGTCCTACGACTCGAACTCCAGTGACCTATCTCGAGTCCCACGACCAGTCGTAGGTGTCTCATGACCAGTCGTAGGTGGTCCACGACCGGTCATAGGCTACCTAAGACCAGTCGTGAGAATAGCAAATCTAATCCCGCGGAAATCTTTCAAAATCTTTGACGCTACGACCAGTTCTAGGATCCTAAGACCAGTCGAAGATGGGATTTTTGAAGCTATAAATAATGCACGAATTTCAGAGTTTATTCATTCAATTCCATTCAATTCAAGCGATTTAAGGCTATACTCTGAGATAAGTTGTGATTATTTTTTTAAGCTATTGTGCATATTTAATATTTCTTTTGTTAGCATTTTTCTATTGTGATTTTGATCCATATTCCAATCTTATTTAGAAAAGAGGAATTTGTGATATTCCTTCTTCTGGGATCAAAATCAAATAGACCTTGCTCTTCTTGATTTAATCTAAAATCAATTAGACATAAAACCATTCTTTATGTGAGTATTGGACATTGAACACGTATCATTCATCTACTCCGATTGGTTCTCTTGGGCTACTTCAAAAGGAGATTCGGGTATTTTACTTTATAATTTACTTTCTCTGGTTTTGTTTGAGATTTGCGAGGAAAAATCTCATTGTTTTGGTTATCTAAGGAGAGCGAGAAAACTCAGGTTGTGGGGGTTTTTGGATTGTGTAAGCCCGAGATAAAAGACACAATTGTGAAGGTTTTAGGTGAACTGTGAAAACCTATTTTGATAGTGTATGCTAATATCCCTGTGTGAGGATATTAGGAGTGGAGTAGCATTCGTGTGTGTTTGTTGGCTAGCAGTTGGTGAACACACAGGCGAACCACTATATATCGTTGTGTTGTGGATGTGCTTGATTTCTTTATTCATTTATTCCTTGATGTTGTGAATTGCTTTTGTGGATGAATGTTGTAATTTTCATTTCAAGCAAGTGTGGTTGAATGGTGTAATAACTTAGGATTTATTTCTTTAAGTTATTCTTGATTTATTTTCCATATCATTTGTGTTTTCTAGATCGTTCTAGAAATAAGGTTGTCCTACCATAAGCCATTGGTTTTTGGTGTAAGGTTGTCCTTAGAACTGATTTAGTATCATTCTCATATTTCATATGTTCTGAGAGTGTTATTATTTCAACATTGTTATTTATATCTTTTATTATTCCGCTATTTTAAGTTTTATTTGACATTGCCCTATTCACCCCCCTCTAGGGCATATAGTTAGGCCCTTTCAAGTGGTATCAAAGCATAATAGCTCATGCTTATTGCTTATTTATTGGATTTATTTCCTGAGCTAACGATCTAAGCTATATTAAGATGTCAAATTTTGAAAGACTATCTGTCACTAGGCCACCACCCTTTAATGGCACAAACTATGCCTATTGGAAAGCAAGGATGAGAATCTTTCTCAAATCCATGGATGAAAGTGTGTGGCTGGCCACAGTGAACGGATGGAAACTACCTATCACTGAAGTAACTGATGAAGATGGTTCAAAATCAATGAAAGTAATATCTTATGCTCTTTGGATCACACTTCAGAAAAGTGAGAGTAGTGCCAATGCAAAAGCACTAAATGCAATTACTTGTGCATTGTCACCAGATGAATTCAAAAGAATCATCTCGTGTGAAAATGCTAAACAAGCATAGGATCTTTTAGAAATGACACACGAGGGTACATCAATTGTCAAGAAATCTAAAGTCCAACTCCTCACAACTAAATTTGAAGAAATTCATATGGAGGAGAATGAAATGTTTATGGATTTCTACACTAGATTGAATGACATTGTAAACTCAATGTGGGGTCTTGGTGATAGAATCCCAGAAAGTAAAGTATGTGCAAAGATACTACGCTCACTTCCTGAATGGTTCAATTCAAAAGTAATCGCGATTCAGGAACTTCGTGATACGGATAACATAAGGGTTGAGGAACTAGTTGGTTCTTTACAGACCTACGAATTGAACTTTAAAGCTCCAAAAGGAAAATCAATTGCCCTCAAGTCATCTAAAAATATTCCACAAGAGAGCACTTCAGACTTTGAAAATTCCGAAGATGATATGGCACTCTTTGTAAAAAGGTTTTATAAAATTTTGAAAAATAAGAAAAAAGGAGATTTTTAAAAATCAAACGATAAGAGACAATCTAAACCTAGAGCTTGAAAATCTTTGAAAGATAGTCAATGTTACAACTGTCGAGTATGGGCACTTGGCTAACAAATGTCCTAAAAGGACAAATCAAAAAGGAAGAGTATGTTGGCTACTTGGTATGAATCATCGATTGAATCCTCTTAAATCGAGAAGATTAAAGCAGTCGGAGATGATGTTAAAGCCCTTATGACTCTAGCCAAAGTCACTTTTTCGATTATGATGAAGTAACTAACAAAGAGAATCAATAGTGATTGTGACAATGAAGATGATCTTCGGGATGCATACAATGCCCTTTATAAGGAGAGTTGTAAAATTGTTGTCAAGCTTAAATTACAAAAGGAAAAATTTTCTAAACTTAAAGAAGATTATGAGTCTCTTGTCTTAGAAAAATCTCATATTTCGATTTTTTGAAAAGACCAAATGTGATTTAAAAATCAAAACCTCCCAAGTTGATGATTTGAAAAGCGAGAACGAGAAACTCAAAAATGAAGTAGCTTCTCTTTTGAGTTTAAAAGACACTTGGAGATATGCCCAAGGTGATCCTAAATTAGAAAAATTGTTATCCGGATCGAGAAAATGTGGCGATAGATCCAGGTTGGGCTATGATAAGAATACTTCTCCTAAACAAAAGAATACTGCTCCTAAGTTTGTGAAAGGAGAGTCTTCGAACTCAAAAGTAAAGTATACTTATCAAGGTTTTTCACAAAATTCAAGTACCTTTCAAAAATCTAAAAATAGCCATGCCAACTTCAATCTTCAAAACCAAAATTCTTTGGTTGAAAAGATTATTGATCTTCTCAAGGAGCTATTAAAATTTAACTCTATAGGTCATTCATATAACAATAGACAGAAAAAGTCCAACTACACTCCTAAACCCAAAACAAGATCTTGAAATGGGTTCCTAAAGTTATTTGCTTGGTTGCCCTGCATCTGCTTACAAAGCTACAAGCCATTCAAAGTGGTACCTTGACAAAGGATGCTCGGACATATGACAGGCGACAAAGCTTTATTTACCGATCTTGAAGAGCAGGGGCGATGGGTCAATCACTTTTGGTGATGGAAGCAATTACAAAATCATTGGCCAAGGTACGGTTCAGCTTTATAACCTTCCCTTATTTAAAAATGTATTATATGTTGAGGGCTTGAAACACAACCTACTGAGTATATCTCAGATATGCGACAACAATCATAATGTAAAGTTTTCTAATCAAGGTTGTGAGATTGTTAATAAAGAGGGTTCTGTTATATTAACTGGTCACAGAACATCTGAAAACTGCTATATCGTTAGTAATGCAAGCTCATCTACTCAATCTTGTTACATGGTCCATACTGATGAGACTGAATTATGACATAAACGCCTTAGACATGTACACTACCGGAACTTATTTAGATTGAGCAAAAGAGAACTTATAAGAGGTCTACCCAAATTACAAAAAGTAGACAAAATATGTGGTGAATGCCAGTTGGGCAAACAGATTAGGAGCTCTCACAAGAAAGTGAACTCCAATACCATATCCAGACCTCTCGAGCTTCTCCACATGGATCTCATTGGACCAACTAGAACGGAGAGTCGAGGTAGTAAAAAATACATCTTGGTTATCGTAGATGACTTTACTAGATTCACTTGGGTATCGTTCTTAAAAGACAAATCTGAAACCCTAGATGAGGTAAAGAAGATCATCAAACGAATCCAAAATGAAAAAGGCTCTCAAGTTTATAAGATCCGTAGTAATCATGGTTGAATTCGAAAATAGCGAGTTTGAGAAATTACAGCGATCGAGAATATCACATGAATTCTCTGCGCCCAAAACTCCTCAACAAAATGGTATAGTTGAGAGAAAAAATAGAGTGCTTCAAGATATGGCTAATGTCATGTTAAATAGTATGAAGCTCTCCAGAAATCTTTGGGCTGAAGCAATTAATACTGCTTGCTACATTATTAATCGTGTTTATACTAGTAAATCTGAAAATAAGACTGCTTATGAGTTATGGTTCGAAAAGAAACCTACTGTCAAATACTTTCGAATTTTTGGCAGTAAGTGTTACATTTTATGAGATCGTGAAAATTTGGAAAAATTTGATACGAAGAGTGATGAAGGTATTTTCCTTGGATATTCCTTAAACAGTCGAGCCTATAGGGTTCTAAATAAAAGAACAGGTGTGATTCAAGAGTCCATCAATGTGGTCATTGATGATCATTTGAATACACTTGCTCCGAGTTTAGATGATGATGAAATTCTTATAATCGAAAATCAAGATACCTCTTCATCTCAATCTGAACCTAGGACTGTCAAAGATCATCCAACTAATCAAATCCTTGAAAACCCTCTCACTGGAGTTCGTACATGCAAACAACTTGAAAACATATGCAATTATGTTTGTTTTACATCCCAAATAGAACCGATCAATGTAAAAGAAGCTCTCTCTGACAAAAATTGGATAGTAGCTATGCAGGATGAACTTAATCAATTTGTTCGTAATAATGTCTGGTATCTTGTTCCTAGACCTAAAGATAAACATATTATTGGAACAAAATGGATCTTTAAAAATAAGTCTGATGAACTTGGAAATGTTATACGAAACAAGGCTAGACTGGTTGTACAAGGATACACTCAGATTGAAGGCATCGATTACGATGAAACCTTTGCTCCAGTTGCTCGCCTTGAATCTATCAGACTTTTTATTTCCATCGCTTGCTTTAGAAAGTTTAAAATTTATCAGATGGATGTAAAGAGTGCCTTCTTAAATGGCGATTTACATGAAGAAGTTTATGTAGAACAACCCTCAGGGTTTGAAGACCCCAAGCTTTCTGATAATGTATTTTGTCTCAAAAAGGCTCTCTATGGTCTGAAACAAGCGCCTAGGGCATGGTATGAAAAATTGAATAAATTCTTACTGAGTCATAGTTTTCAAGTGGGAAGTGTCGATAAGACGCTATTTGTTAAGAAACATAATAATGAGATTTTAATGGTTCAAATCTATGTAGACGATATTATTTATGGATCAACTTGTTCTAACATGTCTATTGAGTTTGCAGAGTTGATGAAATCAAGATTCAAAATGAGCATGGTTGGTGAACTAAATTACTTCCTAGGGTTATAAGTAAAACAACAACCTGATGAAATCTTCATTTCTCAAACCAAGTATGCTACAAACTTGGTTAAAAGGTTTGAATTTGAAAATGGTAAAAAATTTGATACTCCTATGAGTACAACCTTGAGACTCTCAAAAGACTTTACATGTAAAGATGTAGATCTTAAGCTATATCGTAGTATGATTGGTAGTTTATTATATCTAACTGCTAGTAGACCTGATATTGCTTTTAGCGTTGGTATTTGTGCGAGATATCAGTATAATCCTAAAGATTCACATCTTACTTCTGTCAAACGCAATTATTAGATATGTCGCAAGTACAACTAATTTGGGTCTTTGGTATCCTTTTGATACTAATGTTAAATTAGCTGGGTATTCTGATGCTGATTGGGCTGGTAATATTGATGATAGAAAATCAACCAGTAGTGCTTGTTTTTACATTGAAAATTGTTTGGTTTCTTGGTTTAGCAAGAAGCAAAGTTCAATATCGCTTTCCACTGTTAAGGTTGAGTATATCGCAGCAGGATATGCATGTACACAACTCTTATGGATGAAACGCATGTTAAGCGATTATGGAATTAATCAAGATTCAATGATCTTACATTGTGATAATTCCAGTGCTATCAATATTTTCAAAAATCCAATTCAGCATTCACGTACTAAGCATATTGACATTAGGTATCATTACATTCGTGAATTAGTTGAAGAAAAAGCTCTCTTTGAAATATATTCCAACTAATGTCTAACTTGCTGATATATTTACTAAACCGCTCGACAAAAGCAGGTTTACTAAAATGAAATTTGATCTTGGTATGTGCATTTTAAATTGAATATATTTGTCTGCATATATCATAGTGTACTATATTTTAAATTTTTACGTGTTTAAATTTCAATATCTACATAAAAATATTTATTTTTGTCGATGCTCGACTGGCCTTTGCCATACACGACCGGTCCTGACTCGACCGGTCGTGGACTGCACTCGACCGGTCATAAAGATCGTGAGCATCATATAATTTGGGAAAAATCACTTTATTCTTCATTTTTCTCTTCTTCCTTCGACGAGTCGTGGCTCGACCAGTCTTGAGAGTTCGTGATTTTCTTCAAGATAAGTCGTTTTTCTTCATTTTTATTGAAAATTTATGCCTTCTATGCTTTGATTTGTTTATTCCATAAGCTAGATCTCGTCTTTTGTTGATTGTTTAGGGTTTCCTCTCTAAAAATCTGATCTAGAGAAACCCATCACTTTTAGTGTTCTTTGTGCTTGCTCCTTGGTATATCTTGTTGAAAATGGATGTTAGAGGGAAAAAGAAAACATCCCGTAGTCCATCTTCATCTAGATCTACATCTATAACAAGACAGCACCTTCGGTCACCCGAAGATGATCCCAATGATGTACGGGAGTTACGTAACCGTAAAGTTATCGTTGAGCGTCCTGTAAGTCTCAGTCACATTGAACAATTTGAGATTACACCTCTCCTTGAATCTGTTGGCTAGACTAACATTTTGTTTTGAGGTGGGCCTGCATACCAGTCCATTGCACAATCTATGGTTGCATGTATCTCTGATTTTTCCCTTGATAATTTAACGTTCTCAATTGCTACTAGAGAAGGGAAATTTTTTATAGATCGACATTTGATATCAGGTATTATGGATATACATGTCAAAGATGAAGGTATTCCGATTCATACATTATATGACAAACCATCAGAATCGGAAAAACAAATGTTGACAAGAGATTTATGCAATATGGAAGTGCATTGGAAGCACAAAGGAAATGTGCTCCCTTCAAAATTTTTATTACCCAGATACAGAGTTTTGCACCGAATCTTCACTTCAAACGTGTATCCTCGGTCAGGCAATAAAACCGAGTTAACTGCCTTCATGGTTCGGGTATTGCACTCTGTTGTGTCCGGCATTGTTGTCTGTTTACCTTCTTTGATATGTCATTTTATCATTCAGTTTCAGTCTTCATCCGGGTCATAGTGACATTCCATTTGGTTATCTTATGACTTGTTTAGCCACAAATATGCTCGTTGCTTTACCTGAGAATGAGGCACCAATTCATCATCTTTTATTCAATAACACTAATTTAAATAAGATGAAGTTGGATTTGCTTCCTAGTCAATTCTATAAAGGTGGTGGTGAAGGTCTTTGACAGAAATGAAGGAGAAGCATGATCTTCCTCCATAGGTTTGATATAAATATGGTTGATATATTTGAAGAAATTGAAACCGACTCCCAAAATGATTCGATTATGATCCATCTTAAAGGTTATGATGCACGTCTAAGTGCATTGGAGGAGAAGGTTGATAACCTGAGTGTAGCCCATGATATGCAATTTAAATATATGTGAAAATATATTCGTCGCATTAATAGGGGTTTACATCAGATTGATCCAACCATCCCTGCTCTTTCATCTGGATCTGATTAAGTGGATTATCTTTTTTTTTTTGGTTTGAATATGATGGATTCGGTATTATTATTACGATTGATGACTTTGGTTGTATGTTTTAGATTGATGACATTGAAGTGTTGTACTAATTTGATAATTAAATCTTGACTCTTCATATGGTGTTCTCTTCTCTCCTTTGGCCTTCCCTTGTCATTTTGTGATAAAAAGGGGGAGTAGTATGGAATAGTATGGAAATGGGGAGAATGGGAGAAAGGGAGAGAGTACTTGAATATGGTTGATTGTTTCTACTCACTTAGGGGGAGTAGAGTATTTTTTTTCACTCTGATGGCTCATGATTCTTTCTTTATTTTACTCTTATATTTATAAATGTGTTTTGTCACAAATTTGACAAAGGGGAAGATTGTTAGTGCTATGATTTCATATCCCTTTGGTTGTCAAAATTTGTAGTGTCAAAACCTATATGTCTTGTACTTCTTGTGTTTCTTGTTTGTGACTACACACTGCTTCAAGACAAGATCATGAATGAAGAATGTTTTCAAGACAAGATCATAAATGAAGAATGTTTGCAAGACATGTCATGAATGAAGTTTACAAGAATAGAAGACTCCAAGTTTGCTTCTATCAAGTTCAAGATTAGAAGACTTCATCAAGACAAGTCAAGAATGTACCAAGCTCGAGAAAGACCATCAACTCGACTCAAGCTTCTACTTCAAGATCATCTGAGAAAACAGACCTTCAAGACTTCAATGTCCATCTCACTTCAAGGTTTGTTTGACCTTAGATTGACCTTAGGTTGGTCTGTATGATAGGTCATTCTGGATACATAATCCGAATATTTTAAGTTACTTGGTGTGACTGTTCTAAGACCCGGTCTAGAAATCTTAAGACCAGTCCTAGCTTTGCTTCGACCCGGTCTTAGGTTTCTCAGACCGATCCTAGGTTGTTATTCTGATTTTCGTATTTTCCCGGTTGTCCTTCGACTAGTCCTGGACTTTCTTCGACCAGTCCTGGGAAGTCCTACGACTCATCCTTCGACCGGTCGTAGTCCTACGACTCAAACTCCAGCGACCTATCTCGAGTCCCACGACCAGTCGTAGGTGGTCCACGACCGGTCGTAAGCTACCTAAGACCAGTCGTGAGAATAGCAAATCTAATCCCGCGGAAATCTTTCAAAATCTTTGACGCTACGACCAGTCCTAAGATCCTAAGACCAGTCGAAGATGGGATTTTTGAGGCTATAAATAATGCACGAATTTCAAAGTTTATTCATTCCATTCCATTCAATTCAAACGATTTAAGGCTATACTCTGAGATAAGTTGTGATTATTTTTTTAAGCTATTGTGCATATTTAATATTCCTTTTGTTAGCATTTTTCTATTGTGATTTTGATCCATATTCCAATCTTATTTAGAAAAGAGGAATTTGTGATATTCCTTCTTCTGAGATCAAAATCAAATAGACCTTGCTCTTCTTGATTTTATCTAAAATCAATTAGACATAGAACCATTCTTTATGTGAGTATTGGACATTGAACGACGTATCATTCATCTACTCCGATTGGTTCTACTGGGCTACTTCAAAAGGAGATCCAGGTATTTTACTTTGTAATTTACTTTCTCTGGTTTTGTTTGAGATTTGCCAGAAAAATCTCATTGTTTTAGTTATCTAAGGAGAGCCAAAAAACTCAGATTGTGGGGGTTTTTTGGATTGTGTAAGCCCGAGATAAAAAGACACAATTGTGAAGGTTTTGGGTGAACCTGTGAAAACCTATTTTGATAGTGCATGCTAATATCCCCTGTGTGAGGATATTAGGAGTGGAGTAGCATTCTCATGTGGTTTGTTGGCTAACAGTTGGTAAACACACAGTGCGAACCACTATATATCGTTGTGTTGTGGATGTGCTTGATTTCTTTATTCATTTATTCCTTGATGTTGTGAATTGCTTTTGTGGATGAATGTTGTAATTTTCATTTCAAGCAAGTGTGGTTGAATGGTGTAATAACTTAGGATTTATTTCTTTAAGTTATTCTTGATTTATTTTCCATATCATTTGTGTTTTCTAGATCGTTCTAGAAATAAGGTTGTCCTACCATAAGCCATTGGTTTTTGGTGTAAGGTTGTCCTTAGAACTGATTTAGTATCATTCTCATATTTCATATGTTTTGAGAGTGTTATTATTTCAGCATTATTATTTATATATTTTATTATTCTGCTGTTTTAAGTTTTATTTGACATTGCCCTATTCACCCCCCTCTAGGGCATATAGCTAGGCCCTTTCACACATTCACATCCATCTAAAGCCAAACTACGTAAATCCATCCAAACACACAATCTTCCTGATATAAACCTGTTATACAATATATTTCATCACATTCACATCCATCTAAACCCAAACTACGTAAATCCATCCAAACACACAATCTTCCTAATATACACCTATTATACAATATATTTCATCACATTCACATTACATTCACATCCATCTAAACCCAAATTACGAAAATCCATCCAAACATAAACTACATCCATCCAAACACAAACAATCTTATTCACATTACATTCATCCACGCATAGTACATATAAATAAGTTTAGGTTTAGGTTAGGTTATAAGCTATAGGTTTAGGGAATTGAGAATAGGTTAAGGTTTAGGAAATCGGGTTCGGGTTCGAGATCGGGTTCAAGTTTGGGTTTTCAAGTTTAGTTTTAGGTTTAGGTTAAGGAGTTGAGATTAGGATTAGGTGTAGGTGTAGGTTTAGGGATTTGAGATTAGGTTAAGGTTTAGGTTTAAGAATTCGGGTTCGGGTTCGGGATTGGGTTTAGGTTTGGGTTTTCAAGTTAAGGTTTAGGTTGGGGAGTTTAGATTAGGATTAGGTTTAGAGATTTGAGAATAGGATAAGGTTTAGGTTTAGGAAATCGGGTTCGGGTTCGGGTTTAGGTTTGGGTTTTCAAGTTTAGGTTTAGGTTTAGGTTAGGGAGTTGAGATTAGGATTAGGTGTAAGTGTAGGTTTAGGGATTTGAGAATATATTTAGGTTACGGGTTATAGGTTCGGGTTTAAGTTTTGGTTAAGGTTAAGGTTTAGGTTTAGGTTATAAGCTATAGGTTTAGGGAATTGAGAATAGGTTAAGGTTTAGGTTTAGGAAATCGGGTTCGGGTTCGGGATCGGGTTTAGGTTTGGGTTTTAAGTTTAGGTTAGGGAGTTGAGATTAGGATTAGGTGTAGGTTTAGGTTTAAGGATTTGAGAATACATTTAAGTTTTAGGTCATAAGTTTAGGTTTTAGGCTTAGGTTTAGGTTTAGGTTTAGGTTAGGTTATAGGTTAAGGTTTAGGAAATTGAGAATAGGTTAAGGTTTAGGTTTAGGAAATCGGGCTCGGGTTCGGGATCGGGTTTAGGTATGGGTTTTCAAGTTTAGGTTTAGATTTACGTTAGGGAGTTGAGATTAGGATTAGGTGTATGTTTAGGTTTAGGGATTTGAGAATACATTTAGGTTTTAGGTCATAGGTTTTGGTTTAGGTTAAGGTTATAGGTTTAGGTTTAGGTTAAGGTTTAGGTTTAGGTTATAAGCTATAGGTTTAGGGAATTGAGAATAGGTTAAGGTATAGGTTTAGGAAATCGGTTCGGGTTCGTGGATCGCGTTTAGGTTTGGGTTTTCAAGTTTAGGTTTAGGTTTAGGTTAGGGAGTTGAGATTAGGATTAGGTGTAGGTTTAGGTTTAGGGATTTGAGAGTACATTTAGGTATTAGGCTTAGGTTTAGGTTTTAGGTTTAGGTTAAGGTTTAGGTTTAGGTTAGGTTTAGGTTTAGGTTTAGGGAATTGAGAATAGGTTAAGGTTTAGGTTTAGGAAATCGGGTTCGTTCGGGATTGGGTTTAAGTTTGGGTTTTCAAATTTAGGTTTAGGTTTAGGTTAGGGAGTTGAGATTAGGATTAGGTGTAGGTTTAGCTTTAGGGAATTGAGCTTAGGTTATAGGTTTTGAGATTTGGGAATAGTTTTAGGTTATAAGTATAGGTTTAGGTTAGGTAATAGGTTATAGGTTAAGGTTTAGGGATTTGATTTTAGGTTATAGGATTAGGTTAAGGTTTAGGTTTAGGTTATAGGTTTT
This sequence comes from Magnolia changhungtana, assembly GCA_030180095.1. Lineage (NCBI taxonomy): Eukaryota > Viridiplantae > Streptophyta > Magnoliopsida > Magnoliales > Magnoliaceae > Magnolia > Magnolia changhungtana. The sequence goes on along the minus strand of JASAUF010000426.1, from coordinate 264,240 downwards.
AGGATTTGAGAATGGGTTTGGGTTTAGGTTATAGGTTTTGGTTTTGGTTTAGGTTATATGTTTTAATTTATGTTATAGGTTATAGGTTTAGGTTAATTATAAGTTCTTGGATTTAAGAATGGGTTCGGGTTTAGGTTATAGGTTTTGGATTTGAGAATGGGTTATAGTTTAGGTTTAGGAAATCGGGTTCATGTTCAAGATTGGGTTTAAGTTTTGGTTATAGGTTTTTGGATTTAAGAATGGGTTATGGTTTATGTTTAGGAAATCGGGTTCATGTTCGGGATTGGGTTTAAGTTTTGGTTTTCAAGTTTAGGTTTAGGTTTAGGTTAGGGAGTTGAGATTAGGAATTGGTGTAGGTTTAGCTTTAGGGAATTTAGTTTAGGTTATAGGTTTAGGAAAAGGTTAGGTTTAGGTTATAGGTTTTGGGATTCTAGGAATAGTTTTAGGTTATAAGTATAGGTTTAGGTTAGGTTATAGGTTATAGGTTAAGGTTTTGGGATTTGATTTTAGGTTATATGATTAGGTTAAGGTTTAGGTTTAGGTTATAGGTTTTGGGATTTGAGAATGGGTTTGGGTTTAGGTTATAGGTTTTGGTTTTGGTTTAGGTTATATGTTTTGATTTAGGTTATAGGTTATAGGTTTAGGTTAGAATGGGTTCGGGTTTAGGTTATAGGTTTTAGATTTGAGAATGGGTTATGGTTTAGGTTTAGGAAATCGGGTTCATGTTCAGGATTGGGTTTAAGTTTTGGTTATAGGTTTTTGGATTTGAGAATGGGTTATGGTTTAGGTTTAGGAAATCGGGTTCACACTACGTGAAAAATGGAAAAAAATGACGGATTTAGAGACGGTTCTGGACCGTCTCTAAAATTGCTTGGTTTAAAGACGCTTTAGAGACGGTCGTAAACCGTCTCTAAAATTAGGGACGGCTTCTGACCGTCCCTAATATTGTCTTTAAATATTTTGTGTCCTGAAATAATTTAAGACGGTCTTTAACCGTCTTATATAGGTCATACGAGACAGATCCAAAGACCATCCGTATTAGAGACGGTCTTCGACCATTTTATATGCGGTCATCGAGACGCCATGGCCGTCCGTATTAAACGGTCATTGGCCGTCTTTTACTTGTAATTTGAGACTGTCAAAGGCCGTCTCTATTAGAGACGGTCCTTAGCCGTCTTATTGTCTTGTCAAAAACTGTCTCTATTAGAGACTGTCAAAAATCGTCTCTATTAGAGACTGTCATAGACCGTCTCTATTAGAGGCTCGTCACGAATGACCACTCTATTAGAGATCATATCGACCGTCTCTATTAGAGACGGTCCTTAGCCGTCTTCTAGGACCGTGAAAGACCGTCTGTATTAGAGATGGTTGATCAGGGTCAAATATTGCATATCAAACCCCGATTATTGCCCTATTTTATGTACATGATAAGGCCTAACACTGGATTTTAATTGTGTTTTTATTACAGGATGAAATAAGGAGCGTTAATTGGAAATTGATGTTAAAGGCATGGATTTGACGTTCTGAAGTCACCAGAGCACGGGATGAACTCCAGAAAACCAATGGTGATCTCTGCCCACCTGGTGGTGATCTCTGCTCACCTGGAGAAAGAACAGGAGAGTATGCTCATATCTACTCTCATTGAGCATAAAAGAGCCCTAGGATGGACGATAGCGGACCTCAAAGGAATCGATCCCTCGATTTGTACTCACCACATATATCTTGAGGAAAATGTAAAGACCGCTCGGCAACCACAACGTAGACTAAATCCAAACATGAAGGAAGTGGCTAAGGCCGAGGTTCTTAAACTATTGGATGTGGGTATCATATACCCTATATCTGATAGTCAATGGGTGAGTCCAACTCAGGTGGTTCCTAAGAAGTCCGGAATCACCATCGTAGCCAATGCTAATAATGAACTCGTGCCAACCAGAGTCACTACTGGTTGGAGAATGTGCATTGACTACAGAAAGTTGAATACCGTCACAAGGAAGGATCACTTTCCTTTGCCCTTCATTGATCAAATCTTAGAAAGGCTAACTGGTCATTCCTATTACTGTTTCCTTGACCGGTATTCGGGCTACAATCAGAATGAAATCGCCCATGAGGACCAGGAAAGACCACATTTACATGTCCCTATGGCACCTTTGCTTATCGAAGGATGCCATTTGGACTATGTAATGCCCCTGCCACCTTTCAGCGATGTATGTTGAGTATCTTTTCTGATATGGTGGGGCAATATCTAGAGGTCTTCATGGACGATTTCTCTGTCTATGGCTCATCTTTCAGCAAGTGCTTGGAAAGTCTTAAATGTGTCTTTGAAAAGATGTGAAGAAAAGAATCGGTACTTAATTGGGAGAAGTGTCATTTTATGGTTCATAAGGGGATTGTCCTTGGACATATCATCTCGTCCAAGGGAATTGAGGTAGATAAGGCAAAAATCGATCTTATCTCTAACCTACCTCCACCCAAGAACATCAGAGACGTGCGATCCTTCTTAGGACACGCAGGATTTTACAGGCGATTCATAAGGGACTTTAGTCTCCTCTCTCGTCCTTTATGTAATCTTCTTCAAAAGGATGTTCCATACGAGTGGTCTGAGCAATGCCAGGAAGCTTTCACCAAGCTTAAAGGCATGTTAACCACTGCATCCATCATGCAGCCACCCGACTGGAGCCTTCCTTTTGAGCTTATGTGCGATGCCTCTGATTATGCTCTTGGAGCGGTTCTAGGCCAGAGAAAAGATAAGAGGCCCTACGTCATCCATTACGCGAGTAGGACTTTAAATCCTGCCCAAGTGAACTACTCGACTACGGAAAAGGAACTTTTAGCCGTAGTGTTCGCGTTGGACAAATTTAGGTCCTACCTGATCGGATCCAAGATCATTATCTATACAGATCATGCGGCACTGAAGTATCTTCTTTCCAAGAATGATTCTAAGCCCCGCCTGATACGATGGATCCTTCTACTCTAAGAATTTGATTTAGAAATTAAAGATAAAAAGGGAGTAGAAAACGTAGTGGCCGATCACCTTTCTCGCCTTAATACCTCTGATTCCCTTGAGGCGACCCATATCAATGACATGTTCCCCGATGAACAACTGTTTAGAGTCACCCATTCACCCTGGTTCGGCTGATATTGCTAATTATCTTGCTACGGTTCCATACCGTCACATTGGATCACAAGAAGATAAGAAGAAATTTTTCACCGAGGTACGCAAATTCTTCCGGGATGATCCATACTTGTTTAAATATTGCCCAGGACCAAATCTTGAGGAGATGTGTGCCGGACGATGAGCATCGTGTGTCATCTCCTTTTGTCACTCACAGGCTGTGGTGGTCACTTTTACGCAAAAAGACCACGGCCAAGATTCTCGCAAAGGTGGCTTCTATTAGCCCACTATGTTCGGGGACACTCATGAGTTTTGCAAAGCTTGTGAGCGTTGTCGAAAATTGGGAGCATTGTCCCGTCGAAATATGATGCCTTTGAATCCCATTCTTATCATAGAGGCATTTGATTCTTTGGGCATCGATTTCATGGGACCATTCTCCCAATCTTTTGGGAATTTATATATTTTGCTTGCCGTAGACTATGTCACTAAATGGGTCGAAGCGATTCCGTGTCGGAATAATGACCATCGCACGGTCATTAAATTCCTAAAAGAGAACATCCTTTCCCGATTTGGAACGCCTCGAGCTATTATTAGTGATGGAGGCTCACACTTTTGTAATAGGCCATTCGAGAGTTTAATGAAGAAATACGGTATCTCTCATAAGGTGAGCACCCCATACCACCCACAGACAAGTGGACAAGCTGAGATTTCTAATAGGGAGATCAAACACATTTTGGAGAAAACGGTTAACCCTGACCGTAAGGATTGGTCAATTCGATTGACCGATGCCTTATGGGCGTACCGTACCGCTTTTAAATCCCCTATTGGAATGTCTCCCTTTAGACTCGTCTATGGGAAAGCTTGCCACTTGCCTGTGGAATTGGAACATAGAGCCTACTGGGCAATCAAAAATCTAAATTTCAATCTGAACAACGCCGGCTCGCTACGCAAACTTCAATTAAATGAACTTGAAGAAATCCGGAACGACGCATACGAGAATTCGAGAATTTACAAGGACAGGATGAAGGCGTTTCATGACCAACATATTCTACGAAAATCATTCACGCCAGATCAGAAAGTCCTTTTGTATAATTCTCGATTACATCTCTTTCCGGGTAAGCTTCGATCTCGTTGGACCGGCCCTTACATTGTTGTTACTGCATTCATCATGGGGCTGTCGAGATAAGAGACCCCGACAATGGCAAGGAGTTTAAAGTAAATGGACATCGCTTAAAGTCATTTGTCGAGAAATTTGATTCAGAGGATATGTCCATGCCTCTGACTGATCCTGTTTACCAGGAATGATCTCCTAGTCTGATGGAGGTATAGGTAGGTTATTGCTTTCATAGGATTAGACTAGTTGCTTTGGTCTGGCTGAAGACGTTAAACTTAGCGCTACTGGAAGGCAACCCAGTTTTTCCATTTATTTTCCTAGTTAGTTCAATGTTTGTGGGTAACATTACTGCAAACCCTCACGAGACTACGACTCGTCCACTAGGGGCAACCTAGGGGTTTAAAGGCTTGTTGCATATGCTAAATGCAATCGAGAGCACCTGCGAAAGTGGTATAGGTAGGATTTTATTATTCTTGTTTTGTTTTTTCTCTCGTGCTAACCGGATTCCATGCTGCGATCTCTTGGAAAGTTTCTCACGATTCATCATTCAGGTACTATCTTCCCATCACTTTGCATTTACTTTTATTGTCCCATGTGCATTCCATGCTCATATCTTTTACATTGAGGACAATGTAGCTTTTAGGTTGGGGGTGGGAGATTAGGTAACCTAATCAGTATTTTCTTTGTCTTGAGCAAAATTTGTGAAAATTTTAAATTTTTTCTGGAATTTCTATTGAATTTAACGTGATTTTGAAGGATAGTTGTGATTTTAACATTATCAGATATGTGAGGTTGGTAACTTATGACTCTTGGATTCGGCCATCTGCTTGATTTCACAGTCAATTTTGAATTAATAATCCATGATTAGAAGTGGTAAACATTGATTGAGCCATGAGTTCACATATCAGATCTCACTTACACATTAAGGTTTCGGTTCGATAATTGAATGATTTACTTGGTAATCATTAAGCATGAAAGGAACCAGCCCGAAGAACAAAAATTTTAGCATCAAAAAGAAGAATTAAATGGCTAAGTCACATAATCTTCACCATAGGTTTGCTCCCTATAGGTGTAGATTTGATTCTCCATAATTGACTTATAAAAAAAATTTAGGCGACAAGTTTCCACCATAGGTTTGCTCCCTATAGGTGAGAATTTGATTCCCCTCATTTGCGTTACTACTCATAAAGAAAATCAAAGGCTGGTAAAAAGAAAAGTTAATCTGTGAGATAAGTGTTGGTTTCAAGTTTGGTTGTCATGAATTACTAATGATATCATGAAATTGACAATTGGATCTCTTAATGATTATAAGTCGAGATTATACTTTACACTCATGGAACTCAATGTTTAAAATTGTTCTAATTAATGGATTAATAGTTTGAAATTAATTATGAAATCTGCCGAGAGCTTGATTCTAAGAGAAAAATAAAAAAAATAAAAAATAAATAAAATTTCCACACACCAATCATGAATCTAAGAAGTTTCACATCTCAGCTATCTGTTCACAAGTCACTTGAATTTACAGGAATTATCTTTTATTTCTGAAATTATTTTTCGCATGTTTTGCTCGGGACTAGCAAAATGCTGGTTGGGGTTGTGATCAGGGTCAAATATTGCATATCAGACCCCGATTATTGCCCTATTTTATGTACATGATAAGGCCTAACACTGGATTTTAATTGTGTTTTTATTACAGGATGAAATAAGGAGCGTTAATTGGAAATTGATGTTAAAGGCATGGATTTGACGTTCTGAAGTCACCAGAGCACGGGATGAACTCCAGAAAACTAATGGTGAAGAATATACACGCACGGATCTGAGGAAAGCACGATAAAGAGGCCTGAAATTGGTGCAAAATGAAAGATCACGTATTTCCCGTCAGCTGATCAACTCGAAACTTCATACATATGATGGGGGCCGTAAATTAACCGTACAAGTCAAAATTCAGCCAATGGATCTGTGGGGAAAGGGCCCAACAGACAAAACAGCCCATAAAACTCTGATTCTGGGCCCACCTGAGATCTGGATATGCTTCAATTTTGGTCTCAACTCCTTAAAATGGGTGACAAATCGGATGGATGGAGCAGATTTCTCAGAAATGTCGCAGTGGACACCACATTGCATGATGCATGTGCACCATGGAAATAACACGTGCGCCACACCGGATTCGGAGCCGGTCAACACGGGCGCTGACCCGCATCGCCTTCAACAGATAGAAACAGCGTCCGACGCTGTTTGAATTTTCACTGGCTTGTGGGGCCCACTCATCCTCTATTCGAATGATCTGAACCGTCCATGGAGTTAAAAGGGTGGCCACGCATCTCACCTAGGTGTCCTCTTTTTACCATGCGACCTATTAGAAGATCCTGGCCGTTGAAAGCAGGATGGACGGTGAGTTCAAATCTCTGGTGGATCACATCTAAATCAAACTAATCTGGGCATTCTCAACCGTTTTTTCCTCCTCTATGCAATGGACGGAGTAGATTGTTGAAATACTTATCAAAGTGGGACCCACCATTGTCAGCGGAAGGTGATTCGCGTCCGCGTAAAGGACGGCCGCTGGCCGTTTTTGCGTCGGATTATGGGCCCCGTACGTCACCCATGCGGCCGATCCGAGCCATCCATCGTGTAGAGGGCGTCAAGAACTACAAAACCATGTTGATATTCCTCTCCCATGCATACACACGTGCGCTGTACAGAGGCCACAAACAGGCGGTCTTGTAACGTTCAAAACTGAGTTTTTTTTAGATTTCTTCTGTGGGCCGTGCAAATGGACCTTCAAAACCACCCATTCTTGACTGAAATTTCGTCCTGAATCCAATGGACGAGGTGGATTTTCCAGAAAACACCTCTGTGGGGCCCACCGATCACGGCTGCGAAAATTTATACTCCGAGTCCTTCTACGACTTTGCCACCGATTCCAGCCATCCAGCAGCTATAAAAGGGGAGTTTTGGACGTGGGAAAAACATTCAGAGCCAGGGAATTCGAGATCCAGAGCCAGGGAGAGAAGAGAGAGAGAAAGGAGTAGAGTTGTATTTTTTCTTTCCTTCTTTGCTTTTAATTAATTTATTTTATTTTGAGAGATCTAGTCCACTCATGTCGGGCTAAACCTCTTAGCTAGGGCTAAGAGGTGAAGCTTGTAGCGTGATGGGAGGCCTCTTTGCTTGTGCCTTTGTTTAGACTGAATTGATGTTAATTTGAGTTTTTATTAAGGGAATTTTTTTAGTCTTTAATGGTCTGTTGTGACTGAAATTACAATGGGTCTGCAATAGCTTTGAGCATGTTCTTTTCTTCTTTATGTTTATGACGTCAGGAAGCCCTGTTGTTCACCATCGTCTCCTGGGCATGGTTGGATGTCGGTACCCTTCCTAACCTTCACACATTGATTGGTTGGTAATTAGTTTAATTCTGTTGTTTGCTTTGTCTCCTGGGCATGGTTTGGTGATGGAATCCATTCTAATTCATATACCTTTTATCTTTTCAAAACTACATCAAAGGAAGTTCAGTTGATTTTCATGAATCAAGTGTAGTTCTCCCTGATCTCTACAAGTGGATCCTCTGAATCCCTAGTTTTTCACTTCTGAATTCTCTTAAATTTTAGTTCAATTATTTCACCATTATTCCTCAAATCATAATTGGATTAGATTTCATCTTAGCCTAGTTCTAGATCTGGTTATTTTTAGATAACGTACAAGTTTCAGTCCCTGTGGATTCGACCTCGATCTTACCGAGTTTATTACTACATCACAACCCTATACTTGGGGAGTGAACAACGGTCCTTAACCGTCTCTAATGCTCAAGTACGAGTTGAACTATTTGGTTTAGAAAAAATAATTAACAAAGTTTTTTTTTTAAAAAAAAAAAAAAACTGATTTTATAAAATTCTACATTTTGAAAAAAAAAATTAAGAACTTTGAATAATGTTGATAACTTTGAAAAAAAAAAAGATTTCAATAAAAAAAATGATATTTTGAAAAAGAAAATATAAAAAATTAAACAAAATTGTGAAAAAATTAACAAATTGTAAAAAATATATATTTTTTAAAAAAGAAAACTAGATTTTGTATTTTGACAAAAAAATTAAAAAGTTATATAACAAGATTTCGATAAAAAAATGATATTTTGAAAAAGAAAATTTTAAAAATTAAACAAAATTGTGAAAAATTTGACAAATTGAAAAAAAAAAATTTAAAAGAAAACTAGATTTTGCATTTTGACAAGAAAAATTGAAAAGTTATATAACAAAAGTGATATTTAAAAAAATGATATTTTGAAAAAGAAAATTTAAGAAATTAAACAAATTTGTGAAAAAATTGACAAATTGTAAAAAAAAAATATATTTTAAAAAAGAAAACTAGATTTTTTATTTTGACAAGAAAAATTGAAAAGTTAGATAACAAAAGTGAGATTTTGATGATGTGTTGTATATCCTTGCCTTTTATGTTTTTCCAACCCATTTTTGGGCGGGTATAAAAAATTGTGTGGATTTAAATCTTAAGTGGACCACACCACTAGAAAGAATGATAATATAGTACCTCGCCATTAAAAATTATAAAGAGCCCATCGTAAGGTTTTATTAATGTTTATTTGCAATCCAACTTGTTGATAATGTAAAGAATATCTAGATGAAGGTAAACTGCAAAGATCAAATTGATCCAAAACTTTTGTGGCCTTCAAAAGGTTTTTAATAGTTATTCATCATTGTTTTGATCGATATGGCCCACATTGAGATTATTGAGTTCTTGTGATTTGAAATCACATCCTAAAATATGATGGAAAAATATATGGATGGTGTCGATATACATAAAATATATTAAGGTGGGCCCTACACGGTTAGAGTAACACTCATGAAGGAGTTACCTAAATAGTGAAATGGTACTATAAGGTCACCTCATGGGAACTTCCCATGAGGTTAATCTGTGTGCGCCCCACCATGATGTGTGTAGAACATCAGCACCATGTATTTGATGTGTCCCCTTTAAGTCCAAAAATCATTCATATAAGAAACTCAGGTGGGCCATAGCATTTAAAACTATACGAAGACATCCATAAAACATATAAAAGCATTTGGTGGGGCCCACATGAGTTTTAGATGTGTATGAAACTTAGTCTGACTCCTCATCCAAGTGGGACACACATAATGAATGGGCTGGATCTATGAACCACATCTAGGTGGGCCCAATAAATGATTATGAATGTTTTAATGGGAGGGTAACCCTCTCAACTATAGTATGTGGTGTGGCCCACCCAAATCATGGATTGACTTTATTTTTAAGCTTGTGGCCCACCATGGAATGGTGCATCTGATTACCGGGCAAATCCAAAGTTCAAGTGGACCTACCATAGAAAAGAGTGGGATAGTGACACCCACTATTGAAACCTTCTTAGGGCTCATCGCGATGTTTATTTGAGATCCAATCTGTTTATAAGTTAATATAGATGTGGATGCGGTTGAAACTTGGTCTGATTCCTCATCCAAGTGGGACACACATGATGAGTGGGTTGGATATATGAATCACATTTACGTAGGCCCAATATATGATTATGAATGTTTTAAGGAAACCCTTCTCCATTACATTTAAGTGAGTTACTCGTTACCCTTACCAGAGTAAACTCTATGGGGTCCACCGTTATTTATTTATTTTATCCACTCCATTCATCCATGTTAACAGATAATTTGAGGTCTAAAGAACAAAAAGGAAGCATATCCAAAGCTCAAGTGGACCACACCACAGGAAATAGTGTGATTGAACCTCTACCATTTAAAATTTCTTGGAGGCCATAGAAGTTTTGGATCAAGCTGATGTTTGTGTTTTCTATTCATTCATATATTTTTGATATTATGAACAACCTTTAACCGTTTTTGGACAATCGATCACCCAGTTGAAGAGTAATAACTTCAGATGTTTAAATCAAAATTCACTCAAATTGTTGATCAATCTTGTTTGCCCAATATCTTTCTCATATGTAACATGATTGGGGCGAGTAACCGTTTTTGGATGTTGGTCGGTGCTCTATGGGTCCCACCATGATGTATGTGTTTCATCCATGCCGTCCATCCATTTTTACAAATCATATTAGGCCTTGATACCAAAAATGAGAGGGATATAAATCTCAGGTGGACCACACCACATGAAAACAATAGTGATTGGATATCCACCATTAAAGCCCTCCTAAGGCCCACTGTACTTTTTATTTGACATCCTATCTGTTGATTAGGTCATACAGGCCCAAATGAAGGGGAAAAAACTATGCGAAGACATCCATAAAACATATAAAAGCATTTGGTGGGGCCCACATGAGTTTTGGATGTGTATGAAACTTGGTCTGACTCCTCATCCAAGTGGGACACACATAATGAATGGGTTGGATCTATGAACCACATCTAGGTAGGCCCAATAAATGATTATGAATGTTTTAATGGGAGGGTAACCCTCTCAACTATAGTATGTGGTGTGGCCCACCCAAGTCATGGATTGACTTTATTTTTAAGCTCGTGGCCCACCATGGAATGGTGCATCTGATTGACGGGGCAGATCCAAAGTTCAAGTGGACCCACCATAGAAAAGAGTGGGATAGTGACACCCACTATTGAAACCTTCTTAAGGCCCGCCGCGATGTTTATTTGAGATCCAACCTGTTTATAAGTTAATACAGATATGGATGCAGTTGAAAATTGGTCTGACCCCTCATCCAAGTGGGACACACATAATGAGTGAGTTGGATATGTGAATCACATTTAGGCAGACCCAATATATGATTATGAATGTTTTACCGAAAATTTGGGATTAACACACACCGTTCATCCATTTTTCGAGATCATTTTATAGAAACATATAAAAAATAAATCATATTCAAAGATTAAATGGACCACACCACAAATAAGGGGAACAGATTGGCTACTCCCCTTACACCATCAAATGGCTAGTGGTTGGTGCTATGTGGGCCCCACCATGATTTATGGCCCCATGACCATTTTTTTTTTTAACTTTTAAACTAGTTGGATTTCAAATAAACATTACGATGGGCCTTAGGATAGTTTCAACGGTGGGAATCACCCTCCCGTTGTTTTCTATGGTGGGGTCCACTACAGATTTTTATCTGTCTCATTCTTTGGCTCGTGATATCTCAAAATGGATGGACGATGTGGATATAATGAATACATCATAAGTTTTTATATTTTTAAAATTATATATATATATATATGGAAAAGGTTCTATATGTCGAGCCCATGAGAACTCCCCATGAGGTCTAGCTGTGTGGGCCCCGCCATGACTTAGTGTCGTAAATCAACACCGTGCATTTGACGAGTCCCCTTTAAATTATGGGATATCCCAAAAATCAGGCAGTATACGAGAACTACGGTGGGCCATACCATCTAAAATCATGTGAAGACATGCCTAAAACATATAAAAGCACTTGGTGGGGCCCCACCTAAAATTTGGATGCGTGTAAAACTTGGTATAACCCCTCATCCAAGTGGCACACACATAATGGATGGGCTAGATTTGTGAACCACATCTCTGTCTCAAGTGGATGATAAAAAAATGAATTATATCTCAATCTCAAGTGGACCAGTTACAGAAATAGTGTCGAATGAATTTTGACCATTAAAAATGTTTTGGGGGCTATAAAAGTTTTGGATCACGCCGATATTTATTTTTTCCCTTCATTTGGGTCTTTATGACCAAATCAACACATTGATGTCAAATAAACATGCAGATGGGCCTTATGAGGATTTTAATTGTGAATATCTATTCATTATTTTTGTCTGTGGTGTGGCCCACCTAGGATTTATATCCCTATCATTTTTTGTATCAAGCACTAAAATTATCTGTAAAAATGGATGAACGGAATGGATGAAACATGTACATTATGGTGGGGCCCACAGAGCACCGACCACCTGCCACCGTCCCGCCCAAATTTGGGCGCGGCTCTGTTTGAGCGCGCCCAAAATTGGTGGACGTGGGTTGGTGCTCTATGGGTCCCACCATGATGTATGTGTTTTATCCATGCCGTCCATCCATTTAAAAAATTTATTTTAGGGATTGACGCCAAAAATGAGAGGGATATAAATCTCAGGTGGACCACACCACATGAAAACAATAGTGATTGGATATCCACCATTAAAACCCTCCTAAGACCCACTGTACTTTTTATTTGATATCCAATCCATTGATTAGGTCATACAGGCCCAGATGAAGGGAAAAAAGTTATCTGATTGATCCAAAACTTTATGTGGCCCCCAAAAGGTTTTTAATGGTCGACGCTCATTCAACACTGTTTCCTATAATGTTGTAACGCCCCGGATTTTTGGCAACCTGGGATTAGACGTCCTTAGGCAATGGGTCGATCGTAATACCTCATTAACTTGTCAGAACTGAATCCCAAAGGCTAAAGCCGCCTTTGAACTCATTTCCTTCACAAACCTCACCCTTCATCACCTTGATCTTCCAATTTTTCTAATAACTTTCACCCTAGACACTATCTTAAACTAGCTAAGTAGTATAACTTAGATCACTTTATATACAAACTCCAAAGGCCTGAGTACCACTTCGACCAGAATTCACTTAGGACTAAATCCTTTAGAAATGAGACAAAGTAATTAGGTGTGAAACCAGATTAGCTACGAAATCCGTTCGAATCGCTTTAAATACGTTCTGCAAGACCCAAAACTTGTAGAATCATTGGCGCTAGGTTACCCTAATGTTTAGAACCAAACTCATTTCCTTTGCTTCTCTGAATGAAACGAAACTTCAGTATTAGGTCTAGATCGCACATCGGGAGTCCGATTAACCCGAAGCTAAGGAACTAGGACCGCCCCACTGGGCTTAACAATCATCTCAAAAATCAGCTTTATCCGATGTTCCACGGCCATTCGTTTCGAATCGGAGCGAGGTAGTGTGAAAAACACTATTCCCATGCCAAAATAAATATCTGGAATAGTGATCTGGCATCATTCGTTGACGCGTCGATAAGCAACCCGACCATCAGAATCGGACCAAATTACACCCTCGGATTAAGAAAAATTTCAGGAACATTTACATGTACTTAGAATTTCTGATCGTGGCCCACTGACCGTCGAACTGAAAGTGGTCTGCCACGTGCGATCTGGGTATCCGATCGAGACAAAAACGTAAGCCCACGTAGATCCATCGATGGTGAGCTTAAGTCTGACGTTTGGTTCAAGGAGGGCCACCAGAACTTCCCTTTTGAATGGAAAAGCGACGAATATCCTATATAAGCAGTACCCCTTGAACCTAAGTCTAATTTCAGAATGTTTTAGGCTATATAAGGGCCTTAGAGCACCCTCTCTCACAGCCATACGAATTTGAGTTTTGGGAGAGAGAAAGAGAGAGAAAAGAGAGAAAAGGCTTGGAGATCGTTGCCGATCTTCCTCCTACTGCTTGGGACTGTTACACGGCCTACACCGCTTCATTCCAGGTGTTTTTCCGGCGGTATCCATCCCCTTTGAAGGTAAGAAACCCTAACCCTAGGTCTGAATTTTGGTAGGATCGTTGTAGGCTATGTAACAACTAACCGATTCCGCTCTTTAGGCTAGAAAACTCCCGTATACGGAAGTTCTTCTACCCTTGCTGATTCGTTTCGTTTCCAAAGGCAAAGGTGAGGACTTTAAGTGTATAAGTTAAGGTTTTCAACGCTTTCAATGTCAGATAATGGTAGATTCATGATCTGCTTGCAATTGCACATGTACAAAGTGCTTTCCGTTTCCTGTTTTGATTAACGGTGTGAAATATGGAATTTCACATATTCTAGGTATACGTAGAAATACCGTATACGTATTTTTTTGGATAAATGCTTGACATGTTTATTTAATGTATAATTATATAACATATGAATAAAATACTAGTTTGGCGAAAGGAATCGCCAAAATATATGTTTACTTGTAAATGCGCCGTATGTTGAAATTACGTATTGTAGAAATACCGTATACGTAGTTCTTTTGGAATAATGTTTGACATATTTATTTAATGTATGATTATACAATACATGATTAAAATACTAGCTTGGCGAAAGGAATCGCCGAAATCTATGTTCCTTTGTAAACACTACGTATGTCAAAATTGGGTATACGTGGAAGTACCCTATACGTATATAAGTTGCTGATGTGTTTGCCATGTTTAATTGCTGTATGATTATGATGTATATGTATAAAATACTAGTTTAGTAAAGGGACAACCCTAGTGCACACTTCTCTAGCATACGTCATGTATGTTGAAATAGTGCATTCCAAGTGTTGGTGAAATCACTTGTGAGTGTAAGTGCTTAAGTGTTAGAACCTTAGTTAGGTGCTGAGATGGGATTCTCCGCTACCTTAGAGTCACATATGACACTCTCCACGTGGTTGTTCACTCTAACCACTCACCTATGAACTCTAAGTATTTGTATCCCTATATGTATAGTGCTTTATAACATGCTTTACAACATGCTTTACAACATGCCTTATAACATGCTTTATTTCATGCTTTATAATACATGCTTTACCTCATGCTTTACTTCATGCTTTACAACTGTTTGAGTTTGGGACTATGCCTATAGTCCAAACATTCGGTACCAGACTTGCGGTTATGGCCGAGATTCATATCGCCACAACGGACGTGTCTGGCGAACCCGAGTCGTACTTCGGTTGGCGATAGTGGTTGGCCACATGGAGTGCTTTTGCGCTCCATATCGCTCAACTTGTGGTGCGCTCGAGCTAGTCAGGCTCGTCAAGCAAACCGATATGTGTATATGTATGTTCACCATGTTTGGTCGCTACTGCTTGAACCTAGGGTACCAAACTTACCAGTGGCGATCCCGTTAACCATGGTACCTCGATCCGCTAAGACGCATGAGCCGGACATGGTGGTATGGGGCACCGTGGTCGAGCTGTCGGCCTACGCTGGGGTCATGTGCCTCCCCGTAGTGACCATTGCGCAACCAAACTCGTGAGCCGATTATGGTGGTATGGGACACTATATTCGAGTTTGTCGATACTTACGGCGAGAGCCGAGCACGGTGAGACCAGTGCTCGTCGACGGCGGCGACGAGTCCTCCGTAGTATCTTCGAGTATACTCCAAGTGTCCGTGATTGGCGGACGAGTCTTTCACAAGAACTAGAGTATGAGTTGAGCCGAGCACGGTGAGACCCGTACTTGGTGACGGCTAGTGATTGAGCTGTATGGTGAGATATGTACTTGAGCCGACGGCCAAGAATTGAGCCGCATACGGTGAGATCTCGTATCCGTCTTGACGGGTGACGAGCCCTTTGCGATGCCTTCACTACGCTTCTCAAACCATAATATCGTATGAGATTAGCTAGGATTGACGACCCTAGAATGGATCATGTTTGGGAATGATACAAGGGAGGTACCTTAGTTTCCCAATACTGCTGGTTGAAATGGATTAATAAAAACTTGGTAATCATGAGCATCATCGCACCGCATGTACTTTGTAGATGTGGCGCACTGAGGGAGTTAGCATTCGCGAACGTAAGATGATGTCGCTTGAGGGTGGTTTGGCAAGGGCATACAGCATCATGTCATTTCATTTTTGCACTTAACAAGAGTAGTTAGAAATGTTTGATTTGTACTGCTTTATCATTACTGCTTGATTGAATTGATAACATGTTAACCTATGCTTTACTGTTCCACTGAGTTGATCACTCACTCCCACGTTACGGGACGGTGTTGTACACACCAACCAGATTTGTTGACTTTCAGGTGGTGGCGATGCTTGTGAAGCAGAGCCGGACTACTTCTATGATGATAGGGGGAATTCTCCTATCTGTATCTCTCTGGCAGGTCAATGAAGACCTGATATTGTATTGACGGGGCTATGGTACATGGAATAGGTGGCATTACACTTTCTCACATTTGGTACATTTTAGAACTGCACTTGTATTTATTTAACCTGGTAATGTTATCACACTCTGGAGACTCATCATAAGTTATATATTTTATCTATCTATCACAGTCTTCCGCTTGCAAATTTAACTATCTCTGGAGTATGATATGCTGTTTTGGCTTAATCTCACTCATGTTCAATGCACGAATACAGTCAACATTCAATCATCATTCATTTTGTTGCATAAGTGATGTTCTGGAACTCGGGAGTTGAGTTTATGCTCGACCCCCGATTTTCAGGGCGTTACAAGATGGTATCAGAGCATGATTTGGATTAAACTGGACCTGGGTTATGGTCACACGACGCACACTAACGCACTCTGACTTAGGAGGGAGCTACGAAATGTAGAAACAGTCTTAGACATCCCTGTTCCGTCTAACGGCTAGTTCACTGAAAACGAACGCCGAAATCGAGTCCGTATTAACCCTTGGTCGCACAGGTCGACCTTAAAATGTTTCTAGGTCGTCTATAGATAATTCTAGATTACAATCCACCTCACCCTAACCGTTGACAATCGGTAGAATATAGGAATGAACGTGATAAGGATAACTACTCCGAATCCCTGGAGCTTCTCTGGACTCCTCACAGAGACTTCTCGAATTCCTGAGGAAAGAAAAGCAGAAAGTACAAATAAATACTAATAAATTCGAATTAATTAATGAATGATTACAAAAAAAAAAGAGTTCACAACCCTTTAAACAGGGATACCAAGTAATGGAAAGGACATCAGAAACAAACTACAACTAAAACTCCTAGGTTGTGGTGTCTACTAGTCTTGTGAGCGTTCGGCACCAAAAATAGTAAGTGTCCTATTTGACTTTACCAAACCATTCTCCTAAGAATTCTAAGCTCTTTAAACGATGAGCGCAACTCCTAAAGCCCAACGGATGAAGAGAAATCAAACTAAAACTACTATTTTTGGCAAAACGAAATTGAAGCAGGGAAATAACCGTCAATCGGGGGGGTTTCTCGCAATTCCGGGCTGCGCAACCCTACATAGCTGGGTTGGTTGGCTTCATTAGCTCGTCCTACCCCAAATTCATATATTTTACGTTAGATAACTCATTCCGGATTGCAAGATATGTCCAGTTTGCCCGAAACTACCCGAAATAGAGCGAATCGGAGTCGGGGGCCTCCCCACTCAAATTCGATGGGACCCAGGGTCGAACCAGGGTGCATTTGGCACCTTGGGACCATGAAGAACAGGGCCCCACCGCGGCGGCGCGGTTCCGGCCAAGTCCGACCGCGGCGCCACCGCGGCACCGGCGGCGGACCGCGGTCGATCGGCTTTCCCGGCGAAGCTTCGAGCTTGGGGTTGGTCGGCCCAACCCCCTCTACCCCATGGCACGTGCCATTTTGGCATTAGGTTAGGATTTAAGGGGCTGGAGCACCCTTTTCTCCCATTTCCCCTCTTTTCAAGCACCTCACTCCTCCATCTCCGATTTTCTTTGAAAACCCATCCCTCCAAACCTTCAATCCTTCCATTTCCTTCCATAACTCACACACCCCTACCTCCCACAACAGCCCTAGCCTCTCCCTTTCCCCATTTTCACAAGTTGGAGCTCTCATAACCCTCACTTGGAGCTCAAATTTGTGCAACCTTCAAACCTATCTCATTTCTCCCTTTTACCTTCTTCATTCCCTACCTTTTTGGCCTTTACAATCCCTGTTGAGGCTCAAGTCCATGGAGAACAAAAAACTCTAGCCCCCCATTTCCCTTATCCTCATTTTCCATGGCTCTATCCGAGCTCATCCATATGCTGTCTTGTAGTTTGCATGGGCTACTATCTTAGGATGGTTATGTTTTCCTGTTGATAGGTGTAGTAGTTGGTAGAATGTTTTAAGTATTTGAGAACGTTTAGGGTCCGTTCGGCCAAATTATATTAGATAAGTTTACGGTGGATAGAATTGTAAAAGTAATAATAAATGTATATGTAGGGTATGGCCCCTAGATTGGGTGTATCCTATGTCTTCCGACACCATGTTTAGAATGTACGCAATTAAGAATAAATTCCGAAAATTCCCTTCCAATAACACTTAGAAATTTCCCCATCGTAGGATATGGAAAATCCCATCTCACGTTTTTCCAACACCAGGCTCATTTTCCAAGGCCTATAAAATTGATCCCCTCCCACCCTCCTACCAACCATGTCACACCCAATCCCAAGGTAGGATTAGTAATGCGGTCCCATTTAATACAACTTAAGGCCACTGGCCAAATTGTGTTAAAGTGATAAAGTCCCTTGATATACATTAACCCACCACACTCTGATAGCTTAAGCTTTTGGAGTAAATGGTTGTTTGATAAATAGGCCTTACAGTTTTGGACCTAGAGCGATACTCCTAGTTTTCGACAGACCTGACCATATAGGAAATCCAACAAGTTAATAATACAAACTCCAGGATCTTCTTAGCTGGTGTGAGCATGTGTGAAAAGCTCGAGCGTCAAGTACAGACAACTCAATTCCACTTAGACAACGTTTGACCCTACACGATGAATAATTTCTTCTATTAGAAATGATCTGAAATCATCTAGTGTGTAAACATAGACTAATAGATTACCACTATTCATAAATTGAGACTAGGCTACTGGTTCTACTACGGAACGTAAAAGACTGATTATGCTAAGATAATTGCAAGATAGTTGAAAGATGGACTTAGTTAATAGGCTGGATTAGGTTGGAGTGAGACCTCACTCCTTCGTCGGACCCCTTAATACTCATAGGCTCCTTTAATAATGCTTAGAAAAGTTGTTTGATTAGTAACTATACACGCTCAGTATCCCATTGATTTAATGTTAGGTCAAATCGATACACCCCTTAGAATCACCTTCTCAAGGACTTAGTACAATCGGGAACACGGAGTAGAGAAACTACATATAAGCGAGGTATTCGCGGTTTGAATCGAATCCTCAATCCTGGTAGTGACCAATGAACCCTATGCTCTGATCAAGCAGAAGGTCGGGATCGACTAGGATTAAGAAATGATATGACAATTTTCTGTCCTAGCTAGGCAGAAGATCCATGTATCCGACTCAGACCCACTACACAACATTCTTTCCGTGTTGGCCCGACATTTACAACTAAAAGTTTATAATTTTGTCCTTGAAAGGTGTTAGGAGTATATAGCTGATAGAGACTTTGTCTTTTAGGCCTAAGGAATTGCCCAAATGGGCAACAGACAGTTAGGAATTAGGTCCCAAATCACATGCCATGTCGGCATACATATTGTGCTTATGGACGTAAAAAGATAGCCTGCCTATTAAGCTAGACATGATTCAATAGGATAAGTCTGGACCGCGACAAAATTTCTAGGTAGAATTAGGCATCTCGCCACAAACTCACACCTGACCCCAAATCAACCACAATACCCTTCGTCTTTAGCCCCTTTCTATAATCCTAGGTACTAAAACTGATGTAGTGGGAGACCGCATCTCATTTCGTGTCAAAGATAGGGTATAAATTACACCTTGTTCCGATATACGGAGCAGGACATAAATCTTGAGCCTTGAGGGCGAAAATAAATTTTAAGGGGGGTAGAACGTTATGAGCCCAATCTAGTTAGGTTACCTATTGCATCTCTTGATCTGGGTGGCGCAGTGAAAGCATGGTGGACCCTACTCCACTGGCCCAGGATCGAAACGGTGCTCGTTAACATACGCACATTATAGAAGCCCTAGCAAGTTCTACTATAAGAAAATGTTTTAAGATGATTTAGTAAGACTTGATTCACCCTTTCCTTGGACATAGATAATATCGAGGACTCTCTTAGACTAAGACCTAAAGGGCAACCTTAGAATAAACAATTTGAGCCTTTCAATGATGGACATTCCCTACTCTTGGAGAGTGATCCGAGTACGGAGTTACTGACATCTACAACTGCGAAGTTTTCGCGGCTTGACCCAATTCCCAATCCTGGGTGACTACCGATGGACTCTCTGCTGACGAGCGGACGACCAGGATCCACCAGGATTCGGAAGGGATACGATGAGCTTCCTACCCTGGCCCGGTAGATGATCGATGTATCGGGATCGAGCCCACTATTACCGTCTCTCCGTGTTGGTCAAACAATGAAAACAACTTACTCTAGATTGTGGGAATTATCGTCGAGACTCCAAATAGGTACAGAAATAAATTGTAGCAAACTATCAGGGTATGAGAAATGAATAAAGAAACATGTTTTAAGGGGGGTAGACTAAAAGGAACCAGACTAGTATATACCCTACCACGCGTAGGAACTCGAAATCAATAAGTCTTAGGCAAATGAAATAATAGAAATCTTTCCTTATTACCCTTAGGCAATTTCGGGGACGAAATTTTGTTTTAAGGGGGGTAGATTGAAACGCCCCGGATTTTTGGCAACCTGGGATTAGACGTCCTTAGGCAATGGGTCAATCGTAATACCTCATTAACTTGTCAGAACTGAATCCCAAAGGCTAAAGCCGCCTTTGAACTCATTTCCTTCACAAACCTCACCCTTCATCACCTTGATCTTCCAATTTTTCTAATAACTTTCACCCTAGACACTATCTTAAACTAGCTAAGTAGTATAACTTAGATCACTTTATATACAAACTCCAAAGGCCTGAGTACCACTTCGACCAGAATTCACTTAGGACTAAATCCTTTAGAAATGAGACAAAGTAACTAGGTGTGAAACCAGATTAGCTACGAAATCCGTTCGAATCGCTTTAAATACGTTCTGCAAGACCCAAAACTTGTAGAATCATTGGCGCTAGGTTACCCTAAAGTTTAGAACCAAACTCATTTCCCGGCTGCTCTCTGGAATGAAATGAAACTTCGTATTAGGTCTAGATCGCACATCGGGAGTCCGATTAACCCGAAGCTAAGGAACTAGGACCGCCCCACTGGGCTTAACAATCATCTCAAAAATCAGCTTTATCCGATGTTCCACGGCCATTCGTTTCGAATCGGAGCGAGGTAGTGTGAAAAACACTATTCCCATGCCAAAATAAATATCTGGAATAGTGATCTGGCATCATTCGTTGACGCGTCAGTATTAAGCAACCTGACCGTCAGAATCAGACCAAATTACACCCTCGGATTAAGAAAAATTTCAGGAACATTTACATGTACTTAGAATTTCTGATCGTGGCCCACTGACCGTCGAACTGAAAGTGGTCTGCCACGTGCGATCTGGGTATCCGATCGAGACAAAAACGTAAGCCCACGTAGATCCATCGATGGTGAGCTTAAGTCTGACGTTTGGTTCAAGGAGGGCCACCAGAACTTCCCTTTTGAGCTGGAAAAGCGACGAATATCCTATATAAGCAGTACCCCTTGAACCTAAGTCTAATTTCGGAATGTTTTAGGCTATATAAGGGCCTTAGAGCACCCTCTCTCACAGCCATACGAATTTGAGTTTTGGGAGAGAGAAAAGAGAGAGAAAAGAGAGAGAAAGGCTTGGAGATCGTTGCCGATCTTCCTCCTACTGCTTGGGACTGTTACACGGCCTACACCGCTTCATTCTAGGTATTTTTCCGGCGGTATCCATCCCCTTTGAAGGTAAGAAACCCTAACCCTAGGTCTGAATTTTGGTAGGATCGTTGTAGGCTATGTAACAACTAACCGATTCCGCTCTTTAGGTTAGAAAACTCCCGTATACGGAAGTTCTTCTACCCTTGCTGATTCGTTTCGTTTCCAAAGGCAAAGGTGAGGACTTTAAGTGTATAAGTTAAGGTTTTCAACGCTTTCAATGTCAGATAATGGTAGATTCATGATCTGCTTGCAATTGCACATGTACAAAGTGCTTTCCGTTTCCTGTTTTGATTAACGGTGTGAAATATGGAATTTCACATATTCTAGGTATACGTAGAAATACCGTATACGTATTTTTTTTGGATAAATGCTTGACATGTTTATTTAATGTATAATTATATAACATATGAATAAAATACTAGTTTGGCGAAAGGAATCGCCAAAATATATGTTTACTTGTAAATGCGCCGTATGTTGAAATTACGTATTGTAGAAATACCATATACGTAGTTCTTTTGGAATAATGTTTGACATATTTATTTAATGTATGATTATACAATACATGATTAAAATACTAGCTTGGCGAAAGGAATCGCCGAAATCTATGTTCCTTTGTAAACACTACGTATGTCAAAATTGGGTATACGTGGAAGTACCCTATACGTATATAAGTTGCTGATGTGATTGCCATGTTTAATTACTGTATGATTATGATGTATATGTATAAAATACTAGTTTAGTAAAGGGACAACCCTAGTGCACACTTCTCTAGCATACGTCATGTATGTTGAAATAGTGCATTCCAAGTGTTGGTGAAATCACTTGTGAGTGTAAGTGCTTAAGTGTTAGAACCTTAGTTAGGTGCTGAGATGGGATTCTCCGCTACCTTAGAGTCACATATGACACTCTCCACGTGGTTGTTCACTCTAACCACTCACCTATGAACTCTAAGTATTTGTATCCCTATGTGTATAGTGCTTTATAACATGCTTTACAACATGCTTTACAACATGCCTTATAACATGCTTTATTTCATGCTTTATAATACATGCTTTACCTCATGCTTTACTTCATGCTTTACAACTGTTTGAGTTTGGGACTATGCCTATAGTCCAAACATTCGGTACCAGACTTCATATTGTGGCCGAGGTTCATACCGCCACACAACGGACGTGTCAGGCGAACCCGAGTCGTACTTCGGTTGGCGATAGTGGTTGGCCACACGGAGTGCTTTTGCGCTCCATATCGCTCAACTTGTGGTACGCTCGAGCTAGTCAGGCTCGTCAAGCAAACCGATATGTGTATATGTATGTTCACCATGTTTGGTCGCTACTGCTTGAACCTAGGGTACCAAACTTACCAGTGGCGATCCCGTTAACCATGGTACCTCGATCCGCTAAGACGCATGAGCCGGACATGGTGGTATGGGACACCGTGGTCGAGCTGTCGGCCTACGCTGGGGTCATGTGCCTCCCCGTAGTGACCATTGCGCAACCAAACTCGTGAGCCGATTATGGTGGTATGGGACACTATATTCGAGCTGTCGATACTTACGGCGAGAGCCGAGTACGGTGAGACCTGTGCTCGTGCTGACGGGCGACGAGTCCTCCGTAGTATCTTCGAGTATACTCCAAGTGTCTGTGATTGGCGACGAGTCTTTCATAGTAACTAGAGTATGAGTTGAGCCGAGTACGGTGAGACCTGTACTTGAGCTGACGGCTAGTGATTGAGCCAGGTATGGTGAGATATGTACTTGAGCTGACGGCCAGCAATTGAGCCGCATACGGTGAGATCTGTATTTGTGCTGACGGGTGACGAGCCCTTTGCGATGCCTTCACTACACTTCTCAAACCATAATATCGTATGAGATTAGCTAGGATTGACGACCCTAGAATGGATCATGTTTGGGAATGATACAAGGGAGGTACCTTAGTTTCCCAATACTGCTGGTTGAAATGGATTAATAAAAACTTGGTAATCATGAGCATCATCGCACCGCATGTGCTTTGTAGATGTGGCGCACTGAGGGAGTTAGCATTCGCGAATGTAAGATGATGTCGCTTGAGGGTGGTTTGGCAAGGGCATACAGCATCATGTCATTTCATTTTTGCACTTAACAAGAGTAGTTAGAAATGTTTGATTTGTACTGCTTTATCATTACTGCTTGATTGAATTGATAACATGTTAACCTATGCTTTACTGTTCCACTGAGTTGATCACTCACTCCCACGTTACGGGATCGGTGTTGTACACACCAACCCAGTTGTTGACTTTCGGTGTGGTGGCGATGCTTGTGAGCGAGCCGGACTACTTCTATGATGATAGGGGGAATTCTCCTATCTGTATCTCTCTGGCAGGTCAATGAAGACCTGATATTGTATTGACGGGGCTATGGTACATGGAATAGGAGGCATTACACTTTCTCACATTTGGTACATTTTAGAACTGCACTTGTATTTATTTAACCTGGTAATGTTATCACACTCTGGAGACTCATCATAAGTTATATATTTTATCTATCTATCACAGTCTTTCGCTTGCAAATTTAACTGTCTCTGAGTATGATATCTTTGTTTTGGCTTAATCTCACTCATGTTCAATGCACGAATACAGTCAACATTCAATCATCATTCATTTTGTTGCATAAGTGATGTTCTGGAACTCGGGAGTTGAGTTTATGCTCGACCCCCGATTTTCAGGGCGTTACAAATGTGGTCCAGTTGAGATTGGGATATACCTCATTTTTTGTCTCATGTCATAAAATGAAATGGCAAAATAGATGGACGGCAGGGATGAAACACATACATTATGGTGGGGCCCACAGAGCTCCAACCGTGTGACACCGCGAGAGAGTTAAGTCTCACTCTCTCTCGCGCCCTCTCTCAGTCTCGTTGTCCTCTCTCTCTCTCCCTCCACCGCGCCCTCTCTCACTCTCTCGCTGTCCTCTCTCTCTCTCTCGGCCCTCTCTCTCTCTCTCTCGCTCTGTCCTCTCTCTCTCGGCTCTCTCCACCGCGCCCTCTCTCTGGCTCTCTGTCTCTCTCGGATTTAACTCTCTCTCCACCGCCCTCTCCACTGCCCTCTCTCCACCGCGCCCTCTCTCCAACTCAAACAAGTATCTCTCTCTCTCTCTCTCTCAATCTCTCTCAATCTCAAAACCGATTGAAACGATTTGGGGATTTAGGGATTTAAGGATTTGGGGATTTGGGGATTTAGGGATTTGGGGATTTAGGGATTTAAGGATTTGGGGATTTGGGGATTTAGGGATTTAGGGATTTGGGGATTTAGGGATTTGGGGATTTAGGGATTTAGGGTTTAAGGTGGGCCTAAATGCAACTAAAATAGACTGATTAATCATGATTTCACACATATCCCAACGTGGGTTACACGTGGATGAGTTATAACTATAAACATGGGTTGAGTCACCGCAGCTCATGACAAGGAGATCACTTTCTGTTCGATTGGTGACTCACCAATTAATATGGTCTTATGTCATTAATATTTTATTGGATATCTACCACCTTATACCTCTATATGGACAAGACATACGGACCATCCGTGTAATTTGGGCCTACCATAACATTGTTAGAACGACTATGGATGGTCTAGATGTACTCTTAACATTGTTAACGTTTAGGGTTTAAGGGATTTAATGAATTTTGCACCAAAATAGATGATTAATCATGAAATTTCATGATATTCGATGCAACTAAATGCAACCTTAATCAATATATAATAATTCATGATTGTTAATGACTTTTCATTTCATGATTTTCTTTTAGGTTGTGGTTGATTTAGGGATATCAAATATTAATATTGATTGAGGTTTATAATACTAATCTTCAATCTTTTACATTGGCAAAAGGTGTTTTTGAAAATTTTTAATTATTTGTATTTTTTTCTAAAAATCTGTTTAATAAGAATAAGATAGGTTGAGTTTTTAATGCTTTTAATAAGAATAAGATAGGTTGTCATGCATGCTTATGACAAGTACTTTGCGAAGGAGCACATTGACTACCGGGCAGTTAAATTATTCGTCATCTGCCTCACGACACTGGTGGTCATCATATTGCTGAGATTCACCAGGTGATGATGTGGTTATTTCAAACACACACTTTTACAGAATGTCTGCTATTTCATTTACTTTGGGTTGGCATTTGTAGAGTCTATATAGGGATTTGGGCTGCACAATGAATTTTTGGGGTTATTTTTTCACTGTATCCATATTCTCCCGGCATTCTTCACTATTGTATTTAGAAAAGATAATTTCGATGGTTGATGCTCCCAGGGAAGTTGTTGGTGCGGTTTTGAAGTATATGGGTGCCTCATACAACACAAAGGACGTTGAGTCACAAGTTTGTGGTGGAAGGAATGCTAGCATGCAGAACTTGGCAATGCTTCAAAGACAGGTACTGAGATGAAAATGTTTTTCAGTTTATTGCTTGTCATGCTCGCCTGACTGACTCTTTGATCTCTTATAAAGTTTTCATTTTTACTAAAAATTCATCTTGCATCTTTGTTACTAAGATTGAGTTTGGTTTGAGAGTTGTACATGCACTCCCCTATTCATAATTCTTGTTGATTCTGATTCCATAGTATGGGGTACATGGGGATCAGAAATTGGATTTGACTCATCTTTTGACAAATGCTATGAACTGAGCTGGAAAAATGGATGGACATTGTGGATATAAATTAGATACATCATGATGGGATTGGGGTCTTTTGGCTCATGCTATAGACTTAGGCTGGAAAATTGGATGGACATTGTGAATATAAATTAGATACATCATGATGGAATTGGGGTCTTTTGGCCCATGCTATAAACTTAGTGAAAAAATGGATGGACGTGTGCAATATGCAAGTAACTAATTCCTCAACCAAGCCATGGATGGAAATGAGCGAGTTATGACTGATTTACAAAATGGTTGTTACTTGTTAGGGATGTTTCACTATCAATTATTTTATTAAAATAGATGGCTATAATTAGAATTAATGAATGAGTAGGATTAGTTCTTTTTCATTGGAAAAGGTGTGAGTGATTTTCCTAGGAGCGCAACAATCCTTTGCTCAAAGTGATCCTTCTAGATTGAGGAGAGATTCCAAATCCATCTTTTTTTTCTTCTTTTCTCTTTCCATCCCCAATTCTTCAACCAACAAATCACTCTTCATTTTACAGCTTTTAGACATCTATCTTGCATCCTTCCTGACCTGTCTAATGTGCATGTGGCATGCATGTAGATCAATCCAACAATCCTAACAAATAAATGGTTAGAAAGAAAAAAAGGACAAGGTGGAAATTTAAAAATAATTCTTTTTTATTGCATGCTGATGACCTGCTTTACGTATTACCAAACAAGTATTTTGCAATATCAGTATTCACATCAAAATTCCAGAAACTTTCGTGTATTAAAATACAGAAAGTGCTTGTGCAACAAATCCTTGAACAACTATGTAGCATGTAGCTTACTCTATGTAGTGTAGCTTAGCCTTATCGCTACGTAGCTCATGAAAATAGCTTGAGTTGTGTAGCCTACGCAACATGATAATTTGCATATGCTATTCGCTACAAAGACTAGGCTACATGCTATGTAGCTTACATTACAAATTATTTTTCACTACATTAAAATCAATAAATGTTTTCAATGATTTATTACATTTTTCTATTTTCAATCAAAATTAGTTAATCTTTTCAATGCTTTTAGTAAAATAATACAAGTAACTAATTTATGGCTTGGTTTTATTTTCAATTCTCCTTGGCAATATGCAAGTCAACCATCTCATGGCCAACATCAATTTAAGTCAGCATAAACCTTTGGATCCTCTTTTTGAAAGGTATATTCACTCTAATCCAACTCCCAAGCCCGCAAATAAATTCAGCCCACAAATGTATTTCTTGCAATATTTCAAAATCTGAATGATATTTGTTACATTGCTGACAGTAACATTGTTTTCTAATATGTGCCACTAAAAAATTTGTTTATATAAAAAAAATTTCCATTTGATTTTTTTTTTTGTATGGATGCATCATGCATGGTTTTATGATAAAACACATGTATGTATAAAACAAATTATTTGTTCCAAACAGGACATTTATGATAAAACAAATTATTTGTTCCAAACAGGACATTTATCAAAGGAGCACTATCAGGTGATATTTAAGATTTTCATTATAAATAGATTAAGAGCCAATGATAATCATAAGTAGACTTGCAGCAAAAAATAAAGAATTTAATTTTTTTCAAAACACGGAAAGACTAATCAGTCCTACTTCTTGTAACTTCAGCCACTGCTTCAAATGGAGGGACTGCACAAAGATTTGGTTAGGGAGACTATTGATGGTGAACTAGCAGCTGCAACAAATATGAGAGTTACAAAGGTGAAAAGAAACATAAGTCGGTCGGTAAGATAAGATGCATGATTTTCCTTTTCAATTGTTAGTCATAGATTGACAGCACTTGTTTCAATTTTCTTGGATGGATGATGAATGTATTTGGGAATGTAAATAAAAATAAAAAACTACATAGCATGTTATCAATGGAGGATACCTTGTTTAGGGGGACATGAAATTCTTGTAGCTTATGGTATGGTGCCCCATATTGGTTGTATGTTACTAGTATGTAGTAGATAATACTAGGTTCAATAGTAGATAATACTAGAAAATCCCTAAACCTAAACCTACACCTAATCCTAATCTACTTCTTAACCTGAATCCAAACCTAAACCTATACTTATAACCTAAAACTATTCTCAAATCTCAAAACCTATAAGCTAAACCCGAATCCAAACCCGAACCCGAATTCATAAACCTTAACCTAAACATATAACCTATAACCTATAACCTAAGCCTATACTTAAACCTAAAACCTAAAGCTAAAGCTAAACCTATAACTTAAACCTAAACTCAAATCCCTAAACCTTAACCTAAACCTACAACCTAAACTTAAACTTATGACCTATAACCCTAAACCTACACCTAATCCTAATCTCAACTCCCTAACCTAAACCTAAACCTAAACTTGAAAACCCAAACCTAAACCCGATCCCGAACACCGAACCCGATTTCCTAAACCTAAACCTTAACGTATTCTCAATTCCCTAAACCTATAGCTTATAAGACCTAAAACCTTCACCTTAACCTAAACCTATAACCCTAAAACCAAAACCTATGACCTAAAACCTTAACCTATAACCTATAACCTAACCTTAACCTAAACCTAAAACCTAAACCTTAACCAATAACCTACAACCTAAACCTAAACGTAAAACCTAAAAGTATTCTCAAATCCCTAAACTTAAACCTACACCTAATCCTAATCTCAACTCCCTAACCTAAACCTAAACCTAAACTTGAAAACACAAACCTAAACCCGATCCCAAACCCGAACCCAATACCTAAACCTAAACCTTAACCTATTCTCAATTCCTTAAACCTAAACCTTAACCTATTCTCAATTCCCAAACCTATAGCTTATAACCTAAACCTAAACTTTAACCTAAACCTAAACCTATACCTTAGCCTAAACCTATAACCTTAACCTAAACCAAAACCTATGACCTAAAACCTAAATGTATTCTCAAATCTCTAAACCTAAACCTACACCTAATCCTAATCTCAACACCCTAACCTAAACCTAAACCTAAACTTGAAAACCCAAACCTAAAACTCGATCCAGAACCCGAACCGATTTCCTAAACCTAAACCTTAACCTATTCTCAAATCCCTAAACTTAAACCTACACCTAATCCTAATCTAAACTCCCTAACCTAAACCTAAACCTAAACCTAAACTTGAAAACCCAAACCTAAACCCAATCCCCCGAACCCGAACACAATTCCTAAACATAAACCTTAACCTATTTTCAAACCCTAAACCTAAACCTACACCTAATCCTAATCACAACTCCCTAACCTAAACCTAAACCTAAACTTGAAAACCCAAACCTAAAAACGATCCCAACCCGAACCCGATTTCTTAAACCTAAACCTTAACCTATTCTCAAATCCCTAAACTTAAACCTACACCTAATCCTAATCTAAACTCCCTAACCTAAACCTAAACCTAAACTTGAAAACCCAAACCTAAAACCCGATCCCGAACCCTAACCCGATTTCCTAAACCTAAACCTTAACCTATTCTCAAATCCCTAAACTTAAACCTACACCTATTCCTAATCTAAACTCCCTAACCTAAACCTAAACCTAAACTTCAAAACCCAAACCTAAACCCAATCCCGAACCCGAACCCGAATTCCTAAACCTAAAACTTAACCTATTTTCAAATCCCTAAACCTAAACCTACACCTAATCCTAATCTCAACTCCCTAACCTAAACCTAAACCTAAACTTGAAAACCCAAACCTAAACCCGATCCCGATCCCGATTCCGAACCCGATTTCCTAAACCTAAACCTTAACATATTCTCAATTCCCTAAACCTATAGCTTATAAGACCTAAAACCTTAACCTTAACCTAAACCTATAACCTTAAAACCAAAACCTATGACCTAAAACCTTAACCTATTCCTATAACATATAACCTAACCTTAACCTAAACCTAAAACCGAAACCTTAACCAATAACCTACAACCTAAACCTAAACCTAAAACCTAAATGTATTCTCAAATCCCTAAACTTAAACCTACACCTAATCCTAATCTCAACTCCCTAACCTAAACCTAAACCTAAACTAGAAAACCCAAACCTAAACTCATCCCAAACCCGAACCCGATTCTCTAAACCTAAACCTTAACCTATTCTCAATTCCCCTAAACCTATAGCTTATAACCTAAACCTTAACCTAAACTTAAACCTTAACCTAAACCTATAACCTTAACCTAAACCAAAACCTATGACCTAAAATCTAAATGTATTCACAAATCTCTAAACCTAAACCTACACCTAATCCTAATCTCAACTCCCTAACTTAAACCTAAACCTAAACTTGAAAACCTAAACCTAAACCCAATCCCGAACCCGAACGTGATTTCCTAAACCTAAACCTTAACATATTCTCAATTCCCTAAACCTATAGCTTATAAGACCTAAAACCTTAACATTAACCTAAACCTATAACCTTAAAACTAAAACTTATGACCTTAACCTATAACCTATAACCTATAACCTAAACTTAACCTAAACCTAAACCTAAACCTTAACCAATAACCTACAACCTAAACCTAAACCTAAAACCTAAATGTATTCTCAAATCCTTAAACTTAAACCTACACCTAATCCTAATCTTAACTCCCTAACCTAAACCTAAACCTAAACTTGAAAACACAAACATAAACCCGATCCCGAACCCAAACCCGATTCCCTAAACCTAAACCTTAACCTATTCTCAATTCCCTAAACCTATCGCTATAACCTAAACCTAAACCTAAACCTAAACCTTAACCTAAACCTATAACCTTAACCTAAACCAAAACCTATGGCCTAAAACCTAAATGTATTCTCAAATCTCTAAACCTAAACCTATAACCTTAACCTAAACCAAAACCTATGACCTAAAACCTAAATGTATTCTCAAATCTCTAAACCTAAACCTACACCAAATCCTAATCTCAACTCCCTAACGTAAACCTAAACCAAAGCTTGAAAACCCAAACCTAAACCGATCCCGAACCCAATTTCTTAAACCTAAACCTTAACCTATTCTCAAATCCCTAAACTTAAACCTACACCTAATCCTAATTTAAACTCCCTAACCTAAACCTAAACCTAAACTTAAAAACCCAAACCTAAACCCAATCCTAAACCCAAACCTGAATTCCTAAACCTAAACCTATTTTCAAATCCCTAAACCTAAACCTACACCTAATCCTAATCTCGACTCCCTAACCTAAACCTAAACCTAAACTTGAAAACCTAAACCTAAACTTGAAAACCCAAATCTAAACCCGATCCCGAACCCGAACTCGATTTCTTAAACCTAAACCTTAACATATTCTCAATACCCTAAACCTATAGCTTATAAGTCCTAAAACCTTAACCTTAACCTAAACCTATAACCTTAAAGCCAAAACCTATGACCAAAAACCTTAACCTATATAACCTATAACCTAAACTTATAACTTATAACCTAACCTTAACCTAAACTTAAAACGTAAACCTTAACCAATAACCTAAAACCTAAACCTAAACCTTAACCAATAACCTAAAACCTAAACCTAAACCTAAAACCTAAATGTATTCTCAAATCTCTAAACCTAAACCTACACCTAATCCTAATCTAAACTCCCTAACCTAAACCTAAACCTAAACTTGAAAACCCAAACCTAAAACCCGATCCCGAACCCTAACTCGATTTTCTAAACCT
Source organism: Magnolia changhungtana (assembly GCA_030180095.1). NCBI lineage: Eukaryota > Viridiplantae > Streptophyta > Magnoliopsida > Magnoliales > Magnoliaceae > Magnolia > Magnolia changhungtana. Next base: position 232,294 of record JASAUF010000426.1, on the reverse strand, counting down.
AAACCATAACCTATTCTCAAATCCCTAAACTTAAACCTACACCTATTCTAATCTAAACTCCCTAACCTAAACCTAAACCTAAACTTCAAAACCCAAACCTAAACCCAATCCCGAACCCGAACCCGATTTCCTAAACCTAAAACTTAACCTTTTTCAAATCCCTAAACCTAAACCTACACCTAATCCTAATCTCAACTCCCTAACCTAAACCTAAACCTAAACTTGAAAACCCAAACCTAAACCCGATCCCGATCCCGATTCGAACCCGATTTCCTAAACCTAAACCTTAACATATTCTCAATTCCCTAAACCTATAGCTTATAAGACCTAAAACCTTAACCTTAACCTAAACCTATAACCTTAAAACCAAAACCTATGACCTAAAACCTTAACCTATTCCTATAACATATAACCTAACCTTAACCTAAGCCTAAAACCTAAACCTTAACCAATAACCTACAACCTAAACCTAAACCTAAAACCTAAATGTATTCTCAAATCCCTAAACTTAAACCTACACCTAATCCTAATCTCAACTCCCTAACCTAAACCTAAACCTAAACTAGAAAACCCAAACCTAAACCCGATCCTAAACCAACCGCATTCCTAAACCTAAACCTTAACTTATTCTCAATTCCCTAAACCTATAGCTTATAACCTAAACCTTAACCTAAACTCAAACCTTAACCTAAACCTATAACCTTAACCTAAACCAAAACCTATGACCTAAAACCTAAATGTATTCACAAATCTCTAAACCTAAACCTACACCTAATCCTTATCTCAACTCCCTAACTTAAACCTAAACCTAAACTTGAAAACCTAAACCTAAACCCAATCCCGAACCCGAACCTGATTTCCTAAACCTAAACCTTAACATATTCTCAATTCCCTAAACCTATAGCTTATAAGACCTAAAACCTTAACATTAACCTAAACCTATAACCTTAAAACCAAAACTAATGACCTTAACCTATAACCTATAACCTATAACCTAACCTTAACCTAAACTTAAAACCTAAACCTTAACCAATAACCTACAACCTAAACCTAAACCTAAAACCTAAATGTATTCTCAAATCCTTAAACTTAAACCTACACCTAATCCTAATCTTAACTCCCTAACCTAAACCTAAACCTAAACTTGAAAACACAAACCTAAACCCGATCCAGAACCCAAACCCGATTCCTAAACCTAAACCTTAACCTATTCTCAATTCCCTAAACCTATAGCTTATAACCTAAACCTAAACCTAAACCTAAACCTTAACCTAAACCTATAACCTTAACCTAAACCAAAACCTATGATCTAAAACCTAAATGTATTCTCAAATCTCTAAACCTAAACCTACACCAAATCCTAATCTCAACTCCCTAACGTAAACCTAAACATAAACTTGAAAACCCAAACCTAAAACCGATCCCGAACCCAATTTCTTAAACCTAAACCTTAACCTAATCTCAAGTCCCTAAACTTAAACCTACACCTAATCCTAATCTAAACTCCCTAACCTAAACCTAAACTTAAACTTAAAAACCCAAACCTAAACCCAATCCTAAACCCAAACCTGAATTCCTAAACCTAAACCTATTTTCAAATCCCTAAACCTAAACCTACACCTAATCCTAATCTCGACTCCCTAACCTAAACCTAAACCTAAACTTGAAAACCTAAACCTAAACTTAAAAACCCAAATCTAAACCCGATCCAGAACCCGAACCCGATTTCTAAACCTAAACCTTAACATATTCTCAATACCTAAACCTATAGCTTATAAGTCCTAAAACCTTAACCTTAACCTAAACCTATAACCTTAAAGCCAAAACCTATAACCAAAAACCTTAACCTATATAACCTATAACCTAAACTTATAACTTATAACCTAACCTTAACCTAAACCTAAAACGTAAACCTTAACCAATAACCTAAAACCTAAACCTAAACCTTAACCAATAACCTAAAACCTAAACCTAAACCTAAAACCTAAATGTATTCTCAAATCTCTAAACCTAAACCTACACCTAATCCTAATCTAAACTCCCTAACCTAAACCTAAACTTAAACTTAAAAACCCAAACCTAAACCCAATCCTAAACCCAAACACGAGATTCCTAAACCTAAACCTATTTTCAAATCCCTAAACCTAAACCTACACCTAATCTAATCTCGACTCCCTAACCTAAACCTAAACCTAAACTTGAAAACCTAAACCTAAACTTAAAAACCCAAATCTAAACCCGATCCAGAACACAACCCGATTTCTAAACCTAAACCTTAAGCATATTCTCAATACCCTAATCCTATAGCTTATAAGTCCTAAAACCTTAACCTTAACCTAAACCTATAACCTTAAAGCCAAAACCTATGACCAAAAACCTTAACCTATATAACCTATAACCTAAACTTATAACTTATAACCTAACCTTAACCTAAACCTAAAACGTAAACCTTAACCAATAACCTAAAACCTAAACCTAAACCTTAACCAATAACCTAAAACCTAAACCTAAACCTAAAACCTAAATGTATTCTCAAATCTCTAAACCTAAACCTACACCTAATCCTAATCTAAACTCCCTAACCTAAACCTAAACTTAAACTTAAAAACCCAAACCTAAACCCAATCCTAAACCCAAACTCCGAATTCCTAAACCTAAACCTATTTTCAAATCCCTAAACCTAAACCTACACCTAATCCTAATCTCGACTCCTAACCTAAACCTAAACCTAAACTTGAAAACCTAAACCTAAACTTAAAAACCCAAATCTAAACCCGATCCCGAACCTGAACCCGATTTCCTAAACCTAAACCTTAACATATTCTCAATACCCTAATCCTATAGCTTATAAGTCCTAAAACCTTAACCTTAACCTAAACCTATAACCTTAAAGCCAAAACCTATGACCAAAAACCTTAAACTATATAACCTATAACCTAAACTTATAACTTATAACCTAACCTTAACCTAAACCTAAAACGTAAACCTTAACCAATAACCTAAAACCTAAACCTAAACCTTAACCAATAACCTAAAACCTAAACCTAAACCTAAAACCTAAATGTATTCTAAAATCTCTAAACCTAAACCTACACCTAATCTAATCTAAACTCCTAACCTAAACCTAAACCTAAACTTGAAAACCCAAACCTAAAACCCGATCCCGAACCCTAACTCGATTTTCTAAACCTAAACCTTAACCTATTCTCAAATCCCTAAACTTAAACCTACACCTATTCCTAATCTAAACTCGCTAACCTAAACCTAAACCTAAACTTCAAAACCCAAACCTAAACCCAATCCCGAACCCGAACCCGAATTCCTAAACCTAAACCTTAACTTTTTTTCAAATCCCTAAACCTAAACCTACACCTAATCCTAATCTCAACTCCCTAACCTAAACCTAAACCTAAACTTGAAAACCCAAACCTAAACCCGATCCCGATCCCGATTCCGAACCCGATTTCCTAAACCTAAACCTTAACATATTCTCAATTCCCTAAACCTATAGCTTATAAGACCTAAAACCTTAACCTTAACCTAAACCTATAACCTTAAAACCAAAACCTATGACCTAAAACCTTAACCTATTCCTATAACATATAACCTAACCTTAACCTAAGCCTAAAACCTAAACCTTAACCAATAACCTACAACCTAAACCTAAACCTAAAACCTAAATGTATTCTCAAATCCCTAAACTTAAACCTACACCTAATCCTAATCTCAACTCCTAACCTAAACCTAAACCTAAACTAGAAAACCCAAACCTAAACCCGATCCTAAACCGAACCGGATTCCCTAAACCTAAACCTTAACTTATTCTCAATTCCCTAAACCTATAGCTTATAACCTAAACCTTAACCTAAACTTAAACCTTAACCTAAACCTATAACCTTAACCTAAACCAAAACCTATGACCTAAAACCTAAATGTATTCACAAATCTCTAAACCTAAACCTACACCTAATCCTTATCTCAACTCCCTAACTTAAACCTAAACCTAAACTTGAAAACCTAAACCTAAACCCAATCCAGAACCCGAACACGATTTCTAAACCTAAACCTTAACATATTCTCAATTCCCTAAACCTATAGCTTATAAGACCTAAAACCTTAACATTAACCTAAACCTATAACCTTAAACCAAAACTAATGACCTTAACCTATAACCTATAACCTATAACCTAACCTTAACCTAAACTTAAAACCTAAACCTTAACCAATAACCTATAACCTAAACCTAAACCTAAAACCTAAATGTATTCTCAAATCCTTAAACTTAAACCTACACCTAATCCTAATCTTAACTCCCTAACCTAAACCTAAACCTAAACTTGAAAACACAAACCTAAACCCGATCCCGAACCCAAACCCGATTTCCTAAACCTAAACCTTAACCTATTCTCAATTCCCTAAACCTATAGCTTATAACCTAAACCTAAACCTTAACCTATTCTCAATTCCCTAAACCTATAGCTTATAACCTAAACCTAAACCTAAACCTAAACCTTAACCTAAACCTATAACCTTAACCTAAACCAAAACCTATGATCTAAAACCTAAATGTATTCTCAAATCTCTAAACCTAAACCTACACCAAATCCTAATCTCAACTCCCTAACGTAAACCTAAACCTAAACTTGAAAACCCAAACCTAAACCGATCCCAAACCCAATTTCTTAAACCTAAACCTTAACCTATTCTCAAGTCCCTAAACTTAAACCTACACCTAATCCTAATCTAAACTCCTAACCTAAACCTAAACTTAAACTTAAAAACCCAAACCTAAACCCAATCCTAAACCCAAACACTCGATTCCTAAACCTAAACCTATTGTCAAATCCCTAAACCTAAACCTACACCTAATCCTAATCTCGACTCCTAACCTAAACCTAAACCTAAACTTGAAAACCTAAACCTAAACTTAAAAACCCAAATCTAAACCCGATCCCGAACCTGAACCCGATTTCCTAAACCTAAACCTTAACATATTCTCAATACCCTAAACCTATAGCTTATAAGTCCTAAAACCTTAACCTTAACCTAAACCTATAACCTTAAAGCCAAAACCTATGACCAAAAACCTTAACCTATATAACCTATAACCTAAACTTATAACTTATAACCTAACCTTAACCTAAACCTAAAACGTAAACCTTAACCAATAACCTAAAACCTAAACCTAAACCTTAACCAATAACCTAAAACCTAAACCTAAACCTAAAACCTAAATGTATTCTCAAATCTCTAAACCTAAACCTACACCTAATCCTAATCTAAACTCCCTAACCTAAACCTAAACCTAAACTTGAAAACCCAAACCTAAAACCCGATCCCGAACCCTAACTCGATTTTACTAAACCTAAACCTTAACCTATTATCAAATCCCTAAACTTAAACCTACACCTATTCCTAATCTAAACTCCCTAACCTAAACCTAAACCTAAACTTCAAAACCCAAACCTAAACCCAATCCAGAACCCGAACCCGAATTCCTAAACCTAAACCTTAACTGTTTTTTTCAAATCCCTAAACCTAAACCTACACCTAATCCTAATCTCGAACTCCCTACCCTAAACCTAAACCTAAACTTGAAAACCCAAACCTAAACCCGATCCCGATCCCGAACCCGATTTCCTAAACCTAAACCTTAACATATTCTCCCTAAACCTATAGCTTATAAGACCTAAAATCTTAACCTTAACCTAAACATATAACCTTAAAACCAAAACCTATGACCTAAAACCTTAACCTGTTCCTATAACATATAACCTAACCTTAACCTAAACCTAAAACCTAAACCTTAACCAATAACCTACAACCAAAACCTAAACCTAAAACCTAAATGTATTCTCAAATCCCTAAACTTAAACCTACACCTAATCCTAATCTCAACTCCCTAACCTAAACCTAAACCTAAACTAGAAAACCCAAACCTAAACCCGATCCCAAACCCGAACCCGATTCCCTAAACCTAAACCTTAACCTATTCTCAATTCCCTAAACCTATAGCTTATAACCTAAACCTTAACCTAAACTTAAACCTTAACTAAACCTATAACCTTAACCTAAACCAAAACCTATGACCTAAAACCTAAATGTATTCTCAAATCTCTAAACCTAAACCTACACCTAATCCTAATCTCAACTCCCTAACCTAAACCTAAACCTAAACTTGAAAACCCAAACATAAACCCAATCCCGAACCCGATTTCTTAAACCTAAACCTTAACATATTCTCAATTCCCTAAACCTATAGCTTATAAGACCTAAAACCTTAACATTAACCTAAACCTATAACCTTAAAACCAAAACCTATGACCTTAACCTATAACCTATAACCTAACCTTAACCTAAAACCTTAACCTAAACCTAACATTAACCTATTCTCAAATCCCTAAACTTAAACCTACACCTAATCCTAATCTAAACTCCTAACCTAAACCTAAATCTAAACTTGAAAACCCAAACCTAAACCCAATCCCGAACCCGAATTCCTAAACCTAAACCTTAACCTATTTTCAAATCCCTAAACCTAGACCTACACCTAATCCTAATCTCGACTCCCTAACCTAAACACGAACCTAAACTTGAAAACCCAAACCTAAACCCGATCCCGAACCCGATTTCCTTAACCTAAACCTTAACATATTCTCATTTCCCTAAACCTATAGCTTATAAGACCTTAAAACCTTAACCTCAACCTAAACCTATAACCTTAAAACCAAAACCTATGTCTTAAAACCTAAACTTATAACCTATAACCTAACCTTAACCTAAACTTAAAACCTAAACCTTAACCAATACCTAAAACCTAAAAAATAAACCTAAAACCTAAATGTATTCTCAAATCCCTAAACATAAACCTACACCTAATCCTAATCTCGGCTCCTAACCTAAACCTAAACCCGATCCCAACCCGAACCCGATTTCCTAAACCTAAACCTTAACCTATTCTCAATTCCCTAAACCTATAGCTTATAACCTAAACCTAAACCTAAACCTAAACCTTAACCTAAATCTATAACCTTAACCTAAACCAAAACTTATGACCTAAAACCCAAATGTATTCTCAAATCTCTAAACCTAAACCTACACCTAATCCTAATCTCAACTCCCTAACCTAAACCTAAACCTAAACCTAAACTTGAAAACCCAAACCTAAAACCCGATCCAGAACCCGAACCCGATTTCCTAAACCTAGACCTTAACCTATTCTCAAATCCCTAAACTTAAACCTACACCTAATCCTAATCTAAACTCCCTAACCTAAACCTAAACCTAAACTTGAAAACCCAAACCTAAACCCAATCCCGAACCCGAACCCGAATTCCTAAATCTAAACCTTAACCTATTTTCAAATCCCTAAACCTAAACCTACACCTAATCCTAATCTCGACTCCTAACCTAAACTTTGAACCTAAACTTGAAAACCCAAACTTAAACCCGATCCCAAACCCGAACTGATTTCTAAACCTAAACCTTAACATATTCTCAATTCCCTAAACCTATAGCTTATAAGACCTTAAAACCTTAACCTAAACCTATAACCTTAAAACCAAAACGTATGTCCTAAAACCTAAACTTATAACCTATAACCTAACCTTAACCTAAACCTTAACCAATACCTAAAACCTAAAAATAAACCTAAAACCGAAATGTATTCTCAAATCCCTAAACTTAAACCTACACCTAATCCTAATCTTAACTCCCTAACCTAAACCTAAACCCGATCCCGAAACCGAACCCGAACCCGACTTCCTAAACCTAAGCCTTAACCTATTCTCAATTCCCTAAACCTATAGCTTATAACCTAAACCTAAACCTAAACCTATAACCTTAACCTAAACCAAAACTTATAACCTAAAACATAAATGTATTCTCAAATCTCTAAACCTAAACCTACACCTAATCCTGCGTGGATGAATAATGTATTGTGGATAAGATTGTTTGTGTTTAGATGGATTTACGTAGTTTGGGTTTAGATGGATGTGAATGTGAATGTGAATGTGATGAAACAGGTTCAGTCATGTTTGGATGAAATAGGTGAATGTGAATGAAATAGGTGTGAATGAAACAGGTGTATATCAGTCCTGTTTGGATGAAACAGGTGAATGTGAATGAAACAGGTGTATGTTAGTCCTGTTTGGATGAAACAGGTGTATATTAGTCCTGTTTGGATGAAACAGGTGTATGTCAGTCCTGTTTGGATGAAACAGGTGTATATTAGTCCTGTTTGGATGAAACAGGTGTATGTCAGTCCTGTTTGGATGAAACAGGTGTATGTGAATCAAACAGGTGTATATCAGTCCTGTTTGGATGAAACAGGTGAATGTGAATGAAACAGGTGTATATCAGTCCTGTTTGGATGAAACAGGTGAATGTGAATGAAACAGGTGAATGTGAATGTGATGAAACAGTTTGGATTTACGTATGTGAATGAAACAGGTGTATATCAGTCCCGTTTGGATGAAACAGGTGTATATCAGCCCCGTTTGGATGAAACAGGTGTATATCAGGTGTATGTCAGTCCTGTTTGGATGAACAGGTGTATATCAGTCCTGTTTCGATAAAACAGGTGTATGTGAATGAAACAGGTGTATATCAGTCCTGTTTGGATGAAACAGGTAAATGTGAATGTGATGAAACAGTTTGGATTTATGCATGTGAATGAAACGGGTGTATATCAGTCTTGCTTGGATGAAACAGGTGAATGTGAATGAAATAGGTGTATATCAGTGCTGTTTGGATGAAACAGGAGAATGTGAATGTGATGAAACAGTTTAAATTTACGTAGTTTGTATAACAGGTGTATATCAGGAAGAATAATGTAACAGGTCAAATTTGAAAATGTCCTTTAAGGGTCAAAAGAGACGGCCTATAGCAGTCTATTTAAAGGACGGTCTATAACCGTCCTTTGAAGGCTCATAAGAGACGGTCCATGATCAGTTTTTGGCGATCTATGACCGTCTGTTTTAAAGGACGGTCCATGGCCGTCCTTTGAAGGCTCATAAGAGACGGTCCATGACAGTCCTTTTTAAGGACGGTCCATAACAGTCCTTTTAAAGGACGGTCTATGGCCGTCCTTTTTAGGATCATACGAGACGGTTTATGACAGTCCATTTTAAGGACGGTCCATGACCGTCTTTTTTTCGTCAATAAGAATGACGGTTTTCAACCGTCCTTTAAAAAATAAGACACGTCAAAATTTGACGGCCTATGCGACGGTCCATGACCGTCCTTTTTGGTCATTTGAGACGGTTTTGGACCGTCCTTTTTTCACTGTTTTGGCGTAGTGTCATGTTCGGGATTGGGTTTAAGTTTTGGTTTTCAAGTTTAGGTTTAGGTTTAGGTTAGGGAGTTGAGATTAAGATTAGGTGTAGGTTTAGCTTTAGGGAAATGAGTTTAGGTTATAGGTTTAGAGAAAGGTTAGGTTTAGGTTATAGGTTTTGGGATTTGGGAATAGTTATAGGTTATAAGTATAGGTTTTGGGATTGGAGAATGGGTTCGGGTTTAGGTTTAGGTTATAGGTTTTGGTTTAGGTTTAGGTTTAGGTTTAAGTTTAGGTTATAGGTTTTGGATTTGAGAATGGGTTCGAGTTCAAGTTATAGGTTTTGGTTTTGGTTTAGGTTATAGGTTTTGGGATTTGAGAATGGGTTTGGGTTTAGGTTATAGGTTTTGTTTTGGTTTAGGTTATAGGTTATAGGTTTTGGTTTTGGTTTAGGTTATAGGTTATAGGTTTTGGTTTATGTTTAGGTTAAGATTTAGGTTTAGGTTATAGGTTTTGGAATTTGACAATGGGTTCGGGTTTAGGTTATAGGTTTTGGTTATGGTTTTGGTTATAAGTATTGATTTAGGTTATAGGTTATAGGTTTAGGTTATATGTTTAGGTTTAGGTTATAGGTTTTGGATTTGAGAATGGGTTCGGGTTTAGGTAATAGGTTTTTGTTTTGGTTTAGGTTATAGGTTTTGGGATTTGAGAATGGGTTGAGTGTAGGTTATAGGTTTTGGTTTTGGTTTAGGTTATGGGTTTTGGGATTTGAGAATGGGTTCGGGTTTAGCTTATAGGTTTTGGTTTTGGTTTTGGTTATAGGTTTTGGTTTTGGTTTAGATAAGGTTTAGGTTTAGGTTATAGGTTTTTGGATTTGAGAATGGATGCACCCGGTTTAGGTTATAGGTTTTGGTTTTGGTTTAGGTTTAGAGATAAGGTTTAGGTTAGGTTATTGGTTGTTGGATTTGAGAATGGGTTGGCTTAGGTTATAGGTTTGATTTAGGTTTAGGTTATAGGTTTTGGTTTTGGTTTAGGTTTTGGGATTTGAGAATGGGTTCGGGTTTAGGTTATAGGTTTTGGTTTTGGTCTAGGTTATAGGTCTTAGTTTTGGTTTAGGTTAAGGTTTAGGTTTAGGTTATAGCTTTTGGGATTTGAGAATGGGTTCGGTTTAAGTTATAGGTTTCAGGATTTGAGAATGGGTTTGGGTTTAGGTTATAGGTTTTGGTTTTGGTTTAGGTTATAGGTTTTAGGATGTGAGAATGGGTTCGGGTTTAGGTTATAAATTATGGTTTTGGTTTAGGTTATAGGTTTTGGTTTATGTTTAGGTTAAGGTTTAGGTTTAGATATAGGTTTTAGGGATTTGAGAATAGGTTCAGTTTAGATTATAGGTTTTGTTTTGGTTTAGGTTATAGGTTTTGGTTTAGGTTTAGGTTTAGGTATAAATTTAGGTTAAAGGTTTTGGGATTTCGAAATAGGGTTCGGGTTTAAGTTATAGGTTTTTTAAGGTTTAGGTTTTTGCATTGAGAATGGGTTCGGGTTTAGGTTATAAGGTTTTAGTTTAGGATTTTGGTTATAGGGTTTTGGGATTTGAAATGTGTTCGGGTTTAGGTTATAGGTTTGGTTTTGTTGAGGTTATAGATTTTGGATTTGAGAATGGGTTCGGGTTTAGGTTATAGGTTTGGTTTAGGTTTAGGTTTAAATTATAGATTTTTGGATTTGAGAATGGGTTCGGAGTTTAGGTTATAAATTTTGTTTTGGTTTTGGTTATAGGTTTTGGGATTTGAGAATAGGTTCGGGTTTAGGTTATAGATTTTGGTTTTGGTTTAGGTTTTGGGATTTGAAAATGCGTTGGGTTTAGGTTATAGGTTTTGTTAAGGTTTAAGTTTTGGGATTTGTGAATGGGTTCGGGTTTAGGTTATAGGTTTTGGTTTTGGTTTAGGTTATAGGTTTTGGTTTAGGTTTAGGTTTAGGTATAGGTTTAGGTTATTGGTTTTGGGATTTGAGAATGGGTTCGGGTTTAGTTTATAGGTTTTGTTTTGGTTTAGGTTATAGGTCTTGGTTTTGGTTTAGGTTTAGGTTATAGGTTTTGGGATTTGAGAATGGGTTTGGGTTTAAGTTATAGGTTTTGGGATTTGAGAATGCGTTCGGGTTTAGGTTATAGGTTTTGGTTTTGGTTTAGGTTATAGGTTTTAGGATATGAGAATGGGTTCGGGTTTAGGTTATAGGTTATGGTTTTGGTTTAGGTTATAGGTTTTGGTTTATGTTTAGGTTGAGGTTTAGGTTTAGATTCTAGATTTTGGGATTTGAGAATGGTTCGGGTTTAGGTTATAGGTTTTGTTTTAGGTTAGGTTATAGATTTTTGTTTTGGTTTAGGTTATCGGTTTTGGTTTAGGCTTTATTTAGTATAGGTTTAGGTTATTAACTTTTGGGATTTGAGTATGGGTTTGGGTTTAGGTTATAGGTTTTGGTTAAGGTTTAGGTTTTTGGATTTGAGAATGGGTTCAAGTTAGGTTATAGGTTTTAGTTTAGGTTTAGGTTAAAGGTTTTGGGATTTGAGAATGGGTTCGGGTTTAGGTTATAGGTTTTGATTTTAGTTTACGTTATAGGTTTTGGGATTTGAGAATGGGTTCTAAGGTTTAGGTTATAGGTTTTAGTTAAGGTTTAGGTTTAGGTTTAGGTTATAGATTTTTAGATTTGAGAATGGGTTCGGGGTTTAGGTTATAGGTTTTGGTTTTGGTTTAGGTTATAAATTTTGGGATTTGAGAATGGGTTTGGGTTTAAGTTATAGGTTTTGGTTTAGGTTTAGGTTATAGGTTTTGGTTTTGGTTTAGGTTTTGGGATTTGAAAATGGGTTCGAGGTTTAGGTTATAGGTTTTAGTTAAGGTTTAGGTTTTGGGATTTGAGAATGGGTTCGAGTTTAGGTTATAGGTTTTGGTTTTGGTTTAGGTTATAGGTCTTGGTTTTGGTTTTAGTTAAGGTTTAGGTTTAGGTTATAGGTTTTGGGATTTGAGAATGGGTTCGGGTTTAAGTTATATGTTTCAGGATTTGAGAATGGGTTCGGGTTTAAGTTATAGGTTTTGGTTTTGGTTTAGGTTATAGGTTTTAGGATGTGAGAATGGGTTCGGGTTTAGGTTATAGGTTTTATTTTTGGTTTAGGATATAGGTTTTGGTTTAGGTTTAGGTTTAGGTATAGGTATAGGTTTAGGTTATTGGTTTTGGGATTTGAGAATGGGTTCGGGTTTAGGTTGTAGGTTTAGGTTTAGGGATTCTCTAGTATTATCTACTATTGAACCTAGTATTATCTACTACATACTAGTAACATACAACCAATATTGGGGCACCATACCATAAGCTACAAGAATTTCATGTCCCCCTAAACAAGGTATCCTCCATTGATAACATATATATATATATATATATTATAAGTTTTTTATTTTCATTTACATTCCCAAATACATTCATCATCCATCCAAGAAAATTGAAACAGGTACTGTCAATCTATCTTATCTTACCGACCGCCTTATGTTTCTTTTCACCTTTGTAGTTCTCATATTTGTTGCAGCTGCTAGTTCACCATCAGTAGTCTCCCTAACCAAATCTTTTTGCAGTCCCTCCATTTGAAGTAGTGGTTGAAGTTGCAAGAAGTAGGACTGATTAGTCTTTCCATATTTTGAAAAAATCAAATTCTTTATTTTTTCTACAAGTCTACTTATAATTATCATTGGCTCTTAATCTATTTATAATGAAAATCTTAAATATCACCTGATAGTGCTCAAATTGATGTGAATATACCTTTCAAAAAGAGGATCCAAAGGTTTATGCTGACTTAAATTGATGTTGCCATGAGATGGTTGAGGAATTAGTTACTTGCATATTGCCTAGGAGAATTGAAAATAAAACCAAACCATGGATGGAAATGAGAATTACTGCTAACCTACATATTACCTGTACTCTGAAACCAACACAAATATAACTGAGAAACAATATAAGGAATAAGAAAAAATGAATTTACCTGTACACATCATTAAATGTTTCCCTATAAGGAGGTGATATTATATCTTTGATAGCCACAACCTGTATGACAGAGAAAAATGCAACTGATACAGTCTGTTACAATTCAAAGGAGAAAAAAGATTTGTGGCTGCACCGATATTCTAGTACATTACGAACGGCTGCCTACGTACCCAAAAAGTTAGATTGGGATCAAGCCACTACGTAGTTCTTTTTAATTAACCAAGTTACTAAAGGTCATAAATTTCATATTTAACAAAATATCATTGAATGTCGTCTCAAATCATTTATGGTTGGTGCATTTAAAAAAATAAATTGGTGTACAATTAATGTATATTCTTGTTACATCTCATACTGCAACAAGTGACAACGTTCTGTCAATACTTCTGTTACATTTGAAATTGAAATCCTTTAGTGACTTGGTTAATAAAAAACAAATGACAACAAGCCATAATTAATAAAAAGGATGCTAAAGATTAAATAAATAAAAAAGGCAACTTGATCAAAAAAGCATTTCATTGAATAATCAAGTTTTCGTCATACAAAATGTCCTAAAGTTCAAAAAGTTAATTAAAACTACTGAATATTTAAATTTTCATCAGGAATTTGGGCCAAACAAATATTTCACCCAATTGAATATCTTCAAATGTCCTGTCATCATTAAACAACTCTGCTGTGCGAACGTTGATATCATCTATTACAACTCTGACGAATTCTAGAGGGATGCCAGTATTATCTGACACCATCCGCCCACTAGTAACAATCCGACCACGAAAATCTCTCAATTGACAAATTTGTTCCATCGATGGAGTTGTTACAGAGTCTTCTCGAATACTCGGCTCACCAGATCGATGGTGGGCCTAAAATAATGGTTTCATGTAAATAAAAATGCTACTTTTATCTTTAAAAATAATAATTATATCATTTTATCACGGCAAATGTAATACGTGAGATGTAGCTATATCAGGAGAGCGGTGAAGTAGTTGGCTTTGAGTAATTTGTTGCCTAAGTTCAATAAATTCTTGCCTAAGTTCAGTAAATTGAGTCATTGATGCTTCAAATTTAGCCTCAATGGATATACGTGCATTCCTCTCTAACCGAGCTTCTATAATGTAGGGGGTGACAACCTTCATAGTAGTCTTAGAAACACCCAAACCCATGCCCCTAACTCGGCCTCTACTGTCACGACCACAAACCTAAACAATAATTTTTAAGTTTAGTGATGTGTGTATATTATTATTTAAAAAAAACCAACGAAAATGTATGTAAAGTGAGTAGAATTGATGGAAAACCTGTGAAACTGGGTCGTGGTCTAAATCCTTATACTTACTGGAAGGATCACTGCTAGCTATCGATAATATTCTTTCCTGTTAGAAGATAATTGTTACAATAAATCTTTCATTGTACTTAAATAAAAAAATAATTAAAAACTGAAAAATTATTCTCACCGCTGTTTCAAGATGTGTTTGTGTTGGGTAAGACCCATCAGGTCTGCTATGAGTGGCAACAAACACGTCGGTCCTGGTGATGATAGTATTTGGATTTTCCTTTCGCTGTAATTATATAAGTAAATTAGTTAACAAGAATTTATATTCATCAATTAAATTGTCAAAAAATGTAGTACAAATTACCATTTTCTCTAATGTCCTATCAGCACCTCGTCTTCTAGACGTGTGAGGGCATTTCACCTGTGCTCTGGAAGTCTTCCCCTTCTTACGAAGATTGATTAATAATTCTGTGGATTGTAAATTAATGAAAATGTCCCAATCCTCTTGCTTTACACCAATGGGACAATTTCTTCTTCTTTGTACATCATTATCAACTTTATCATATTCCTTTCGCAGATTGTATTTCCATACCTTCCAAGCTTTGCTTACTTTCGAAAATGCATATTCTTTTAAATCATCATCGATGTCGTATGTGGCCTATTTCATTAAATTTATAATCAAACAATCTTATTGAGTAAGAATTAAAATAAAATCAAGAACAAACATGCTCACCAAAACCATAGACCAGATATTATCTTTAATTGCACCAGGCACTTTGCGCCAATCAGCAAATGAAATTAGACAATGTGTCCTGCCAAGTTGCCCTAAAAATGTGTTGAAAGGCACTAATGTTTCTCCGACTGGTTGTTTATATTCATTTAATTTAAGTCTCTTCCTTGTATTGCTTCCTTGGGCTGAAGCTGATGAACCACCAAAATCCGACATAATTCCTGTAATTTTATAAAACAAAACAATATCTTATTATTATGTAATTGGCATTCTATTAATATTTTGATAGTTAAAAAATTGTAACAATCATTACTAAATAGAATTCAACTCACTTTCAAACTGATTTGAATCTTATTAGTTTCTTTTCCATTTCCTATAATGTGAGGTACTCGGCTCACTCTCTACCCATGATTTTTCCTATACATCTTCATCTTCATCATTTAAATCATCAATTAATGAAAGTACTGAAGAACCTACATTCCTTCTGGCCTCAAACTCAAGTGGATCTTCAAATGCATATGCATCTTTCGTCAATCTCATAGGAGCATCCAGTACAACATGCCAGTCATCTCTAGTTGGATCCTTACAGTAGAAGACCTGAGCTGCCTGAGATGCAAGAATAAACGGCTCATCATCTTCCTTTAAGTTCCGTCTAAACCTTCCTAGATTGATAAATATCAAATTTGTTTCAGGATCTATGAAACATCATTCACTTTATCTTCAATATGCACCCAATCATAATAGAAGAGTACTACTCTGAACTCGAAGTAGTTCAATTCAAGAATTTGTTTAATGATGCCATAATAAGTGACTTCTTCTTCTATAGAATTCCTATCCTTGGCACTTGCCCTGAAGCTAGTTAGCGCTTTCATTGAGACTCCACTGTTTTATGTTGTTCTGTTCATTTCAGAATTCGCAGTGCTAAAAACATATCCATTTACTAAGTAAGTATTATATGATATGCATTTGAAGTCAGGACCATCAGTAATTCTCTTAAATTGAGTCATTTCTTGATTATGTAGTTGATGTCTTAACTAAGGAATGTATTCCATTGTTTTACCTACTAACAGATTACCCTTTCGATTTTGTCCCGTACGTGTTTGGCCCTGGATGTATGTTTGGTACTTCCTACAAACATATATATAACAATGTTTATTAATTATATATATAACAATGTTTATTACCATAAGCCATTTAAAAATATAAAAAATAATAATATACTTCATTAACTTACTCCTCCCATTGATGATTTTCAATGTGATGTTGTAAAACCCATATGCGTGCTTGTTGGTATTGCACTGTAGTAAGATCATAAACTTTTCCTTTCTTATCATTCTGGGAATCACCAGCATTTTCATCATCATTGAATATTTTTAGTCCTTGCTTATGACCTCCTATTGTATTATTAGGATAGTATTCCATACAATACATCATAGATTCCTCTATAATGTAGCGTTCATATCTGACCCTCTGGGTAAGCTTGATTCATCACATACTTCTTGTATGTTCTCATCATCCTGTTAAATATTAAAATCAGTTATTGATGAAAAAATATAAGCTATTTTGAAAAAGTTAATAAATTAAAACAGTTAAAGTTACCTCTCAAAAGGATACATCCATCGATATCTGACAGGTCCACAAACTTGTGCCTCCTCCACCAAGTGCACAACAAGGTGTGTCATAGAAATGAAAAACGATAGTGGAAAATACTTTTCGAAAACACATAATGTTTCCACTATTTTATTTTTCATTTCTTGAAGCTCCATATGATGAATTTCTTTAGAACATATGATGTTAAAGAATCTTGACAATTGTATAATGGTGGCGCGCAATGACTTTTCTTTCTTGAATGAATGCATCAATAATACAGGTAATAACTGCTACATTAGAATGTGATAATCATGTGACTTAAGGCCCTTGAGGTGATAGTCATCCATACTGATATGATGTTTCCAGTTTGCACTATACCCTCTCGGAACTTTCAAATCACTCAAGGTTCGACAAATGAGTTCTCTTTCAGATCTAGATAAGGTGAAAGGAGCCTTAGGCAATAACAACTTACCATTTTTTTTCTCTGGCCAATATTTTGATCTTATCTTCATAGCCATAAGATCTTGACGGGCTTGTAAACCATCCTTAGACTTGTCCTTCATGTCCATGATTGTTGCAATAAGGTTCTCAGTAACATTTTTCTCAACATGCATCACATCCAAATTATGACGAATGGGCATATGCTCCCAATACGGCAATGTAAAAAAGATTGATCTCTTCGACCAAGCAGTAAGGTTAGACTCCTCATCCGTGGTCTTCTTCCTCTTATTTCCTATATGCTTTCTGAACTTGGTTTGTATATTATTCATTTTAACCATTACCTATTCTCCATACAAACGCTTTGGAGCCCATCGATTTTCATCATTCCCATTAAATCGAGATCTTTGGCTCCTAAAGATATGAGCTCTTGGGAGGAATCTTCTGTGCCCCATATAAGCAAACTTCTTTCCATGTTTTAGCCAAACAGAGTCAGTCTCCTCACTACAAACAGGACATGCATACTTTCCTCCTGTCCTACACCCAGAAAGATGTCCATAGGCTGGAAAATAATGTATTGCCCATAATAAAATCGCCTTCATTGTAAACCTGTTCTTCCCGAACGAGTCATATGTTATCGACCCTTTCCATAATTCATTTAATTCTTCAATTAATGGTTGTAAATATATGTCGATGTCATGCCCTGGACCATTTTTTTCAAGAATTAAAAGTGTTAACAGAATAAATTCCTTCCTCATGCATAAATGAGGTGGATGATTGTATGGAACAACCATAACAGGCCAGCAACTATATGAGATGCTCATATGCCCAAAGGAGTTGAATCCATCTGTTGCAAGTTCCAACCGAACGTTACGTGGATCTGCAACAAAATCACTAAATTTTCTATTTACAAACTTCCACATAGAAGAATCCACAGGATGATGCATGTATGAGTCATTTTTAACCCCCTTTGAATGCCACAACATATTCTCTGTAATCCATGATACGCTATAAAGTCTTTGTAACCTTGGTGTTAATGGGAAGTATCTTAGCACCTTTCATGGTACATGTGAGACTCTTGATCTTACAACACTATTCACTTTCCATATGCTTGCTTTACATGTAGGACAACTTTCCCTATTAGCATGCTCCTTCCAGTACAAAATACAATCATTACGGCATGCATGTATCACCTCATAGTTCATACCCAATGAACTGATAAATCTCTTTGCATTATAGGTACTATCTGGCAAAGAGTTCTCTCTTGGCAAAATCTTCTTGAGCAGTTGCAACAAACTCGTAAAGCTATTATCTGACCACTGATATTTAGCCTTCATGCTCATCAACTCAACTGTCACTGACAACTTTGTATACTCACGTTTACACGATGGATATAGGGGTTGTACCGCATCCTCCCTTAGTTTATTGTACTGACTATCATTATCTCTGTCATCTTGAGGCTGACTACCATGTTCCTCATTGACCTCATTCATACATGCATCTAAGTCATCAGGCTGAACACGACCAAAAGTATCATTAACGAAATCAACCACTCTGGGCAACAACTCTTCATTACAATTAGTCGCAGATGTACTAGGAGCCTTGGCATTGACACCCATATTGGGAAGTTGTTCTTCATGAAAAAACCAAGTTGTGTATGTCTGATCTATACCATTCATAATCAAATGCTCAGAAACTGTACTTAGTATTTTCTTCCCACGCACATTACGACATCTAGCACAAGGACAACTATACCAATCAACACCACTCGAATTCCTTTTCGCAAAAATAATAAACGATTCAACGCCTTTAATGTATTCATCACTCAATATATCTTTCGTCATCCAAATCTTGCTCGGGGGCATCAAATCCATTTCTGATATCACATGCATGCAGCATATAAAAAGTGAGATACAATAAAAAAGAGGCTTTTCATAAACTGTCAAAACATGCCACACATGTGGTGTAGAAGTAATAATTCAGAAGTTATTTAGGAAACAAGAGCAGCAAAAATGCAATAAACAATACAGCAACTTATGAATTATCCATGGTGTAGATCTCTAAGGCCAACTTATAAATACAAAATGTACATCTCATGGTGTAACTCTAATTAGTAAACTTATAAACAATACAACAACTTATAAATTCCAAAATACAGCAACTTATAAACAAGTTTAGGTAATTTCAAAATACAGCAACTTATAAACAATACAACAACTTGTAATAAACAATACAATAACTTGCAATAAACAATACAGCAACTTATAAATTTCAAAATACAGCAACTTATAAACAATACAGCAACTTGCGATAAACAATACAGCAACTTATAAACAATACAACTTATAAATTTCAAAATACAGCAATTTGCAATAAACAATATAACAACTTATAAATTTCAAAATACAACAACTTATAAACCATGCATACATACATACAAACATGTGTTTTACCATAAAACCATACAACAACTTGCAATAAACATACATCAGATTCGATTGGCTGATGTTTATATAAACATTCAATCACCTTCATTTTGATGTGTTTTAAGAACCTATTATCTGCTTTTCTTCTCACTGCATTCCCTTCCTAATGATTTCTTCAACGAAAAAATAAGCTATTCTTGTCATCTGCTGCTTTTTTTTTTGCTTTTGGAATTCTAGTATTTTTCAGTTGCCTGTTTTTAGTCTTGTTTCTACCACTCTAATGCAACCTTGATTAATGAATTACATTTATTTCTCTAATTTGAAATGTATCTGTGCATCAACCACATAAACTAAGTTTGAAGAGAGTGGGAGAGAAGAAAATCAACAATTTGGTTTTTCAGAATCTCAGTATTTTCAAAATTTACAAAAAATTGGCAAAATTTCTCTCTCTCTCTCTCTCTCTCTCTCTCTCTCTCTCTCTCCCTCCTTCCATGGAGTTCACCATGGTTTGCACTAGAGTTAATGTCCTGGTTCTCCTTTTGGCCCTCTCCTCACCCTGCACATTCATTCAAAGTCCAATGGATTTTGGTCCCTTAAACTTCCTCCAAAAACAACCACAGCATCTCTTGACTTTGGGAGGATCTTCTTCAATTCTCCTTCTGCAGTTCTCCAACCCCAATCCTCGAAAGAGATCCTTCAGCTCCTCAGCTTCCTCTCTGCTCCCTCCTTTAGCAAGGTTACTGTTGCATCAAGAGGAGCTGGGCACCCCATCCATGGCCAGGCCCAACCAGTCAATGACATTGTCATTGAAATGGATTCTCTACCTCTTTTCATAGAAATCCACAGGAAAAGAGATAGAGAGCCTGGTTTTTCTTATGCAGATGTAAGTGGTGGGACCCTTTGGGTAGAACTCTTGAAGGAGAGCCTGAAACATGGCCTGGCTCCAAGATCATGGACTGATTATTTCTATCTCAACATTGGTGGGACCCTTTCTAATGCTGGAATCAGTGGCCAGACATTTAAGTATGGCCCACAGATCAGTAATGTCCTTCAACTATATGATTGAATGCCCACCACTTAAAACTACTAGGGGCCACTATAATATTTAATGGTACTGGGTGTTCAATCACCACTGTTTTCATGTGATACGGTCCACCTGAGATTTGGACCTGCCCCATTTCTTTTTATATAAACAGTTCAAAATCAACAGCAAAATCACTAAATTATATCAGCCCCACATGATCCATCATTTCCTTCCATTTCCCCCACAAATTGTAAATTGTTGCTCTTGATATTTAGGGCCCAAATGTATAAATAAACAGTTCAAAATCAGCACATGCTGGGCTCTATAGTGGGCCATGGGTCTGAATAAGAAAGCTTACGGTTTTATATAAAAAAACACACAAAAAAAAGGAAAAAGACAGAGAACATGTGGCCCTCTCGTTAGACTACTATCTAGCCATTCAAAACAAAAGGGAAAACAAAAATACAACCACAACAGCCAGCCTAAAACCCCCCAAGAAAAATGCTTTCGACTTGACCATCGCTTGCACAAGACCATTCATATGAATCGATCAAGCTGAGCATCCCTAGAATCCTTTTGTCGAGAATGCAGCTGCTGTGTTGTTTCACTTAGGGCCTGTTTGGATGCCTATAAGTTCTTTTAAGTTGTAAGTGACTTACCTGTAAGTGACTTACAGGTGAAAGTTACTTACAGGTAACTTTGTTTGGATGTAAGTTGTAAGTCACTTACAGTAAGTTAGTTTTTCTGTTTGGATAGCCCTGTAAGTTACTTACAGGTAGAAAGTCAGTATATTCACATCGAGCAGAGCTTAGATTGGGGAATCATTCTAAAATGTTATAATTATATAAAAATAAACATAGGATCAAATATGTTATTTTGTTAAGCCCATCAAGATGAATATTTGAGATAATTATTAAGCTAAACCAATCATCAAGTGGGCTATAAAAGTGGGCCCACGAATTCAAACATGTTTAACTTATTAAGCAACTATCTTTTCCATCTAGCTCAATTTAAACATGTTTAACTTGTTTTTTCAAATTCTATTAATGAGTTATGATGCAGCTTGCCATTTCAGATAATTTCGCACATTAATTGGAACTGATTCGGTGTGAGAAAAGTTCATGTTAATTTAAATTCAATGGATTCTATCGAGAAATTGAGCAGTTGCTAACGAATTCCACCAGTTTCAATTATTCCAACACACATACCAAACAACAATAGCAAGGAACAATTTATTTGTCTACAAGCAATGTTTCTAAGGAAAAGAGAATAGTGGCCTTATAAGAGCTCTTCCTAGTTCTTACAATTTCAACCAAAATAAGATCATATTTTTCTACAACTAGGATCTTCCAATTTGGGAGGTTTTTGGTGGATGGCCCGTCTAGGGAGAGCCCCACCATAAAAACAGTTTGGATCACTGCACCATAGGCCCCACTTTGTACAGTATCAGTAAAGCTGAAGATATTGCACACAGACTTGGCTGAGCGTTATATAAGAGTTTTACTAAGCCGGCACGTGTACAAGATAGTTAATGCATACAACACCATATATGCCAGCATGGCAGATAGTTGCAATATCCAAGCCATCCATCAAAAGGCTCAAAACTGCACTACAACTAACATACTAAAAGAATGCTTGTTGTTTCTACCTTTTAGGGTGGATGGGATGTGGTCTCATAGAATGTGGTGATGAAAGAAGCATGTGTTCAATTTGCAAAAGAATGCTTGCCTATGTAAAGTCCCAAAACATGGTTGTGTGTAGTTGCATGCCAGCTAATCCTTTGCTACAAATGATCAGAAGAAAAACAGGTTCATTCACAAATCATAGGTTTCTGGAAATTTAAAATGACTAGTCCTTTGGTTATCTAATGGTGCTTTTGAATACTTCCTTGAACTGGATAGCAATAACCCAATTCAATGTAGAATAAATGACAGAAGTGGGTTGGCATCGTTTAATTCACAAGACCAAAATCTAATAGTTCCATGCATTTCAAGATGGACTTGGAACCACTGTAACTTCAATCCGGGGTTATGAATGGCTATGGCAAGAACTACTTCCCTCATCTCCCTGTACCGAATTGAAGTACTTCAACCCATTGTTCAATTTGTAAAAAAAAAAAAAAAAATCAGCCTAAGTTTTCTAGCCCATCAACTTATTTCTAATATCATGGGGATCACCTTCATCTTTGGACAGTAACATCTACATGGTGAGGCCCACCTGATGAAACCTTTTTGGGCCCCACAGTGATGTTTACTTACCATCCAACATGTTCATAAGATCTTACAGGCATAGATGAAAGGAAAACACAAATATAAGCTTGATAAAAAAAACTTTTAGATTGAGAATTATATGCCCTAACAAGATGAGCAGAACTGATAGGCAAAAAGACAAGTACGACAACAGCAAAGAGCTTCCTTGTATATAGGTGCAAGATCAATCTTCCCATTATATTTGATTTAGCAAATAAACACCAAATAAAAAAGAGTGGCAGATTCAGATCATCTGATTCAAGCCTTCTTTGGGGATTTGGTTTCTTCAATACTATCTTTGCTTCAACATAATAACACCCTTTGTAGTGGACCCACCATCAAACTTGGTGATATTGATACATTGGCAATATAAACAACATTCAAATTGGATGTTTCTTATTAATGGTTGTTGCCAAAATCTGTAAGCCCTAAAATCCCCAAATCCCTAAATGAGGGTCCACATTCGAATTGGAAATCCACGTATTTCTAAATCCCCAATTTCATAAATCAACATTAGCTTGAGAGAGATTGAGAGGGGGAGAGAGAGAGAGAGAGAGAGAGAGAGAGAGAGATATATATACCTCGCGTTCATGAATATGGAGGGCCTTGGACCACCACTCGGCCAAACGAAGATCGGCAGGGAGATATGGGATTGTTTTGGTCAGGAGTCAAGATGGAGAGGGATTGAGAGAGATGGGGAGTCGAGATGGAGAGGGATTGAGAGAGATGGGGAGTCGAGCTGGAGAGAGAGAGAGAGAGGTGCGGAGAAGATAGAGAAAAACAAGTGAGAGAGCTCTTTGGAGGGGCGCTGCAGTGAAAATATGGCGTGAAACGGTTCGCGCTGGAACGAAATGTGGGCGCCCACTTGCGATGAAATGCAGCCCCACCCTGATGGCCGGTGCTCCGTGGGCCCCACCATGATGTATGTGTTTCATCCATTTCGTTCATCCATTTTTAAAGATCATTTTACTGCTTGATCCTAAAAATGAGAGGGATACAAATCTCATGTGGATCACACCACATGAAAACAATAGTGATTGGATATCAATCATTAAAATCCTCCTATGGCCCACTATACTGTTTATTTGACATCCAATCTGTTGATTAGGTCATACAGACCCAGATGAAGAGAAAAAACAAATATCAGCTTCATCCAAAACTTTAATCGAGTTGGGTCCAAACGAGTCGAGTTAGTCGAGTTAGTCGAGTCATCTTGTGCCCAGCTCTACTACTTACTATAATAGCCTTATGTCAAATGTCTTGATTCATCAAATATCAGACATCATATCCTATCAACCACTAACTTTAACTCTAATATATGTGACCCAATGTATTTATGCTGGTATGATAAATTTAAAAATATCTCAAAATATTTATTGAATATTATTATCCACTTGCATACATATGTAATGTTTTAAACACAATCCAAAATGCACGTTGGGACCAACCTGACCCGAAATTGACCACCAATGCGGGCCATTGCTTGTACTTCGAAAAGAAAAAAAAAAGTGTAACCACTAGGTTATGCTAATTCTCTATTTTGTGTGGATCTCAAATGAAGCTGAATTACAACCTAAAACTGACCAGAACAGTTTTAAAAGATTACTTATGACCCAAAAAAAAAAAAAGAAAAGATATCACACCTACTTTCAAATCACTATTAATTTGTGCAGCATACAACCCATCTGCAGCCTAAAACAGAACTACTTCACATGCCTTAACATGGATGCAGTCCATTTAATCTTTAGATATGATTTATTTGTGTATATATCTAAAGGCTCCAAAACTTTTATATCAAGATGATATTTATGTATCCATACCATTCATCCATTTTGTCGGCTCACGGAGCAAATCCAAATTTTAGCGTACTGAGTAAACTCTATGAGGTAGACCATGATTTATGTATTTGATCCACTTCGTCCATCCATTTTATCAGATAAGTTTAGGACTTTATAACCCCAAAATTAAGCATATCCAACACTAAAATGGACCACACGACAAAAAACAAGTGTCAATTTACGGTTGAAAAATTCTTGGGGGCCACGTAAGTTTTGGATCAAGCTTATTTTTATGTTTTCCATTCATCCATGTCCATATGATCTTATGAACATGTTGGATGACAAATAAACATTATTAGGGGGCCTAGTAAGGTTTCAGCGGTGGAAATCATTATTCCCACTGTTTCATGTTGTATGATCCACTTGATCTTTTGATATGCTTCAATTTTGGGTTCAACCCCTTAAATTATTTGAAAAAAAATGGATGAACGGCATGGATAGACTACATAAATTCACGGTGGGCACAACATACATTGATCGAAAACTTTCTAGGCCATGTCAAAAGAAAACAGTTTTATCCTTTGATTTTCATATCACTTTCTATGACCCACCGGAGTTTTAGATCATAGTGAAAATTAATCCACAGGGTTTAATGGGATGTTTCATCACATGAATCGTTCGGATTAGAATCCCATGACACGTGTGGAAAGGATCGCACGTGCGCACGTGCACAGGTGAGCATGCATACGAGTAACACCTAATCCACTCCCGTTTTCAAAACAGAAAAGAAAAGGAGACATTGCGATCAAACCCTACCGTCTTAGGGAGGAGTAGAGAGGGAGGGCGGTCATTGCAGGCAGAGAGAGAGATTGTAGAGAGGGAGGGCGGCCGTTGCAGACGGAGAGAGAGAGATTGCAGAGAGGGAGGGCAGTCGTTGCAGGCAGAGAGAGAGATTGTAGAGAGGGAGGGCGGCCGTTGCAGACAGAGAGAGAGAGATTGCAGAGAGGGAGGGCGGTCGTTGCAGATGGAGAGAGATTACAGAGAGGGAGGGCGGCCATTGTAGACGGAGAGAGAGTGCATTTCTCCATCTTCCCCTCAAATCCCCAAATCTCCAGTAACATTGAGATATTTCTCTCTCTCTCTCTCTCTCTCTCTCTCTCTCTCTCTCTCTCAATCTCTCTCAATCTCACCCGAATGTTTATTTGCCATACAACCTCCAAACTTTTGAGGTCAATATTTCAAGTCTAACTCATCAATCAAGTGGCACTTTCTTTCTTATGATGTTTGCAGAAAATAATCAAAGATGACAAACTGTGAGAGAAGGGGTATGCACAACATCAAACATATGTTATGGCCAAGTATCAAAGAGGTAACCGATAACTGGTACTCTTTTTTTTTTCATTTATATCACCAAACGATGCAAATCCTTTCTAAGATCATGTTTTCTTATGCTCTTTTAAAGTTGCTTCAATGCCAAGGAATATGTTCTAATGCAGATGTGATTAATGTCCTGAATCTCATGATAAATCTATACTATGTTTGTTGATGTGATTGGTCCTACCATGTACAGGATTCCCTATTGATGAATCCATACATTTGTGATTAACTTTTCTGCCCTTTTTTTTTTCTCATTTCTTAACTGAATAAGTATTGAAAATCTCAACTAATGGAGACAGAAATAAATCAACATATATTTTTTTTTCAATTTGTCAATTTTTTCACAATTTTGTTTAATTTCTTAATTTTTTTTTCAAAATATCACTTTTGTTATATAACTTTTCAATTTTTCTTGTCAAAATGCAAAATCTAGTTTTTTTAAAAAATATATATTTTTTCCAATTTCTCAAAAATTTCACAATTTTGTTTAATTTTTAAAATTTTCTTTTTCAAAATATCATTTTTTTTATCGAAATCTTGTTATATAACTTTTTAATTTTTTTGTCAAAATACGAAATCTAGTTTTATTTTTTAAAATATATATTTTTTACAATTTGTCAATTTTTTCACAAATTTGTTTAATTTCTTAAATTTTCTTTTTTAAAATATCATTTTTTTAATATCACTTTTGTTATATAACTTTTCAATTTCCCTGACCATGGATCTAGGCTAGGATGCGATTTTAGTACGTTTGGATAGTCCGATCAACCGTGACGGACTTGTATCAGATCAACGATCGTCGTCACTCGATCAGGGTCACAGGTATACAGATATGTGCAGGGAAATTTTCCTGATCCATGGGTGAAGTTTGGTCAGAATCTGACGGTCTAAAGTCTTCAATTTCGCTCGCAAGCGAATGGTCCAATTCACTTAAGTTCTGGTCCATTTTCTAAAGATATTCGCGTTTCTCACACACTTCGCTCAAGGCTCAAGTTATGCGTTTCTAGATACTATTTGGGCTCGATTCCCGCGATGATTGTCAATCCCAATAAGACGGTCATAAGCCTATAGTTTTGCAGTCATCGGACTTTTGACGTGCAGTCCAGGTCCGATACGGAGTTTCAATGTGCTCCCGAGAGCAACCGGCTTTTAAGATTTCTCCTAGGTTTTTAAGTAGTGATGAGTTAGCAATTTTGATGGTTTTGGGTCTTGCCATTTGTATAGATAATGGTTCGAGCCAAATCTATCAATTGCTTAGTTTAGTACTTAACTAAATTTTCGTCTAATTTCTACAGGGTACGGTCCTTAGGGATTTCTGCCTGAGATAATACTCAGGCCTTTGTATAGATTTTTCTGAGACGTTACAATCTACCCCCCTTAAAGAAAAATTTCATCCCCTAAATTAGTACCTTTTCATACTCCTCAAGGATCTGAGGGTAGGTCTTATGGACTTCGACTTCTGTTTCCCAAGTAGCCTCTTTCTCATTGTGGTGTGTTCATAATACTTCCACGAGAGGGATCACTTTGTTGTGTAGCACTTGTTCCTTCCTATTAAGAATACGTGTTGGCCGAAGCACATAAGTAACATCTTCACTTAACTGCACCTGCTCCCACTTGATAATGTGAATAGGATAAGGAACATATTTCTTCAGCATCGATACGTGAAACACATTATACACGCCTATGAGTAGTGTGGGCAAGGTAAAGCGGTATTCTATCACACCCACTCGGTCTAAAATCTGGAATGAACCTATAAATCGTGGCGTGAGCTTCCCTTTCTTGTCAAATCGAAGGACTCCCTTCATGGGGAAAACCTTAAGAAACACAGTCCCCAACTTCAAATTCCAACTTTCGCTGTCTTGTATCAGAGTAACTCTTCTGTCTGCTTTGGGCTATAAGAAGTCGATGTCTAATAATATCAATCTTTTTTTAGGTCTCTTGTACCAAATTTGGGCCAATCAATCTCTTCTCGCTAACTTTTGCCTAACAATGTGGTGCTCGACATGTACAATGCTTCGTAGGGAGCCATGCTAATGCTCACTTGAAAGTTGTTGTTATAAGTGAACTCATCATAGGGAAGACAGTCATCCCAACTGTCCTTGAAATCAAGCACACATGCTCACAACATTTCTAGTGTCTGATTTACCCGTTCTGTTTGCCCATTTGTCTGTGGGTGGAATGCAGTGCTGAACTTCAGTTTCACTCCCATTGCTTCCTGGATTCGAGTCCAAAAAATGGACGTGAATCACGTGTCTTGATCCGACATAATCTCCATAGGAACTCCATGCAGACGTACTATCTCCTTGATGTACAGCTTGGCTAAATCATCTGCTGAATTCAAAACTCTAATCGGGAGGAAGTGAGTTGATTTCGTCAATCGGTCCACAATCACTCAAATGGAATCATGCCTTTCCTCGTCTTTGGTAATCGAAAAATGAAATCCATAGATATGAAATCCATAGATATGAAATCTCATTTCCATTTAGCTATGCGCATGTCCTGAAGTAAACCAAGAGGTTGGCGATGCTCGGCGTTGACCTGCTAGCAGGTGAGACAACAGGATACATAATCTGCTATCTGGGCCTTCATGTTATCCTATAAGTACAAACGCTTCAAATCCTGATACATCTTTGTACTACTGGGATGCATTGCCAATTTTAAATTATGTGCGGCTTCCAGAACCTCTTTCCTCAAGTCATGAAGGTTCGGGATGCATAGGCGGCTACGATACCTCTAACCTCCATCCAAGCCAACTCTCCACTCGGATTCTTTATTGTCACTTACACGCTCTCTCATCTTCACCGACAGCTCATCTTTTTTATATACCGAAATGATCTAGTCATCAATAAGTCGCTGCACGTGAAGGTGTGCAACACTTTCGAATAGCTCCTCTACTGTAAGCTTCTGTTCGAAGTCTCGTACGAACTCTACCATATTTCACTCTTCTATCATCAGTGGAGCTGCAAATTCTATTGTCTTCTTGTCACTCAATGCATCAGGCACAAGGTTTGCCTTGCCACGATGGTAGTAGACCTCAAACTTGAAGTTTTTCAAGGTTTCCATCCAACATCGTTACCTCATATTCAGGTCTCTCTGTGTGAATATGTACTTGAGGCTCTTGTGGTCGCAAAAAAGCTCAAACTCCTCTCCTTAGAGGTAATGTCTCCAGAGCTTTAATGCGAAGATAACTACTTCCAATTCCAGGTCGTGTGTGGGGTAGTTGTATTCATGTTTCCTTAACTGTCGCGAGGCATAGGCAATCACTCTGTTCTTCTGCATAAGGACACAAACCAAACTAACATGAGATGCGTCGGTGTATATAGTATATCTGACCCCTTACTCTGGAAATACTAGCACGGGTGTGGATGTCAACTTGTTCTTTAATTCCAAAAAGGCTGCTTCCACTTTTTCATTCCAGGCAAACTTAAGATCCTTTCGAGTGAGCTGAGACAACGGTCTAGCTATCTTAGAAAAAACTTTAATAAATCGACGATAGGTCGAAATTACATCCGTCATAAAATATCGACGAAGCGGAAGATGGACGGCGGTAGAATGAAATGTCTTATGGGCCACACGAAATCAAACTGGAATTTTGTCTTCCGAAGGTTTTTCGTCTGTGATAGCCTTCAAAGCCGAGGAAACTCCTTACTTCTGTAATTCAATGAGGCTGCTCCCAGTCCTGTACCACGGCCACCATAACAAGGTCCATGATAATTCCTTCCTTGGACACCACATGTCCTAGAAACTTGACTTCTTCCTTTTAGAAGTCACATTTTTGGTACTGAGAAAATAACTGGTTCTTCCTAAAAGTATCGAAGACTGCTTGCAGGTGTTTTTCGTGATCCTTTCGGCTCTTGGAGTATATCAAAATGTCATCTATAAATACGATGATGAACCGGTACAGATATGGCTAAAACACCCAGTTCATGAGGTCCACGAACACAACCGGTGCATTTGTAAGTCTGAACGACATCACAAGGAATTCATAGAGTCCAAAACTGGTTCTGAATCCGTTTTTTGCACGAATTCATCCCTGACGCGCAACTAATGATACCTGGACTGCAGGTCAATTTTTACGAAATACTGTGCCCCTTTCAACTAATCGAATAAATCATTTATCCTGAGCAGAGGATACTTGTTCTTCACTATCACTTGGTTCTGAAAGTACCCTGGTTTGTCAATTAGCATGAGTGTTGAGTCAACAAGACTACAGAGCCTCATAAGAAGATCGATTTAAAGTGTCTACCTCAACCGGATATGTACAGGATCGCCATAGGTAAATCTAAAGCCTCGCATCCCATGACCCAAAACACCAAGTATATAAAACCCTTAAAACAAGTTAGAATATCATAGGGTTTTTTAGTAAGAAAACTTTTTCAAAAATAAAAAATCTCTAAGTTTTCTTACTTTGTCGATTTTATCAAAACACATCTCAATATGATCGACCTATGCTGTCGATGTCCTCGTGATAAATTGATTCCATCGGAATGAGGACAAAGGCATCCAGCAACCACATGTACATCTGGACGGATTTATCGATGTATCGATATACCTATCGATATCATTGATATTTGAATCTTGAGTCCATCGAAGGTGACTCGATAATATCAACAGGCAGATCTCTGCGTGGACTTCACTGGGGAGACTAAAAAAATAGATCTGACGGTTATAGAAAAGGGGATGCCTGCCTGGCAAACTCCCCAATCTGGCAACGTCTCGAGATAAATGGTGTCCCTACTTTTTCTTAAGAATATCATATGTGCATCGATATATCGAAGCCTCCTCGATACCATCGAAATTCAAATCTCAATGATATCGGAAGGCTCTCGATGATATCAGTCATGGGCGCCAAGTTTTCAAGTAAAATATTTTAGGATTGTTTATCTATGATCGAGGGTCACTCGATAGAATCGATATTTAAATATCAATGATATTGGTACCATTTCGATGGCATTGAATAAGGACATAGACTGTCCAACAAGCTTAATGAGAAATCGTTGGATTTATCGATGCCTCGACACAGTTATCGATATCAACATTCAAATTTCGATGATCTCGAAGGTCCCTTGATTATTCTTGTAAACCTGAAATATTTCTAGTCAAGTCCCTTTCATTTTCAAATGTCGATGAATCGATACTAGTATTGATAGAATTGGAGTTCAAAATCCGATGACTTCGACACCTATTTCGATTCCATCGACCAGCTGGCAAGAGGTTTCAAAAGCGTATGACATTTAAGTTTGTGTCATCGAGCGGACCATCGATGCTATCGAGAGTATACGCTCGATGATATTGAAATCTGTCATAAATATGACTGTTTTATATCCGTTGGAACTAATTGCTTATATAAAGAGGACTTGTCTATTGTTGCTGGCAGAGAAAGAAGAGAGCGCTTTTAAGTGTTTTACCTTAGATCGTATACCCAAAGCCCTTTCTCTTAGGGAAGTTCATCCTCCAATCCACCCTCATCATTGATATTCAATAGAGTGGATTGGGGAATGAACTTCCGCATTTAAGGATTCTCCACCTACTACCTTAATGGAAAATCATTAAGCTAGGATGTCTTGAATGCATAATCGGAATTACTCTATCTTCCTTATAGGAAAACTTTTTATAGAGTAGGATTCCGTTTTAACCTTGACCCAACCCGAAGCCTCATATTGGTACATCATTTGTGTTGTGGATCAAGGAAGCAAAAGATTCTTCATCAATAAGGAGGAGATCTTAGTCAACGTGCTGAATGGGACTCATCGACTTATTTATAAGTTATTAGAGTCCAGAGGACACTAGTGATCAATCCTTTTTAGGATTGGGTCTTAGGTGTTTCTCACCCTTGCAAGCCCTCGTAGGAGGCCTCTGGTGGGAGTGTACGTGGTGGGTACATAGTGTTGACCCTTGCTCTGTGGAGAGCATAAACTTTCGGTTGAAGGTGAACCTATCTAAAACCTTAGGTTCGAGGTGAATCGTGTGAAACCTCAGTGAGGGTCTTATAGAAGATCCTTGGTCAATGTGCCTAAAAGGGGGTACGTTGTATTGACCCTTGCTTATAAGAGCATAAACAGTCAGCCTCAGTGTAGGTTATAAAGGTTGAAGGTGAACCTGATTAAAACCTTAGGTTTGATGTGAACTGCTATGAAACCTCCTTGGTGAAATTCGGTAAACTCAAGGGTTGAGTGCGGTTACCGGGAGTGGGTAGACAAGTAGTCAAACCATTGTTAAAATGACTGTGTTTGAGATTGTTATTCTTTGGTTTGTGTGATTCGCTTTAATATTTTCATATCTGAATATTTGATATCACATCTCACACACATACACAGTCATATCTATCATAAACTAGTTTACATATTGTTAACTTCTTAAATAGTTTGTGATTGGATCTTCTACCGGGATTGGAAGACAATAGAGTTATTCTTGACTAATTCTAATATGTACTTGTTGTTAGGATTAGTGTAATAGGATTTTAAATAAACCATAGAAACTTTAAAAAGTCCTATTCACCCCCCCCCCCCCCCTCTAGGACATATTGGCATATTCCTAATTCAACTAAAGCGGTCTTCACCGCTATTTCAATTGGTATCAAAGCGGGTCTCTCTTTGGGCTTCACCGCCTAGAAAGTGATCTTGACTGAAGTTGGGAATATGGCCAAAGGAGAGGGCTCATCAGTCACAAGGCCTCCAGTATTTGATGGATCGAATTATGCATACTAGAAGGCTGGGATGCACAACTTACTGAGATCTTTTGATCACGATATTTGTGATATAGTTGAAAGTGGATATGTGCCACCAACTGAACAAATTGTAATTGACAATGGCACAACCAGCACAAAACCCAAACCCAAAGAGAAGTGGACAACGTTTGATAAAGAAAAATAAACAGCTGAAGCTAAAGCTATGAACGTCATCTACTGTGTCGTGTCCCAAGATATTTTCAATCAAATAAGTATGTGTGGGACATCTAAAGAAGCAAGGGATCTATTGGAAACAACCCATGAAGGCACAAGCACTGTGAAGAGATTTAAACTTTAACTCTTAACTTCACAGTTCGAAAGTCTCAGAATGGTAGAGTATGAGACCTTTATGGAGTTTTTCACAAAGTTGAATATCATTTGCAACTCCATGGGTGGATTGGGAGAAAAGGTTCTAGTTCTAAAACTCTATAGAAAAATACTTAGATCATTGTCGCAACGGTTTGATCCCAAAGTAACAACTATTGAAGAGTGTAGGAATATTGATGAAATGAAAGTAAAAGAACTAGTAGGTTCCCTACAAACTTTTGAACTACACTTCAAACAAGCCCCTAAATCCAAAACAATTGTCCTAAAAACTTTAAAGAAAACAACAAACGAGGACAGTGGAAGTGAAAAGATGATGAAGATGAGGAAGTGGCTTTACTGGCACGAAGATTCAGGGAATTCTTTCAAAAGAATCGTGGCTAGCCTTCTAGAGGAAGATGGGTGGACAACAAACCTTCGGTAGGTAAATTTGGTAAAAAGGCCAAAGAACCACAATGTTATGCCTGTCGGAAGTATGGACACTTGTCTACTGAATGCTTAAATAGAAAAAGTAAGGGCAAGGCGAATGCTGCCACATGGGATAATACAAAAGAGTCAAATTCAGAAACTAGTGACTCAAAGAGTGATGGAGGCTAGAAATCCTTGAAAATTCTTATGGTCTCCACTACTCCAATCACTCCCACGGAATCTGAAAACAAAAATGAACAGCAAGCCACTAAATCATTTCCATCTGATAATGAGGAAACAAAAGAGGAAGAAGAAAAATAGGATAAACTACAAGATGCTTATAATCAACTCTATATTCATAGCATCCACATTCTTAGAAGACTTGGAATGTCTAAAAACAAAAAGGAATTGCTACAAAAAGATTTGGACAAAACCTTAGAAATAAATACACATCTAATCAATGATTTATAGCAATATCATTCAGAAAATGATAAGTTAGAAAGAATCAATCTATCCCTAAAAACAGAATCATCAAGGCTTATGAAACAAGTTGAATTATTAAAAGATGAAAATGAGCATTCAAGAATGAGAATCACACACTCCACATTGACTTAGAAAAATTCAGAAAATTTGCTGAAATAAATTATAAATTTTCTCAAAGTGGTGAAAAGCTAGAAAAGTTGTTAGGGATGGGAAGACGAGGAAAAGACTAGTGTGGCCTAGGGTATGATAAAACTACGAAGAAAACTGGAAATGCAGCATCAAAAACTGAAAAATCGGTTGCTTCAGGTAGTAATATAAAAACTACTCCAGTTTGTCATTTATGTGGTGATTTGGGTCACTATAAGTTTGAATGCATGACACCTAGAAGGACTTCACATAACTTTGGTTAAAATCATATTGGTAAGTTCAAATCAATCAGAGAAATACAAAATGTTAAAAGTCCAACTAGGAGAAACACTCATCCATCACCACCCAAAATGAAAGACAAGATGAAGAGATCATTTGATCAAGTGGGTAAGATAACCATGGAAACTAAAACTACCACAGTAAAGAATTCTATCACAAAATGGATAGTAAAAGAAAAAATGAATTGTCTAAACTCTATACCTTGAAATATCAAGTATGAAAAGACAAGTCCAGGTCATGCATCTAGATTTGGATATTTGCTGAAATGATGAAAATTTTGCTAAGCTTCAAATGATTTATCTAAGGTTCCTCACCTAAATCTTTTGTATATAAACATTTAAATGTTTATGTGTACAGTAATTCTACACAATTTTGCTGAGTATACTATTGATTCATAGAAATACTAAAAGTATACTTGAAGGGTTGTCTGTATGCAGAAAAGGAAAAATATTCATCTTCGATATAACTATTGATACGTCATTCTCGATTAATCAATCAAAGGTCGATATCATCGATGTGACCTTAGAATAAGAAAAGTCGTGAGATCAGGAATGATATTGAAGACAGGATAGATGAAATTGATCATGGTACCTTGATATTATCGATATGAGGATCGATGATATCGACAGATGCCACCTAATATAAGCCACTGTAACGCGAAAAAGGGATTTTTGTTCCAAGGTTTCTGCTTCTCTTTCCTATTCGCTCCTCTCAACTGGATCACTCGGACCTTTTTCAGGTAGCCCCAACCATTCCACAAATTCGGTAATACCTTTCTAAACATCAAGAGTTTTTTTTTTGGGTATTTCCGTTTCTATTAGGTTGTGTCCTTTTTCCCAAATCCTTCAAATCCTCTTTTTGTCCACATGGGAAAAGATAAAGGAAAAGTACTCGGTCCGGGTAAGTCATCGAGGTCCACTCGACAAAAAGTGGTTGCTTCAAAAGGAAGTGCAAGGGCCCCGAAACGTGGGACTCCCACAAGGCAACGCACGAGACATAGTGGGTCCCAATCTGAGGTGCAGGCACCTCCATCGGTACAGGTTAATCTGGTCTTGGTGAAGTTCACTGGGAGAAAAGGTATTCCCGAGAGGAAAGTCGACAGAAGTTGTCTAACTCCATATAATCTGGAACCTCTATTTACTGCCATAGATTGGTTACCAGTTCTCGACATTGGGGGACCATATCAACTTGAACGGACATATAATTTCTTTGGCGCCTGTCATTCTCCGGTGTCCGACCCTCCGTCCATCACAGTGATCGTCTATAGTGATGATTTGTAGATCACTCCTGAGTCTATCGCAGGAATTTACAATCTTACTCCATCACCTGTAGGACTCCCAGATATGGACATGGAAAACATTGAGGTTTGGCCCAAGGTCACCAAATTCCTATGTCATGACTGTGATGTTCAGTGGCACCAAGGGAATGCCCTAAAAGCCAAATTTATGGAACCACGCTATCAGATCTTGCATGGTATCCTTGTTTCAAACATATACTCTAGGGGTTCCAACAGGGCCGATCTCATGGGCTTCATGACTTCGATAATTTATTCGATCACCTCTAGAATCAAGATCTGTCTGCCTACTCTCATCGTGCATAAGCTAATTTATGCCTTTCATACAACTAGGGATGTTTATTTACCATATCCTTGGATCATACATAAAATATGCAATGTCATTGCCTTTCTAACTACAAATGATCCTGTACTTCCTCTCCAAATCTTCAACAAAAGTAAGATTCGAAGGATGGATTTGAAGTTTCACAAGTACCCTGAGGACCCAGAGGAAGGTATTCAAGTAGAAGAAGGAGGTGCAGGTCTCACTGAAGGGACTGAAATGGCCAGAGATGAACCCCTTGGACCCGATCCAGCATCGTCAACGTCAACGTCCGGGTATGCCAAACAGTTCAAGCTAGACTGGTTTGGGGCAATTCAGAGGGATGTCCACTCAGTGCATGAGAGGCTTACCATCCTAGAATGGCTGGTTCAAGGAGTGCAGCAGATGGTCCAACAATTGGTAGATCTGATGACTTGCCGACGGGACGACACGGCACCATCCTACTCTGCCCCATAGTGTTGTGCCTTAAATGCTGTCTCACACACCTCTCTTATTTCCGCGTATGAACATTAGTATCTTTTTGAATGTTCTACGCTCTCATGGCGGTATGTGACAGCTCTCTAACTTGTAAAGGCTGACATTTTTTTAAAAAAATTTTTTGGTTGTATATGCCCACGGTTGGGCTAAATACTGATGGTTATTTCTGGGTGCCCTTAAATGGGCTTGGTGATTTATGTTGGGATAACTGTTAATCTACTGTTGTCTGTGGCAGTATGTACTTTTGGATATTATTACATATGGCTGGATATAATTCACATTTTTACTGCCATGATTATGTCTCACAGATCCCCTGGTTTATCTGATATGAAATGCATGTGATTTTTTTTCTAATTATTCTATTTGCTTTTATCACTACTTTATCTAATTTGATATGCATCCATACTATCTGAAAATGATGTATGCTTAAAACTGGTTTAATCTTTATACATCTATATCTGCTAGTTCTCCCAAATATTTCAAACTTCAGTCAATATCAACTGTTATATCTTTATCAATTATTGACAAAAAAGGGGGAGAAGAGTTTAAACACCCCGAACAGAAAATTGTATATCTGCCTGAATGGTGTTGCAGGTGTTAGGGGGAGCAGCTGCCTCAAGATAGGGGGAGAATACTGTAAGGGGGAGCAACTACTGGTTGTGTACATGGTTTCACTAGGAATTGTAAAATTATGTAAAATACATGTATACACAATTTAGGATGCGTTTGTCTAGATATTATTCTAGGGTGTTTTGGTATTTTATCATGTAATAGACAAAGGGGGAGATTGAAAGTACCCTGGTTTGTCAATTAGCTTGAGTGTTGAGTTAGCAAGACTACAGAGCCTCATAAGAAGATCAATTCAAAGTATCTGCCTCAACCGAATGTGTGCAAGCTCGCCACAAGTAAATCTAAAGCCTCACATCCTATGACCCAAAACACCAGGTATATAAAACCCTTAAAACAAGTTAGAATATCATAGGATTTTTTAGTAAAAAAACTTTTTCAAAAATAAAAAATCTCTAAGTTTTCTTGCTTTGTCGATTTTATCGAAACACATCTCGATATGATTGACTTGCGCTGTCGATGTCCTCGATGATAAATCGATTCTATCGGAATGAGGACAAAGGTGTCCAGCAACCACATGTACATCTGGACGGATTTATCGATGTATCGATATACCTATCGATATCATCAATATTTGAATCTCGAGTCCATCGAAGGTGACTCGATAATATTGACAAGCAGATCTCCGGTGCCCCTGTTTTTTCTTAAGAATGTCATATGTGCATCGATATATCGAAGCCTCCTTGTAACGCCATGAAAATCGGGGGTCGAGTATAAACTCAACTCCCGAGTTCTAACGCATCACTTATGCAACAAAATGAATGATGATTGAATGTTGTCTGTATTAGTGTAGTGAACATGAGTGAGATTAAGCCAAAATAGCATATCATACTCCAGAGACAAGTGAGATAGCAGGCGAAAGACTGTGATAGATAAATAAAATATATAAACTGTGGTGAGTCTCCAAAGTGTGATAAGGTAACCATGTTAATGAATTACAAGTATAATTTCAAATTATACCAAGTTGTGGAAGTGTAATGTCTTCTATTCCAAATACCATAACCCCGTCAATACAATACCAGGTCTTCATAGACCTGTCAGAGAGTTACATGTAGGAGAACTCCTCCTCAACATCATAGTAGTAGTACAGCTCTGCTTCATAAGCATCGCCATCACTTGAAACTCAAACAAATCTGGTTGGTGTGTACAACACCGTCCCATAATGTGGGAGTGAATGATCAACTCAGTGGAACAGTATAGCATAGGTTAACATGTTATCAATTCAGTCAAGTAGTAATGATAAAGTAATACAATCAAACAAACCTAACTACTCTTATTTAATGCAAGTATGAAATGACATGATGAATGCCTTGCCAAACCAGCCTCATGCGACACCATCTTATGTTCGCGATATGCGTTCATTCCTCAGTGCCCCACATCTTCCAGGCACATGCAATGCATGATGAGCATGATTACCGAGTTGTTATTAGTCCATTTCAAATAGCAGTATTGGGAAACTAAGGTACCTCCCTTGTATCATTCCCAAACATGATCCATTCTAGGGTCGTCAATCCTAGATAATCTCATACGATAGTATATTTCTAGGTCACTGCAAAGGCTGTCAGGGCTGTTATGCACAATGGTTACACTACTCCCCCCTCACCTCTTTAACGGTTCATCACTAAGCTGATACATGCCTAGTTCATACTCTATATACTGTGGCAAAACTCGTCGCCTCGCCGCAAATTCAGAGTATACTCGAGGTCACTACAAAGGGTGCCAGGGCTGTTACGCATAAAGGTTACACCACTCCCCCATCACCTTATCAATGTAGGCCGACAACACGAATATAGTGTCCCATATCACCATAATCGACTCACGAGTCTGGTTGCTCACTGGTCACTATGGGGAGGCACGTGACCCCAGCGTAGGCCGACAGCTCGACTACAGTGTCCCATACCACCATGCCAGACTCATGAGTCTTAGCGGATAGAGGTACCATGGTTAACGGGATTTCACTGGTAACTTTGGTATCCTAGGCTCAAGCAGTAGTGTCCAAACATGGTGAACATATATTAGACAGATCGGGTTACTTGACGAGCTCGACTAGCACGGGCGCCTGTTAAGTTGTACGACATGAAGTGCATAAGTACTTCATGTAGCCTAACCACTGCCGACAAGCAACGCATAACTCGGGTTCGTCAAACACGTCCTACGTGGCGAATGAATCTCAGCCATGAATTCGATCCCATTACAGACTGCCTGGACTATACAATAGCCCCAATCACATTCAATTGCAGATAGGTAAAGCAGTAATGGATCAAGATTCAAATCATACAATCAAAGTCTTGTATTATCCGTTTAGGGCTGCCAGGGCTGTTGCACGGAATCGTTACACCACTCCCCCATCACCCATGATGGATCATACAACGTAAACATGAATTTAAACATACGCATTACATAGATAAAATCATACAATCAGTTGAGCATGTTATGAAGTACAACACAGGCATGAGTTTGTACATATTCAATTCCTAATCACACAGATTTCTAAAGAAAGCATACACATAATTACAGGAGTTGAGAATCATATCTCAATGCCCTTATGCATTACAATTTACTAACTATTACTCATTCAACATCTCAACAAACACTTTAAACTTCCTACATCAACATACATGACATATGTTGATCACATAGGTATTAGGCCAAATCCTTTCACTAGGGAGTTGCCCCAATTATAACACGCATGCACCCACGACGGATAGTCATGGCAAGCAGGAATCCAAGTTCCAGGTTCATTCAGTCATTTCCACAACCACTTGGGCTACACGTTTTAACATATATAGTGTATATTGGCCGTGGCGTGATTTAGGGCAAATGCTTTCATCAAAGGGGTATCGCCAATACAACAATCATACATCCATGACAATTAGTCATGGCGAGCACGAATGAGAATTCTATACTCATTCAGTCATTTTCACAAACACTTAGAATACACTATTTTCACATACATAGTGTATATTAGCAAAACATATATTAGGGCGAGTCCTTTCGCCAAACAAGTATTTTATCCATATATAATATATTCATATAAAAAATAATCACGGCAAACACATTTCCAAAATTTATACGTATACGACAATTTCTACAAATACCTAGAGTATGTAAAATTCCATATTCTTCATCTTTAACCAAAACGGAAAACAGACAGCACTTTGTACATGTGCAATTGCATGCAGATCATGAATCTATCATTATCTGACGTTGAAAGCATTGAAAACCATAACCTATACATCTAAAGTCCACACCTTTTGTCGTAGAATCGTAACAAATCCATAGGTTTGTTAAGCTTTCATATTCGGTGGTTTGGTAATCTATAGCATGCTTTCGGTTAGTTATTTTATAACCTACAACTATCAAAACCCCAAAACAGGTTAGGGTTATGGTTTTTTACCTAGAAACGGAGCTGGAATCATCGGGAAAGCGATTAAAACAAGGTGGTGGAGCTTGTAGAGCGGCAGGGAAGCAAGGCAGGGAGATGCTCCCACATCTCCCACACTTTCTCTCTCTTTTCTCTCTTCTCTCTCTAGGGTTTCTCTCAAATTCGTATGGCTGTGAGAGAGAGGGTTCTAAGGTCCTTATATAGCCTAAAAATACTCTAAAATAGACTTATGGTCAAGGTATACTTAGGTTATAACTAAAGCAACCATTTTTTTAGCTCGACGGAGGACTTCTGGCGGCCCCCCTTGAGCCAAAGGTCGGTCATACGCTCACTAACACTAGATCTAGGTTTAGTTAAGTTTTCGTTCTAGTCGGATTCCTAGATCACGCGTTGCGGACCAGTTTCAGTTCAACGGTCAGTGGATCTCGATCGGAGATTTCGAGTACATGGATATTTTGGGGAAATATCCTTGATCCGAGGGTGTAATTTGGCCTGATTATGACGGTCAGGTTGCTTAATACTGAGCCGCAAGCGACAAGTCACAGATTTTATAAATTCTTATTTATTTTAGAATTATTTTCATGTTTTCACACTCCCCGCTTCAGTCTCAAGCGAACAACCGTAGGACACTGTCTGGATTTGATTTCCGAGATGGTTGTCAAGCCCAGCGTAGCGGTCCC
Source organism: Magnolia changhungtana (assembly GCA_030180095.1). Classification (NCBI taxonomy): domain Eukaryota; kingdom Viridiplantae; phylum Streptophyta; class Magnoliopsida; order Magnoliales; family Magnoliaceae; genus Magnolia; species Magnolia changhungtana. Next base: position 190,977 of record JASAUF010000426.1, on the reverse strand, counting down.
AAGTCCTTAACTTCGTATTATTCAGACTTCTGACGTGCAGTCCAGATCTGATATGGAGTTTCGAGATGCTCCCGAGAGCAGCCAGGTAATGAGATTGATCCTAGATTTTAGGGTAACCTAACGTCAATGATTCTACAAGTTCTGGGTCTTGCAGATCGTATTTAAAGTGGATCAAGCGGATTTCGTAGCTAATCTAGTTTAGTACTTAGTTACTTTATCTCATTTCTAAAGGATTTAGTCCTGAGTAATTTCTGTTTGAGGTGGCACTAGGGTCTTTGTACGGATTTCTAAAGCATTGTTCTTCATCACCTAAACGTTAGGATTCGTGCCTAATATGAAAGTACTTAGAGACATTTAAAGAACAAGGTAGTGAAATGTGAGATTTGTGAAGGAAATGGGTTAAGAAGCGATTTTAGACTTTGGGATTTAGTTCTGACAAGTGAATAAGGTGTTAGGATCGACCCATTGCCTAAGGACGTCTAATTCCAGGTTGGCAAAAATCCAGGATGTTACACTCCTCGATACCATCGAAATTCAAATCTCGATGATATTGGAAAGCTCTTGATGATATTGGTCATTGGCGTCAAGTTTTCCAGCAAAATATTTCAAGATTGTTTATCTATGATTGAGGGTCACTCGATAGAATTGATATTTAAATATCAATGATATCGGTACCGTTTCGATGGCATCGAACAAGGACATAAACTGTCCAGCAAACTTAATGAGAAATCTGTTGGATTTATCGATGTCTCGACACAGTTATCGATATGATCGACATTCAAATTCCAATGATTTTGAAGGTCCCTCGATCATTCTTGTAAACCTGAAATATTTCTAGTCAAGTCTCTCTCATTTTCAAATGTCAATGAATCGACACTAGTATCCATAGAATCGAAGTTCAAAATTCGATCACATCGACACCTATTTCGATTCTATCGACCCGCTGGCAAGAGGTTTCAAAAGTATATGACATTTGAGTTTGTGTCATCGAGCAGACCATCGATGCTATCGAGAGTATACGCTTAATGATATCGAACCCGCTCGATGATATCGAACTCTGTCATAAATATGATCGTTTTATATTTGTTGGAACCTTTTGCCTATATAAAGAGGACTTGTCTATTGTTGTTGGCAGAGAAAGAAGTGAGTGCTTTTGAGTGTTTTACCTTAAATCATATACCCAAAGCCCTTTCTCTCAGGGAAGTTCATCATCCAATCCACCCTCATCATTGATATTCAATAGAGTGGATTGAGGAATGAACTTCTACATTTAGGATCCTCTAGCTACTACCTTAATGGCAAATCATTAAGCTGGGATGCCTTGAATGCATAATTAGAATCACTCTATCTTCCTTATAGGAAAACTTTTTATAGAGTAGGATTCCGTTTTAACCTTGACCCAACCCGAAGCCTCATATTCGTACATCATTTGTGTTACGAATCAAGGAAGTCGAAGATTCTTAATTAACAAGGAAGAGATCTTCGTCAACATGCTGAATGAGACTCATCCACTTATTTGTAAGTTATTAAAGTCCAGAGGACACTTGTGATAATTTCTTTTTAGGATTGGATCTTAGGTGTTTCTCACCCTTGCAAGCCCTCGTAAGAGGCCTCCGGTGGGAGTGTACGTGGTGGGTACGTAGCATCGACCCTTGCTCTATGCAGAGCATAAACTTCCAGTTGAATGTGAACCTGTCTAAAACCTTAGGTTCGCGGTGAACCGTGTGAAACCTCAATTAGGGTCTTATGGAAGATCCTTGGCCAGTGTGCCTAAAAGTGGGTACGTTGTGTTGACCCTTGCTCGTGAGAGCATAAACAGTCAACCTTAGTGTAGGTTGTAAAGTTTGAAGGTGAACCTGATTTAAAACCTTAGGTTTAAGGTAAACCGCTGTGAAACCTGCTTAGTGAAATCCGGTACACTCAAGGGTTAAGTGCGGTTACCGGGAGTGGAGTAAACAAGTAGTCGAATCACTATAAAAATGACTGTATTTGAGATTGCTATTCTTTGGTTTGTGTGATTTGCTTTAATATTTTCATATCTGAATATTTGAGATCACATCTCACACACATACACTGTCATATCCATCATAAACTAGTTTGCATATTGTTTACTTCTTAAATAGTTTGTGATTGGATCCTCTACCGGGCTTAGAAGCCAGTAGAGTTATTCTTTAGTAATCCTAATATGTATTTGTTGTTAGCATTTGTGTAATAAGATTTTAAATAAACCATAGAAACTTTAAAAAGTCTTATTCACCCCCCAGGACATATTTGTATATTCTTAATTCAACTAAAGTGGTCTTCACTGCTATTTCAGGTTCAACCTGCGATAATCAATGCACAATCGCAGCGATCCGTCTTTCTTCTTTACAAACAATACAAATGCTCCCCAAGGTGATACGTTAGGCCGTATAAAACCTGAATCGAGCAGATCATCAATCTGTCTCCTCAATTCCTCCATTTCACATGCAGGCATGTGATATGTCGGTGGAGAAATGGGTGTCGCACTAGGCATAAGGTCGATAGTAAAGTTGATCTCATGTTGAGGAAGTAGTTCAGGTATCGTTCTGAACATGTCCGTGAAATATTAGACTACAGGCGTGTCCGCAAGTGTCGGACCATTAACATTCTCCAATAAAGAAGCGTAACAACTTATGCGGTAGGCCAACTGACCTGAACTGGAAAAGTGAAGGTTATGCCCTCGGGCCCATGTTCTGTCACCAATCTAATATCACAATCACTCTTGGCTTTCATTTTGGTGAGCCAGTCCATGCTGAGGATGACGTCGTAATGACATAGCGGGTTAACAATCAGGTCAACGCGCGCCTTTTTGCTTCTTAAGTCTATCGGCCAATCCTTACTAAGCTTGGTAGTGCCAGAGAAGGTCCCTGTCGTAGTAAGGACTCTCACCACACCCATAGAGCTAGTGTTCAACCCCAAATGCTTGATTGTAGAGCATGATACTATCGAAATAGTGGACCCGTTGTCCACTAATAGGAATACAAGTGTACCTTGAATGTGGGCAGTGACTTCAAAGGCTAAAGGCACTGCAATTGCTGTCTTAGATGCTCTGACTGCTAATGCATGCACACGAGCTTGTTGAGGAAGATTCGATTGCACTGCCATAAGTCGTTGAGGTAGCCTATTTCGAGGTGCGGTTGGTCTATAAAAAGGCTATGTTAGCGGTGTCGATCGTAGAGGTTGAGCTGATATAGCTTACGGTAGCTGACAGTTGATCTTTTGAGGTGGCGTAAAGCCATTGTCTCTCATTTTAGTAAAACAATAAGTATCCATATGGCCCATCTTCTTATAGTAGGTGCACCACAGATCTGATCGCTTCTCCTAGGTCGGTGGAGTCATAAGCCTGGGAGGCGAAACTACATGTGGCCTCTTGCCGAGGAATGGTCAGTTTGGCAAATCAAGTCAAGGCCTTGGGCCCATGGGCACACATGTTTGAGACAATCCATTTCCATCCTGCTCAGCTCCCAGGGACATGTTCACTAGCTCAGCATAATTGGGAATGCTAGCGCAACACATCTTCGTACAGAAATCGGGTCGCAGACCCTTAAACAATCGTGCATTCTCATCAGATCGTCCGCTAGGATCAAAGGAGCATATCTGGACAGCTCCGTAAATCTATTTTCGTACTCTGACACAGTCATTCCTCCCTATCGTAGGTGGAGAAACTCACCCTCTTCATTACAATAAGTGAGGGGGAAGTATTTCCCATGGAAGTGAGTCTTAAATGCATCCCAGGTCCATATGTGTCCTACGGGAACTGTTCGTAGGATCCTGTCCCTGAAAGTGCCTTAGTTTGTCAAGTTACATGAGTGTTGAGTTAGATTGACTACAGAGCCTGACAAGAAGATCAATTCAAGCGCCTGCCTCAACCGGATGTGTGCAAGCTCGCCACGAGTAAATCTAAAGCCTCACATCCCATGACCCAAAACACCAGGTGAATAAAACCCTTAAAAACAAGTCAGAAATCATAGGGTTTTAAGGTGAGAAAACTTTTTTTAAAATAGGAAAATCTCTAAGTTTTTCTTACCTTGTCGATTTTATCGAAGCACCCTCGATATGATCGACCTACGTTGTCGACTCCTCGATGCTTCATCGATACCATCGAAAAGAGGACCAAATATGTCCAGCAACTTCATAATATATCTAAATGAATTCTTGATGTATCAATACACCTATCGATACCATCGATACTCAAATCTCGAGACCATCGAAAGTGGCTCGATAAGATCGACAGACAGATTTCCGGTGCCCTTGTATTTTAATAAAAATTCCAAATTCTTTTGATATATCGATGCTCTTCCGACATGATCTGAAATCAAATATCGATAAGATCAGAAGTCCATCGATGATATCGATAGTGGGAGCGTTTTTCTTCTAGCAGATATTTCAGGATGTTTTTAACATTGATCGGGGGCCATTCGAGGAAATCGGTATTCATATGTTGATGATATCAAGGCCAAGTCGATTGCATCAATAATGGACACAATCTGTCCAGCGAGTTAAATGGTAAATCTATTAGATTTATCAATGCATCGATACTGCCTTCAATATCATCGATATGTAAATTTTGATGACATTAGTTGTCCCCCGATCATTCATAAAAACCTGAAATATTTCATCGCCAGTCTCTCTTATGCTTTAAATGCCGATAGATCGATCCCAGTTTTGATTGGATCGAAGTTTGAAATTCGATGTCATCGACACCTGTTTCGATCCCATCGATAAGCTGGCAAAAGGTTTCAAAAGTGTATGACATTGAGTTTGTGTCATCGAGCGGACTGTCGATGTTATCGAGAGTATACGCTCGACGATATCGACACTGCTCGATGATATCGAACTCTGTCATAAATGCGACCATTTTATATCCGTTGGAACCTTTTTCCTATTTAAAGAGAGACTTACCTTTATTGCTGGTAGAGAAAGAAGAGAGTGCTTTTGTGTGTTTCAACTTATATCTTATATCCAAAGCCCTTTCTCTCAAGGGAGTTCATCCTCCAATCCACCCTCATCATTGATATTCAATAGAGTGGATTGGGGAATGAACTTCTGCATTCAAGGATCCTCCAGCTACTCCTTAATGGCAAATCATTATGCTGGGATGCCTTAAATGCATAAGATTAGAATCGCTCTATCTTCCTGATAGGAAAACATTTTGAGAGCAGGATTCCAGCTTGACCTTGACCCAACCCGAAGCCAAGTACTGGTATATCATTTCGTGTTGCAGATCAAGGGAGCAGAAGACTCTTTGTGAACAAGGAGGAGGAGATCTTCGGCATTGTGCTAAACGGGACTCATCAACTTATTTGTAAGTATCTAGAGTCCAAGAGGACACTTGTGATCATTCCTTTTTAGGATTAGGTCTTAAGTGGTTCTCACCCTTGAAGTCCTCAAGGAGGCCTCCGATGGGAGTGTACGTGGTAGGTGCATTGTGTGGACCCTTGCTCTGTGGAGAGTATAAACATCTGGTTAGGAGTGAACCAGTAAAATTCCTGGGTTAGAGGTGAACCATGTAGAAACCTCCAGTAGGGTCTTACAGAAGATCCTTAGCCAGTGTGCGTAAATGTGGGTGCGTTGTGTTGACCCTTTCTCATGAGAGCAAAAACAGTCAACCTCAGTGTAGGTTGTAAAGGTTGAAGGTGAACCTGATTTAAAACCTTAGGTTTGAGGTGAACCATTATGAAACCTCCTTAGTGAAATCTGGTACACTCAAGGGTTGAGTGTGGTTACCGGGACTGGAGTAAACAAGTAGTCAAACTACTATAAAAATGACTATATTTGTGATTGCTCTTCTGTGTGTGTGATTTATGCTAATGCATTCATATTTATTTATCTAATCATACCTTAATACATACACAGTCACATCCAACATAAACTAAGTTACATATTGCTATATCTTGAATAGTTTATGATTGGATCCTCTACCTGGCTTGGAAGCCAGTAGAGTTACATCTGAGTAATCCTGATAATTGCATATCCATAGGATTAGTGACGTAAGATTTTTAAATAAATCATAAAAACTTTAAAAAGTCCTATTCACCCCCTCTAGGATATATTGGCATATTCCGACTTCAACTAAAGTAGTCTTCACCGCAATTTTAGTCCCACCATAGATTGGCCTCCTTATTGAACATATAGGTCACGAGCTCCACTTGCTCTACCTCAGTACAGTGCAATTGCTTTAGCATCTTGGATATACGATCCAACTAATACTCTGCCTCCTCAGGTCGGTGAGTGCCTGCAAAGGTAGGAGGACGGAAGCGCTAGAAGCGTTCAAATAGACCGCTTGTATTCATATTTCCAGCAGGTTGCACAGGTGGTGCGGGGGAGGCCATATTCATGTTTTGGACAATGGCCCCCGCTATAGTTGCTAGAAATTGCTGTTGTTGCTGCATTAGAAACATCATCTGCTCCAACCTATCAGGAGGAGGAGCCGACTGAGGTATGTGTGATATCGACATGGACGCATGGTTCTATCCCAAAACTCGTAGTGCATTCTGTGTTGGTCCATTAGCAGGGTCCGTGGCCAGCTGTGAATCTAGCATCGTGTCACTATCCGAGACCAAACCAGGGTCTGTATGGCTATCACTCAGGGGAGGTGCCTTGTCAATCGATACGCCAAGTACGAGATGTGCAATATTCTGAGTGTTCTTAGGAGGCATCCTATCACGCCCCAAACTCGGAAACCGGGCTCACAAAATTCCATATCGCTGAATCTGGCGCTGACAACCTCCGTAGTGCTCCATTCTCGAATTTCGACACTCATATGCCAGATTCCGATCCTGGGATCCTACAAGGAGGATTTTCCAACGTACATTTTTTTTCTCTTAAGAAGCATAACCACAAGTTTACCCAAATCACAAAGATAACAACATCATCACATATCCACTAATATAATCATTTGGATACAATGTTGAAAAGGAAATATATATGACAAATCCAAGCTCCATAAGTCAACTACATGCTCCAAGCTCCACGCTTCTACAGCCTAACATCACCTGCACGCATCTATCGTGCATAAGCTTATAGAAAGCTTAGAGGGTGGTGTAAGCATGTGTACAAGGTAAGTGCCAAGTATACCATAAAGTCCATAAATCATACATCATCAGAATAAGCGAAAATACTGACAAGATCATGAATCATACGATATCAGAGTAAGCGAAAATATACTAGTAAGTCCATGAGTGCTATCAGCCGTACTAGGGCTATGCGATGCAAAACATAATAAGACAATAACAGATGCTGAGGATGCAATGCAATATACCAATCCTGACGAGCCATGAATACCATCAACCTCATATAGGCCATATAAGTGCAAAAACATAGTAACTCAAAAAGCTAAGTACTGCGGATGCAATGTAATATGCAATGCGAATGAAATGACTATGCAAGAATGTGAAGTCGAGATGATAGTATGTAGTATTGTAGGCTGCGAGGTCCATCACAAGGGACTTCTATCCAAACCAGTCCCATACCTAAATTTGGATAGTTCAACTCAATGTGGTAAACTCTTGATCTCAGATTTGTCGTGTGCCTAACCGAAATCCTGGCCATGAGAAGGTACACGTAACAAATAGTTATACACCACCAGCCCGAGTGGATAGTGAATGAATGAATGGATATGTAATTCTTACTCAATAAGTCCACATATCAGTACGGTTGCTCTCTGGGGGTGTAACACCTCAGATTTTTCTCAACCTAGAGTTAGACGTCCTTAGGCGATGGGTCGATCCTAACACCTGATTAACTTCTCAAATACTCAATTCAAAAGTCTCAAATCCCTTTTCAAACCATTTTCTTCAAAACCTTACCTTTCCTTCAAAAATCTCACCTTTCACTACCTTATCCTTCAAAATTTTCTAAGTGCTTTCATATTAGACACAAATCTTAAAGTTTAGGTGATATTAATCAATACTTAAACTAAAAATTACTATGAATAGTAAATAAATAAATAAAATGGGTTTTTAACCATTAACCTTTTGGAATCTCACGATATAAGTAGGCTATTTGGATAAATCAGCTTCTCCTACCCAAAAAACATGTATTGCACATCAAATAACTCATCCTGGGTTGTAAAATACACCTATTTCGAATATCGGGTGGCGAAACCACCCCAGATAAGACAGCAAGTGGCAAGAGATTCGCTGGTTTAGCGAGGCCTCGTCCGTACAGCGGGCTGCAGTTCATCGGCTGGCCCATTTTTAGCCACATTTTCTATGATTTTGGTCTGATTTCAAAAAGTCATATCTCCCTTGTTATAACTCTGATTTAGGTGATTCAAAAGTCAAATTTAAGTCGATGAGTCTAGTTTCATATAAAAATAAGTGAAAATTATAATAAATTGTAGAATATAATTAAATATAGGTCGTTGTGACAACTATCCGAAAATCATTAGTTTGGACAACTGCTGCTTCAAGAATTTTTAGAATTTTTCTACAATATAAAATCTAATGAAATTTGATGGAGATGAAGTAGACTTGATGATGAACTACTAAAAAAATAATAAAAATAATATACTAACTAAAAGTGCCAAAAACGGGCGCAGAACTTCCCTAGGACCTTATTCTATTGTAATTAGGGCACGCTTTAGTTGAGTACTAAGCTAAACAATCAGTAGAATTAGCTTGAACTACTTTAAATATGATCAGTAAGATCCAAAACTTATAGAATCACTGATACTACGTTACCCTAAAATCTACGATCCATCTTATTACCCAGTTGCTCTCGGGAGCACATTGAAACTCCATATCGGATCTGGACCGCACGTCGAAAGTCCAAATAATACGAAGTTATATAATTAGGACCGCCTTGCTGAGCTTGACAACCATCTCAGAAATCAAATCCAAATAGTGTCTCAGGGCTATTCGCTTGAGCCCGGAGTGAAGTGTGTGAGAAAATGTTATTTTCTTTAGAAATTCAATCTAATTTGAGTAATCTAAGACTTGTCGCTTGCGGGCCTGATATAAGAAATCAAACCGTTAGAATCTGACCTAAATACACCCTCAGATCAGGAGAAATTTCATATACATGGCAGTGTACTTGTGGCCCTAATCGAGTTTTGGTTACCGTTGAATTGAAACTGGTCCGCCACGTATGATCTGGGGACTTGACTGGAATGAAAACTTAACTCAACCTAGATCTATAGTCAGTGAGCTTAAGTCCGACCATTGGCTCAAGGGGGGCTCCGGAAATGCTCCGTTGAGCTGAAACAGATGCCCTTTGAACATAACCTAAGTATACTTTGGCCTTGGGGCCATTTCCATCAGTTTTAGGCCTATATAAGGACCTTAAACCCTCTCTCATTCACACCATACGAATTTGAGAAAACCCTAGGAGAGAGAAGAGAGTAAAGTGAGAGAAAGTGAGTGAGAAGTTAGAGTCATTCCTAGGAATCGATCCCTGCTATTCTCCATGCCTATCCATCACTACTGTATCGCTTTTCGGGTAAGAAATCCTAACCCTAATCAGTTCTAGAGATCCAACTAGTGTAAGTGAATAAATAGCTATCCTATTTCATGTCATAGGTTCCCGTTCTACCGTTGATAAAGACTTGGTGTTAAACTGAGTCCGTTACTCGCTTCTACGACATACGGTGCGGACTATAGACATATAGGTTAAGGTTTTCAAAGCTTTCAATGTTAGATAATGATAGATTCATGATCCGGGTGTTATTGTACATGCAAAATGCGATGTTCGTTTTGCGATTTAGTTATGTATGCAAATTATGGCGTTTAGTGTATTCTGTATATTTGTAAAAAATACTGTATATGTACAAAATATGAAAGTGTGTTTGCCATGATAAATTAGTGTATGTATATGCTATATATGTGTATAATACTTACTCGGCGAAAGGATTCGCCCTAATACATGTTTTGGCTAATATACATTATGTATGTTAAATGAGTGTATTCTAAGTGTTTGTGAAAATGCTTGTAAGAGTAAGTATTTAGATGATAGTGCTTAGAGTAGGTGTTGAGATAGGATTCTCAACTACCTTGGAGATCTGTATGATTTCCTTCATGCAAGTTGTTTAATTTAATCGCTTACTTATGAAATATATGTGTTTGTATTTCCTGTTTATATTATGCTTTATAACATGCTTATTAACGTGTTTAAATTACTTTGTTAATTCTGCTTTGACTACTATACATGCTTTCTGGTTACGGATTGAGTGTGATTGGGGCTATATTATAGTCCAGGCAATCGGTAACAGGCTTTGAAGTCATGGCTGAGATTCATTCGCCACGTAGGACGTGTTTGACAAACCCGAGTAGTGTGTTGGTCGTCGGCAGTGGTTAGGCCACATGAAGTGCTTATGCACTTCATGTCGATCGATGCAATGTGCGTTCGTGCTAGTCAAGCTCGTCAAGTAACCCGATGTGCCAATGTATGTTCACCATGTATGGACGCTACTGCTTGAACCTAAGATACCAAACTCACCAGCGAAATCCTGTTTAACCTTAGTACCTCGATCCGTTAAGACTCGTGAGCTGGACATGGTGGTATGGGACACCGTGGTTGAGTTGTCGTCCTACGTTGGGGCGACGAGCCTCCCCGTAGTGACCAGTGAGTAACCCAGACTCGTGAGCCGAATACGGTAGTATGAGACACTGTATTCGAGCTGTTGGCCTACACTGATTGGTGACGAGCCCTTTGTAGTGACCTCGAGCATACTCTGAGTCTACGTTGAGGCGATGAGCCTTCGGTAGCAAAGAGAGTATAAGCTAGGTCTACACCATCGCAGCATGGCTGTGGTCCCCAGTCGGGTCGGTGACGCGCCTTCGAAAATAGACTGCCAGTTGGTAGAGCGTTGGTGGTAGTGACCTAGAACCGCAACATCGTATGAGATTTACTAGGACTGACGACCCTAGAAGAATGGATCCTTGTTTAAGAATTAATATAAGGGAGGTACCTTAGTTTTCCAATCCTGCTGTATGAAAAGGACTAATAAGAACTTGGTAATCATATGTATGCACCACATTACGCGTGTGTTCAGGATTTGCAGGTCAAGCACTGAGGCAGTGTTGTCATGCACGAATGTGAGATGCAGTCATTGAGGAAGCATAGGCGAGGGCTCATCCATACCATTCTTGCATTAACAACAGTACTTAGGAATATGTGATTTACTGCTTTATCATTACTGCTTGACTGAATTGATAACATGCTAACCTATGCTTTATTGTTCCACCAAGTTGATCACTCACTCCCATGTTACGGGACAATGTTGTACACACTAACCAGACCCTGTTTGAGTTTCAGATGATGGCGATGCTTGCGAAGCGGAGCGGAGCCAGATTTTTATGATGATGAGGGTTTCTCCTTATACAGCTATCAGGTGGGTCTATGTAGACCATCTTCTGATCGACGGGGTTATAGGGTTGCTGATTAGGTGCCATGACACTTTAGTTTGCTCTTTTGGAACACACTTGTATATTTATTTTGTTCATTTTTGGAGTATACATTGATGTATTTAACCTGGTAACATGTTCACACTCTGGAGACTTACAACAGTTTATATATGTTATATACCTATCACAGTCTTCCGCTGGCATAATTTAACTGTCTCTGGAGTATGATATACTGTTTCGGCCTAATCTCATTCATGTTTCAATGCACTCATCATAATCATCATTATCTATGTTGCATAAGATATGCGTTGGAACTCGGGAGCTGAGCTTTGCTCGACCCCGATTTTCAGGGCTGTAACGACCCGTAAATTTTCGTACAAGGGCTCGAGTATCACCTCGACCAGAAATCACTTAGGATTAAATCCTTTAGAAATTTAACAAAGTTAACTAAGTGCTAAACTATATTAGCCATGAAATCCGTTAGAATCGCTTTAAATACGATCTGCAAGACCCTTAACTTGTAGAATCATTGACGCTAGGTTGCCCTAAAGTGTAGGATTAAACTCATTACCCGACTGTTCTCGGGAACGAATTGAAACTCTGTATTAGGTCTAGACCACACATCGAAAATCCGATTAACACGAAGTTAAGGAACTAGGACCGCCTCACTGGGCTCGATAACCATCTCGGAAATCAGGTCCAGACAATGTCCCACGGCCATTCGCTTGAGTCCAGAGCGAGGGAGTGTGAAAACCACTATTTTCTTTACAACATAAATATCTTGAATAGTGATCTGGCACCACTTGTTTGCGGATCAGTATTAAGCAACTAGACCGTCAGAATCAGACCAAATTACACCCTCAGATTAGGAAAAATTTCAGGAACATTTACATGTACTTGAAATTTCGGATCGTGGCCCACTGACCGTTGAACTGAAAATGGTCCGCCGCGTGTGATCTGGAAATTCGACCGAGATGAAAATGTAATCCCACATAGATCCATGAGTTGTGAGCTTAAGTCTGACGTTTGGCTCAAGGGGGCCGCCGGAAACCCTCTTTTGAGTGAACAACGCCGAAATGCTTATAATAGACGTACCCCTTGAACCTGAGTCTATTCCGGAGAAGTTTTAGGCTATATAAGGGCCTTAGAACAGCCCCTCTCACAGCCATACGAATTTGGGATAAAACCCTAGAGAGAGAGAGAGAGAGAAAAGGAGAGAAAGCTTAAGAGTTGTGGGAGAATCTTCCTCCTCTTGTTTCAAATCACCACGGCCGCACCACCCCTTCCTTGGCGCTTTCCCGGCGATACCGACTCCGTTTTAAGGTAATAAACCCTAACCCTAGGTCTGTTTTGAGGTGTATAGGCTACAGGTTATGAAATAACTAACCGATTTCACTCTTTAGGCTAGAAAACTCCCGAATACGGAAGCTCCTCAACCCTTGTCGATCCGTTGAGATTCTAAGAAGCAAGGTGAGGACTTTAAGTGTATAGGTTATGGTTTTCAACGCTTTCAATGTTAGATAATGATAGATTCATGATCTTCATGCAATTGCACATGTATAAAGTGCTTTCCATTTTCTGTTTCGATTAGAATTGTAGAATATGGAATTTCACATACTCTAGGTATTCGTATAAAATACCGTATACATATTTTTTTAGAAATGTGTTTGACATGTTTATTTGTCGTATGGATATATGATATATGGATAAAATACTTATTTGGCGAAAGGGTTCACCTAAATACATGTTTACTAATATACACCATGTATGTAGAAATACGGTATTGTAAGAAGTACCGTATACATGTATATTTTAGCGATGCGTTTGTCATGATTAATTGTCATATAAATATATTATGTGCGTATAAAATATTTGTTTGGCGAAGAGAATCACCGTAATACAGGTTCCCTTGTATACACTATGTATGTTGAATTTGTGTATCTTAGAAAATACCCCATACGTATAAATTTTGGTGATGTAATTGTCATGATTATTTATTGTGTGAATATGATATATACGTATAAAATACTAGTTTGGTAAAGGGACAGCCCTAGTACACATTCCGCTAACATACGTCATGTATGTTGAAATTGTGCACTCTTAAGTATTTGTGAAATTGCTTGTGGGTGTAAGTGTTTAAGTGTTTGCACCTTAGGTAGGTGCTGAGATGGAGTTCTCAACTACCTTAGGGTCACGTATGATACCCTTCATGTGGTTATTTACTCTAACCACTCACTTATGAAATATATGTATTTGTATCCCTATTTGTATAGTGCTCTATAACATGCTTTTTAACATGCTTTGTAACTTGTTTCATAACATGCTTTATAATATGCTTTATAACATGATTGCTAGTGTGCTTGAATTACCTTGTTTATCATGCTTTACTTCACATGCTATGGTTGGGAATTGATTGAACTTGGGACTATGTCCATAGTCTAGACATCCGGTATCAGACTTGGAGTTGTGGTTGAGATTCATTTCGCCACACATGATGTGTTGAAGAACCCGTGTCTTACTTCGGTTGGCGATAGTGGTTGGCCACACGAGGTGCTTCTGCGCTTCATATCGCCCAACTTGTTATGCGCTCGAGCCAGCCGAACACGTCAAGTAACCCGTGTGTCTTATGTATGTTCACCATGTTTGGTTGCTAATGTTTGAACCTAGGGTACCAAACTTACCAGTGAGAATCCCGTTAACCATGGTACCTTGATCCGCTAAGACTCATGAGCCAGGCATGGTGGTATGGGACACCGTGGTTGAGCTGTCGGCCTACGTTGGGGTTACGTGCCTCCCCTCCATCCCCTCCATTTCTGATTTTTCTCTCAACCCGTTCCCCTAAATCATTCAATCCCCCATTTTCGTCCATAACTCACCCACTCCCATTGATCACAACAGCCCTAACCACCTACCCTACCCCTTCCTTTCATGTTTGAGCTCTCATCTCCCCCATTTGGAGCTCAAAATCGGGTAACCTCCTAACCCATCCCTATTTCCTCTTGTTCCTTCTTCATTTCCTAACCCTAGTGTCTCTTCTACACCTGTGGGGACTGTTGCTCGTGGAGAATCAAAGAAATCAGCCCCTTTTTCTCTCATTCCTTCATTCCATGGCTCTTTTTGAGTTGGTTACGGCTATCTTCTCCATTTCCTCTATCCTATCTCTCATGGAAAAGAGGAAGACCATAGAATCGATGACGCCGGCTTTGGAGTGACCAAATTTCATTCCAGAAGAAGAGCTGACGATGGGGCCGACACTAGCACCGTTCGAGAGTTTAGGTCGAAGCGAGACCTGGATCCTCAACATCCTGTCAGAAATGGCTATCCGATAGGCATTGAATATGGGCATTTTACTGGCCGTAAGGTCGTGTTTGAAGCTCACGTGGATGAGAAAATGTTTGGCCTACACCTGATGATGGACCACTTAATGGATATCGAATGGAATTCTATATTTGACGGTGAGTTCCCTGCATGTGAGAACACGGTTCGTGCTTTCTACGCCCATATCATAGATCCGTCGTTAGAGCCTCTTCAGTTCACTGTCTCTATGAGGGGCATAAGGCACACAATCACTGTGGATGAGGTGGTTCGGATCATGAAGATTCCACGTGGTCAAGTGCTTCCTAGTGACGACTTCTCCAGAAGTGCGCGGGAAAGGGATCGCCGCACGCGATACCTTTGTGGTCGCCGAGTTACTTGGACGCGAGGAAATTATATTGCGGCGACAAAGATGGCCGAAGACTTCCGTTTACTCCATCACATTTTCACATACAATGTATACCCACGGTGGGGTAACCGCATGGAGTGTACTCGGTTGATGGTGAACTTTCTGTATAAGATGGGACGTGGGGACAACATATGCCTGCCCACGTTCATTCTATTTCAGATAGTTCAGGTTGTTCGATCTACCAGGAACGACCTTTCGCTCCCATTTGGCCGCCTGATCTGCAGGATGGCTCGTAATGTCTGCTATAGGTTGAACATGGAGGACCTTGCACCAGTCCGAGTCATAAGCGAGGCGACACTTAAGAATATGAAGATCGGCCCTCAACAGCGGCAAGCCCGACTTGACGAGTCTGGAGATGAGTCGGATAGTGCCGGTGAGGAGAGTATTGACCTCGAGGTGGGAAGCAAGGAGGAGGGCAGCGATGATGTACCAGAAGTGGGAGATGAGACTCAGGATACTGAGGAGAGTTCTCCTCCTAGCGCACCTGAGTCTGACGCTGCTCAGGTAGCGAGGGAGGCTCGTATGGTTCGCATTGAGGAGAACCAGGCCGCCCTGCAGCAAGAGGTTGGACAAGTTCGGGCTGAGCTTGGTGAGACCCGAGCCAAGCTTAAAGAGACCGAAGCTTACATGAAGAGGAGCTTTAAGAAGGTGTCTCGTACGTTGAAGGTTATTCTGTGCTGTGTGCAGGACAAGAATGCTCCTCCATCGCCTGACTCGGATGCCTAGTCATCTACGTTGTTGTGTGTGGTTGTTTCTTTTGGTTACCGCGATAGGCGGTTTATGTTTTCATGTAGAAGATCTAGTAGATAGTAGTATGTTTAAGTGTTTGATGTTGTAGACGTATCAGCTTACATGTTATTTCTGTCATGATTCATGTAACTCTGTATTCCATGTATTGTGACAATTTTGGGTAAATGAAAAGCATGTAGCCTCTTTTGTTATGATGATGTGTGGAATGCTTAAAGTGCTTATATGATGCGTGCTATGCTTTATCTCACCAATGTTATACCCTATGTTGTATAGGGCATGCCGCGACAATATACGCGGAGCACGGCACACCTCCACCTTACTGACTCTATGGACCAAACTCCTTCTGGTAGTGGCGGTCCTACGGACCGAGGGTTAGGTTCTGATCAGCCTCCTGCTGGTCCTACCGGTGGACTACCACCTTACACGCCCCCGGTTCGTGAGCAGTACCGGGCATCATCATCTGCGCAGCATGATTCATAGGCTGTTCCACCTACTGATAGGATCGAGCAGTTGATGTTGATGATGCATCAGCAACATGATGCGCAAGAAGAAGAGAGTCAAGATGCACCAAAGCACTACAGCTTATGGCCACTATTGTTGAGGCCTTATCCCAGGGTGGTAGTGCGACTCTACCTACGACATCTGCACGTCCTACGGAGCATTCGGAGCCTCCTGCTCAGTGTGAGGATGTGCCTCTGCCCTCACCCGTTGCACCTCCTATTGGAGATGTTAGTACCCGCGGTTTACTCGAGCGATTTCAGCGCTTGAGACCTCCCTCATTCATGGGCTCTCATAGACCCGAGGAGGCGAAGTTTTGGCTTGACCGCATCTCCAAGATGCTTCGGATGCTGCACTGTTCAGAGGTAGAGCAGGTTGAGCTGGCCGCTTTCATATTTGAGAGGGAGGCCAGTTTATGGTGGGATAGTGTGCTGCGGTCTGTCGTAACAGAATATGTGTGGACTTGGGAGGCTTTCGAGTTCCGGTTCCACGAGAAATACTACTTGCAGACTTACCGACATGAGAGGGAGGATGAGTTTCTACGCCTCAGGCAGGGAGGCATGACGATTACGGAGTACGAGCACCGCTTCATAGAGTTGGGCCGCTTTGTCCTGACTATACTGGTTGATGAGCAGATGCAGATGCATTGTTTTTCTTTACGTTTGCGACCGGAGATACGGTCAAAGATATGCTTCCTCAGTATACCTACCTATGAAGCACTAGTTCACATGTATATGACGGCAGAGCAGGATGTGGACCGGTTGGCCCGATCTCGTGGTGCTATGGTTGTGAGGCCACGACAGGAGATACAGAGCAGGCCTATCCTAGGCAAGAGGCCTCGCGCTGACTCACCTCCCAGGATCGCAGCGCTAGTGGCTTCGGTGAGGCGCCCTATTATGACCTGCACGTACTGCGGGAAGCAGGGTCATCTTATTGGGAGTCGTTTCGCGCGGATGAAGGATAGTGGTTTCTCTCTGCCATAGATGTTGGGTCATTCTCGCCCGCAGGCCTTATCGACTCCACCTTTACAGACTGTACCTGCCCATCCTTCCTTCCGACCTCCTGTATCACGGTTCAGGCCGCCACAACGGCCCTTGGCCCCTCAGCCGAACCATCAGCAGCAGGCGCGCGGACATACGCTTATGGCTGAGGCACCTGACACGTCACTTGCGGCCCGACAGCTTTTGAGGGTACGGCTCACATTCACGGTACTTCTGTTTCCTTGTTGGTGGACACTGGGTCCACTACTTCTATTATTTCTTGTGGGGCAGTTAAACGTCTATCTTTGCGTACTATTCCCACTAAGGGACTGAGACTTACTATGGCCACTGGGACTTTTTCTGATATCGCACGGTTATGTGAGGGTTGCTCTGTGGATTTGGGTAGCCGCACCGTGCTCGTCGACCTCATTGTTGCTCCGCTGTGGCACTACGATGTTATTCTCGGTATGGACTGGCTCTCGAAGATGAGAGCAGAGATAGATTGCGATACTCGAGTCGTGACGGCCTATGGATCAGACGGCGCAGCTTTCACGTTTCCAGTACAGGTCAGTTGGCGCTGCCGTGTTGACTGTTATACTGCTTTATTAGCGCCGATTGATGGTCCGACGTTGAGAAATACGCCGGTGGTTCGAGAATTTGCAGACGTGTTTGAGACTATTCCTGGTTTACCTCCTTGGCGCGAGATCGATTTTACAATTGATCTTACGCCTGGTGCGACACCCATCTTATTGCCGACTTATCGTATGCCTCCATGTGAGATGGAGGAGCTGCGGAAACAGATTGATGAGCTTGTAGAGAAGGGTTTTATACGACCTAGTGTGTCTCCTTGGGGAGCACCTGTGCTATTTGTGAAGAAGAAAGACGGGTCACTACAGTTATGTATTGACTACCGTAGGTTGAACCAGGTCATGGTGAAGAACAAGTATCCTTTGCCTAGGATAGATGATCTCTTTGATCAGTTGAGGGGGGCAAAGTATTTTTTGAAGATTGATCTACAGTCGGGATACCACCAGTTGCGCGTGAGAGATGAGGACGTGCAGAAGACAGCCTTCAGGATGTGCTTTGGGCACTATGAGTTCCTTGTGATGTCGTTCGGCCTTACGAACGCACCAGCCATGTTCATGGATCTGATGAACAGGGTATTTCGGCCCTTCCTGTACCGATTCGTCATCGTCTTTATTGATAACATTTTGATATACTCTACTAGTCGGGAGGAGCACGAGGAGCACCTGAGAGCGGTGTTGAGTACATTGAAGAAGAATCAGTTGTTCGCATAGTACAAGAAGTGCGACTTCTGGCAGGAGAAAGTCAGGTTCCTCGGACATGTAGTGTCCAAGGATGGGATAGCAGTGGACCTTGCTAAGGTGGCCGCGGATTGGCATTAGCGGCGGCCTCGGCTACCAAAGTAAGGAGTTTTCTTGGTCTGGCAGGGTATTACAGGCGCTTCATTCGGGATTTCTCAAAGATTGTCAGGCCGTTGTCTCAGTTGACCCGGAAGGACCTGAAGTTCGCCTGGAATGAGAAGGCGGAAGCAGCTTTCAAGGAGCTGAAGGATAAGTTGACGTCCGCCCCTGTGCTAGTATTGCCAGAGCAAGGGGAGAAATACACGATATATACTGACGCGTCTCGCATTAGTTTAGGTTGTGTCCTGATGCAGAAGGACAGGGTGATTTCGTATGCCTCGAGACAATTAAGGAAGCACGAGGAGAATTACCCTACACACGACCTGGAGTTGGCAACTGTCATCTTTGCATTGAAGCTCTGGAGACATTACCTCTACGGAGAGGAGTTTGAGCTTTTCTGTGACCACAAGAGCCTTAAGTACATATTCACACAGCGAGACTTGAATATGAGACAACGCCGATGGATGGAGACCTTGGACTTCAAGTTCGAGGTTTCCTACCATCCTGGCAAGGCGAACCTTGTGGCAGAACGTTAAGCTGTAAGAAGGCTATAGCATTTGCGGCACCGTTGATGACAGCTGAGTGGGACATGGTTGAGTTCGTGTGGGACTTCGAGCAGAGACTCACTGTGGAAGAGCCATTTGAGTGTGTTGCGCACGGCCGGGTGCGACCACTTATTGACGACAGGATTATTGAGGCCCAAAAGGGTGATGTGTGGCTGTCTGAGCTTCGAGAGCAAGCTAGCAACGCCGAGGACTCCGAGTGGAGAGTTGGTTCTGATGGGGGTCTACGATTCTATGGCCGTCTATGCGTTCCTGACATGCCTGACTTGAGACGCGAGTTTCTCGAGTCTGCCCATAACTCGAAGCTTGCGATGTATCCTGGTAGCACGAAGATGTACCGGGATTTGAGACGGACGTATTGGTGGGATAATATGAAGGCCCACATCGCTGAGTATGTGTCTCGATGTCTTACGTGCCAGCAGGTCAAGGCAGAACATCGCCGACCTCCTGGACTGCTTCAGCCCATGCCCATAGCAGAGTGGAAGTGGTACTTCATCTCCATGGACTTCATATCTGGGCTGCCGAAGACAAGGAAGGGACACGATTCCATTTGGGTGATTGTGGACCGGTTGACCAAATCGGCCAATTTCCTCCCTATCAGAGTTACGAACTCTACAGACGAGCTGGCTAGATTGTACATCAGGGAGATCGTCTGTCTACATGGAGTTCCTTTAGAGATCATGTCGGACAGAGACACTCGGTTCACATCTATCTTCTGGACTCGTATCCAGGAGGCGATGGGTGTGAAGTTGAAGTTCAGTACGGCGTTTCATCCTCAGACTGGTAGGCAGACAGAGCGGGTGAATCAGATTCTGGAGGATATGTTGCGGGCATGTGTGTTGGACTTCAAGGACAGCTGGGATGACTGTCTTCCTTACGCAGAGTTCGCCTACAATAACAGTTTTCAGGCGACTATTGGTATGGCGCTATATGAGGCCCTATATGGTCATCCCTGCAGAGCCCCGCATTGTTGGGCTGAGGTTGGCGAGCGTAGTCTGATTGGCCCGGAGTTGGTTCAGGCGACTACAGAAAAGGTCGACATCATCAGGCGTCAACTACTTACAGCACAGAGCAGGCAAAAGAGTTACGCCGATACGAGGTGACGACCGCTTGAGTTCGAGGTCGGGGATCATGTATTCCTCCGAGTTTTCCCTATGAAGGGAGTCCTTCAGTTTGGGAAGAAGGGGAAGCTCACGCCGAGGTTTATCGGTCCGTTTCAGATACTGGATCGCGTGGGTGATGTGGCGTATCGTCTCTCTTTACCCACAC
Organism: Magnolia changhungtana; assembly: GCA_030180095.1. Lineage (NCBI taxonomy): Eukaryota > Viridiplantae > Streptophyta > Magnoliopsida > Magnoliales > Magnoliaceae > Magnolia > Magnolia changhungtana. Next base: position 170,403 of record JASAUF010000426.1, on the reverse strand, counting down.
CACTTGCATCTGTACACAACGTATTTCATGTATCTATGCTTAAGAAGTACGTTCCTGATCCTTCACATATCATCAGATAGGAGCAGGTACAGCTGAGCGAGGATGCTAGTATGAGTTGCGCCCGACGCGATTCCTTGACAGAAAGGAGCAGGTACTGCGTAGCAAGGTCATTCCACTTGTGAAGGTATTATGGACACATCATTCGGAGGAGGAAGCTACTTGGAAAACTGAGGCCGGGGTCAGGAAGAACTACTCTCAGATTCTCGAGGAATATGAAAAGGTACAAATTTTGAGGACGAAATTTTTGTTTAAGGGGGGTAGATTGTAACGACACGTAAATTTCCGTACAAGGGCTCGAGTATCACCTCGACCAGAAATCACTTAGGATTAAATCCTTTAGAAATTTAACAAAGTTAACTAAGTGCTAAACTATATTAGCCATGAAATCCGTTTGAATCACTTTAAATACAATCTGCAAGACCTAAAACTTGTAGAATCATTGACGCTAGTTTGCCCTAAAGTCTAGGATTAAACTCATTACCCGACTGCTCTCGGGAATGAATTGAAACTCCGAATTAGGTCTAGACCGCACATCGAAAATCCGATTAACACGAAGTTAAGGAACTAGGACCACCTCACTGGGCTTGATAACCATCTCGGAAATCAGGTCCAGACGATGTCCCACGGCCATTCACTTGAGTCCAGAGCGAGGGAGTGTGAAAACCACTATTTTCTTTACAACATAAATATCTTGAATAGAGATCTGGCACCACTTGTTTGCGGATCAGTATTAAGCAACCAGACCATCAAAATCAGACCAAATTACACCCTCGGATCAGGAAAAATTTCAGGAACATTTACATGTACTTGGAATTTCGGATCGTGGCCCACTGACCGTTGAACTGAAAATGGTCCGCCGCGTGTGATCTGGAAATTTGACCAAGATGAAAATGTAATCCCACGTAGATCCATGAGTTGTAAGCTCAAGTCTGACGTTTGGCTCAAGGGGGGCCGCCAGAAACCCTCTTTTGAGCTGGAATAATGCCGAAATGCTTATAATAGACGTACCCCTTGAACCAGAATCTATTCCGGAGAGGTTTTAGGCTATATAAGGGCCTTAGAACAGCCCCTCTCACAGCCATACGAATTTGGAATAAAACCCTAGAGAGAGAGAGAGAAAAGGGAGAGAAAGCTAAAGAGTTGTGGGAGAATCTTCCTCCTACTGTTTCAAATCACCACACGGCCGCACCACCCCTTCCTTGGCGCTTTCCGTGATACCGACTGTTTTAAGGTAATAAACCCTAACCCTAGATCTGTTTTGAGGTGTATAGGCTACAAGTTATGAAATAACTAACCGATTTCACTCTTTAGGCTAGAAAACTCCCGAATACGGAAGCTCCTCAACCCTTGTCGATCCGTTGAGATTCCAAGAAGCAAGGTGAGGACTTTAGGTGTATAGGTTATGGTTTTCAATGCTTTCAATGTCAGATAATGATAGATTCATGATCTCGCATGCAATGCACATGTACAAAGTGCTTTCCGTTTTCTGTTTCGATTAGAATTGTAGAATATGGAATTTCACATACTCTAGGTATTCGTATAAAATACCGTATACGTATTTTTTTGGAAATGTGTTTGACATATTTATTTGTCGTATGGATATACGATATATGGATAAAATACTTATTTGGCGAAAGGGTTCGCCTAAATACATGTTTACTAATATACACCATGTATGTAGAAATACGGTATTGTAAGAAGTACCGTATACATGTATATTTTAGCGATGTATTTGTCATGATTAATTGTCGTATAAATATATTATGTGCGTATAAAATATTTGCTAGGCGAAGAGAATCGCCGTAATACAGGTTCCCTTGTATACACTATGCATGTTGAATTTGTGTATCCTAGAAAATACCCCATACGTATAAATTTTGGTGATGTAATTGTCATGATTATTTGTTGTGTGAATATGATATATACGTATAAAATACTAGTTTGGTAAAGGGACAGCCCTAGTACACATTCCGCTAACATACGTCATGTATGTTGAAATTGTGCACTCTAAGTATTTGTGAAATTGCTTATGGGTGTAAGTGTTTAAGTGTTTGCACCTTAGGTAGGTGCTGAGATGGAGTTCTCAACTACCTTAGGGTCACGTATGATACCCTTCATGTGGTTATTTACTCTAACCACTCACTTATGAAATATATGTATTTGTATCCCTATTTGTATAGTGCTCTATAACATGCTTTTTAACATGCTTTGTAACTTGTTTCATAACATGCTTTATAATATGCTTTATAACATGATTGCTAGTGTGCTTGAATTACCTTGTTTATCATGCTTTACTTCACATGCTATGGTTGGGAATTGATTGAACTTGGGACTATGTCCATAGTCCAGACATCCGGTATCAGACTTGGAGTTGTGGTTGAGATTCATTTCGCCAAACATGATGTGTTGGCGAACCCGTGTCGTACTTCAATTGGCGATAGTGGTTGGCCACACGAGGTGCTTCTGTGCTTCATATCGCCTAACTTGTTGTGCGTTCGAGCCAGCCGAACACGTCAAGTAACCCGTGTGTCTTATGTATGTTCACCATGTTTGGTCGCTAATATTTGAACCTAGGGTACCAAACTTACCAGTGAGAATCCCGTTAACCATGGTACCTCGATCCGCTAAGACTCATGAGCCGGGCATGGTGGTATGGGACACCGTGGTTGAGCTGTCGGCCTACGCTGGGGTTACGTGCCTCCCTGCAGTGACCAGTGAGCAACTTAACTCATGAGCCGATTATGGTGGTATAGGACACTATATTCGCGCTGTCGGCCTACATTGATAAGGTGATGGGGGAGCGGTGCAACCTTTGTGTGCAACAGCCCTGACAGCCCTTTGTAGTGACCGCGAGCATACTCTGAAATCGCAGTGCACCTTAGGGTTCGCCGCAATATATAGAGTATGGACTAGGCCTGTTTCTGTATAGTGATGAATCGTTTAAGGGGTGATGGGGGAGTGGTGTAACCTTTGTGCGTAACAGCCCTGGCAGCCTCTGCAGTGACCTAGAAAACATATCATCGTCTGATATTAACTAGGACTGATGACCCTAAAATGGATCATGTTTGGGAATGATACAAGGAAGGTACCTTAGTTTCCCAATCCTGCTGTTTGAATTGGACTAATTAATAACTCGGTAATCATGCTCATCATGTATTGCATGTGCCTGGAAGATGTGGAGCACTGTGGGATGAAAGCATGCCGCAGCGTGAGATGGTGTCACATGAGGGAGTATGTCGGTGAGGGCATCCATCATACCTGCATTCATACTTGCATTAATAAGAGTAATTAGGAGTGTTTGATTTACTGCTTGATCATTACTGCTTGACTGCATTGATAACATGTTAACCTATGCTTTATGGTTCCACTGAGTTAGCTACTCACTCCCATGTTACGGGACGGTGTTGCGCACACCAACCAGACTCTGTCTCAGGTTTAGGCGAACCGATGACTCTGGAGGCGGAGCCTGATTATGACGAGGACCAGGAGGAGTTCTCGTATATGCAGTTCTCTGGCGGCTTCGACTAGGCTGCCAGGACCGACGAGTTTTACAGGGATTGTTACTTAGTTTCATTTTTGACATTTTGTTTATAAAACAGGCATGTATATGGTGACTCAGATGGATTCATACTCTGAAGAATGAAACGATTATTTTGTTTCTTTACATACATATATATAGTTTAGTCTTCCGCTTGCTTTTATACAATTGATGTGGAGTATGAATTTCTGTTTTGGTATAATCTCACTCATGTTTATTGCTCTAACACAGACAACATGTAATCATCATTAATTATGTTGCATAAGTGATGCGTTGGAACTCGGGAGTTGAGTTACACTCGACCCCCGATTTTCAGGGCGTTACAAGGGCGTTACAAGGGAAAATAACCGGGGTCTATTACACTCCATTCTGACTGCCTCCTCCCTAGCTGCACAACCCAGTGAGTGGAAGAGACCTCAGTATCCGCCTAGCCAGCAGTCTGCTAATATATACTAGTCTCGTTGATAACGGACTCATTTACGAGCTGGCCATACTCAGCCTAGCTTATAACCCCCTCACTCGGGCGGATAAGGCCACGCCCCCTCCCAACCGACCACAACATAGTGGGATATGCGGCCTATTGGTATTCGGCACTCGGGCGCTCATATTCCACTCGGTCTAGACGTTGGGGCTTCTCCTGGCCTCGGAGGTTCTGAGATTTTCACTCAAGGACATCCTAAGTTCCCATAGTGCTAGAACCAAATATTTCTAGTGTCCCATCTAGCCATCCATGATGTGCCTGTGGAGGCCACGGCCCTAATGTCGCTAGGGCGTACAATGATCAAGTCACATATATGCGAGATGCATGAGTCACCCTATCCAGTCATGCAGCAATCTGCGCATACGGTGCGATAATGTAGGCACTTCGTCTCATAAGGAGTCTCGTAAATGGTCTGCCCAATGGCGTATGCTATGATCAAACATTCCTCATATCAAGCATACATATGATGCGTATGGGCATGAATCATGGAGCTATACTAAACATGTTATAAAGTGATGAACTGTCCTTACAATGAGGATGGGCCTAGATGGCCTATACACAACAAGTACAGGCCTATCAATAGGCCCTAGGGAGAGTTATAATGCGGACATTTAACTAACATTATTCTTACAATGTGGACGTCAAACCAACATTGTTCCCAAGGCATGGCCCGCCATAAAACATCATTACACAAAACATGGAGGAATCACACATTGCAGTGGACCCTAAGGTCATCCCATTGGGCCTTGACCCATGGGCCTTAGATACATCAAATGGGACTCATCATATGGCCCTCATATATGTCAAGGTGGGCCTCAACAATGAGCCTCATACATATCACGGTGGGCCTCGATAACGGGCCTCATACACATCAAGGTGGGCCTCAATAACGGGCCCCATACACATCATAGTGGGCCTCAATAATGGGCTTCATACACATCAAGGTGGGCCTCAATAACAAGCCTTATATACATCAAGGTGGGCCTCCATAGCGGGCCTCATACACATCACAGTGGGCCTCAATAACGGGCCTTGAATACATCACAATGGGCCTCAATCCATGGGCCCTAATACATCACAATGGCCCTCAACCCACGGGCCCTTATACGTCACAATGGGCCTCAACCCATGGGCCCTAAATACATCAGGCGGGCCCCATGTCCAGGGACTGGACGTGAATAAAATACATAAATCATGGTGGGTCCCTTGCCACCCAGCAGCCCAACCAAGGTGGCTGGACCGCATAGATAAAACACATATGTCATAAGGGGGTCCCACCATCTAATGGTGTGGACGGTGTGGGCAAAACACCTACAGCATAGTGGGTTCCACGTGGGGCCCGCCGTAATGTTTATCTGCCATCCAATCTGTTCATAAGGTCACGCAGACTTGAATGCAAGAGGAAAACAAATTTCATATATCCAAACTTCTATCGACCCAAAAGGATTTCAATGGTAGAAGTTCAATTCCCACGACTTATTGCTATGTAGTCCACTAACAGGCAGATCTGCCTCATTTTATCTCAGGCCTTAAGGCAGCCCACCAACTAAATGGACGGTTTGGATGTAACCCCCCTCATCAAAGGCAGGGTCCACTGACCGTCCAGCAGCCTATGGTTGAACAACTTATATAAAACACATACAACGGGGTGGGTTCCACCATCCACAGCCATGGACAGTGTGCATAGAACTCATACATCAGTGGGTCCCACGTGGGGCCCACCATAACATTTTCTTTCTATCCAACCTATTGATGAGGTTGCACGGACACAGATGAAGTAAAAAACCAAATTTCATAGTTGGTCCAAAACTTCTGCGATACCTAAAAGGCTTTCAATGGCAGACACCCAATCTCACTGTTTCTTGCCGTGTGGGCCACCTGAGTTCCACATGCGCCTGATCTTTAGAGGGTCCACATCCTAAAGGGGACCTAACAAATGCACGGTGCTGATGTGCAGCACACATCATGGTGGGTCCCACGGCTGGGACCCAATGTCCCAACCTTTTTCCACGCCAACGCAGCACCTGCTGCAGTGTCAGCATTGCATGCTGCTTCTTTGTTATGTTTTTTTTTAAAAAAAAACTAGTTATTTTATGGTTTTTCATACATAGGGCCCGCATCAGGTGAATTCAGCTCAACCACTAGATTTCAGGACTCAAGACTAATCAAACAAGCCCAATATGCAATGTGTTTTGATGGGAAAAAACATCAAGGTAGATTTCAATGGTAACAACCATTGTTTTCAACACTATGGCCCACTAGAATATCAGATTGACTCCATCTTTCAACTCAACACCTAAAATGAGCCAAGGAATGAGATGGATGGCATGGATTAAACTTATACATTAAGGTGGGGCCTACATGAGCCACCCACTCAAAGGTTTGAACCAAGCCATTATTTTTAGTTTCCATATCATGTCCAGCGTCTCTGGAAGCTGGACGGCTTTCCCATAGCACATGCATTTAAGGTGGGCCTTGCTCAGGTGGGCCACCAAATGCATAGATGGTGTGGATACAACACAAATATAAAGTGGGCCCCACCAACAAATGGCTTGGATCAAATACATGCTTCATGGTGGGGTCCATCCGGGTGGGCCACACAACTACATCATCACACACAACAATAATAAAAATGAAAGAGATGGGGAGAGGGAAAAAAAAAAGGAGACACGTATGATGGAGGGACCTCAACACTATGGGCCCTCCCTTCCATACCTCACAACGTACATCAAGTGGGTCCCAATACATGTGGGCCCACTGATCAAAATCAACGGTGGATATCCTTTCTCCACCAGAATGCAAGGTCTAGATGACCCTATCCATGGAAGTAAAAATAAACATCATGATGGGGTCCATGGAGAATGGCCCCATCATGGAATGATCATTTTAATCAAAGTGGGCCATCGGCCAATACCATCAATCGGTAGGCCTCACTTGGCCCATCATAAAAACGTGAAATGTAGGCTATAGAAGCACCCACAATTCGATCTTCTTGGTCCATTGGAAAGCTGATCTCCTTGTGTCTTACTTTGATGGAGTGTGATGAGGTTTGAATGGCTAGGATGATGGTTCTTGGAGTGAGAAGTGGGCCATACAACATACACTTTTCTCTCTTGGAAAACCATGGACGTCCACCACTTGCTTAAAATTGTTGCTTGGAAAATGTGAAGGGAAAGAGAGAGAGAGAAGGGATGGTTGTGAGTGATGGGTGAGGTGATATTGTACTTGACAGTATGGGTGTGTAAGAGAGAGGGTGAGAAAGAGTTGACTTGGTGGTTGCTTGACTTGGGGAGAAAAAAAGCATTGATTGATTGATTGATGGGACATGTTGTAGAGATTCTCTTAGGATTGCAAATGCGTGACATTTTATTCGAAATAAATGCTGGCCCACATCTCCCTGCCAAGATATCGGATCGGTATGCAAGACGCGGCGTTGGAACCGTGGTGACAGTGCAGTCGCAATGATACAAGTCTAGGATTAAGCCGACTCAAATCTATGAGTTACGACTTAGGGTCGTACGCAAACATCGATTATAGGTCGCAGATTGCCAAAATTCACTAGGAAGGATCGCGGGATTCGACGGAACAGTACGGTCTTAGATCCGGGTCTTAGACATCCCCTATATACCATATAGGGTGCGACATGTGTCAGATTTAGAATAGTAACACATATTATCCCAAGCATTCCACACATTCCATAACAAAAGAAGTTTCATGTATTTCATTTAACCCAAATTTGTCATGATACATATGATGTAACATTACAAAAATCATGACAGAAGATGCATGTGAACTAATTTAGTAAAAGTTTTAACACAAACTATTCTAACAACCAACTAAGCCAACAAGGGCTATTACATAAAAAAGCAAGAAACAAAGAAGACCAAAAGACGACTACAACATATCTCTAGTCTGCTGACTCTGGCGATGGTGGAGGTGCACCCTTATCTTGTAAACAATACATGAGGGCCTTCAAGGTGCGTGACATTCTCTTGAATTTCTGTTTTATATAAGCCTGGTTCTCCCTGACCTCCTGTCTCAAGGCAGCCTGGTTCTCTTCAATCTAAGCCATGCGGGCTTCTAAGGCGACCCGATCACAGCGGTCCTCACGGGTAGCAGTAGGAAGTCTCCCATCTGAATCCTAGGCCTCCTCTTCCTCATCACTTCCTTCTTCCTCACTGCTTTCCTCTTCATTGCCTTCTTCATCATTTTCTTCCTCTTCACTTTCTTCTTCAATTTCATTCCCGGACTCATCCAGCCTTACTTGTCGCTGCCTGGGGCCTATGCCCATATTATTGAGTGTCGTGTCACTGATGATATGGATTGGGGTGTGATTATCCATATAGAGTCGAAAGCCGAAGTTTTAGGCGATCTTACAGACAAGTCGACCAAATGGGAGTGAGGCATCACCTCATGTAGATCGTGTAGTGCCCACAATCTGAGACAAGACGAATGTAGGCAGACATAACTTGTCTCCCTGACTAGCTCTGGATAAGAAATCCACCATGAGCCGAGTACATTCCGTGCTGTTACTCCACCTGGGATATACATTATACATGAATATATAGTGGAGCAGGCGAAAATCATTGGTCATTTTGGTCGATGTCAGGCTATTTCCTCGCCTCCACCGCTCAAGCTGGCCGCAACGGAAACATGTGAGGCGATTTCTTTCTCGTTCACTAATAATGTTTATCTCGCTAACATGTAGAAGTCTACATTCCATACCCATGATACGAGCCACCATATCTACATTGACTATGACCTCCTCTCTCCCCAAAGGGATAGTAAACTGAAGAGGCTCTAATAGTGGGTTCCGTATATGAGAGTAGAAGGCTCGTACGGTATTTTCATTCGCATGAGTATTTCCTTCAAATACGGGATCCCATCCATTTTCCAGGAGCATGTCCATCACTGTGTACAACCTGAAAAGCCTTTCATCAACGTGTGCCTCAAAAACAACTTTGCGGTCGCGGAACTTACCAAGTCCAGTGCCCGGTGATAAAGATGGATCCGAGGATCGAGATCTCGTTTTGATCTTCGTTCTCGCTCGGCACTTGTGCTCACTTTAGCACCCATCTTCTTCCTTGAACGGGTTGGGCGGATAGGCCCGGCTTCATTCGTAGACACCCTCTTCTTTCCCATAAGGGAAAAGAGCGTTGAGAGTGAGAAATGGTAGAAACTAGCTCAAAAAGAGCCATGGAGTTGAAAAAACTTGAGAATAAGGTGGATTTGGGAAGTTTGAGAGTCATGAGACAGAAAGGTGTAGGCTTTGTGCTCAAATAGGTAGAGAGTTGTAAGAGGTGAGTTTGAGGAAAATAGTGGAAGTGGGTGTGAAATGTAGAAGAAGAAGAAGCTTTGTGCATAGAAAGGAGATTTGAGAGGGAAAATGTGATTTTGGAGGGGTTTAGAGGGTTAAGAGAGAGGTGAAATGAGCAAATGAGAGCATAGGGGGATTAAAAGGAGGGACCCGCACGTGAAATAGGGCCCACATGTGCGTGTGAAGGACGGTGGGCTGCCGGAACCGCGGGCCCACTAGAGGTGCAGGCGGCAGGCTGCCGATCGGGCGATGCCGCCGTGCCTCTCTAAAGGTGCTAGTGGTGCCTCCGCCTGGGGACGGTGGCCACCCCCTCTCGGGGTGCCAGAAACATGCAGGGGATCCCCTGGGTCCCACCAAAAATTGGGCTTTGTACCTCTACGCCTGTGTGAGGTGTTCTTGGGATCTAATAAGTGCGTATTCACGCTTTTTGGCGTATTTAAGTTTGGAATTCATTGACTAATAGCTTAAACCCAACGAATGATGGTCTAAAAAAGAATTGAGATCAATTCATGTGATCTCAGACGCGTAGGGGTTACATTTCAACGGTCAATCTCGCCCGTTGATGAAAATTTGGGATCTTACGATCATTTCTATATTTTATTGCCCCCTCGTAAGTCAAAGTACGTCAGTGTGCAACGTGTTATCATAACCCAGGTCCAGTTTAATCCAAATCATGCTTTGATACTAACTTGTGATGCCCCAGATTTTGTGGGTCGAGCAAAGCCCAACTCCTAAGATCCAATGCGTCACTTATGCAACATAGATAATGACGTTTAAATGTTGTCCATATTAGTGCATTAAACATGAGTGGGATTATAATAAAATAGCATATTATACTCCAGAGATAATGTAATTTAACAAGCGGAAGACTGAAATATATGTATTAAAATAAGTAAGCGGTTATCTGCCTTCAAAGTATGATGATGTAATAGGGTTAAATATATACATGTTTTGTTTCAAAATATACAAAATGTCAAAATGTAATTCAACTAATCCATGTAACCCTATGATCCCATCGAAATAGCACGAGGTCTACATAGACCTGCTAGAGAGCTGAACATAGGAGAACTATTCCTCTTCATCTACGAAGTCTAACTCCGCTGCATATACATCCCCACCACCTGCATCTATAACAGAGTCTGTTTGGTATTTTAAAACACCATCCCAGAGTGGGAGTGATCAACTCAGTGGTACTATAAGGCAAAGGTTAACATGTTATCAATTCAATTAAGCAGTAATGATAAAGCAATATAACAAACACTCTTAACTACTCTTATTAACGCAGGGATAATATGCGGTAATGATACATGCCCTCGTCTGCACTCCCTCAGTGACTTCATCAACCATTCACGCATAGCAAACTCCCTAAACGTGCACTTCCTTTCCAAAGCACATGTAATGTGGTGCATGATCGTGTTAGCCAAGTTCTTAATTAGGCTTATTCATACAGAAGATTCGGGAAGCTAAGGTTCCTCCCTTTATATCATTAACCCAAACAGGGATCCATCTAGGGTCGTCAATCCTAATTAATCACATACGATAGGCAAGTTATAGGGCATTACTCCTAATGAAAATGGTGGATAGGTAAATTCAAGTGTTTATACTCGAGGTCACTACGGGAGGCTCGCCACCTGAACGTAGGCTGATAGCTCGAATATAGTGTCCCATACCACCATATTTAGCTCACAAGTTTGGGTTGGTAACTAGTCACTACGGAGAGGCTTGTCACCCTAGCGTAGGCCGATAGCTCGACCATGGTGTCCCATACCACCATGTCCGACTCATGAATCTTAGCGGATCATGGTACCATGGTAGAAACGGGCTTTACATTGGTAAGTGATACCTTAGATTCAAGCAGGAGTGTCCATACATGGTAAACACATAATAGGCGAATCGGTTTATTATACAAGTTTGATTGGTACGAACGCATATTGAATTAATCGACATGGAGTGCATAAGTACTCCATGTGGCCTAACCACTGTTGACAATCATCATATGACCCGGATTCACCGAACGCATCAAATGTGGTGAGACTAATTCGGCCACCCAAATGGGAATTATTACCGATTGCCTGGACTAGGTTATAGCCCAATCTTACTCAGACATAGCATGTGGATACATGTGATAATCATATAAGCATTTAACAAACAATCCAAATACAACACTCATTTGAGCATTTTATCAAACACATTAACCTTTTCGCCAAGCACTTGCATTTAATCCATAAATCGCGTATGATTTCATGAAAGAAGCTATACATATGATTAAGGGAATTAAGAATCCTATCTTAATACACTCAAGAAATACCAACCATCAACATTTTCTCATTCAAACATTTATCAAACACTTAGACTACACCTTTCTACATACATGGACTAAATTAGTTACGACATATATTATGGCAAATCCTTTCATAAAGAGATTGTCATACATATAACAAATATGAATTCTAGATTAATAGTCATGGCAAGCACAAATCATCAATTACAAGTTCATTCAAACATTTCAACAAACACATGGAATGCATTATATATTCACATAGTTCACACACATGTATAATTTATTGAATACATCGTAACTAAGATCATATGGCAGCAATCAAATCAGATATAAATCATTACTGACATTGAAATCCTTGAAAACTATAACCTAAACTTTTATAGTCCGCACCTTTCGTCGGAATACCCGATTTGAACTCGGTTTCAACACAACGTTCCTGAAAACAGAATGACGACACCTAAATGATGAAATAGGTTAGCTATTTCATCGATTATTCTATTTGAATTTCTAAACCAAGATTTGGTTAGGATTTCATACCCAAATTGTAACCAAAGACAATCGTGTAGCGAGGTGGGGAGGTGAATCGAGGCGTGGAGTTGTGGGAGAGAATCCCAGCAACGATCTCCCACTCTTTCTCTTCTCTCCTCACTCTTTTCTCTTCTTTTCTCTCTTCTCTCTCCTAGGGTTAGAGAATTTCATATGGAATTGGAATGGGGTGGTTTAAGGGCCTTACATAGGTTTAAAGGTGATGTAAATGGCCCCAGGGCCATGGTATACTTGGGTTATACCCAAAGGGTGCCTGTTTCTGACAAATGGGGCACACCTGGAGTTCCATTGTTCAGATACATCATGGAGCAAGTTCCCTGACCATGGATCTTGGCTAGGATGCAATTTCAGCGAGTTTGGATAGGCCAATCAACTGTGACAGACTTGTATCAGATCAACAATCGTCGTCACTCGATCAGGGCCACAAGTATACGGATATGTGCAGGGAAATTTCTTTGATCCATGGGTGAAGTTTGGTTAGAATCTAACGGTCCGAAGTCTTCAATTTCGTTTGCAATCGAATGGTACAATTCACTTAAGTTCTGGTCCATTTTCTAAAGATATTCACGTTTCTCACACACTTCGTTCAAGTCTCAAGTTGTGCATTTCTGGATACTATTTGGGCTTGATTCTCATGATGGTTGTCAAGCTCAATAAGATGGTCATAAGCGTATAGTTTCGAGATCATTAGACTTTCGACGTGCGGTCTAGGTCTGATACGGAGTTTCAACGTGCTCTCGAGAGCAACCGGCTTTTGAGATTTCTCCTAGGTTTTTATGTAGTGTTGAGTCAGCGATTTTGATGGTTTGGGTCTTGCCATTTGTATAGATAATGGTTCGAGCCAAATCCATCGATTATTTAGTTTAATACTTAATTAAATTTTTGCCTAATTTCTACAGAGTACGGTCCTTAGGGATTTCTGCATGAGGTGATACTCGGGCCTTTGTATAGATTTTTCTGAGATGTTACACCAATTCTTGGGCCAACTCGGCTTGGGAGAACCGATAAAGGGAACAGATCTCCCTAACAGCCACTACAAGTGGGCCCCAGCTGACCTGACGGAAGGACTAATTGACGCTCTTCTGCAGTCGCTATAACCATAGGAGAAAATAAGAATCAGTTAGTAAAAGGAATTCTACCACCAAAGATTTTAGATCCGAGATCCTAAAGAGGAATCGGAACCATCTAAACTCTAGAAGGAAAAGTTCCAACTTTGGCAGGAACGACCAGGGAGGAATATGAATTCTAAATGAGATATTCCTAGGCTGCGAAGTCACTAAGTGGAATTTCCGTTGCAAGATAGCGTAAAATCCACCCAACGAACTGGAGTCTGATCCTTTAGTTTGGTGCGCCAACGATCATCGGAGGACCCATTCGAGTCACCTAAAACCATTAGACCGAAAGAACACGAAACGACTAAAGTGCGGTCATTACAGATGATCGTATTCCTCACCAAGAAACGACAGCCGCAGGAAGACCATCCAGACGTGAGTCCAGATCATGACCAAGCTTTGCACAACCAACGAACTCCTTGGGACCCGTTCAAGTAAGCTCTGATCAATAGTTTAATAGATGACATCCTAGCTAATGACCCATCACTAGATCAGACCGCCTCCTTCGTCCAAGAGATCGTTCCCACCGCACAGACCATTACGTTATGCAACAGATCAACGGATCAGATGCCCCAAGTCCTAGAGGGGGGTGAATAGGACTATGCCAAATAAAAAAAATAAAATGCAGAAAGATAACACAGATAGAAGAAATTTAAAACAACCTCAAATGCACAAGTATCGAGAGGTTGATACAAACGTTGTTCTAAGGACAACCTTACACCAAAAACCAATGGCTTATTGTAGGACAACCTAATTTCTAGAACGTTGGTAAGTATCAAAAGCTCAAACTGATATAAAGGCAAAGGAAATGAATCAGGCTATTACAACATTCACCACATGTACATGAAAATAAATACAACATTCAACACATCACATACATCACCATCATCATCATCATCATCATCCAAACTCTGAGAATTATAGTGGTTCGGGTGTACACCAACTATTCTCAAATAGCCACCCTACTCCATTCCCAATATCCACAACCCACTGGATATCGGCTTTCACTAAGAAAGAAGGTTTTCCAAGGTTCACCTTAAAGCCTATACAATTGTGTTTTTAATGGGCTATCACAATTAAAAACCTCACACAAACTAAGATTTTCTGGCTATCTCAGACAAAACCAAAATGAAAGATTTTCTAGCAATCTTACAAACCACAATAAATAAAATATACTTATCTGACGAATGATCTTCGATGTAGCTGGTAGAACTGCCTCTTTGTAGATGAAGATGTTCAATGTTCAATCTCACAGAGGAAGAGGTTTTAGGTCTAGATGAATTTTAAATTACATTCAACCTTAGGCTACTTGGATTCAATTTATTGGATCTCACAAAGGGTTAAATCAAAATCCTCTTTATATTAAGTAGAATAGAATCAAGAGATCAAGAAATTAAGAAACCAAAAAGCTATTAAAATGATTTGTAAATACCTCAAAATAGCTTCACAATAGTGGGGACTAATCTCTTAGAGTGATGACTTGAATTGGCTTGGAATGAATGATAAAATCTGAGAAATGTCCTCAATTTATAGGCTATAATTCGGTTCCCTCGACTGGTCTAAGGTTCGGCTCGACTGGTCCTGGCAGAACCAATTTTCAAAATTTCTGGCGTGATCGGATAAAACAGACCTTCGATTGGTCGAGTGGCTCACTCAACTAGTCGAATGGCCAGTTCGACTGGTCGAGCATAGCACTCGACCAGTCGAATGAATAAAAATCGTGTTGCTGGAATTCGAGTCGAGCCACACTCGACTGGTCGAACCAGTCTCCACAACCGGTGAGCAGGGTACTCGACTGGTCGAGTATATACAAGAAAATTCTGAAATTTTGAATTTAAATCTGAACTGGTGGAGAAAAACCATAGACTAGTCGAGCTATTGCCTGGACTAGTCGAACTAAGACTAGGACTGGTCGAAGCATAGCCTAAAATAAGTATTATGACCCAAATTAAATATGAAATGTTAATGACCTAGTCCTAAGGTCTTTCTAGGGACAAGTATACCTTAATTGTGAGTATTGAAATTGAAACATCGGTCGCTTTGACAGATAATGAAAGTGCCCTGGTTTGTCAATTAGCGTGAATGTTGAGTCAGCTAGACAAAAGAGCCCCATAGGAAGATTGATCAAGCGTCTGCCTCAATTGGATGTGTATCCGAACTCACCACAGGTAAATCTTGGCCTCACATCCCTTGTCCCAAATGCCAGGTAAATAAAAACCCTTAAAATCAGTTAGAACATCCTATGGTTTTGGTTAGAAAACTTTTTAAACAAAAACAGGAAAATCCTTAAGTTTTCTACCTTTGTCGATTTATCGACAAGTGATTCAATGAAATCGAACACTATTGTCGATGTCATCGAAACTCAATCGATCTTATCGAAATGAGGACCTAAGATGTCTACCAACCACAAAGAATATCTGGACTAGATTATCAATGAATCGATGGACTCATCGATATCATCGAAGTTTAAACCTCGAGTCCATCGAGTCGACTCGATAAAATCAACATCAAGTCTGTTGTGTTCAATATGCTACTAAGGCAATTCATGTAATCCTCGATATATCAAAGAACTCCTCGATATCATCAGAATTCAAATCTCGATGATATCTAATTGGGACACAAGTCTATCTAGCAAGTTTTCAGGTTATTTTCTCTTGGATCGGGAGTCACTCGATAAAATCGATATTCAAATATCAATCATATCGAGGCATCGTCGATATCATCGAAAATGGATAAAAAATGTCCAATAAGCTTATAGGAAAATTCCTTGAAATTATCGATGAATCGACACTGCCCTCGATATCATCGATATTCAAATTTCGATGATATCGAGTGATGCTCGACCATATCATACCTGAAATATTTCAAAGGCAAGTGCTCTCTCACTTTCAAACGTCGAGGAATCGAACCTCGGGTTGATGAAATTGGAGTTCGAAATTCGATAACATCGACACACATTCGATCTCCTCGACCAGTTGGCAAAAGTTCTCAAAAGCGTTTGACAGTTATGTTCGTGTCATCGAGCGGCCAGTCAATACGATCGAGAGTATATGCTCGATAATATCAACCATGCTCGATGACATCGAACTCTGTCATAAATGTGATCGTTTTATATCCGTTGGAACGTTTTGCCTATTTAATGAGAGCTTTCCCTTGGTTGTTGGAAGAGAAAATAGAATTTAAACTTTGAAAAAAAAAACTTAGATCATATGCCCAAAGCCTTTTCTCTCATAGGAGTTCATCCTCCAATCCACCCTTATCATTGACATTCAATAGAGTGGATTGGGGAATGAACTTCTGCATTCAAGGATCCTGCAACTACTACCTTAATGGCAAAACATTAAGTCGGGATGTCTTGAATGCTTAGATGATTAGAATCGCTCTATCTCCCTTATAAGAAAACATTTAATAGAATAAGATTCCATCATATCCTTGACCCAACCCATCACCATGTATTGGTACATCTTCTGAGTTGCGGATCAAGGAAGCTGAAGAGTCTTCGTCATCAAATGAGGATATCTTCAACAACATGCTGAATGGGACTCATGTACTTATCTGTAAGTCATTAGAGTCCAGAGGACCCTTGTGATCATTCCTGCTATAGGTTAGGTCTAAGGTGTTTCTCACCCCTATCAAGCCCTCGCAGGAGGCCTTCGGCAGGAGTGTATGTTGTGGGTGCTTTGTGTTGACCCTTGCTCTGTGAAAAGCATAAACTCTTAAGCCCTTGTGTAAGTCCTTGACCTGTGTGGTCTAAAACTTGGGTGCTTTGTGTTGACCCTTGCTCATGTGAGCATAAACTGGTGAGGTTCCTCGTGTGGATCCTTGGCCTGTGTGGCCTAAAAATCGGGTGTTGTGTGTTGACCCTTGCTCATAGGAGCATAAAGTGTGTCGTGTAGACACGTTGTGTCAGCCTAAGTGTAGGTTGTACTGGTTAGAGGTGAACCTAATTTAAAACCTCCGGTTTGAGGTGAACCTGTTGTGAAACCTCCTTTAGTGAGATCCAGTACACTCAAGGGTTGAGTGCGTCCGTCGAAAGTGGAGTAGAATGAACACCCTGAAAATCGGGGGTCGAGCAAAGCTCAACTCACGAGTTCCAACGCATAACTTATGCAACATAGATAATGATGTTTAAATGTTGTCCATATTAGTGCATTTAACATGAGTGGGATTATACTAAAGTACCATATCATACTCTAGAGTTAATGTAATTGGGCAAGCGAAAGACTGAGATAAATATATAAAGTATATAAGTGTTTCACAACCTCTAGAGTATGAGTATGTTACCAGGCTGAATACATACTTGCATGGTTCCAAAATTTACAAAATATCAAAGTGTAAATGTCCAACTAATTCATGTAACCCTGTAATCCCATTGAATCAGAACAAGGTTTATGAAGACCCGCCTGATAGCTGAATATAGGAGAATTCCTCCTCCTCATCCATGAAGTCCATTTCAGCTGCATAGACTCCGTCATTACTTGCATCTACAACAGAGTCTGGTTGGTGTTTTAAAACACCATACCAGGTAGGAATGAGTAGCTAATTCATTGGAACTATAGAGCAAAGGTTAACATGTTATCAATTCAATCAAGCAGTAATGATAAAGAAATACATCAAACAGTCCTAGCTACTCTTATTAATGCAAGGATGATATGCAGAAATGATGCATGCCCTCGCCTGCAGTCCCTCAACGACATCATGTCACGGTCGTGCATGCTAAACTCCCACTGTGCTCTTCCTCGCCAATGACACATGCAACACGGTGCATGTCATGTTAGCCAAGTTCTTAATTAGGATTATTCATACAGCAGATTTGGGAAGCTAAGTTACCTCCCTTTATATCATTTACCTAAACGATGATCCATCTAGGGTCGTCAATCCTAGTTAATCACATATGATAGGCAAGTTGTAGGGCATCACCCCTAATGAAAGCAGTAGATAGGCAAGTTTAATTGATTATACTTAAGGTTACTCCACCAATGCCCTACCAACTGAAGCACTATTTTCGAAGGGAGTCCGGATCAGATGGTGCACCCCAACCCACGCTGGGACCACAGCCAGGCTGGACCAGGGTAGGCCGACAACTCGAATACAGTATTTCATACCACCGTATTCAGCTCACGAGTTTGGGTTGTTCACTGGTCACTATGGGGAGGTTCATCATGAGTCTTAGCAAATCATGGTACCATGGTTAAACGAGCTTTACATTGGTAAGGGGTACCTTAGATTCAAACAATAGCGTCCATACATGGTAAACACACAATAGGCGAATTGGTTTTCTAGACAAGTTCAACTGGTACGGGCATACGCTGAATTAATCGACATGGAGTGCATAAGCACTCCACGTGGCCTAACCACTGTCGACAATCATAGTATGACTCGGATTCATTGAACGCATCAAATGTGACGAGACTGATTCAACCACTCAAACAGGAATTGTTACCGATTGCCTGGACTACGTAGTAGTCCCAATCATACTCAAATGCAGCATGTGGAGACATGTGATAATCATATAGGCTATTAACAAACAATCCAAGTACAACACTCATTTGAGCATTTTATCAACATATTGAACATTCTACCGAACATTTCAATTCATCTATAAATTACATAGTTGAAATTAAGATTACATGAAGGAAATTATACATATAGATAAGGTAATTGAGAATTCTATCTCAACACCCTTATTAAATACAATTCATCAAACAAATTTTCATTCAGACATTTTATTAAACACTTAGACTACACATTTCCACATATATGAACTAAATTAGTTATAGCATATATTATAGCAAATCCTTTCACAAAGGAGTTGCCATACATATAACAAACACGTATTATAGGTTAATAGTCATGGCAAACACAAATCATAAATTCAGTTTCATTCAAACATTTCAATAAACACATAAAATGCATTATATATTCACATAGTTTACACACATTTATAATACATCGAATACAGCGTAACTAAGACATATGGCAGCAATCAAGTTAGACATAAATCATTGCTGACATTAAAAGCCTTGAAAACCATAACCTAAATGTTTGTAGTCTGCACCTTTCGTCGATATGCTCGTTACGAACTTGGTTCATACACTACGTCACCGTCTATAGCGCAACGGCTACCTAAATCATGAAATAGCTTAGCTATTTCACTGATTCCTCTATTAAATTCCTAAAACAAGATGAGGGTTAGGATTTCTTACCCAAATCGAAGTTGGATTCGACGGTGTAGCTAGATATAGAGGCGATTCAACGCGTGGAGTAGCAGGAAGGAACCACGACAGCAAACTCTTAGGACCTCCCTTCGATCTCCACTCCTTTCTCCCATTTTCTCTCTTCTCTCTCCTAGGGTTTGGAGAAAATTATATGAAATAGAAATAGGGTAGTTTAAGGGCTATTTATAAGCCTAGAATTGAGGTCAATGGCCCCAAGGCCACAATATACTTGGGTTAAAGCCAAAGGGTGTCCATTTCGGGCAAACGGGACACATCTAGAGGTCCATTACTCACCTATGGCGTAGGGTAAGTTCCTTGGCAATGGATCTAGGCCAGGCTAAGGTTTTGGTTCAATCGGATCAGTGGATTGATCGTGGAGGACCCCTTTCAGTTCAACAGTCATTGTCACTCGATTAGGGCCACAGGTATATGGGTATGAGCAGTGAAATTTCCCTGATCCATGAGTGTATTTGGGTCAGAATCTGATGGCCTGAAGTCTTCAATTTCGCCCGCAAGAGAATGACCAAAATTACTTAAGTTTGAGTTCATTTTCTAAATATATTCGTGTTTCTTACACACTTCGCTCAAGGCTCAACTTGTGCGTTTCTGGATTTTATTTAGACTCTATTCCCGCGATGGTTGTCAAGCTCAGTAAGGTAGTCATAACCATATAGTTTCGCTATTATCGGACTTCTGACACGTGGTTCAGGTCCAATACGGAGTTTCAATGTACTTCTAAGAGCAACTGGGTTTTAAGATTGCCCCTAGATTTTTAAGTAATGTTGGGTTAGTGATTTTAATGGGTTTGGGTCTTGTAGTTTATATAGAAAGTAGTTCAAGCTAAATCCATCGATTGTTTAGTTTAATATCTAACTAAATTCTGCCCTAATTATGACTGAATAAGGTCATAGGGTAGTTCTATGTCCGTTTTTGGCATTTTCAGTTAGTATATTATTTTAATTATTTTTTTAGTAGTTCTTCATCAATTCTACTTAATCTCTACTAAATTTCACTAAATTTCGTGTTGTAGAAAAATTATAAAAATTATAGAAGTAGCAGCTGTCCGAACTAATAATTTTTGGATAATTGTCACATCAACATAGATTCAACTATATTAAAATTTTTATTATATTTTTTACTTATTTTTATATGAAACTAGACTTATTAATCTTCAATCTAGCTTATGAATCACTTAAAATGGAGTTATAACGAGGGAGATATGACTTTTTAAAGTTGGTTAAAAACTGCGGCAAGGGGTGCATCGACGATGCCTCATAGTCGGCGTGATGGCATCGCGGTCTGCTGGACCCGACCGTGATGCATCGCGGTCAACGCGATGGCATCGCGCTCGCCTAGTGGTGGTTCTGTCACTCATTTTCTTGAAACGGGCGTATCTTCCACTTCGGAATAAGTTACGCGACATGTCATATATGAATTTGGGGTAGCAGAAGCTAATCTATCCAAATAACCTATTTATTTTGTGAGATTCTATAATGTTAATGGTTAAAAATCTATTTTATTTATATATTCATTATTTATAATAAAGTTTAGTTTCAATATTATTCTTCATCATTTAAACTTTAGGATTAGTGTCAAATATGAAAGTACTTAGAAAATTTTGAAGAAAAAGGTGGTGAAAGGTGAGATTTTTTAAGGAAATGGGTTGAAAGGAGATTTGAGACTTTATGATTGAGTTTTGAGAAGTCGATAAGGGGTTATGATCGATCCATTACCCAAGGATGTCTAACTCCAAGTTAGTAAAAATTTAGGACGTTACAAGATAAGTAGTCGAACCACTATATAAATGACTATGTTTGAGATTGCTATTGGCTTCCATTACTTATGTGATTTCCTTAAATGCCTTTATATTTGATTATCTGAGATCATATCTCACACACAGTCACATCTATCATAAACTAAGTTTTGCATCTTGTGTATCTTTCAATTAGTTTTATGATTAGATCCTCTATTTGGCTTGGAAGCCATTAGAGTTACTCTAAAGAAATCTTGATGCATGCATACTTACTCAGGATAAGATTGATAGGATTTTAAATAACTAGAAAATATTAAAAAGTCCTATTCACCCCCCTCTCGGACATATTGGCATATTCCTACTTCAACTAAAGCGGTCATTATCGCAATTTCAGACAAGTCACTTTAAAGCACATGAAGCTTGACCTTGTATGTCACACCCCAAACTCGAAAATCAGATTCACAGTAATCTCCATCGTCGAATCCGATGCTGACAGCCTCCTTAGTACCCCATTCTCAGCTCCCATTGCCCATATGTCAGGTTCCGATCTTGTGATCCTACAAGGAGGATTTTTTTTAACGTATATTTATCTCATAAGAAGCATAACCACAAGTTTACCCAAATCACAAAACAACATCATCATCACATATCCACTAATATAAACTATGAATACAATTCTGAAAGAGAAATACATTGTCAAAATAAAATCAAAGCTCCAGAAGATAGCTGCACGCTCCAAGCTCAACGCCGCTGTGCCCAACGCCCACCTACACGCATCTATTGTGCAAAAGCTTATAGAAAACTTAGAGGATGGTAAAAGTGTGTGCACAAGATAAGTGTCAATCACATAAATACAAGTCATAATCATGCAATGTCAGAAATACTGGTAAGATCATAAATCATACGATATTAGAGTAAGCGAAAATATTGACAAGCCCATGAGTCAAACAATATCAGAGTAAGCAATACAGATCAACTATGCAAATGAGGAGTCATAAATAGCCAAATATCAGATATCGAGGACACAATGTAATATGCAATTCCTGATGAGTTCATAAAAACCATCAGTCGTAACTAGACCATATAAATGCAAAATCACAGTACCCAAAATGCCACATGCCATGGATTTAATGCAATATGCGATGCGAATGGAATGATTATGCTGTAGCGTGAAGTCGGGATGATAGTACGTAGTATCGCAAGCTATGGGGTCCATCACAAGGGACTTCTAATCAAACCAGTCTCATACCTAATTTGGATAGTCAGACTCAATGTGGTGAACTCCTGACCTCAGGTTAGTCGCGCGCCCTAACCGAAATTCTTGCCATTGCGAAGGTACACGTAATAGATAGTTGCGCACCACTAGCTCGAGTGGACAGTGAATGAATGAGTATGCAACTCCTACTCAATAAGCCCACATATCAGTACTGTTCATCATTGGGATCATCACCAGGGTCTAATACACTCTACATGCAAATTGTCGCCCACTGATACGCGACCATGCAAATGGAAGAGACCTCACTATCTGCCTGGCCAGTAGTCAGTCAATATCTATCCGGTATATCGATAGTGGACCCATTCATGAGCTGGTCAAACTCAACCTAGCTATGCCCCCTACTCTCGGGTAGGTAAGGCCACACCCCCTCCTAACTGACCATGACACAGTGGGAGACGCGGCCTCCTGGTATTCGGCACTCGGGTGCTCATGTATCCACTTAGTCTCTACGTTGGGGCATCTCCTAGCCTCGGATGTTTAGGGACTTTCACCCATGGACATCCAAAGTTCCCAGATGCTCGAACCAAACATTTTCGGTGTCCCATCTAGCCATCCACGACATGCTTGTGAAGGCTACAGCCCTGATGTCGCTAGGGCGTACAGTAATCACGACATATTATGTAAGATGTATGAGTCATACAATCTGGTCATGTATCAATCCTGCGCATACAGTGCGCTCATGTGAGATAACCTCCTCTTATCAGGGAGCCTCATAACAATTTGCCCAATGACATATGCAATGGTCAACCACTTCTCATAATAAACATACAGATGATGCGTATGGCATGTATCATAATGCTATGCTATTACAAACTCATAATCGGTACCAATAACTGGCCTCGATAATCAGCATCGATAGTCGACCTTGACAATGTGGACATTTAACCAATATTGCCCCCAAGGAGTAGCCCATGACTTCACACAAGGGCCAAATATACAACACCATGAGCCTCACTCAAGAGCTTAATACACATCACAATGGGCCTTTCATATGGGCCTAACATACATCACAATGGGCTCCATCGCCCGACCCTCAAATATATCACAATAGGCCTCATCACATAGGCCTCATATACATCACATTGGGGCTTGAACATGGACCAAATACACATCACAATGGGCCTCAAATACGGGCCGCATATATAACACATTGGGTCTCAAACTCAGGCTAAATGCACATCACAATGGACCTCAAATATGGGCTGCATATACATCACATTGGGCCTCGACAATCAGAATATGCAATCGGCCACGATAATCGGCGTCGATCGATAATCGGTAATCGGCCACAACAATTGGAATTGATCGATGATTGGAAATCAGCCACGATAATTGGTATCAATCGATAATCGGCCTAAGGGAAGGTCACAATGTGGACATTTCACCACCATCACCCATCAATGTGGATATTTAACTGACATTGCTCCCAAGCAGTGGTCCACATAGAACCAAACACATAGTGGACCCACGGGCTCGCACAAGGACCTAATATACATCGCGATGAGTCTCACCATTTCACAATGGGCTTAATCGTATGGGCTGGAAATATATCACAATGGGCCACGGCATATGGGTTGAAAATACGTCTAAATAGGCCATGACATATGGGTCAAAAAAATATCTCAATGGGCCATGACCCATAGGCCTCAGTACATCATAATGGGTCTCACCAAATGGCCACATAAACATCCCATTGGGCCACCTATATGGGCCAGAAATACATCACAATAGGTCTTACCAAATGGGCCGGAAATATATCACAATGGGCCACGTCCCACGGCCTAATACACATCACATGGGCCTAATCACATAGGCCGCAATTGCATCAAGGTGGGCCTTAACGGATGAGCCATAAATGCATCAAGTGGGCCGCACCAATGGGCCTAATATACATCACAGTGGGCCATATCACGGTGGGCCAAATACATCAAGGTTGGCCCCATGATATGGATGATCAGGATAATACACATACATCATGGAAGTCCCACGTGGTGGGTGGGTGCCATACATACATCACAGTGGGTCCCACCCACCGCACCATCCAAATAGATGGTGTAGATATAAAATACATATATCAAGGTGGGTCCCACCTACCCACACGTGTTACACGTGCGGGGTGGGCCCACACCCATAACAGATGGGAGGCGTGGATGAACATATACATAAAAGGTGGGTTCTATGGATGGACTGTGTGATATCACACATATATCAGATGCATCCCACGTGTGGCCTACCATTATTATATTATATTATATTATATATAAATATGCACCAGCATCCAAGCCCTCGACGGACTGCCTGGATGCAGGATACATATCTCACGTGGGTCCCACTGTCCTGAAATGGACGGTGGGCACAACATCCATAAATACATCAAGGTGGGACCACACACGTGGCCCACCAGTCCAGTAAAATGGACGAACAGCTTGGATAAGATCCAATTGTTAGGTGGGGTCCCTCATGCATGGACAGTTTAGATATAACACTTGCCTCGTGATCAGGCCCACAAAACTATCTGACGCCAGCAGCAGCAACCGTACAAGTGGTGGATTCCACCGTCCACATATGGATGGCGGTTAAAACACATTCAGGGTGAGGTCCACGGACGGACTAGGTGGATACAACATTCATCATTGTGGCCCCCCAGTACTTACTGATGTCAGTCAGCAGTGGAAACCACCATAAAAAAAACAGTTAAACGACAGGATATAGAATACATCACGGTGGAGTCCCATGCAAATGGACGGACGGTGTGGATGGCATCCACACAACAGCTAGGTCCACGTCAGCAAGGATAGACGATGTGGATATAATAAATACATTAAGGTATCGCCCACCGTCCAGATCTGCTGGACAGTGCAAATACACCACACATCAAGGTGTGGCCCACCAAAACTTGCTGACGTCAATCACACCACCTACCTGCTGGTGTGAGGTACGCCAACCATTCTGCTTCCAATCAACAGGTGGGTCCCACGTGGGGGCCCACCAGATATGCATCTAATATATATTATATATATAATATCATTTTATATTTATTTAATTATTTACTTATTTTTTTGTGTATTGCAGATGTGCAATGTCCAGCGTCCAGGGCAGATGGACGGACTGGATATAAAATAGGTACATCAAGGTGGGTTATACATGCATGCTGTGGGTTACACAAGGTGTAGATCACACGTGTCAGCAGGCTCCACCATCCAGAAAATGCTGGACGGTGTGGATATACAGATACATCAATGGTGGCCCCCACCGTCCAAGGTCTAGACAGTGTGGATAGGCCCATACATCACTGCTAGCCCCACAACATAGATGAGACGAATGCATCATTAGTGGATCCACACGTGTGGGACCCATTAGGGAGGATAAAGCTGACATCTGTTTTCCCTTCAAACGGCTGCTGGACGACCAATACCCGGACGGTTAGGATCAGGTTGACCCATGATCAGGCTAAAATGGACGGACGGTGTAGGTATATCACATGCCTCATGATCAGGCCCACTTGCTAAAGTCATAGGGGCATCTATACAGCCGGTGGGACATACTCGTCTTTCTGACGTACAGCAGCTATATAGCTGGGGTGAGGTTTCCCAGCCAAACCACACCCATTTTAGGTGGTTCCCACGTGTGGCCCACCGGAGTTTTGAATCAAGCTGATATTTGTGTTTCCCTTCATCAGGGTTCATCCAAAACGGACAGCCAAGGTGGGCCAGTCCACTGGACTTTGGCAAGGTGGGTCACACGGGCGGCCAGCATGGATATAAAACACACACATCACATGGGGTCCACAACACATGGGAGAGAGAGAGAGAGAGAGAGAGAGAGAGAGAGAGAGAGGAGGGGGAGGGACCCCGCGACTATGGGCCCTCCCTAAATAATATGTACATTAAGATAGGTCCCACCAAATGTGGGCCCTTAAATCATAAAAAAATAAAATAAAGATCACCCACCTCAAGATCTTTTCTTCCTTCTTCCGCCAATGCAATCTAGAGCTCCAAGGAAACGATTCCAATGATTTAGATGGACTTTGGATGGTGGAGATGGGAGGTACGAAGGTGGGCCACACTAGCTCTCTCATGGGAAGCTCTCATGGACATTGTGTTGCTTACTTGTAAAATGGAGAAAAAAAATGAGAGATAGAGAGAAAGAGAAAGGATGGGATGGATTGATAAGGTGTGGTTGTTGTAAGAGATGGGAAAGGGGAGGTATGGGTTAATTTGAAAATGGTGTAAAAAAGGTATGGGTGGGGAGAGAGAGAGTTGACTTATAAGGGGTGAGGTGGCATGGAGCATGGGTGTTGTACTTGACTTGTGAAATGATGGATTGATGTGATGTGACATAGAGATTCCCTCGACATTTACAACGTGCGGCGTTTTCCTCGAACTTAATGCAAGCCCACATCTCCTAGCCCGAGTATTGCCTCAGCACGTAATACGCGGCGTCGAAACTGCGGTGACGATGCAGTCGCAAAGGTACATGTCTCGGGTCGAGCTGACTCTAGAATATGGGACACGAATCAGGATTGCGCGTAAACGCCAATAACAGATTTTGGGTCGCCGGAATTCGACCGGGAGAACCGCTGAAGCCTATGAAATAGTACAGACTAGGATACAGGATTTACATCGTACACTTGAACTTGTGTCTTGAACTTGTGTCTTAAACATGTGTCTTGAGACTTAAGCTTGAGCAAATGTATTTGAGCTTGAACTTAAGCTTGAGCATGTGATGCACTCGAATTTGATCTTGAGATAGTGCACTTGGACTTGAGTACTTGGACTTGATGAACTTTAACTTGTTCTCGTAGTTGAGCATGCATAATTGTAACACACTAAATGTTGATGTAGATAACATGAATTTCATCTTCGAATGAAGGTGAACTTTCTATCTATTTGAACTTGAAGGTGAACTTTCCATCTATCAAAATAATTCAAACATTCCAAAGTGTTTTGGCACAACAAAATTTGACAATACAAGGTGCTAGATTTACAACATAGCAGCCTAATACCTCATTCCTTTGGATTAATTTCCTGAGCTAAGCGATCTCAAGCTCCTAATATGTCAAATTTTAATAGCCTCTCTAATTCTAGGCCACCACCATTTGATGGCTCCAATTATGCTTATTAGAAAGTCGGGATGAGTATCCTTGTGAGGTCCATCGATGAGAGTGTGTGGCAAGCCACAGTGATTAGATGGAACCCACCTACGTCTAAAGTTCTAAGCACTGATGGAACTAAGTCTGTTAAAGAAACACCATATTATACGTGGACTACTCTTCAGAAAAATGAGAGCAGTGCCAATGCCAAAGCTCTAAATGCAATCACTTGTGCACTATCACCAAATGAGTTCAAAATAATTATATCTTGTGATACTACAAAATAGGCCTGGGATATCTTAGAAATGACACACGAGGGTACGACTATTGTCAAAAAGTCAAAACTTCAAATCCTCACCACTAGGTTTGGGCAAATACATATGAAAGAAAGTGAATCATTCATGGACTTCTATACTAAACTGAATGACATAGTCAACTCATTGTGGGGTCTTAGAGATAACATCCCAGAAAGTAAAGTTTGTGCAAAGAAACTGCGCTCACTTCCTGAGAGATTCAATCCCAAGGTGACAACCATTCAGGAACTTCGAGACATGGATAATATGAGGGTGGAAGAGCTTGTTGGTTCCCTACAAACCTACGAGAATTTCAAGGCTCCTAAAAGTAAGTCTATAGCCCTTAAATCATCTAAATGTATTTCTCAAGATAATAGTAGTAATTCTGATTGTGGAAATTCAGAGGATGATATGACCTTATTAGCTAAGAGGTTTTATAAGATTTTCAAAAGCAAAAAAAGAGTTGATTTTTAAAAACCCTCTGAGAAGAAAAAGGGTAAAACTAAAAATTGGAAATCACTAAAAGACAGCCAATGCTTCAATTGCCATGAATACGGGCATCTGGCAAACAAGTGTCTAAAAAGGGACAAATCAAAGAAGAAAGGCATGTTGGCCACATGGGATGAACCGTCTTACTATGAAGTCTCTTCTGAGTTGGATGATTCAGAACTTGAATCTACTAGTGAGGTCAAGGCCTTAATGACTCTAGTCAGAGTCACTTCCACAGATAGTTGTGATATATCAAAATATGAAAATCTGAGGAGTGACCCTGAAAACGAAGATGATCTTCAGGATGCCAACAATGCCCTATACAGGGAGAGTTGTAAGATTGCTGTCAAACTTAAACTTCAAAGAGAAAAGTTTCTAAAATTAAAAGAGGATTTTAAAAACTTAGTTTTAGAAAAATCGCATATTTCTGATTGTCTTGAAAAAACTAAATGTGATTTAGACTTCAAAACATCTCAACTCAAAAACCTAAAATTAGAAAATGAGAAACTAAAACTAGAAGTCTCTTCCCTCTTGAGTTCAAATGTTACTTGGAGGGATGCCCAAGGAGACCCTAAACTAGAAAAATTACTAACCGGGTCAAGAAAGTGTGGAGATAGATCAGGTCTGGGCTATGATAAAAACATGCCTCTAAAAATAAAGATTACAACTAAGTTTGTTAAAGGAGAGTCCTCTAACTCAAAAGGGAAAAACTTAAATCAAAATAGTTTTAAAAATCTTAAAACTTTTTAAGCTACCAAACCTAATATCAACCATATCAATCTTAGAAATCAGAATTATAAGCCCTTAGCTGAGAAGATTGTCAATTTACTCTAGGAGCTTCTGAAATCTAACTTAAATGTGAGAGTTAATAACAATTTCAAGTGAAGGAAAACCAACAACGCTCCAAAACTCAAAATGATAATGAAATAGGTCCCTAAGGTTACATGCTTGGTTGCTCACACCACCTTCAAGGCTTTGAGTCAATCAAAGTGGTACCTAGACAGTGGTTACTCTAGACACATAACAAGTGACATAAATTTGTTCACCAACTACAAAGAAATGACTGATGGGTCAGTCACATTTGGTGATGGGAGCAATTGCAAAATAATTGGCCAAGGTAACGTTCAACTTTTCAATCTTCCTCCTTTTAAAAATGTTTTGTTCGTATAAGGTCTTAAGCATAATCTTTTAAGTATTTCACAAATCTACGATAATAAACATAGTGTCAAATTCACTAATCAAGGATGTGAGATCTCTAATGAGAAAGGTTGTGTGATATTGAATGGTCGCAGAACATCTGAGAATTGCTATATTATTAAGTGATTCTAGCTCATCTAAAGTATCTTGTTACATGGTCCAAACCGATGAGACTGAATTTGTCACACCCTAAACTTAGAAACCGAGCTCACAAAATTTTCAACCGCCGAATTTGGTGTTGACATCCTCCGTAGTATCTCATTCTTGACTCCCGACACCCATATGCCAGATTCCGATCCTGGGATCCTATAAGGGGGATTTTTCAGTGTGAATTTTTTTTAAACGATTAATTTGTTTAGGCGGTTACACATTTTATACATGGTATCAACGCATATCAAAGAGACGAACCTGTTTGACATGTCACACATGATATGGTGTACCAGTTCAACAGTAATGAAGGAAACAATAGAAAACTCCAACAGCTCTTGTATGCATCTTGAAAAGTGTAAGTCATACGTATGAGTAAACCACCGCTCGTGAGTCTACTGCGTGCCGGGAGTACAACACGTCTTATCAGGGCGCTCCCGTAAAGACATCCAAAACAACCATAGGCATGTTATCAACCAATCATGTTATCATAGGTGAGTAGGTTATCAATCAAGCATGTCATATAACTATACAGATTATCATGAACATGACATCAACAATAGGCATGTCACTCAATAAGCGACCATAAATTATTAAAATATCCAATCATCATGAACAAGATAATCAAATTTCACTTTCTACTATATGGCATACGATGGAAAGGCAATGGCAAGGCTGACATGTAGTCGTTCGAGTACAAGGACATAATAAGCTAAATGTCATATGTTGAAGATGTAATGTAATATGCAAATCCTGACGAATCCATGAATATGTGGGACAAGGTCCTGCCTACACTATGTGCACAGTATCCTGCTAACAAAGTAGCCTGCCAACCACTGATAGCTCGCCCAAGCCCGCTAAGCCCCGCCCACATCAGCATCCTCCTACGTGTGCCCGCCCACATGTGACCACAGTGACAGGGCGTCACAATATGTCATATGCAGAGAATGTAATGCAGTATGCAATGGTAAAGAAATTGAAAAAGCCTAGCTATATGTCCTAGAGGGGGGGTGAATAGGATAACGCCAAATTTAAAATAATTATAGTGGAATTGAATAAAGAAATAGCCACATAAAGTAAATCAATTCATAATGCTAAAATGAAAAGCAACCTCAATAAACAAGTATTGAGAGGTTGATACAAAAGTTGTTCTAAGGACAACCTTATGGTAGGAAAATCAAAGTTTATGGTAGGAAAACCTTATTTCTAGAAAGGTCTTTGTATCAAGAACTCAAACCAAAGAAGAATAAATATATTCAAACTTATACTGAGGAATAAAAAGAAATCTCAAATGTTGATCATTCTAAGGACAACCATGCACCATAAAAATGGCAAGGCAACCTTACTAGAACAAGAAGAGAAACTGAAGCTCAAACAAACAAAAGGAATAGCTAGAGATAAATTACGGAAATATAAATCTAAACTATTACAACATTCCCCACTGTGCTTGAAATAAAATGATTACAACATTCACATCCACATACATTCCACAATTGAATAATCAAAGATAGGAAAATGAAGCACACTTCTACACAACACAAAGAGTTATAGTGGTTAGCCTGTGTGTACACCAACTGTTTAACAACAGCCACACAGAATGCTACTCCACTCCTAATATCCTCACACAGAGGATATTAGTGTTCACTATCAAATAGGTTTTCACAGGTTCACCCAAAACCTTCACAATTGTGTCTTTTTCAAAGGGCTTACACAATTCAAAAACCCTCACTTCTGAGTTTTCTGGCTCTCCTCAGATAACCAACAACTTTGAGATTTTTTTGGCTTAACCTCAAATAAAACCAAAATACAGTAAATTACAAGATGTAAAATACTTATTTTTCTTCTTTGATGTAGCAGCCCGGAAGAACCAAGTCGGAGTAGAGATTTGAATGTCAAAAGTTCAAAGTCCAATACTCACAATAATGGTTCTAAGTTCTAATAGGTTTTAAATTAAAACACATAGGCTAGCTTTAATTGATTTTGTTTCTAGAAAAAGGAAAATAATACTTCCTCTTTTCAAATTAGATTAGAATACAAGAAACCAAAATCAATTTAAAAAGCTAAAGAAAGAAAATATTAAATATGCACACTTAGCTTAAATGGAGCACAGAAGAATCTCTCAGAAGGCCAAATTAAATTAGCATGATTTTCTTATTTTATTATGAGATTCGTGCTCTATTTATAGGTGAGTGAATCACGTCTTCGACTGGTCTTAAATTGCTACGACTAGTTGTAGGACCAACTGATATTTGAAAATTCGAGTACGATAGGATAAGGCATTTTCACGACTGGTCGTAGGTAGTTTACGACTGGTCAAAGGAAACCTTCGACTGGTCAAAGGTTTCTCACGACTGGTCGAAGCAAGTTGAATATCATCGCTGGACTTTGAGTCGTAGGCCTACAACTGGTCGAACAAGCAGTCGACACTATTCATACGACTAGTCGAACAGACTTCAGGACTGGTCGAAGCTCAACTAAAAATTTTGAATTTTTCCAACAAACTTACGACTGGTCCAGGCAAATCTTAGATAGGTCGAAACAGTGCTAGGACTAGTCGAACAAAGACCAGGACTAGTTTTATAATAGACCAAACTCACTTATATAAAACATATGGATTATGTATCCAAAATAGCGTACTCTAAAGGTCAACCTAAGGTCAATCATACCTCAATAGTGAAGTAAGGACATTGAAACTTAAAGATGAGTGACCTTGAGCATAATGAAGCTTGAGCTTAAGATCTTGATGTAGCTTAAACTTAAAAGCTTCTTAGAAATCTTGAGTATTGAACTAAGTCGAACATTCCCACATTCTTGAGTCTTCTTGACTTGTGAACATAGCTTGTCTATCAAAGCTGATCTTGTAAGACTTTTGACTTGACATATCATGAGTAGAGTTTTGTTCTTCACATATGCAAGCTTCATAACAAGATACATACAGTGTCTTTTACACCACAAATTTGACAATATAGTAAAGCTATCAACTATAGCACTTACAATCTTCCCCTTTGTCAAATTAGTGACAAAACACACTTTACAAGATATATTTTCTAAAACAGAATATTTGAATCATGCACTAGTCAGTAACGAATCATGCACCAGTTAATATCAACCGACACATATACATAAGCACGAAAGCAATTCAACATATATTCTCTGCAATCGCTGCACATATATCCAATATACTCCCCCTGAGTATAATATATATCTAATCAGTAAACATAAGCATTAAACATCCATTCATTCTCCCCCTTTTTGGCATAATAGGACAAAGAAAGCACAGAACAGATATCTGAGGAGAAAATAATTAGAAAGATATAAGAGAGGTAACAGGACAAGATATGAGAAAATAGCATAAGCAGCACACATAATTCATAAACTGAACTAAGTCAAAGATAGCTACAATCTTAAAAACCAGTTAATCTAGTACAAGATAAATAAAGTTATTACAAACTGGTAAATAAAAAAGAACTAATCTGAACCAGATGAAGGAGCAGGAATGGAAGGATCAAGTTGATGCATGCCCTTGTTCAAGCACCTAAGATATTTGCGCATATATACTTGAATTGTAAATCATGGGCAACAGACATGTTTTCCATCTTAACATTCATATTATCAACCTTCTCCTCCAAATCATGCAAAAGCGCATCAAAATCTGATGGTGCATAATCAGGGTCATTTGCGAAATCAGAATCAAGTTCTTCCAAAATATCATCCATGTTAATATCATCAGAAGGAAGATCAGCACCTTCTTCCTCATGTTCAGCTTCACCACCAACATTACCAACCCCATGACCAAGAAGCATATTCAGCTTCATCTTATTAAGATTAGAATTATTAAATATAAGATGATGGATAGAGGCTTCTTCAACCGGCATGTCGACTAACATATGCTTAGCCAATAAAGTCATCAAATAAGCAAAAGGGATGTCACTGTGACCTGGATGGAGTCAAAACTGAATAATGTGGTGAAAAATTAAGGATGGTAAACAAATATGTGCACCTTTAGCAACGGTATGCAGAACATGAACCATGAAGGACGTCAATTCGTATTTATTACCAGATCGAGGATACAAGTTAGACACAAAGATTTTGTGAAGAATTCTATATTTGGGTAGCGGAAACTTTGAAGGGAGCGCATTCCCTTTATGTGTCCATTAAGTTTCCAAGTTACATAAATCTTTAGTGAGCATACGTTTTTCAGAGACTGAGGGTTTATCAGATAAGTTATGGATAGGAATGCTTTCATCGTTCACAGGAATATTCATAAGAGCTGAAATCAAATGACGATCAACGTCAAATGGTCCTTCTCTTGTGTCTATTGAAAAAGTTAAATTTTCCAATGAAAAATTATTTATGCATACAAACATGGATTGTGCAATGGACCGGTATGCTAGCTCACCCCAATGCAATAAGTTATTCCAACCTACAGTTTGAAGAATGGGAAGGATATCAAATGGGGCAACATGATTAACATCAACTCGATGTTCCACAATAACATTTCGCAATCTGATGTCCCGATTATAAGATGGATCATCATCGGAGGCCCGAAGATGACGCTTAGTAAGAGGAGTAGATTTGGAAGAAGATGGACCATGGGATGTTGTCTTTCTACTTCCAGAAGCCATTTGCAGTAAAGATTTCAAGGAAACAAACAGTTACAAAGGATTGAGAAGTGGGTTTTCGAAAATCAGATTTTGGAGAAGAAAAACCCCAATTCTCAACTAAACTTAAAATAGACAACTTCAAGAGGAAACTAGAAACAAACTTGACACAAATCCATAAGAAATAAGCAAATAGAACACTAACCTTGAAGGATTTGGAAGGTGGATTCGACTGGTCGGATGTCAGCTAGTCAAAGAGGAAAGTTGAAATAAGGAAGAAATGAAAATTTCCCAATTTAAGCCAATCACCACGATCTACGACTGGTCATGGTTATCTTTGACTGGTCGTGCCACGACAGGTCGAGGAAATCCTCGACTGGTCGAACATCACCAAAATTATGATATCAAGCATATTTAAAAAAAATAAAATTGAATATTAATCTAACAAATATATACACTATGATAGGCATAAATAATCATTTTAGAATGCACATGCCCAGATTAAATTTCATTTTGTTAAACCTGCTTTTGTCAAGCGGTTTAGTGAAAATGTCAGCACGTTGATTCTCGGTAGGGATATATTCCACATATATAACTTTTTCTTCTACTGATTCATGAATATAATGAAATCTAATGTCAATGTGCTTAGTACGAGAATGTTGAATTGGAATTTTTGAAATATTTATGGCACTGGTATTATCACAATATAATAACATAGAATCCTGTTTAATTCCATAATTACTTAGCATATGATTCATCCAAACAAACTGTGTACACGCATTACCAGCTGCGATATATTCAGCTTCAGCAGTTGAAAGTGATATAGAACTTTTTTTTCTTGCTAAGCCAAGAAACTAAACAGTTTCCAATATAAAAGCATCCACCACTGGTAGATTTTCTATCATCATGATTACCAGCCCAATCAGCATCCGAGTACCCAGCTAATTGAACACTAGTCTCATGAGGATACCAGAGACCGAGATTAAAAGTACTTGTGACATATCACATAATTCGTTTAACATTAATTAAATGCGATTCTTTAGGATCAAATTGATATCTAGCGCAAATACCAACACTTAAAGCAATATCAAGTCTACTAGCAGTTAAGTAAAGTAAACTACCAATCATACTCTGATATAATTTTAGATCCACATTTTTACCTGCAGAATCTTATGAGAGTTTCAAGGTTGTACTCATAGGAGTATCAAAATTCCTACCATTCTCAAATCTAAATCTCCTAATCAAATTCATAGCATATTTAGATTAAGAGATGAACATTCCATCAGGTCGTTGTTTTACTTGTAACCCAAGGAAATAATTCAATTCCCCAACCATGCTCATTTCAAACTGAGATTTCATCAAATCTGCAAACTCAATAGTCATGTCAGCATAGGTAGATCCATAAATAATATCATCAAAGTAGATTTGAACTATTAAGATATCATCGTTATGTTTCTTAACAAACAATATTTTATCAACACTTCCCATTTGAAAGTTATGACTGAGTAAAAACTTAATCAATTTCTCATACCATGCTCTGGGAGCTTGTTTTAGACCATAGAGAGCTTTTTTAAGATGGTATACATGATCAGTAAGCTTAGGGTCTTCTAACCCTGTAGGTTGTTCAATATATACTTCTTCATGTAAATTACCATTTAAAAAGGCACTCTTTACATCCATTTGAAAATTTTTAAACTTTCTAAAGTGTGCAATGGATATAAAAAGTCTGATTGATTCAAGACGAGCAACTGGGGAAAGGTTTCATTATAATCGATACCTTCAATTTGAGTTTATCCTTGAACAACTAATCTTGCCTTTTTTCGAATGATATTCCCAAGCTCGTCAAACTTATTTTTAAAAATCCACTTTGTTCTGATAATATGTTTATCTTTGGGTCTACGAACAAGATACCAGACATCATTTCGAAGAAATTGATTAAGTTCTTCTGCAATAGCAAATATCCAATTTTCATCAGCAAGAGCTTCTTTTACGTTAGATGGTTCTATCTGGGATGTAAAACATACGTAATTACATATATCCTCAAGTTGTCTACGGGTATGAATGTCAGTGAGAGGATTTCCAAGAATCTATGTGGTTGAATGATCTTTAACAGTCCTTAGTTCAGAATCAATCTAATTAGATGAAGTATCAGGTTTATCAATTACAAGAACATCATTATCTGAACTTGAGATAGGTGTGTTTAAGTGATCATCAATGACCACATTGATGGATTCTTGAATCACACCGGTCCTTTTATTCAGAACCCTATAAGTTTGATTGTTTAAAGAATATCCTAGAAAGATCCCTTAATCACTCTTTATATCAAACTTTCCTAGATTTTCAAGATCTCGTAAAATATAACACTTGCTACCAAAAACTTGAAAGTATTTGACAGTAGGCTTTCTATCGAACTACATTTCGTAAGCCGTTTTATTATTACCTTTACAAGTGTAAACATGGTTAATGATATAGCAAGCTGTATTGACTGCTTCAGCCCAAAGATTCTTAGAGAACTTCATGCTATTCAACATGACATTAGCCAATTCTTGAAGCACTCTATTTTTCCTTTCCACTATTCCATTTTATTATGGAATTTTGGGTGTGAGAATTCATGTAATATTCCCTGGTCGCTACAGAACTTCTCAAAACTGCTATTCTCAAATTCAGATCCATGATCACTACGAATCTTACTGACTTGAGAACTCTTTTCAGTTTGAATCCTTTTGAGAACCTTTTTCACTTCTTCAAGGGTTTCTGATTTGTCCCTTAAGAAAACAACCCATGTATATTTGGTAAAATCATCTACAATTACTAAGATATATCTTTTGCCACCTTGACTTTTTATCCTTGTAGGTCCTCCTACAAGATTAATATGGAGAAGCTCAAGTGGTCTTGATGTGGTATTGGAATTCACCTTTTTGTATGAGTTCCTTGTTTGTTTGCCAATCTGGCATTCACCACATATTTTATCAAATTTTTGTAGTTTGGGTAGATCTCTGATAACTTCTCGTTTGCTCAATCTATATAGATTTCGGTAGTGTACATGTTCAAGACGTTTATGCCATAAATCAGTATCATCTGTATGGACCATGTAACAAGATTGACTAGTTGAGCTGGATTCACTTACAATATAGCAGTTTTCAGACGTTCTACGTCCAGTTAAAATTACTGAACCCTTGTTATTTAGAATCTCACAGCTTTGATTAGAAAATCTTACACTATGGTTATTATCGCATATTTGAGATATGCTAAGCAAGTTATGTTTTAGGCCTTCAACATATAAAACATTTTTGAACAAAGGGAGGTTATGAAGTTGAATCGTACCTTGGCCCATAATCTTGCAGTTGCTTCCATCACCAAATGTGACTGAACCATCAGTCATGTCTTTGAGATCAGTGAATAAACCTTTATCACCAGTCATATGCCTTGAGCATCCACTGTCTAAGTACCACTTCGAATGGCTTGTAGCTTTGAAAGCAGTGTGGGCAACCAAGCAAGTAACTTTAGGAACCCATTTCATTACTGTTTTGGGTTTAGGAGTATAGTTGGTCTTCTAGCATTTATAATTTTTGTATGAGTGACCCAGCGAGTTAGATCTTAAGAGCTTCTTAAGCAAATTAACTATTTTTTCAGCAAAAGGTTTTAGGTTTGATTATTGTAATTGATATGGTTACCTCTAGTTTTGAAAGATTGAAAAGTTTTAGAAAACTTTTGATTTGAACTTTTCTCTTTTGAGAGAGAGGATTTTCCTTTTACAAACTTAGGAGGAATATTCTTCTATTTAGGAGGAATATTTTTGTCGTAGCCCAAACCGGATCGGTTGCCACATTTTCTTGATCCAGTTAAAAGTTTTTCTAATTTAGGATCACCTTGGGCATACCTCCATGTTTCCTTTAAACTCAAAAGGGAAGAGACTTCAAGTTTAAGTTTATCATTTTCAGATTTCAGATTTTCAACAAGGGTGGTTTTGAAATCTAGATCACATTTGCATTTTTCAAAACAATCTGAAAGATGAGACTTTTCTAAAACAAGAGACTTAAATCTTTCTTTAAGCCCTGAAAATCTTTCTTTTTGAAGTTTTAGTTTTACGGCAATTTTACAACTTTCCTTATATAGGGCATTATAAGCATCTTGAAGATCTTCTTCATTATTATGATCACTATTCAAATTTTCTTCACTGGTTGAATCATCATGATCTGAAAAAGTGAACTTAGCTAGAGTCATAAGGGCCTTAACTTCATTGCCTAACTCGTTTTCAGAATCTTCTGATTCAGAAGAGGCTTCAGTGTCAGAAGGTTCATCCCAAGTAGACAACATTCCTTTCTTTTTAGGTTTGTCCTTTTTAGGATACTTGTTTGCTAGATGCCCATATTCTTGGCAGTTGTAACATTGACTATCTTTCAAATATTTCCAAGATTTAGATCTAGATTTAGATCTTTTCTTTTCATTTGATTTTTGAAAATCAACCTTCTTTTTACTTTTGAAAATCTTGTAAAAAAATTTCGCTAAAAGCGTCATATCATCTTCGGAATTTTCAAAATCAGAATTTTCTTGAGAAATACATTTGAAAGACTTAAGTGCAATAGATTTACCTTTAGGAGCTTTAAAATTTAATTCATGGGTTTATTAAGAACTAACTAGTTCTTCTACCCTCATATTATCTGTATCACGAAGTTCCTGGATCGCGGTTACCTTAGAATTGAACCGTTCAAGTAGCGAGCGTAGTATCTTTGCACACACTTTACTTTCTAGGATTTTATTGCCAAGACCCTACATAGAGTTTATAATATCATTTAATCTAGTGTAGAAATCCATAAACATTTCATTCTCCTCCATATGAATTTCTTCAAATTTGGTTGTGAGGAGTTGGACTTTAGATTTTTTGACAATTGAAGTACCCTCATGTGTCATTTCTAATATATCTCATGCTTGTTTTGCAGTATCACAAGATATAATTCTTTTGAACTCATCCGGTGATAGTGTGCAAGTGATTGCATTTAGTGCTTTAGCATTTGCACTACTCTCACTTTTCTGAAGTGTGGTCCATGAGAAAAATGGTGTTACTCTCATTGATTTTGAACCATCGATACCAGTCACTTCAGTGGTAGGAGGGTTCCATTCAGTCACTATGGCAAGCCACACATTTTCATCCATGGATTTGAGGAAGATCCACATCTTGGCTTTCCAATAAGCATAGTTGGAGCCATCAAAGGGTGGAGGCCGAGTGACTGAAAGGAGCTTAGATCATTAGATTAGGAAATGAATCCAAATAATAAATCAATTAAAACAAGCTATTAGGCTCTGATACCACTTGAAAAGGCCTAGCTATATGTCCTTGGGGGGGGGGGGGTGGGGGTGAATAGGACAACGCCAAATTTAAAATAATTACAGTGAATTGAATAAAGAGATAGCCACATAAAGTAAATCAATTCACAATGCTGAAATGAAAAGCAACCTCAATAAACAAATATTGAAAGGTTAATACAAAAGTTGTTCTAAGGACAACCTTACACAAAAAACCAAAGTTTATGGTAGGACAACCTTATT
Source organism: Magnolia changhungtana (assembly GCA_030180095.1). Lineage (NCBI taxonomy): Eukaryota > Viridiplantae > Streptophyta > Magnoliopsida > Magnoliales > Magnoliaceae > Magnolia > Magnolia changhungtana. Next base: position 130,455 of record JASAUF010000426.1, on the reverse strand, counting down.
TCTAGAAAGGTCTTTGTATCAAGAACTCAAACCAAAGAGGAATAAATATATTCAAACTTATACTGAGGAATAAAAAGTAATCTCAAATGTTGATTGTTCTAATGACAACCATGCACCATAAAAATGGCAGGGCAACCTTACTAGAACAAGAAGAGAAACTGAAGCTCAAACAAACAAAGGAATAGCTAGAGATAAATTTCGGAAATATAAATCTAAACTATTACAACATTCCCCACTGTGCTTGAAATAAAATGATTACAACATTCACATCCACATACATTCCACAATTGAATAATCAAAGATAGGAAAATGAAGCACACTTCCACACAACACAAAGAGTTCTAGTGGTTCGCCTGTGTGTACGCCAACTGTTCAACAGCAGCCACACAGAATGCTACTCCACTCCTAATATCCTCACATAGGGGATATTAGCATTCACTATCAAATAGGTTTTCACAGGTTCACCCAAAACCTTCATCATTTTATCTTTTTCAAAGGACTTACACAATTCAAAAACCCTCACTTCTGAGTTTTCTGGCTCTCCTCAGATAACAAATAACTTTAAGATTTTTCTAGCTTAACCTCAAATAAAACCAAAATACAATAAATTACAAAATGTAAAATACCTGTTTTTCTTCTTTGATGTATCAACCTGGAAGAACCAAGTCGACGTAGAGATTTGAATGTCAAAAGTTCAATGTCTAATACTCACAATAATGGTTCTAAGTTCTAATAGGTTTTAAATTAAAACACATAGGCTAGCTTTAATTGATTTTGATTCCAGGAAAAGGAAAACAACACTTCCTCTTTTCAGATCAGATTGGAATACAAGAAACAAAATTAATTTAAAAAGCTAAAGAAAGAAAATATTAAATATGTACACTTAGCTTAAATGGAGCATAGACGAATCTCAGGCCGAATTAAATTAGCTTGATTTTCTTATTTTATACTGAGATTCGTGCTCTATTTATAGGTGAGTAAATCACGTCTTCAATTGGTCTTAAATCGCTACGACTGGTCGTAGGACCAACTGTTATTTGAAATTTTGAGTGCGATAGGATAAGGCAGTTTCACGACTGGTCGTAGGTAGTCTATGACTGGTCGTAGGACCAACTGATATTTGAAAATTTGAGTGCGATAAGATAAGGCAGTTTCATGACTGGTCATAGGTAGTCTACGACTGGTCGAAGGACACCTTTGACTAGTCGAAGGTTTCTCTCGACTGGTCGAAGCAAGTCGAATTTCATCGCTAGACTTTGAGTCGTAAGTCTACGATTGGTTGAACAAGCAGTCGACACTGTTCATACGACTAGTCGAACAGACTTCAGGACTAGTCGAAGCACAATTGAAAATTCTGAATTTTTCCAACAAATTTACGACTGGTCCAGGCAAATCTTAGACAGGTTGAAACAATGCTAGGACTAGTCGAACAAAGACCAGGACTAGTCTTAGAACAGACTAAACTCACTTATATAAAACATATGGATTATGTATCCAAAATGGCCTACTCTAAAGGTCAACCTAAGGTCAATCATACCTCAATAGTGAAGTAAGGACATTGAAACTTAAAGATGAGTGACCTTAAGTATAATGAAGCTTGAGCTTGAGATCTTGATGTAGCTTGAACTTGAAAGCTTCTTAGAAATCTTGAGTCTTGAACTAAGTTGAACATTCCCACATTCTTGAGTCTTCTTGACTTGTGAACATAGCTTGTCTATCGAAGCTGATCTTGTGAGACTTTTGACTTGACATATCATGAGTAGAGTTTTGTTCTTCACATATGCAAGCTTCATAACAAGATACATATAGTGTCTTTTGCACCACAAATTTGACAATATAGTAAAGCTATCAACTATAACACTTACAGAAATGACAAGGCTGGAGTGTGTAGTCGGGATGATAGTACGTGGTATCGTAAGCTGTGGGGTTCATCACAAGGGACTTCTATCCAAATCAGTCCCATACCTAAATTTGGATAGCTAGACTCTATGTGGTAAACTCCTGATCTCAGGTTGGTCACGTGCCTCAATCAAAATCTTTGTCATTGCAAAGGTACACATAATGATTTGATTGCGCACCACTAGCCTGAGTGGATAGTGAATGAATGAATGAGTCAAATGCTGAGTACGCAACTCCTGCTCAGTAAGTCCACATATCAGTACCTCTAGGATCATCACCAGAGTTTAGTATAATGTTGTCAGCCATACCAAGGTTATGCGATACAAGGCTTATGTGGCCAATGTCATATGCAGGTGCGATCACAAGTCATGCCAGTCCTCATCTGAATCCACATATCAGTACAGTTCCTCTCTGGACAATCATCAGGGTCTAGTACGCTCCAAATGGCACTGCCCCTCCCTCAGGTACATAATCCAAGTGAGCGTAAGAGACCTCACCATCTTCCTGGCCAATAGTCTGTCAATACCTATCCGGTATGTCCAGAGCGGACTCATTTACAAGCTAGTCAGACTCAACCTAGCATTGCCCTTACCCTCGGGCGGGTAAGGCCACACCCCCTTCCAACTGACCACAACACAGTAGGAGACGTGGCTTAATGGTATTCAACACTCGTGCACTTATACATCCACTCGATCTTGACATTGGAGCATCCTCTTAGTACCATAAGGGTTTAGGGACTTTCACCCAGGGACATCTATGGCGCCCCATGTAGAACTAAAACATTTTCGTTGTCCAATCCTGCCATCTAAGATATGCATGTGGAGGCCTCAGCCCTGATGTCACTAGGGCGAACAGAAATCATATCACACAAATGCAAGATGCATGAGTCATACAATCCAGTCGTGCATCAGTCTTGCGCATACCGTGCGCTTATGTTGGGTAACTCCATCTTTCAGGGAGTCCCGAAAATAACCAGCCCAATGGCATATGTTATGGTTAATCACTCCTCATAACAAGCATGCAAATGATGCGTATGGGCATGAATCATGGTGTATGCCATGCATGATTATCAATCATAATAATGATCGGCCTCACACAATCACAATAGGCCTCACACCTCGCAATGGGCCTCATCCAGTCACAATGGGCCTCATACAATCACAACGGGCCTTACACAATGGGTCTCAGATAATCACAATGGGCTTCATACCATCATAATGGACCTCCTACAATCACAATGGGCCTCATACCATCACAATGGGCCTCATACAATCACAATGGGCCTCATACCATCACAATGGGTCTCCTACAATCATAATGGGCCTCATACAATCACAATGGGCCTCATACAATCACAATGAGCCTCGTACAATGGGCCTCATATAATCACAACGAGCCTTATACAATCACAATGGGCCTCGCACAATGGGCCTCATACAATCACAATGGTTCTACATATCACAACGGTATTACATATCACAATAGGCCTACTTATCACAACGGTCCTACATATCACAATGGGCCTACATATCACAACGGGCCTACATATCATGGCCACAAGATGGGTTCCAAGGTTTGAGTGGTACTACAAGGTATGGTGGAAAGCATTATTCTCAATGAGAACCCAATAAGAGGAAAATATAAATGGGCTTAACAATGGGCTCTAGAGAGTTTGCAACATGGACATTTAACCATCATTGTTCGTAAAGTGTGGCCTGCCTTAGATTCTACCTTACATGGGGAATGGGCTTAGCAATGGGCCCTAGGGAGTTTACAATATGGACATTTAACCACCATTGTCTCCTAGAATGCGGCCCACTATAGAGACTATCTCACAATGGGGCCCATGACCCTTAAACTAGTTAGAAAAATGGATGGGCATCATAAACATTATCATATACATCATGGTGGGATCAACATCACAATTGGGCCTTGCACAAGAGTCTCATATATCATTATGGGCCTCACATACATCACAATGGGTCTCATCACATGGGCCTCATCACATCACAATGGGCCTCATCCTATAGGCCTTATATACATCACAATGGGCGTCATCACATAGGCCTTATATACATCACATTGGGCCTCATATACATTATAATGGCTCTCATCGCGGGGGATTTATATACATCATAATGGGCCTCACCACATAGGCCTTATACACATCACAATGGACCTCATACAAGGGCCTCACATACATCATATTGGGCTTCATCACATGGGCCTTATATACATCACAGTGGGCCTCATATAAGGGCCTCACATACATCTCATTGGGCCTCATCACATGGAAGGTAAGGCCCATACAAGATAACCCATACTAGATAGCCCACTTAAGGTTTTGAGCCCAACAATACCTGAGAGTTATTTTTCAAAGTTTAGATATTGCATTAAATGCTTTGGGAAGGTGGTGGACCCCACTGACATGGCCCCACAAATTTTACATTAAACAGATTTTTGTGCAATGTTGGTTCTGAGACATTTTAGAGTTAGATTCATGATCACGTGGGGCCTACATATGGTGAAAGAGAATAACCACCTAGTAGCTATATGTATGGGCTTTACAAATTATAAGGCAAGCCTCATTGGTTGGGTGAGTACAATTTACGGTGATGGCCCAAACATGGGTACTTGGAGAAACTGTGCAGGAAATATAGTGTAGAATTAGTTTTAGCCCAATTTTAAGTATATCCCATGATCACAAGGGACCACATTTCAGTGTGCCGTCAGGTGCCCTTGGTTGTACTATATATGCACTTCAAAACTTATAAGTTGGGACCATGTAATGACCCGTAAATTTTCGTATAAGGGCTCGAGTATCACCTCGACCAGAAATCACTTAGGATTAAATCCTTTAGAAATTTAACAAAGTTAACTAAGTGCTAAACTATATTAGCCATGAAATCCGTTAGAATCGTTTTAAATACGATCTGCAAGACCCAAAACTTGTAGAATCATTGACGCTTGGTTACCCTAAAGTCTAGGATTAAACTCATTACCTGATTGCTCTCGAGGCAATTGAAACTTCGTATTAGGTCTAGACCGCACATCGGAAGTCCGATTAACACGAAGTTAAGGAACTAGGACCGCCTCACTGGGCTCGATAACCATCTCGGAAATCAGGTCCAGACGATGTCCCACGGCCATTCACTTGAGTCCGGAGCGAGGGAGTGTGAAAACCACTATTTTCTTTACAACATAAATATCTTGAATAGTGATCTGGCACCACTCGTTTGTGGATCAGTATTAAGCAACCAGACCGTCAGAATCAGACCAAATTACACCCTCGGATCAGGAAAAATTTCAGGAACATTTACATGTATTTGGAATTTCGGATCGTGGCCCACTGACCATTGAACTAAAAATGGTCCGCCGTGTATGATCTGGAAATCCGACCGAGATGAAAATGTAATCCCACGTAGATCTATGAGTTGTGAGCTTAAGTCTGACGTTTGGCTCAAGGGGGGCCGCCAGAAACCCTGTTTTGAGCTGGAACAACGCCGAAAAGCTTATAATAGACGTACCCCTTGAACCGGAGTCTATTCCGGAGAGGTTTTAGGCTATATAAGGGCCTTAGAATAGCCCCTCTCACAGCCATACGAATTTGGGATAAAACCCTAGAGAGAGAGAGAAAAGGGAGAGAAAGCTTAAGAGTTGTGGGAGAATCTTCCTCCTACTGTTTCAAATCACCACGGGCTGCACCACCCCTTCCTTGGCGCTTTCCCGGCGATACCGATTCCATTTTAAGGTAATAAACCCTAACCCTAGATCTGTTTTGAGGTGTATAGGCTACAGGTTATGAAATAACTAACCGATTTCACTCTTTAGGCTAGAAAAATCCCAAATACGGAAGCTCCTCAACCCTTGTCGATCCGTTGAGATTCCAAGAAGCAAGGTGAGGACTTTAGGTGTATAGGTTATGGTTTTCAACGCTTTCAATGTCAGATAATGATAGATTCATGATCTGCATGCAATTGCACATGTACAAAGTGCTTTCCGTTTTCTGTTTCGATTAGAATTATAGAATATGGAATTTCACATACTCTAGGTATTCATATAAAATACCGTATACGTATTTTTTTTTGGAAATGTGTTTGACATGTTTATTTGTCGTATGGATATATGATATATGGATAAAATACTTATTTGGCGAAAGGGTTCGCCTAAATACATGTTTACTAATATACACCATGTATGTAGAAATACGGTATTGTAAGAAGTACCGTATACATGTATATTTTAGCGATGTGTTTGTCACGATTAATTGTCGAATAAATATATTATGTGTGTATAAAATATTTGCTTGGCGAAGAGAATCGCCGTAATACAGGTTTCCTTGTATACACTATGTATGTTGAATTTGTGTATCCTAGAAAATACCCCAAATGTATAAATTTTGGTGATGTAATTGTCATGGTTATTTGTTGTGTGAATATGATATATACGTATAAAATACTAGTTTGGTAAAGGGACAGCCCTAGTACACATTCCGCTAACATACATCATGTATGTTGAAATTGTACACTCTAAGTATTTGTGAAATTGCTTGTGGGTGTAAGTGCTTAAGTGTTTGCACCTTAGGTAGGTGCTGAGATGGAGTTCTCAACTACCTTAGGGTCACGTATGATACCCTTCATGTGGTTATTTACTCTAACCACTCACTTATGAAATATATGTATTTGTATCCCTATTTGTATAGTGCTCTATAACATGCTTTTTAACATGCTTTGTAACTTGTTTCATAACATGCTTTATAACATGATTGCTAGTGTGCTTGAATTACTTTGTTTATCATGCTTTACTTCACATGCTATGGTTGGGAATTGATTGAGCTTGGGACTATGTCCATAGTCCAGACATCCGGTATCAGACTTGGAGTTGTAGTTGAGATTCATTTCGCCACACATGATGTGTTGGCGAACCCTTGTCGTACTTCGGTTGGCGATAGTGGTTGGCCACACGAGGTGCTTCTGCACTTCATATCGCCTAACTTGTTGTGCGCTCGAGCCAGCCGAACACGTCAAAGTAACCCGTGTGTCTTATGTATGTTCACCATGTTTGGTCGCTAATGTTTGAACCTAGGGTACCAAACTTACCAGTGAGAATCCCGTTAACCATGGTACCTCGATCCGCTAAGACTCATGAGCCGGGCATGGTGGTATGGGACACCGTGGTCAAGGAATTCACCTACGCTGGGCTACGTGCCTCCCGTAGTGACCAAGTGAGCAACAACTCGTGAGCCGATTATGGTGGTATGGGACACTATATTCGCGCTGTCGGCCTACATTAATAAGGTGATGGGGGAGCGGTGCAACCTTTGTGCGCAACAGCCCTGGCAGCCCTTTGTAGTGACCGTGAGTATACTCTGAAATCGCAGTGCACCTTAGGGTTCGCCGCGATATATAAAGTATGAACTAGGCCTGTTTCTGTATAGTGATGAATCATTTAAGGGGTGATTGGGGAGTGGTGTAACCTTTGTGCGTAACAGCCCTGGCAGCCTCTGCAGTGACCTAGAAAACACACCATCGTCTGATATTAACTAGGACCGACGACCCTAGAATGGATCATGTTTGAGAATGATACAAGGAAGGTACCTTAGTTTCCCAATCTTGCTGTTTGAATTGGACTAATTAATAACTCGGTAATCATGCTCTTCATACATTGCATGTGCCTAGAAGATGTGGAGCACTATGGGATGAAAGCATGTCGCAAGCGTGAGATGGTGTCGCATGAGGGAGTATGTCGGTGAGGGCATCCATCATACCTGCATTCATACTTGCATTAATAAGAGTAATTAGGAGTCTTTGATTTACTGCTTTATCATTACTGCTTGACTGCATTGATAACATGTTAACCTATGCTTTATGGTTCCACTGAGTTAGCTACTCACTCCCACGTTACGGGACGGTGTTGCGCACACCAACTAGACTCTGTCTGAGGTTTAGGCGAGCCGACGACTCTGGAGGCGGAGCCTAATTATGACGAGGACCAGGAGGAGTTCTCGTATATGCAGTTCTCTGGCGACTTCGACTAGGCTGCCAGGACCGACGGGTTTTACAGGGATTGTTACTTAGTTTCATTTTCGACATTTTGTTTATAAAAGCATAACATGTATATGGTGACTCAGATGGATTCATACTCTGAAGAATGAAACAATTATTTTGTTTCTTTACATACATATATATATAGTTCAGTCTTCCCCTTACTTTTATACAATTGATCTGGAGTATGAATTTCTGTTTTGGTATAATCTTACTCATGTTTTGTAACGCCCTGAAAATCAGGGGTCGAGCATAAACTCAACTCCCGAGTTCCAGAACATCACTTATGCAACAAAATGAATGATGATTGAATGTTATTTGTATCGTATTCGTGCATTGAACATGAGTGAGATTAAGCCAAAACAGCATATCATACTCCAGAGACAGTTAAATTGCAAGCGGAAGACGATGATAGATAGATAAAATATATAAACTGTGATGAGTCTCCAGAGTGTGATAACATACTAGGTTAAATAATTACAAGTACAGTTCTAAAATATACCAAATGTGTAAGTGTAATATCTTCTATCCAAAGTACCATAGCCCCGTCAATGTAGTACCAGGTCTTTAGAGATCCGTCAGATAGTTACATGATAGGAGAACTCCTCATCACCATAGAAGTAGTCCGGCTCTGCTTCATAAGCATCGCCATCATCTGAAATTCAACAAATCTGGTTAGTGTGTACAACACCGTCCCGTAACGTGGGAGTGAGTGATCAACTCAGTGGAACAGTAAAGCATAGGTTAACATGTTATCAATTCAATCAAGCAGTAATGATAAAGCAGTACAAATCAAACAATTCTAACTACTCTTATTAAGTGCGAGAATGAAATGACATGATGCTGTATGCCCTTGCCAAACCACCCTCATCCGACATCATCTTACGTTCGCGAATGCTTAACTCCCTCAGTGCGCCACATCTACTAAGCACATGCGGTGCGATGATGATCATGATTACCCGAGTTATTATTAGTCCATTTCAAACAACAGTATTGGAAACTAAGGTACCTCCCTTGTATCATTCCCAAACATGATCCATTCTAGGGTCGTCAGTTCTAGTTAATCTCATACGATATTATGGTTTGAGAGGCGTAGCGAAGGCATCACAAAGGGCTCGTCACCCGTCAGCACGGATACAGATCTCACCGTATGCGGCTCAATTGCTGACCGTCAGCTCGAGTACAAGTCTCACCGTACTCGGCTCAATCACTAGCCGTCAGCTCGAATACGATCTCACCGTATCGGCTCAACTCATACTCCATTCTTTGTGAAAGACTCGTCGCCATCACGGACCTTGGAGTATACTCGAAGATACTACGGAGGACTCGTCGCCGTCGGCACGAGTACAGGTCTCACCGTGCTCGGCTCTCGCGTAGTATCGACGGCAAATTTCAAAACGGTGTCCCCATACCACCGTATTCGGCTCACGAGTTTAGTTGCGCAATGGTCACAACGGGGAGGCACATGGCCCTAGCGTAGGCCGACAGCTCGACCACGGTGTCCCATACCACCATGCCCGGCTCATGCATCTTAGCGGATCGAGGTACCATGGTTAACGGGATCGCCACTGGTAAGTTTGGTACCCTAGGTTCAAGCAGTAGTGACCAAACATGGTGAACACATATACACATATCGGTTTACTTGACGAGCTTGACTAGCTCGAGCGCACCACAGGTTGGGCGATATGGAGCGCAAAAGCACTCCGTGTGGCCAACCACTATCGCCAACCGAAGTACGACTCGGGTTCGCCAGACACATCCTTTGTGGCGACATGAGTCTCAACCACAATCTCAAGTCTGGTACCAAATGTTTGGACTATAGACTTAGTCCCAAACTCAAATAGATCTCATCAATAGCATGTGGAGTAAAGCATGATAACGAAGTAATACAAGCATGTTAGCAGGCATGTTATAAAGCATGAAATAAAGCATGAAGTAAAGCATGTTGTAAAGCATGTTATAAAGCACTATACAAGTAGGGATACAATTACATACACATCACAAGTGAGTGGTTATAGCGAACCACCACATGGAGGGGATCCTACATGTCTCTAAGGTAGTCGGGAATTCCATATCAGCGCCTATCTAAGGCACTAACACTCAAGCTTTTTCACACACAAGCATTTACACAAACACTTAGAGTGCGCTATTCAACATACATGACGTATGTTAGCAAATGCGTATTAGGGCTATTCTTTCGCCAAGCGGTTATTTTATCCGCGTATACCATATTCATACAACAAATAATCATGACAATTACACTTCCAAAATTTACACATATGCGGTATTTCTAGAATACACAATTTCAACATACATAGTGTTTACAAGCGAACATATATTACGGCGATTCCTTTCGCCAAACTAGTATTTTATCTATATATTGTATAATCATACATTAAATAAACATGTCAAACATTTTCCTAAAAAAATACGTATACGGTATTTCTAGAATACACAATTTCAACATACGTAGCATTTACAAGTGAACATGTATTTCAGCGATTCCTTTCGCCAAATTAGTATTTTATCCATATATCATATAATCATACATTAAATAAACATGTCAAACATTTTCCCAAAAAAAAATACGTATACGGTATTTCTACGTATACCTAGAGTATGTGAAATTCCATATTTTACAACGTTAATCGAAACAGGAAACGGAAAGCACTTTGTACATGTGCAATTGCATGCAGATCATGAATCTACAATTATCTGACATTGAAAGCGTTGAAAACCATAACTTATACACTTAAAGTCCTCACCTTTGCCCTTGGAATCACAACGAATCAGCAAGGGTTGTTGAGCTTCCGTATACGGGAGTTTTCTAGCCTAAAGAGCGGAATCGGTTAGTCTTTACACAACCTACAACCTTCCTACTTCAAATCAGACCTAGTGTTAGGGTTTATCACCTTCAAACGGAGTGGATACCGTCGGAAAAATGCCTGGAAGGAAGCGGTGTAGGCCGTGTGATGAATGAAAGCAGTAGGAGGAAGATCTCCCACAAATCCCAAGCTCTTCTCTCTTTTCTCTCTCTCTCTCTCTAGGGTTTTATCCCAAATTCGTATGGCTGTGAGAGGGGCTATTCTAAGCTCCTTTTATAGCCAAAACCCTTCCCAAAATAGGCTCAGGTTCAAGGGTTATTGCTTATATAGGTATTTCGTCACTTTTCCAGCTCAAATGAGTGTTTTTGGTGGCCCCCCTTGAGCCAAACGTCAGAATTAAGCTCACCACACATGGATCTATGTGGGATTACGTTTTTGGCTCGATCGGATTCCCAGATCGCACGTGGCGGACCACTTTCAGTTCAACGGTCAGTGGGCCACGATCCGAAATTCCAAGTACATGTAAATGTTCCTGAAATTTTTCTTAATCCGAGGGTGTAATTTGGTCCGATTCGATGGTCGGGTTGTTATCTTGACGGCGTAAACGAATGGTGCCGATCACTATTCACGATATTTATTTTGGAATGGGAATAGTGTTTTCACACACCCTCGCTCCGAATCGAAACGAATGGCCGTGGGACATCACTGGACTGATTTTAGAGATGATTGTCAAGCCCAGGTGAGGCGGTCCTAGTTCCTTAGCCCGTGTTAATCGGACTTAGATGTGCGATCTAGACCTAATCTGATTTCGTTTCATTCAGAAGCGTAGGAAATGAGTTTGGTTCTAAACTTTAGGGTAACCTAGAGTCACTTGTTTTGCAAGTTTTGGGTCTTAACGGATCGTATTTAAAGCGATCCCAACGGATTTCATGGCTAATCTAGTTTAGTACTTAGTTAACTTTGTCAAATTTCTAAAGGATTTAATCCTAAGTGATTTCCGTCTGAGGTAGTATTTAGTCCTTTGCAGTTTGTATCTAAAGTGATCCAAGTTATACTACTTAGCTAGTTTAAGATAGTGTCTAGGGTGAAGGTGCTTTGAGAAATTGAAAGCACAAGGTAGTGAAGGGTGGGATTTGTGAAGAGAATGGTTTGAAAAGAGATTTGAGGCTTTAATTGAGCGTTTAAGAAGTTAAACCTGTACTAGGATTGATCCATTGCCTAAGAACGTCTAATCCCAGGTTGGCAAAAATCTGGGGTGTTACATGTTTATTGCTCTAACACAGACAACATTTATTCATCATTAATTATGTTGCATAAGTGATGCGTTAGAACTCGAGAGTTGAGTTATACTCGACCCCCGATTTTCAGGGCGTTACAAGTTGGTATCAAAGCATGATTTTGATTAAACCGGACCTGAGTTATGTTCCCACGACCTACGTTGACGCATTACAACCTAGGAGGATGCGAGAAAATTTTAGAAACAGTCCTAGGCTTTCCCGACTCCGCCATTCGTCGAAGTTCGTCGAATACGCGCGTTTTGATAGAGTCCGTGCTCGATCTTGATTGTACGAGTTTACTCCAAATCACTTCTAGACCGTCTATGGACGTGTCTAGTTCACTATCCACCTAAATCCAGTCGTTAAAAATTAGAAAAGATCAGTCCATATATGAAATTTCTCGAAAACACCCGATCTGGAACCGAATCGAGTCGGGGGCCTCCCCACTTAAATCCAATGGGACCCAGGGTCGAACCAAGGTGCATTTGGCACCTTGGGACCATGGAGAACACAGCCCCACCACGACGGCACGGCACCGGCCAAGGCGGACCGCGGTCACCGCGGTGCGCCGCGGTCGGGTAGGCCATCTGACGTGGGGCCTGGCCTGGGAACGGTCGGTCCGACCTCCCCAAGCATGTGGTGTGTGCGATTAGGGCTGGGGTTTAGGATTTTTAGGGCTGGAGCCCCCCTCTCTCTCACATCTTCCCTTCCAAATGCCCATCCCCTCCATTTCCAATTTTTCTCTCAACCCATTCCCCTAAATCATTCAATCCCCCATTTTCGTCCATAACTCACCCACTCCCATCCCATCGATCACAACCCTTTAGCCACCTACCCTACCCCTTCCTTTCATGTTTGAGCTCTCATATCCCCCATTTGGAGCTCAAAATCGGGTAACCTCCTAACCCATCCCTATTTCCTCTTGTTCCTTCTTCATTTCCTGCCCCTAATGTCTCTTCTACACCTGTTGGGACTGTTGCTCATGGAGAATCAAAGAAATCAGCCCCTTTTCTCTCTCCTTCCTTCAATCCATGGCCCTTTTCAAGTTGGTTACCTCTATCTTCTCCATTTCCTCCATCCTATCTCTCATGGGAAAGAGGAAGATCGCAACTGATGGCGGGCTTTGACGGCACCAGATCCATTCCATTAAGAAGAGCTGATGATGGGGCCGACACTAGCACCGTTCGAGAGTTTAGGTCGAAGCGAGACCTGGATCCTCAACATCCTGTCAAAAATGCCTATCCGATAGGCATTGAATATGGGCGTTTTACTGGCCATAAGGTCGTGTTTGAAGCTCACGTGGATGAGAGAATGTTTGGCCTACACCTGATGATGGACCACTTGGTGGATATCGGATGGAATTCTATATTTGACGGTGAGTTCCCTGCATGTGAGAACACGGTTCGTGCTTTCTACGCCCACATCATAGATCCATCATTAGAGCCTCTTCAGTTCACTGTCTCTGTGAGGGGCATAAGGCGCACAATCACTGTGGATGAGATTGTTCGGATCACGAAGATTCCACGTGGTCAAGTGCTTCCTAGTGACGACTTCTCCAGAAGTGCGTGGGAAAGGGATCGCCGCACGCGATACCTTTATGGTCGTCGAGTTACTTGGACGCGAGGAAATTGTATTGCGACGACAAAGATGGCCGAGGACTTCCGTTTACTCCATCACATTTTCACATACAATGTATACCCACGGTGGGGTAACCGAACGGAGTGTACTTGGTTGATGGTGGATTTTCTATACAAGATGGGACACGGGGACAACATATGCCTGCCCACATTCATCCTATTTCAGATAGTTCAGGTTGTTCAATCTACTAGGAACGACCTTTCGCTCCCATTTGGCCGCCTGATCTGCAGGATGGCTCGTAATGTCAGCTACAGGTTGAACATGGAGGACCTTGCACCAATCCGGGTCATAAGCGAGGCGACACTTAAGAATATGAAGATCGGCCCTCAACAGCGGCAAGCCCGACTCGACGAGTCTGGAGATGAGTCGGATAGTGCCGGTGAGGAGAGTGTTGACCTCGAGGTGGGAAGCGAGGAGGAGGGCGGCGATGATGTACCAGAAGTGGGAGATGAGACTCAAGATACTGAGGAGAGTTCTCCTCCCAGCGCACCTGAGTCGGACGCTGCTAAGGTAGCGAGGGAGGTTCGTATGGTTCGCATTGAGGAGAACCAGGCCGCCCTGCGGCAAGAGGTTGGACAAGTTCGGGCTGAGCTTGGTGAGACCCGAGCCAAGCTTGAAGAGACCGAAGCCTACATGAAGAGGAGCTTTAAGAAGGTGTCTCGTACGTTGAAGGCCATTCTGTGCTGTGTGCAGGACAAGAATGCTCCTCCTCCATCGCCTGACTCGGATGCCTAGTCATCTACGTTGTTGTGTGTGGTTGTTTCTTTTGGTTACCGCGATAGGCGGTTTATGTTTTCATGTAGAAGATCTAGTAGATAGCAGTATGTTTTAAGTGTTTGATGTTGTAGACGTATCGGCTTACATGTTATTTCTATCATGATTCATGTAACTTTGTATTCCATGTATTGTGACAATTTTGGGTAAATGAAAAGCAGGTAGCCTCTTTGTTATGATGATGTGTGAAATGCTTAAAAGTGCTTATATGATGCGTGTTATGCTTTATCTCACCAATGTTATACCCTATGTTGTATAGGGCATGCCGCGACAATATACGCGGAGCACGGCACACCTCCGCCTTACTGACTCTATGGACCAGACTCCTTCTAGTAGTGGCGGTCCTGCGGACCGAGGGTTAGGTTCTGATTAGCCTCCTGCTGGTCCTACCGGTGGACTGCCACCTTACACGCCCACAGTTCGTGAGCAGTACCGGGCATCATCATCTGCGCAGCATGATTCACAGGCTGCTCCACCTACTGATAAGATCGAGCAGTTGATGTTGATGATGCACCAGCAGCAGATACAGCAGTAGCAGCACCAGCAGCTTATGGCCACTATTGTTGAGGCCTTATCCCAGGGTGGTAGTGCGACTCCACCTATGACATCTGCACCTCCTGCTGAGCACTCGGAGCCTCCTGCTCAGTGTGAGGATGTGCCTCTGCCCTCACCCATTGCACCTCCTACTGGAGATGTCAGTACCCGCGGTTTACTCGAGCAATTTCAGCGCTTGAGACCTCCCTCATTCATGGGCTCTCATAGACCCGAGGAGGCAGAGTTTTGGCTCGACCGCATCTCCAAGATGCTTCGGATCTTTGCACCGTTCGGAGGCGAGTCCGCGGTTGAGGCGGCCGCTTTCATGTTTGAGAGGGAGGCCGGTTTATGGTGGGATAGTGTCTTTGCGGTGCATGCGCAGCCGGACTACGTGTGGACTTGGGAGGCTTTCGAGTTCGGTTCCACGAGAAATACTACCGCATGACTTACCAGGCATGAGCGGGAGGATGAGTTTCTGCGCCTCAGGCAGGGAGGCATGACGATTACGGAGTACGAGCACCGCTTCACAGAGTTGGGCCGCTTTGTCCCGACTATATTGGTTGATGAACAGATGCGGATGCGTCGTTTTTCTTTGGGTTTACGACCGGAGATACGGTCGAAGATATGCTGCCTCAGTATACCTACCTATGTAGCACTAGTTCACATGTCTATGACGGCAGAGCAGGATGTGGACCGGTTGGCCCGATCTCGTGGTGCTATGGTTGCGAGGCCACGATAGGAGTTACAGAGCAGGCCTATCCTAGGCAAGAAGCCTCGTGCTGACTCACCTCCCAGGATCTCAGCGCCAGTGGCTCCGGTGAGGCGCCCTATTGTGACCTGCACGTACTGCGGGAAGCAGGGTCATCTTATTGGGAGTTGTTTCACGCGGATGAAGGATAGTGGTTTCTCTCCGCTACAGATGTTGGGTCGTTCTCGTCCACAGGCCTTATCGACTCCACCTTTACAGACTGTACCTGCCCATCCTTCTTTTCGACCTCCTGTATCACGGTTCAGGCCGCCGCAACGGCCCTTGGCCCCTCCCAACCAAGCCGTCGACGACGCGCGTACACATACGCTCGTGGCTGAGGCACCTGAGACGTCGCTTTCGGCCTCGACAGCTTTTGAGGGAACGACTCACATTCACGGTACTTTTGTTTCCTTGTTGGTGGACACTGGGTCCACTACTTCTATTATTTCTTGTGGGGCAGTTAAACGTCTATCTTTGCATACTATTCCCACTAAGGGACTGAGACTTACTACGGCCACTGGGACTTTTTCAGATGTCGCACGGTTATGTGAGGGTTGCTCTGTGGATTTGGGTTGCCACACCGTGCTCGTCAACCTCATTGTTGCTCCGCTGTGGCACTACGATGTTATTCTCGGTATGGACTGGCTCTCGAAGATGAGAGCAGAGATAGATTGCGATACTCTAGTCGTGACGGCCTATGAATCGACAAATGGGACGGCTTTCACGTTTCCAAGATCTGGTCGATTAGGTTGGCGCCGTGTGTTGATGTTGTTATCTTTGCTTTATTATTAGCACCGATCGATGGTCCGACGTTGAGAAATACGCCGGTGGTTCGAGAATTTGTAGACGTGTTTGAAACTATTCCTGGTTTACCTCCTCGGCGCGAGATCTATTTTACGATTGATCTTACGCCTGGTGCGACACCCATCTCATTGTCGACTTATCGTATGCCTCCATATGAGATGGAGGAGCTGCGGAAACAGATTGACAAGCTTGTAGAAAAGGGTTTTATATGACCTAGTGTGTCTCCTTGGGGAGCACCTGTGCTATTTGTGAAGAAAAAGGACAGGTCACTACGGTTATGTATTGACTACCGTAGGTTGAACCAGGTCACGGTGAAGAACAAGTATCCTTTGCCCAGAATAGATGATCTGTTTGATCAGTTGAGGGGGGCGAAGTAGTTTTCGAAGATTGATCTACAGTCGGGATACCACCAGTTGCGCGTGAGAGATGAGGACGTGCAGAAGACAGCCTTCAGGAAGTGTTTTGGGCACTATGAGTTCCTTGTGATGTCGTTCGGCCTTACGAACACACCAGCCGTGTTCATGGATCTGATGAACCAGGTATTTTGGCCATTCCTGTACCGATTCGTCATCGTCTTTATTGATGATATTTTGATATACTCTACTAGTCGGGAAGAGCATGAGGAGCACCTGAGAGCGGTATTGGGTACACTGAAGAAGAACCAGTTGTTCGCACAGTACAAGAAGTGCGACTTCTGGCAGGAGGAAGTCAAGTTCCTCAGACATGTAGTGTTCAAGGATGGGATAAGAGTGGACCTTGCTAAGGTAGCCGCGGTTTAGGATTGGCAGCAGCCTGGCTCGGTTATCGAAGTAAGGAGTTTTCTTGGTCTGGCAGGGTATTATAGGCGCTTCAGTCGGGATTTCTCGAAGATTGCCAGGCCGTTGTCTCAGTTGACCCGGAAGGACCTGAAGTTTGCCTGGAATGAGAAGGCGAAAGCAGCTTTCAATGAGCTGAAGGATAAGTTGACGTCCGCCCCTGTGCTAGTATTGCCAGAGCAAGGGGAGAAATACATGATATATACTGACGCATCTCGCGTTGGTTTAGGTTGTGTCCTGATGCAGAAGGACAGGTGATTTCGTATGCCTCGAGACAATTAAGGAAGCACGAGGAGAATTACCCTACACACGACCTGGAGTTGGCAGCTGTCATCTTTGCATTGAAGCTCTGGAGACATTACCTCTACGGAGAGGAGTTCGAGCTTTTCTGCGACCACAAGAGCCTTAAGTACATATTCACACAACGAGACTTGAATATGAGACAACGCCGATGGATGGAGACCTTGAAGGACTTCAAGTTCGAGGTTTCCTACCATCCTGGCAAGGCGAACCTTGTGGCAGATGCGTTGAGCTGCAAGAAGGCTATAACATTTGCGGCACCGTTGATGATAGTTGAGTGGGACATGGTTGAGTTCGTGCGGGACTTTGAGCAGAGACTCACTGTGGAGGAGCCATTTGAGTGTGTTGCGCACGTTCAGGTGCGACCACTTATTGACGACAGGGTTATTGAGGCCCAAAAGGGCGATGTGCGGCTGTCTGAGCTTCGAGAGCAAGCTAGTGACGCCGAGGACTCTGAGTGGAGAGTTGGTTCTGATGGGGGTCTACGATTTCATGGTCGTTTATGCGTTCCTGACATGCCTGACTTGAGACGCGAGCTTCTCGAGTCTGCCCATAACTTGAAGCTTGCGATGCATCCTGGTAGCACGAAGATGTACCGGGATATGAGATGGTCATATTGGTGGGATAACATGAAGGCCCACATCGCTGAGTATGTGTCTCGCTGTCTCAAGTGCCAGCAGGTCAAGGCTGAACATCGCCGACCTCCTGAACTGCTTCAGCCCATGCCCATAGCAGAGTGGAAGTGGGACTTCATCTCCATGGACTTCATATCTGGGCTACCGAAGACGAGGAAGGGACATGATTCCATTTGGGTGATTGTGGACCGGTTGACCAAATCGGCCCATTTCCTCCCTATCAGAGTTACGAACTCTGCAGACGAGGTGGCTAGATTGTACATCAGGGAGATCGTCCGTCTGCATGGAGTTCCTTTAGAGATCATGTTAGACAGAGACACTCGGTTCACATCTATCTTCTGGACTCGTATTCAGGAAGCGATGGGTGTGAAGTTGAAGTTCAGTACGGCGTTTCATCCTCAGACTGATGGGCAGACAGAGCGGGTGAATTAGATTCTGGAGGATATGTTGTGGGCATGTGTGTTGGACTTTAAGGACAGCTAGGATGACTGTCTCCCTTACGCAGAGTTCACCTACAAGAACAGTTTTCAGGCAACTATTGGTATGGCGCCATATGAGGCCCTATATGGTCGTCCTTGCAGAGCACCGCATTGTTGGGCTGAGGTTGGCGAGCGTAGTCTGATTGGCCCGGAGTTGGTACAGGCGACTACAGAGAAGGTCGACATCATCAGGCGTCGACTACTTACAGCACAAAGCAGGCAAAAGAGTTACGCCGATACGAGTTGGCGACCGCTTGAGTTCGAGGTCGGGGATCATGTATTCCTCCGAGTTTTCCCTATGAAGGGAGTCCTTCGGTTTGGGAAGAGCGGGAAGCTCACGCCGAGGTTTATCGGTCCGTTTCAGATACTGGATCGCGTGGGTGATGTGGCGTATCATCTCGCTTTGCCCACACAACTTACATCTGTACACAACGTATTTCATGTATCTATACTGAAGAAGTACGTTCATGATCCTTCACATATCATCAGATGGGAGCAGGTACAGCTGAGCGAGGATGCTACGTATGAGTTGCGCCCGACAGGAAGGAACAAGTACTGTGTAGTAAGGTCATTCCACTTGTGAAGGTACTATGGACACATCATTCAGAGGAGGAAGCTACTTGGGAGACTGAGGCCGAGGTCAAGAAGAACTACCCTCAGATTCTCGAGGAATACAAAAAGGTATAAATTTCGAGGACGAAATTTTTGTTTAAGGGGGGTAGATTGTAACGACCCGTAAATTTCCGTACAAGGGCTCGAGTACCACCTCGACCAGAAATCACTTAGGATTAAATCCTTTAGAAATTTAGCAAAGTTAACTAAGTGCTAAACTATATTAGCCATGAAATCCGTTAGAATCGTTTTAAATACGATCTGCAAGACCCAAAACTTGTAGAATCATTGACGCTAGGTTACCCTAAAGTCTAGGATTAAACTCATTACCCGACTACTCTCGGGAACGAATTGAAACTCCGTATTAGGTCTAGACCGCACATCAGAAGTCCGATTAATACGAAGTTAAGGAACTAGGACCGCCTCACTGGGCTCGATAACCATCTCGAAAATTAGGTCCAGACGATGTCCCACAGCCATTCGCTTGAGTCCGGAGTGAGGGAGTGTGAAAACTACTATTTTCTTTATAACATAAATATCTTGAATAGTGATCTGGCACCACTCATTTACGGATCAGTATTAAGCAATCAGACCATCAGAATCAGACCAAATTACACCCTCGGATCAGGAAAAATTTCAGGAACATTTACATGTACTTGGAATTTCGGATCGTGGCCCACTGACCATTGAACTAAAAATGGTCCACCGCGTGTGATCTGGAAATCCGACCGAGATGAAAATGTAATCCCACGTAGATCCATGAGTTGTGAGCTTAAGTCTGACGTTTGGCTCAAGGGGGGCCGCCAGAAACCCTCTTTTGAGCTGGAACAACGCCGAAATGCTTATAATAGATGTACCCCTTGAACCGGAGTCTATTCCGGAGAGGTTTTAGGCCATATAAGGGCCTTAGAACAGCCCCTCTCACAGCCATACGAATTTGGGATAAAACCCTAGAGAGAGAGAGAGAGAGAGAGAAAAGGGAGAGAAAGCTTAAGAGTTGTGGGAGAATCTTCCTCCTACTGTTTCAAATCACCACACGGGCGCACCACCCCTTCCTTGGCGCTTTCCCGGGATACGATACCGACTCCTTTTAAGGTAATAAACCCTAACCCTAGATCTGTTTTGAGGTGTATAGGCTACAAGTTATGAAATAACTAACCGATTTCACTCTTTAGGCTAGAAAACTCCCGAATACGGAAGCTCCTCAACCCTTGTCGATCCGTTGAGATTCCAAGAAGCAAGGTGAGGACTTTAGGTGTATAGGTTATGGTTTTCAACACTTTCAATGTCAGATAATGATAGATTCATGATCTGCATGCAATTGCACATGTACAAAGTGCTTTCCGTTTTCTGTTTCGATTAGAATTATAGAATATGGAATTTCACATACTCTAGGTATTCGTATAAAATACCGTATTTTGGTGATGTAATTGTCATGATTATTTGTTGTGTGAATATGATATATACGTATAAAATACTAGTTTGGTAAAGGGACAGCCCTAGTACACATTCCGCTAACATACATCATGTATGTTGAAATTGTGCACTCTAAGTATTTGTGAAATTGCTTGTGGGTGTAAGTGCTTAAGTGTTTGCACCTTAGGTAGGTGCTGAGATGGAGTTCTCAACTACCTTAGGGTCACGTATGATACCCTTCATGTGGTTATTTACTCTAACCACTCACTTATGAAATTTATGTATTTGTATCCCTATTTGTATAGTGCTCTATAACATGCTTTTTAACATGCTTTGTAACTTGTTTCATAACATGCTTTATAATATGCTTTATAACATGATTGCTAGTGTGCTTGAATTACCTTGTTTATCATGCTTTACTTCACATGCTATGGTTGGGAATTGATTGAGCTTGGGACTATGTCCATAGTCCAGACATCCGGTATCAGACTTGGAGTTGTGGTTGAAATTCATTTCGCCACACATGATGTGTTGGCGAACCCGTGTCGTACTTCGGTTGGCGATAGTAGTTGGCCACATGAGGTGCATCTGCCCTTCATATCGCCCAACTTGTTGTGCGCTCAAGCCAGCCGAACACATCAAAGTAACCCGTGTGTCTTATGTATGTTCACCATGTTTGGTCGCTAATGTTTGAACCTAAGGTACCAAACTTACCAGTGAGAATCCCGTTAACCATGGTACCCCGATCCGCTAAGACTCATGAGCCGGGCATGGTGGTATGGGACACCGTGGTCGAGCTATTGGCCTACGCTGGGGCTACGTGCCTCCCCGTAGTGACCAGTGAGCAACTTAACTCGTGAGCCGATTATGGTGGTATGGGACACTATATTCGCACTGTCGGCCTACATTAATAAGGTGATGGGGGAGCGGTGCAACCTTTGTGCGCAACAGCCCTGGCAGCCCTTTGTAGTGACCGTGAGCATACTCTGAAATCGCAGTGCACCTTTAGGTTCGCCGCGATATATAGAGTATGAACTAGGCCTGTTTCTGTATAGTGATGAATTGTTTAAGGGGTGATGGGGGAGTGGTGTAACCTTTGTGCGTAATGCGACCACAGCGTTCTCTGCAAGTGACCTAGAAAACACACCATCGTCTGATATTAACTAGGACTGACGACCTTAGAATGGATCATGTTTGGGAATGATACAAGGAAGGTACCTTAGTTTCCCAATCCTGCTGTTTGAATTGGACTAATTAATAACTCGGTAATCATGCTCATTATGCATTGCATGTGCCTGGAAGATGTGGAGCACTGTGGGATGAAAGCATGCCGCGAGCGTGAGATGGTGTCGCATGAGGGAGTATGTCGGTGAGGGCATCCATCATACCTGCATTCATACTTGCATTAATAAGAGTAATTAGGAGTGTTTGATTTACTGCTTTATCATTACTGCTTGACTGCATTGATAACATGTTAACCTATGCTTTATGGTTCCACTGAGTTAGCTACTCACTCCCACGTTACGGGACAGTGTTGCGCACACCAACCAGACTCTGTCTCAGGTTTAGGCGAGCCGACGACTCTGGAGGCGGAGCCTGATTATGACGAGGACCAGGAGGAGTTCTCGTATATGCAGTTCTCTGGCGGCTTCGACTAGGCTGCCAGGACCGACGGGTTTTACAGGGATTGTTACTTAGTTTCATTTTCGACATTTTGTTTATAAAACAGACATGTATATGGTGACTCAGATGGATTCATACTCTGAAGAATGAAACGATTATTTTGTTTCTTTACATACATATATATAGTTCAGTCTTCCGCTTGCTTTTATACAATTGATCTGGAGTATGAATTTCTGTTTTGGTATAATCTCACTCATGTTTATTGCTCTAACACAGACAACATTTAATCATCATTAATTATGTTGCATAAGTGATGCGTTGGAACTCGGGAGTTGAGTTACACTCGACCCCCGATTTTCAGGGTGTTACAGACCAATTGGTTGTGCACATGTAATATTTAGTATAGGGCCAAATATAGGCACTTTGATTTTCTACACATATTTTTCTACACAACCATGCTTGACTACATTTTAGGATCCATTCCCTAATCATGTGGAGTCTGATTTGGCCTAATTAAAATATTATTTATCTATTCATTAGTGTAGGTTAGAGGTTCCAAGTGGTGGCCTACTCAAACCTCCAGCGTGTGGTCCATTACAAAGGCCCAAAGTTAGTACAAAACACAAATAATTAGACAGTTTTCAGAAATGGGGTCTGTATTAACTTAGGGCCCAATTTCTTAACACTTAGGGATCATTCCTACAAAAAAGGTAGGACATCCCAGCTCACTTATATAAGGATTAAACATCCCAGCTCACTTAACTACAGAGTGTGGGGCCACTACAAGGTGTCAAAGTGACCTACATGCAATATAGTTAAGTACTTAGAAAATTTTCAACAAACAGAAAGTATAAAGGGAATAAAATAGATCCAATGGTAAGTGGGGCCCACATACTAGCAAACCATAAATAAGAGACACACAAAAATATACATGAGTTTCCAAATTGGATGAACTAATAAAAATACATAAATCCAAAGTGATCCCACACCCAAGTGGGTTAATGAGAGGATAATTGTTATATATAACATAGATCCAACATATTCATCAATATATTGATGAAATCTCTATGATCAGATTCTCTGTTGGAAGATCTATCCAATGGATGGTTTGGGAACAAGTCATTTAGGCCATTTATATGTTTCCAACCATAGAGAGCCTTGGATCCATCTGGACCACACATAAAAATTTAAGATTTGTCCTTATAGAAGTATCTATCGGTCCAGAATTTTCTTAATTTATCATGAAATAATCTGACCATAGGGACCATACATACCATTATTAACTATCTCAAGTAAGTTAAGAGAAAATATCAAATACATCTGACCATTAAAATCAGAGATATGGCCCAAATAAGAATGGTCTTAATAAGCTTCCAAATACATCTTTTATATAAGGCCAAGATCTCAGTCATTCGAACTCTGATTGAGGCTTATTATATACCATTGGAAAACTGGTTCGATTTTCTATGAATCCAACAGAACATATACTTTTAATACATTCATTGAAAGAGTTAAAAATGGGTCCATTTAGGTAAATCGAAATCCCGCATGTGCTACTGGACAGCAGCCAAGTAAACTTAATGCTACGGATTATTAGACCGTTGTATGGCTACAAAATTTGGTTCAGAATTTGTTCATATTGTGATTCATAATATCCCCAAGTTTCAACTCCGATCTTAGCATGGTTGATTTTATATGATTTTTAGAACTTACTGTCCATAAACTAAAACAGGATTACAAATGAAGGGTGTAGTTATGATGTTTATCATGGTGGACCAACTGACATGGGCCACTTTGCTGACCACCATAGATATAAATACATGCACATAAGAACTCCACACCAGTGGGGCCCACACATATCAAGAAAATAAAAAGGGAAAGAAAGAGGAGGATGACGAAGATGGAAGGAGAGGTATAGACTCACTTCAATGATGGATGGTTGGATGATTATGTGTAGTCCACTCCCTCTTGATCAATGGTGGGCCACACATTGGCCCTACTTTCTCTCACTCTCTCTTAAAATCTCAAAATTTTTTCTAAGTATAGGAAAAGAATAAGTGCAAGAGAGCTCCTACTCTTATATAGAGAATTGGGGGTTGAGGTGGCAAAATGATGTGGCAAGTTCATGAGATCTCATTTGTGCTAAAAGTAAGGTGGAATGTAATGTATAGTATGGGTAGTGGATGAATGAGGTGGATGGTGCTAAACATGTATTAGCCAAGGTGGAAGAAATCTACACATGCATTGGCTAATGGATAGATAAGGGTTATGGGTTGTAGGTGATGCATGGTGGATGATGAAATGGAGTGTTGCAATTAGTTGTTTGAAGTGATGTGGCACAAATCAAGACATGCATTGGATGCATGTATATAACGCCCTGAATTTTGAGGCTCGAGCAAAGCTCTACTCCCGAGATTCAGACATCACTTATGTAGTATGGATGATGATGTTCAGATTTCGTCCATATTAATGAATTAAGTATGAGTGAGATTATACTAAAGCAGCATAGCATACTCCGGATATAATTAAATTAGGCAAGCGGAAGTCTGAAACTTATATATTTAAACATGTGGGTGTTTCACAAACCTCCAGAGTATGAGTACGTAACCGGGTTTAATATATACATGAATTGTTTTAAGATGAACAAAATATGGAAATGTAAAGTGTTCAACTAAGCCAGATATCCCAGTGGTCCCTGCGCATCGACACGAGGTCTACATCGACCCACCCGAGAGCTGAAAGTAGAAGAATTCCTCATCCTCATCCACGAAGTCCTGCTCCATAGCATAGACGTCATCAGCACATGCATCTAAATCAGAGTCTGGTTGGTTTTTAAAACACCATCCCAGAGTGGGAGTGAGTGGCCAACTCAGTGGTACTATAAGGCAAAACTTAACATGTTATCAAGTCAATCAAGTAGTAATGATAAGGCAATCATAATAATCACTTCCTAACTACTCTTTTTAATGCAGGAACGGAGTGCAAGTAATTATGTATGCCTTCGCATCAAAGCTCCCTCACAAAGAACTCCGATAACCTATTTTACATATGACAATACTTCCTCAAAATGGTGCAACTTCATCGCCTTTAAAGCACATCCTAACTAATGCAATGCGATGCATGGTCGTGTTAGCCAAGTACTTAATTAAACTTATTCATATATCATGTTTGAGAAGCCAGGGTACCTCCCTTTATATCATTGACCGAAACCAAATGATCCATCTAGGTTCGTCACTCCTAGCTAAGCACATATGACAGGCAAGTTGTAGGGTCATCACTCTTAACGAAAAACAGTCGATGGGCAAGTTTAAGAGTTTATACTCGTGGTCACTACGGGGAGGCTCGTCACCTCAGCGTAGGCGGACAACACGAACATAGTGTGTCATACAACCATGCCCAGCTCACGAGTCTTAGTTGCTCACTGGTCACTATAAGGAGGCTCGTCACCCCAGCATAGGCCGACAGCATGAACACGGTGTCCCATACCACCATGCCTAGCTCATGAGTCTTAGCGGATCATGGTACCATGGTTAAAGTGGGCCTTTACATTGGTGAGGGGTACTTTAGATTCAAGCAGTAGTGTCCATACATGGTAAACACACAATAAGCCAATCGGTTTATTAAGCAAGTTCAATTGGTTTGGGCACACGCTGACTTAATCGACATGGAGCGCATAAGTGCTCCTCATGGCCTAACCATTGTCGACAATCGTCGTGTGACCCGGATTCATCGAGTATACCAAATGCGGCGAGACTAATTCGGCCGCCTGAACAGGGACTATTATCGATTGCCTAGGTTACGTTGCAACCCCAATCTTACTCAGATGCAGCAAATAAACACATGTGATAATCATTTCAGCATTTAACAAACAATCTAAGTGAATTCCTCATTTAAGCATTTCATGAAACACATTGATCATGTTACCAAACACTTGCATTTTATCAATAATTTACGTAGAGGCAAATATGATTACATGGAAGAAACTATACACATGCATTAGGCAATTAAGAATACTATCTTAATACTTGTAATAAATATAAATCATTTTCGTCAGGATGCTTGATTTGGACTCAGTTCAAACTCTACGTTTTCAAAAACGGAACGTCGGGTACCTAAATGATGAATCTGGTTAGCTAGATTGACGAACGACTATCCTGGATTTCTACTACGATATTAAGGTTAGGGTTTCTTACCCAAAATCGTAACCGAAAATGTTTGGTAGTGCAACGGGGTAGAGATTTGGTGCGTGGAATCGTGGGAGAGGATTCCTGTAGCAATCTCCCGAACTCCTCTATTCCCTCTTTTTTCTTCTTTTCTCCTCCATCTCCCTTAGGGTTTTGGAGAAATTCATATATGAGAGAGATGGGGTGAAATAAGGGCTATTTATAAGCCCAGAAGTGATGCAAATGGCCCCAGGGCCACTATATACATAGTTTATGCCCTTTGGGTGACTGTTTCTGACAAATAGGGCTCCCAAGGATGCCCACTACCCACCTATGTCATAGGGTATGCTCTCTGACAATGGATCCATGCCAGGACATGATTTCTGACAATGGATCCATGCTAGGACTACCTATGTCTAGGTCTGATATGGAGTTCCGATGTACTCTCAAGAACGACAGGCTCTTGGGATTTCTCCTAGGTCTTTAAGTGACGTTGAGTCAGTGGTATTAATAGTTTTAGGCCTTCTCATTTATGGAAATGGTGGCCCGAGCTTAATCCACTAATTATTTAGTTTAGTACTTAACTAATTTTTGCCTAAATTATTCGACGGGATGCGGTCCTTGGTTAGTCCTGCCTGAGGTGGTACTCAGGTCCTTGTATGGATTTTTCTGAGACTTTACAATCTACCCCCCTTAAAGAAAAATTTCGTCTTTGAAATTAGTACATTTTCGTACTCCTCGAGAATCTGTGGGTAGTTCTTATGGACTTCAGCTTTCGTTTCCCAAGTAGCCTCCTCCTCAATGTGGTGTGTCCATAACACTTTCACGAGTGAGATAACCTTGCTATGCAACACTTGTTCCTT
The DNA here is from genome assembly GCA_030180095.1 of Magnolia changhungtana. Classification (NCBI taxonomy): domain Eukaryota; kingdom Viridiplantae; phylum Streptophyta; class Magnoliopsida; order Magnoliales; family Magnoliaceae; genus Magnolia; species Magnolia changhungtana. Next base: position 103,006 of record JASAUF010000426.1, on the reverse strand, counting down.
CATATCTAGAACACACATGGGCCGCAATACATAAGTAGCGTCTTCTCCTAGCTGCACTTACTCCCACTTGATAATATGGGTAGGGTCAGGAACATATTTCTTCAGCATCGATACATGAAATATGTTGTGCATGCCTGTGAGTGGTGTGGGCAAGGCAAGACGATATGCTACCACACCCACTCGGTCTAAAATTTGGAACGGGCCAATGAATCTCAGTGTGAGTTTTCCTTTCATGCTAAAATGAAGTACTCCTTTCATTAAAAAAACTTAAAGGAATACATGGTCCCCAACTTCAAATTCCAACTATCTCTGTCTCGTATCAACGTAACTCTTCTACCTACTCTGGGTCGTAAGGAGTTGACGCCTGATAATATCGATCTTTTCTGAAGTTGTTTGAACTAGATCTGAGCCAACCAAGCTCTTATCACCAACTTCCGCCCAACAATGCGGAGCTCAACATGGACGTCCACACAAGGCTTCGTAAGGAGCCATGTCAATGCTTGCTTGGAAGCTGTTGTTATAAGAAAACTCGGCATAAGGGAGACAGTCATCCTAGCTATCCTTGAAGTCAAGTATGCATGCTCGTAATATGTTCTCAAGTATTTGATTTACCCGCTCCATCTGCCCATCGGTCTGTGGGTGGAACACAGTACTAAACTTCAGTTTCACTCCCATTGCTTCTTGGATTTTAGTCCAGAAAATAGATGTGAATTGTAACGTCCCGGGCTTTCGTTATTTTGGATTTCCCAAAACCCTTAAAATTTTTCATTATAATTAACTTATATTGTCACTTACTGATCATTAACACTTGATGTTAGCTTATACGCAAGTAATACCAATAAAGAACCACACCAATTTGATAAATCGACCAAAGGAAGCCAGCGAATCTAGCCCGATCACTTAAGTGTCGAGTTTAACCTCGTGACTGGTTCACGTAGGGCCCAAATCTACCCGACCTATCACTGACTAATCAAGACAACCGTAACTAAATAAAGTTCTACCCAAAGTCGAGAAAAGTAGGGGTCAGATCTTAATTAACAAACCAAATCAATCTAGTTACTCATTTAGCCTAAAAACTGACGGTTTAGGGTTATTAAGACCGAATCACCTTTTTAACTAATTATAAATAGGCCACATTATGAACTTAACTAATCCAAACCCTTATGATTATGCACGAGAAATCTTGATACCTAATTCATTCCAGAAGTACCTTGATTATCTAAACAAGCTCTAGACCACTCGTTAGCAGCCCACCAAACCTGAAACTATAAAATAATGTCTGTCTCGCTGGGCTTGGTGTCCATAGCTGGTGGAGAATCAAGATATTATCCAGAACTAGGCAACTTGGGCCAGAGGCCGAGTGCTTGAAATGCGCAAATATCCTAGGCTAAAGCCTGAAACTTAAGTGAAATAAACTTTCTGCTCTTTCGTGAAGTTATGGCTTTCCGACCGTTAGATCACAACCAAACTCGAGGTATGAGTTAAGGATATTTCCCTGCCCATATCCGTATAACTGCAGCCCCGATAAACTATCAGTGACCATTAAATAGACTTCTAATCATATCTGTCGATCGGTGGATCCAAACGGCGGGCCGATCATATCCATACGCAGATCATCACTAGGGCTAAATATCTTACGGTGTATATCAGCATGTATACCCCATAATAGGCCTTGAGGTTAGAAAAATCATCCCATAGGGCTAGTATAGTAAATACCCAGCCCTTGGGGCCATTTACACCAAATCTAGCACTATATAAGGGCTTCATTTGGGCACCCCCTCTCCCCATACGAATTTGTATCTTTCAAAAGAGAGAAAGAGGAAGAGAAAGAAGATGAGAAGAAGAGAGAATGGGAGTGGTGGGAGGCTTTAATGCTTCCCTTCATCAGTTTCCTCCAACCAAAGCCCTAGCGTCGATCATTTTCCTCCACCGAATCCACCCCATTTGTGATTGGAAGGTAAGAAACAAATCCTACTTCCCAACCTAGGTTTTCCTAAGATAAATTGCATGAATCTTACCTAATTGCTTCTAAATTGGTATAGGAATCATTTTCCCCAATTTTCTAATCCTAGTTGTGCCGCGAGTCGAGCGGATCGTCACGAGGTGCGGACCATTATCTCTAGGTTATCATTTATCGACCCTTAAGGGTCTCAGTTAATGGTGTCTTATATTGAATGTGTTGTAATATCTAACATGTCCATATGTCATGTTTGATTGTATTATATACTTTTAGTTGGATATAGATTCTCACAACTTCGATGAAATGTCTAAGTGGTACAATGTGTTGCTTTGTCGATGTTCACATGCTTGATCTATTGCCTAAGTGACTGTATAACTTTATGCATGCTGACACGCTTGATTTAATGCTTTAGTGAGTGTAATACTCTATGGAGGCGCACGTGTTTAATGAAATGCCTAAGTAGTTGTGTCGTGAAATTTATGCTATAATTGTGTGATATAAAGTTTAGTCAATAGAAATACTTAAGATTGCTAAGATATTGGGTCAATCGATAAATTGCCCAAATCAAGGGGTGGCCCTATTTACGCCGGCCACCTTAGGCTTGTTTGATCGACCCGGGTGAACACAGAAGACCGACAGTAGTTGGACTACAAGGGTTGCTTTCACCCAATGTTAGTTGTCTCATGGTTCTCCTAGGTTAATCAAATTAGTCAACTAGCCAACTGATCATGTATGTTTACAATGTATGACACGATTAAATGGAATCTAGGATACCTCATTTCCAATGGATGTGTCCATTCATGACCATTTGTGTGATACGATTCCCCTAAGACTCATGAGTCGGGTATGGTCGTATGAGACACCATGTCCGAGCTGTCGGCCTATGTTAGGGTGACAAGCCTCCCCATAGTGACCAGTGAGCACTAATGGAGGTGATAGACTATTGTTCGAACGGCCCCCGTCAAATTACCCGGCCGATGATTGCGTGCTAGAGTACCGTTTGAACTACACAGGCCTAAATAGAATTGGGTGACGAGCCCTTTCCTTGTGGTAATTTGCTTTTACGTGATAAGCCCTCACCTCTGTAACGCCCCAACCACTATTCATCCGGGTTGTGGTCCGAGCGTCGGTTAGGGTGAGCCGTCTGATCTAGACCCCCTTAAAAAATAGTGCAACAGTCGGTCGGGCAGCGTGTTGTGGGATATTACAACCTTGGAATTGAGTGATCGTATTCGGTTTGGGTGACAACCCATACCAAGTTGATCCTCATACATTTAGGTATCATACCGTACCCTTGGAATTGTTGATTTGTGAGATAAATGGGTGACACCTAAATTTGGATCAAGGGACACTGGTAAGGAGTCGCTACGTATGGCAACAAGCCACGTGATCCGAATAAGGACTCGTGATATAATGTCAGTATTCTAGCTTCGCCAATATGTTGGATGAATTAAATGTAATAATTATTTGGCTAACATGATCATTCATCGTATCACATTAGATTAGAATGTGGCGAAACAGGCGTTAAAGTCACATGTTGAAGAAGTGTTGACATTTGCGAAATAGGTGATCGGAGTTGCGTGTGAGGGAGTGTTGTTTGTGAAGGGCATGCATCATGTCATATCTTCATATGCACATTTAACAAGAGTATTTAAAAATTGTTTGTTTCTTGTTTATCATTAACTGCGCTGATTGTGTCGATAACATGTGTAACTTAGAACTAATCGAACCACTAAGTTAACTACTCACTCCCACCTGGGACAGTGTTTTAAAACACCAACCAGGCGTATTATTGATGTAGGTACTAGTGAGACCTCAGACAGGTAGGCTCATATCGAGTTGTGTCAATGCCGTTATGTTTTAGAGAATTGGGTGTAAACTGAAGGCTTTACACTTTAACCATCTTGGGTATGTATATTGTGGATTGTGGTTTGTACAATTCCATTTTAAGCGATCATCACAATCGGAACTATATTTTTAACTCTTAGCCCTATATTTTTGAATCTATTGTTATCTCTACCTCGATTTGGATTCGCTAATTCGAATTGCACTACTCTGATTATCTGTGTGTGAAATGAATTTGAAATTGAGTGAGGACACACGTGTATTCTCATTAGGTTAACACCCGGGAACTCAGGATCGGAGTCTTTGTACTTCGGTGCTAATTTTTGGGGCGTTACAAGTTAGTATCAGAGCGGAGTATTGAAATAACTAGGACCTTGGGAATGTGGACTATACAAACCATAATAACTAGGCATTGAGACATTTAAGTTTAGAGGTTTGAATCTGTAAAGGATTTCCTTGATTTTAGGATTTAAACTCCCTTGTTTGATATGCTTTGAAACTTGAAACTTCGAAACTGAACTCGAGGATTAAATTCCCTATTGTTAGATGATTTTGAACTTAAACCTAGAAACCATGAACAATAGGATCAAATCTATGATTTTGTAATGCTTTCAAACTTAGGTATAGAAATTTGAACCCTAGGACCGCTTTGGTCAATATTGTCATGTGAGAAGTGTTTCGACTCGCACTCAGGCGAGAACTCACAAATTAGGTATTTCAACCCAGTGTAATAGGATTAGATGACTAAATTAGCTCGTCCTATGCCAAAATCATATATGGTGCACCCGATAATTCATTTTGGTTTAGGAGATACGTTCGGTTTAAGTTCTAATAGCCCAGATCATTTCCGCTTCCGATCGGGCATTTATCTGGCCCACCTCGATCATGGGAAGGACAAAAACGAAGTCGGATTTGGAAAAATGGGCAAGAATAGATTAAGAAAAACCTAATTTCGCCACGATCTAATGATCCTTTGCCCAAATGGACCATCGTCGTCTCTAATGAACATTTTCAGTCTATCTTGACTAAAGAACGACCAAAGGGGTTGGAAATGGGAGACAAATAGAGAAATAGAGTAAAGAAGTCATGACTTCCAACAATTCGGCACTCATTGCGCAAATGGGCCAGCAAAACCACCACCATGCCCATCGCCATGCCCCACCATAACTAAAAATTTTCATTAACAAGATAAAACTAACCTTCCAATTTTCCCTTTGAATGTGGCACACTCACTGTTTTACTTTTAACTAGTCATCTGATAGCCAACATTTAGATGGTTACGATTGCATGATAGGTTTGTGACTTTAGAGATATGTTGCATTCCCAGCGTGTAAGTTACAATTTTGATGGTCAGTACATCATCTTTCTCGTCTATTTAATTTTCTTTTCTTTGATTTTTCTAAATAAATGCCTAGTGCTCTCAAGCACTACAAGTTACACTGCTCTTAGTTACATGGTTCAGTTTAGCAATCCAATCAATCGATCTGAGTTTCTATTAAGTCCAGAAGGCATTTTAGCTATATGAAAAATAACACTAATATGGCGATCAAGCTGTACTTGTTTTGGCCTTATTTTTATTTATGCATCTCTTTTACGAGCATGGATGAGATGGTTACAATCCCTAACAAAAGTTATTCTTTTAAAATCATGAGCAATCCATGATTGGCTCTAACAAATGGATGGATCAGATTTTTGCTTGGACATATTTTATGTAAATAAATCCTGACCGTTCATATATAAATCTCATTTGATCAATGCTTAATATTTGTCAGCTTAGTGTGAAGTTTCCTTGATGGCCCACTTGAGTTCCATATATGGCTGATTTTTGGGATATCCCATAATTTAAAAGGAACTCATCAAATGCACGTGTTGATGTTCGACATACATCATGGTGGGGCCCACACAACTCGACCTCATGGGAAGTTCCCATGAGCTATACCACATAGAACCTTCTCCCTGGTAGTAGTAACCAATCCACCACCAATGCTGCCATTGCTCTAGCAAAAAAAAAAAAAAACCACCACCACCATTGTCACAATTGTTGCAGCTAAACCATCAACTCCTCCTCCATCTTCTTTCACCACCAACCAACCCACCTTCACCCCATCTTCTTCACCCAACAGCAGCAAACCAACAAATATATATATATATAACAAATAAAAAAAGGGGCAGCCAGTAAGAGAGGGAGGCAGCAGCCATTGCTGTCGCCACCATTTGCGCGGCACCATCACCTTGTTTAGGGTGCAGCCAGGTGCGGCACCCTGCCCCAAACCAACAACGGACTGCGGTGACACCACCGAAAGTGCGGTACGCTGCCCAAACCGGACAATAGACCACGACGCCACCACCCGATCGAAGTCCCACCACCGAAATGGTTAGAGGGCCATGATGCCACCGCGGGACCTGCGTGCCACCACCGGACAGTTCTGTTGTCTGAGATGGTGAGCATGTGAGGCCTCCTTTGGGGTGGTTTTGCACCATGGATTAAAGGGGATTTGAGGGGATTTCAAATCCACTGGTCGTTTAGGGTTTTCAAATCCCCTCTTTGAGGGGTTTGCAACCACAGTGAGAGCTTGGATTGCACCTAAAATCATTTTAATAGTTACAGGTGTAATATGTGCATCACTATACACTATCATTCTATTAGGCACATGGCCCACTAATGATGATCAGCACCGTCCAAACATTGTCCATGTAAATTAACATCGTCCAAACATTGTTCATGTAAATCAACACTATCCAAACATTGTCCAGCACCGTCTAAATGTTTTCTATGTAAATTAACGATTAAAAATCGTTGGTTAGTCACTCAAACATGATCTTGTGCTTGTGGCCCATCTGAGACTTGGAATTTCATCATTTTTCGACAAAGCATATATTTCAGCGGGCTTATCACAACCATTATGTCAAAATTACATATCTCACTAATTAGAGATATTAAGGTTGATTTAGTAATTAAATTCAAACCCCTGTAAATATATCATGCATAGGTACTTTTGGATTAAAGTTAATTCACACTCCAGGGTGCCAAACACACTGGGGCATTAGGTGGGATTAAAATGGATGGAATTGTAAAGGTTACAATAAATGCATGTGTAAGGTATTGCCTGGATTGGGTGTAACCCATGTTTTCTAATACTATGTTTGGAATGTTTGCAATAATAATAATAAATAAATAAATAAATAAATAAATAAATCCCAAGATTTACTTTCAAATTGCACTGGAGTTGAACTTGGATGAAGCAAAAATCCATCATCCATGGGATTGGTAATCCCATCTCACACTTTTCAACACAAGGCATCATTTTCCAAAGCCCGCAAAGTTAATTTTAATCCCATCTCACACTCTTCCAAACATGCCACTTCCAATTTCAAAGTGGGATTAGTAATGCAATCCCATTTAATACAATTTAATACCACTGTCCAAACAGGCCCTTAAGGGGGTGTTTAGCACATGGTATTTGATGAGATTAGGTGGGATGGAATTGCATTTAATCCCATGCATGAATTCCATGGATTTTAAAATCTACTACACATGTAGGCCCCACATTCATGCATGCGTTTATCCATGCCATCCATCCATATACACCATTTACAAGTGACATTCTAGTTATACATGTGTACAAATGAATGACAACCGTTGTGAAGTTGGTTTGTTGATTACAATTCCATAGTCCACCAAACATGATTTAACTTAATCTGGTGTTCTCCATGGTAAATTTTTTTTTTTTTTTATTCTCAAACATGGGATTGGATGGGATTAGATGGCTGCAATACCATGGTATTTCCATACATGCAATCATTGTGAAATAATGATGTTAATCCCTCTAATACAATTCAATACCATTCAATTCCACTAACCAAATAGGTCCTTAGCCTTCCAAATCCCACCCCATTTCCTCCCTATTCCACTCACACCCCCTCCTTTGCCTGATTGATCAATGATAATTGCAAGTTGGGAAGAATCAGAGAAGCATGGAGGTTGATGATGGAGATGGGAGTTTGGGGTTTAAAGCTAGATTCTTATGGTTATAATACACTTGTAGATGGGTATTGTATGGAAGGTTGGATTTACGAGTCATCCAAGCTTTGTGATATAATGCTTCAGAAAGGAGTTTAGTTGGTCCAGACTTGATTCAGGCGACGCAACCTCAAAAAAGATCAATATAATCAGGTGTCAACTCCTAGCGGCCCAGTGTAGACAAAAAGAATTACGCCGATTCCAGACATCGTTCGGCACGACCCTACTGAAATTTTCTACGTCCTTCGTAGCGTTATTAGCACTTCAAACCCCTGGAATACTTTAGAATTTCTGATTCTTCCTTCCCTCTCGAAATTTTTTTTTTTTAAAATGCATGCTTTACTCATAACCTGTTAGCCATAGGATCGAAACTGCAACATACAAATACAGTCTTAGGCCCTTGGAAACCTTTCTGGAAAAATCGTTTGACCATAGGCATAGTGAAAGATTTATTAATTACTAATTTGGACATGAATTAAAATGAGAACTCCCTTTGATAAAGAACCGAAGGACAACCTTAAAAATGGGATATTTTAACCTTTCAATGATATGAGACATTCCCCAAACATTTAGATTGATCAGACTACGGAATTACGGGACCATACACTTGCGAAGCATTCGTGACTTGACCCAATTCTCGATCCTAGGTGATTACCAATGGACTCACTGTTTTGACCAAGCAGAAGACCAGGATCCATCAAGATTAGGAAGGGATACAACGAGTTGTCTGCCCTGGTAAGGCGAACAATCGACGTATCAGATTTGAGCATACCACAACCATTTTTCTATATTAGCCCGATCATGAAGAGCATAATATACCACCCTTAGGTAAACTTTAGTGTCAAACACATGGTGCGATAATAATGATTTTGACATTTATTTTCAAACCTCAAAGATGAAAACTTTTAAGGGGGTAGAATATAATAAACAAAGCTAGTGTAGTTAGTATGCACCCTACCACACATATAAACTTGAAATTAATAAAACTTAAGCAAACAAAATGAAAATATCTTTATTTATTACCCTTAGGCTGAAAAGTCCAAGCTATATGTCCTGAAGGGGGTGAATAAAACTATGCCAAATAAAAATTAATAAGCGGAAAATAAACAATAAGATAGCCAAATGAATTGTAAATAACTAAAGGAAATAATAACCTCAAAAATCAAGTATTGAGAAGTTGATACAAACTTGGTTCTAAGGAGAACCTAACACCAAAAACCAATGGTTTATGGCAGGACAACCTTACTAGAACGTGGGTGAGTATCAAAAACCTAAACTGAAGAGGATATGAAAGAAATAGAAATTAATATATTACAACATTCACCGCACATTGCTGAAATGTAAAGATTACAACATTCACATCCACAAATACATCCCACAATCTTAAATCATAAAAGATAAAGAAATAAAACACACATCCACCAAACACAAAGAATTATAGTGGTTCGCTTGTGTGTACACCAATTGTAAAACAACGGCCACACAACTACTCCACTCATAATATCCACTCCCTCGGGATATTAGCGTTCACTAATCCAAAATAGGTTTTTCATGGTTCACCTAAAACATTCACAATTGTGTTTTTCAAGTGGGATTACACAATTCAACAACCCCACACTCTGAGTTTTCTAGATCACCTCAGATAAACCACAAATGGAGATTTTTTGGAACAATCTCACAAACTAAACAAAAAGAATTGAATTACAAAAAAAGTAAAAACTTATCTGTATGACGATTCTGAAGAAGCTCGGTAGAACCAACTTGATGATGACGTAGATGTTCAACGTTCAGTCTCACAATTGTATAAGGTTCTAAGTCTAAATGATTTTTAATTAAATTAGCAAGGGTTTTGTATTGATTTTGATCTCAAGAAAGGGTAAATCAGATATTCCTTTTCAATATAAGAATATAATAGAGATTCAAAATCAAATTACAAGATCTACTTTAAAGAATTTAAAATATGCACAAAATAGCCTAGAATGTACTCAAAATAAACTCAATAATTACTTAAGAATGACAAGAATTGAATGTAAAACTCTGAAATTCGAGCAATATTTATAAATAAAAAATCGGTTCGCCCGACTGGCCTTTAGATAGCTACAACTGGCCTTATCCAAATAGATTTTTAAAAATACTAGCGCGATAAGATTTTTCAGTTGCACGAGTGGACTTGTGGGTCCCACGACTGTGTAAGTGCTATAGTTTCTAAAGGGCCAAGCTATATGCCCTAAAGGGGGGGTGAATAGGGCAATGCCAAATAAAACCTAAAACAGCGGAATAATAAAAGATATAAATAACAATGCTGAAATAATAACAATCTCAAAGCATATGAAATATGAGAATGATACTAAATCAGTTCTAAGGACAACCTTACACCAAAAACCAATGGCTTATGGTAAGACAACCTTATTTCTAGAACGATCTAGAAAACACAAATGATATGGAGAATAAATCAAGAATAACTTAAAGAAATAAATCCTAAGTTATTACACCATTCAACCACACTTGCTTGAAATAAAAATTACAACATTCATCCACAAAAGCAATTCACAATACTGAAGGAATAAATGAATAAAGAAATCAAGCACATCCACAACACAACGATATATAGTGGTTCGCCTATGTGTTCACCAACTGTTAGCCAACAGCCACACAGAATGCTACTCCACTCCTAATATCCTCACACAGGGGATATTAGCATGCACTATCAAAATAGGTTTTCACAGGTTCACCCAAAACCTTCACAATTGTGTCTTTTTATCTCGGGCTTACACAATCCAAAAACCCCCACAATTTGAGTTTTCTGGCTCTCCTCAGATAACCAAAACAATGAGATTTTTCTGGCAAATCTCAACCAAAACCAGAGAAAGTAAATTACAAAGTAAATTACAAAGTAAAATACCTGGATCTCCTTTTGAAGTAGCCGAGTAGAACCAATCGAAGTAGATGAATGATACGTCGTTCAATGTCCAATACTCACATACAGAATGGTTCTAAGTCTAATTGATTTTAGATTAAATCAAGAAGAGCAAGGTCTATTTGATTTTGATTCCAGAAGAAGGAATATCACAAATTCCTCTTTTTTAAATAAGATTGGAATATGGATCAAAATCACAATAGAAAAATGCTAACAAAAGGAATATTAAATATGCACAATAGCTTAAAAAATAATCACTACTTATCTCAGAGTATAGCCTTAAATCGCTTGAATTGAATAGAATGGAATGAATAAACTCTAAAATTCGTGCATTATTTATAGCCTCAAAAATCTCATCTTCGACTGGTCTTAGAATCCTAGGACTGGTCGTAGCGTCAAAGATTTTGAAAGATTTTTGCGGGATTTGATTTGCTATACTCACGACTGGTCTTAGGTAGCCTACGACCGGTCGTGGACCACCTACGACTGGTCGTGAGACACCTACGACCGGTCGTGATACTCGAGATAAGTCGCTGGAGTTCGAGTCATAGAACTACGACTGGTCGAAGGATGAGTCGTAGGACTTCTCAGGACTGGTCGAAGCAAGTCCAGGACTAGTCGAAGGACAACCAGGAAAATTCAAAAATCTGTAACAACCTAGGACTGGTCCTGAGAAACGTAAGACTGGTCGAAGCAAAGCTAGGACTGGTCTTAAGATTTCTAGGACTGGTCTTAGAACAGTCATACCAAGTAAATTAAAATATTCGGATTATGTATCCAGAATGACCTATCATATAGACCAACCTAAGGTCAATCTAAGGTCAAACAAACCTTGAGTGAGATGCACATTGAAGTCTTGAAGGTCTGTATTCTCAGATGATCTTGAAGTAGAAGCTTGAGTCGAGTTGATGGTCTTTCTCGAGCTTGGTACATTCTTGACTTGTCTTAATGAAGTCTTCTAATCTTGAACTTAATAGAAACAAACTTGGAGTCTTCTATTGTTGTAGACGTCATTCATGACATGTCTTGCAAGCATTCTTCATTTATGATCTTGTCTTGAAAACATTCTTCATTCATGATCTTGTCTTGAAAACATTCTTCATTCATGATCTTGTCTTGAAGCAGTGTGTAGTCACAAACAAGAAACACAAGAAGTACAAGACATATAGGTTTTGGCACTACAAAATTTGATAACCAAAGGGATATGAAATCATAGCACTAACAATCTCCCCCTTTGTCAAATTTGTGACAAAAACACATTTATAAATATAAGAGTAAAATGAAGAAAGAATCATGAGCCATCAGAGTGAGAAAAAGAAATACTCTACTCCCCCTAAGTGAGTAGAAACAATAAACCATTTTCAAGTAATCACTTTCTCCTTTCTCTCCATTCTCCCCCTTTCCATACTACTCCCCCTTTTTGTCATAAAATGACAAGGGAAGGCCAAAGGAGAGAAGAGAACACCATATGAAGAGTCAAGATTTAATTATCAAATTAGTACAACACTTCAATGTCATCAATCCAAACCATACAACCAAAGTCATCAAACGTAATAATAATACAGAAACCATCATATTCAAACAAAAAAAAAATCTACCTAATCAGATCCAGATGAAGGAGCAGGGATGGTTGGATCAATCTGATGTAAACCCCTATTAATGCGACGAAGATATTTTCGCATATATTTAAATTACATATCATGGGCTACACTCAGGTTATCAACCTTCTCCTCCAATGCACTTAGACGTGCATCATAACCAGAAGATGGATAGTAATCAGAATCATTTTGGGAGTCAGTTTCAATTTCTTCAAATATATCATCCATATTTATATCAGCCTGTGGAGGAAGATCAGCAGCTTCTCCTTCATTTCCAGCTTCAGCACCTTCACCACCACCTTCATAGAATTGACCAGGAAGCAAATCCAACTTCATCTTATTTAAATTAGTATTATTGAATAAAAGATGATGAATTGGTGCCTCATTCTTAGGTAAAGCAATAAGCATATTTGTGGCTAAACAAGTCTTAAGATAACCAAATGGAATATCACTATGACCCGGATGAAGACGAAACTGAATGATAAAATGACATATCAAAGAAGGTAAACAGACAACCATGCCGGACACAATAGAGTGCAATACCCGAACCATGAAGGTAGTTAACTCAGTTTTATTGCCTGACCGAGGATACACATTTGAAGTGAAGATCCGGTGCAAAACTCTGTATCTGGGTAATAAAAATTTTGAAGGGAGCACATTTCCTTTGTGTGTCCAATGCACTTCCATATTGCATAAATCTCTTGTCAACATTTGTTTTTCCGATTCTGATGGTTTATCATATAATGTATGAATCGGAATACCTTCATCTTTGACAGGTATATCCATAATACCTGATATCAAATGTCGATCTATCAAAAATTTCCCTTCTCTAGTAGCAATTGAGAACGTTAAATTATCGAGGAAAAAATCATAGATACATACAACCATAGATTGTGCAATGGACTGGTATGCAGGCCCACCCCAAAACAAAATATTAGTCCAGCCAACAGATTCAAGGAGAGGTGTAATCTCAAATTGTTCAAAGTGACTGAGACTTACAGGACGCTCAATGATAACTTTACGGTTACGTAACTCCCGTACATCATTGGGATCATATTCGGGTGACCGAAGGTGCCGTCTTGTTATAGATGTAGATCTAGATGAAGATGGACCATGGGATGTTTTCTTTTTCCCTCTAACATCCATTTTCAACAAGATTTACCAAGGACCAAGCACAAAGAACACTAGAAGTGGTGGGTTTCTCTAGATCAGATTTTTAGAGAGGAAACCCTAAACAATCAACAAAAGACGAGATCTAGCCTATGGAATAAACAAATCAAAGCATAGAAAGCATAAATCTTCAGTAAAAATGAAGAAAAACGACTTATCTTGAAGAAAATCACGAACTCTCAAGACTAGTCGAGCCACGACTCGTCGAAGGAAGAAGAGGAAATGAAGAACAAAGAGATTTTCCCCAAATTATATGATGCTCACGATCTCTACGACCGATCGAGTGCAGTCCACGACCAGTCGAGTCAGGACCGGTCGTGTATGGCAAAGGCCGGTCAAGCATCGACAAAAATAAATATTTTTATGCAGAAATTGAAATTTATTCACATAAAAATTTAAAATATAGTACACTATGATACATGCAGACAAGTATATTTAATTTAAAATGCACATACTAAGATCAAATTTCATTTTAGTAAACCTGCTTTTATCGAGCAGTTTAGTAAATATATCAGCAAGTTAGACATTAGTTGGAATATATTCCAAAGAGATAGCTTTTTCTTCAACTAATTCACGAATGTAATGATACCTAATGTCAATATGCTTAGTACGCGAATGCTGAATTGGATTTTTGGAAATATTGATAGCACTAGAATTATCACAATCTAAGATCATTGAATCTTGATTAATTCCATAATCGCTTAACATGCGTTTCATCCATACGAGTTGTGTACATGCATATCCTGCTGCGATATACTCAGCCTCAGCAGTGGAAAGCAATATTGTAATGCCCCGGATTTTTGTCAACCTGGGATTAGACGTCCTTAGGCAATGGGTCGATCTTAATACCTCATTAACTTATCAGAACTGAATCCCAAAGTCTAAAGCCGCCTTTGAACTCATTTCCTTCACAAATCTTACCCTTCATCACCTTGATCTTCCAATTTTTCTAAGAACTTTCACCCTAGACACTATCTTAAACTAGCTAAGTAGTATAATTTGGATCACTTTATATACAAACTACAAAGGCCCAGGTACCACCTCGGTTTAAATCTTACAGGACGAACCCTTTAGAAATTAAGTGAGATTTAGCTAGTGTTAAACTAGAGTGCGTGCCTGTGAAATTAGCACCAATCGCTTTAAATACGATCTGCAAGACTCAAAACTTGTAGAATCATTGACGCTAGGTTACCCAAAAATCTAGGATCAAACTCATTACCCGGCTGCTCTCGGGAGCATCTTGAAACTCCGTAGATCATCGATCTCCTCCGTCCGCACATCGGAGTCCGAATAATACCAAGTTAAGGAATTAGGACCGCCTCACTGGGCTTGACTATCATCTCAAAAATCAGGTTCAGCCGATGTCCCACGGCCATTCGTTTGGATCCGGAGCGAGGGAGTGTGAAAAATACTATTCCCATTCCAAAATAAATATCAGGAATAGTGATCTGGCACCATTCGTTTACGCGTCAGTATTAAGCAACCTGACCGTCGAAATCGACACCAAATTACACTCTCGTATTAAGAAAATTTCAGAACATTTACATGTACTTGGAATTTCGGATCGTGGCCCACTGACCGTTGAACTGAAAGTGGTCCGCCACGTGCGATCTGGGAATCCGATCGAGTCGAAAACGTAATCCCACATAGATCCATGAGTAGAGAGCTTAAGTCTGACGTTTGGCTCAAGGGGGGCCACCAGAAACACTCTTTTGAGCTGGAAAAGTGACGAAATACCTATATTAGCAGTAACCCTTGAACCTGAGTCTATTTTGGGAAGGTTTTAGGCTATAAAAGGACCTTAAACCCTCTCCAATTCCAGCCATACGAATTTGGATTTGAGAGAGGGAAAAGAGAGAGAAAGTGAGGGAGATGTGGGAGGAATTCCACGTCTCTCATTTCCTCGCCGCTATTCGGGCTCCACCGCCTGATTCTCATCGCTTTCCCAGTGATTCCGGCGTGGTTTCTAGGTAAGAAACCCTAACCCTAATCTGTTTTAGGGTTGTATAGGTTGTAGATTATGAAATAGCTAACCTATTTCGTTCTTTAGGCTGCCAAACTCCCGTATACGGAACCTTAGCGAACCTATCGACTCCGTTACGATTCTACGACACAAGGTGAGGACTTTAGGTGTATAGGTTGCAGTTTTCAATGTTTTCAATGTCAGATAATGGTAGATTCATGATCTGCATGCAATTGCACATGTACAAAGTGCTTTCCGTTTCCTGTTTCGATTAGAATTGTAGAATTTGGAATTTCGCATACTTTAGGTATTCGTATAAAATACCATATACGTATTTTTTATGGAAATGTGTTTGACATGTTTAATTGTCGTATGGATATATGATGTATGGATAAAATACTCATTTGGCGAAAGGGTTCGCCTAAATACATGTTTACTAATATACACCATGTATGTAGAAATACGGTATTGTAAGAAGTACCGTATACGTGTATATTTTAGTGATGTGTTTGTCATGATTAATTGTTGTATAAATATATTATGTGCGTATAAATTAATTGCTTGGCGAAAAGAATCGTCGTATTACAAGTTCCCTTGTAAACACTATGTATGTTGAAATTGGGTATCCTAGAAAATACCCTATACGTATAAAATTTGCTGATGTAATTGTCATGATTATTTGCTGTATAAATATGATGTATACATATAAAATACTAGTTTGGTAAAGGGACAACCCTAGTGCACTTTCCTCTAACATATGTCATGTATGTTGAAATAGTGCATTCCAAGTGTTGGTGAAATCGCTTGTGAGTGTAAGTGCTTAAGTGTTAGAACCTTAGGTAGGTGCTGAGATAGGATTCTCAACTACCTTAGAGTCACATATGATACCCTCCATGTGGTTATTTACTCTAACCACTCATCTATGAAATATATGTATTTGTATCCCTATTTGTATAGTGTTTTACAACATGCTTTTGAACATGCTTTGTAACTTGTTTTATTAACATGCTTTATGACATGCTTTATAACATGATTGCTAGCGTTCCTGAATTTCCTTGTTTATCATGCTTTACTCCACATGCTATGGATGACAATTGATTGTGCTTGGGGCTATGATTATAGTCCAGACAATCGGTACTAGATTGGAGATCGTGGTTGAGTTTCATGTCGCCACGTGAGAGGTGTTAGACGAACTCGAGTCGTACTTCGGTTGGCGATAGTGGTTGGCCACGCGAAGTGCTTATGCACTTCATGTCGTTCGACTTGTTGTATGCTCGAGCTAGCCGAGCTCGTCATGTAACCCGATTTGTCTAATGTATGTTCACCATGTTTGGTCGCTTTCTACGCTTGAACCTAATTACTAAACTTACTTGGAATCCCTTTTAACCATGGTACCTCGATCCGCTAAGACTCATGAGCCGGGCATGGTGGTATGGGACACCGTGGTCGAGCTGTCGGCCTCTGGCTGGGAATCTACGTGCCTCCCGTAGTGACCAAAGTGAGCAACTTAACTCGTGAGCCGATTATGGTGGTATGGGACACTATATTCGTGTTTGTCGGCCTACATTGATAAGGTGATGGGGGAGCGGTACAACCTTTGTGCGTAATGATCACAGCGTACCCTTTGTAGTGACCGCGAGCATATTCGAAGTTGCATGCGCCTTAGGGTTTGCCGCGATATATAGAGTATGAACTAGGCTGTTTACGTATAGTGATGAATCGTTTAAGGGGTGATGGGGAGTGGTGCAACTTTTGTGCGTAACGACCACAGGCGTAACCTCTGCAGATGACCTAGAAAACACACCATCGTCGATATTAACTAGGGCACTGACGACCCTAGATGGATCATGTTTGGGAATGATACGGGGAGGTACCTTAGTTTCCCAATCCTGCGTTTTGAAATGGACTAATTAAAAACTCCTCATAATCATGCTCATCATGCATCGCATGTGCCTGAAAGATGTGGAGCACTGTGGGATGTAAGCATGCCGCGAACGTGAGATGGTGTCGCATGAGGGAGTATGTCGGTGAGGGCATCCATCATACCTGCATTCATACTTGCATTAATCAGAGTAACTAAGAGTGTTTGATTTACTGCTTTATAATTACTGTTTGACTGTATTGATAACATGATAACTTATGCCTTATTGTTCCACTGAGTTAGCTACTCACTCCCACGTTACGGGACGGTGTTGTACACACCAACCAGATTTGTTGAGTTTCAGGTGATGGCGATGCTTATGAGCGAGTTTCGGACTACTTCTATGATGTCGAGGAGGAGTTCTCCTACATGTAACTCTCGACGGGTCTCTCAAGACCATGCTTGTATTGACTTAGGTATTTGGGATAGGAGACATTACACTTCCTCACATTAGAGATATTTTAGAACTGTACTTGTATTTATTTAACCTGGTAATGTTATCACACTCTGGAGACTCATCATAGTTTATATATTTTATCTATCTATCATAGTCTTCCGCTTGCAAAATTAACTCGTCTCTGGAGTATGATATGCTGTTTTGGCTTAATCTCACTCATGTTCAATGCCCGAATACAGTCAACATTCAATCATCATTTATTTTGTTGCATAAGTGATGTTTGATTTACTAAGAGTGTTTGATTTACTGCTTTATAATTACTGTTTGACTGTATTGATAACATGATAACTTATGCCTTATTGTTCCACTGAGTTAGCTACTCACTCCCACGTTACGGGGAATAATGTTGTACACACCAACCAGATTTGTTGAGTTTCAGGTGATGGCGATGCTTATGAAGCAGAGCCGGACTACTTCTATGATGTCGAGGAGGAGTTCTCCTACATGTAACTCTCTGACGGGTCTCTGAAGACCTGGTACTGTATTGACGGGGCTATGGTATTTGGGATAGGAGACATTACACTTCCTCACATTAGAGATATTTTAGAACTGTACTTGTATTTATTTAACCTGGTAATGTTATCACACTGAGAGACTCATCATAGTTTATATATTTTATCTATCTATCACAGATCTTCCGCTTGCAAAATTAACTGCCTCTGAGTATGATATGCTGTTTTGGCTTAATCTCACTCATGTTCAATGCCCGAATACAGTCAACATTCAATCATCATTTATTTTGTTGCATAAGTGATGTTCTGGAACTCGGGAGTTGAGTTTATGCTCGACCCCCGATTTTCAAGGCGTTACAAATATTGAACTTTGCTTCTTGCTAAACCAAGAAACCAAACAATTTCCAATGTAAAAACAACCACCACTGGTTGATTTTCTATCATCAATATTACTAGCCCAATCAGCATCAGAATACCCAGCTAATTTAACATTAGTATCAAAAGGATACCAAAGACCCAAATTAGTTGTACTTGCGACATATCTAATAATCCGTTTGACAGCAGTAAGATGTGAATCTTTAGGATTAGACTGATATCTCGCACAAATACCAATGCTAAAAGCGATATCAGGTCTACTAGCAGTTAGATATAATAAACTACCAATCATACTACGATATAGCTTAGGATCTACATCTTTACATGTAGAGTCTTTTGAGAGTCTCAAAGTTGTACTCATAGGAGTATCAAATTTTTTACCATTTTCAAATCCAAACCTTTTAACCAAGTTTGTAGCATACTTGGTTTGAGAAATGAAGATTCCATCAGGTTGTTGTTTTACTTGTAACCCTAGGAAGTAATTTAGTTCACCAACTATGCTCATTTCGAATCTTGATTTCATCAACTCTGCAAACTCAATAGACATGTTAGAACAAGTTGATCCATAAATAATATCGTCTACATAGATTTGAACCATTAAAATCTCATTATTATGTTTCTTAACAAATAGCGTCTTATCGACACTTCCCACTTGAAAACTATGACTAAGTAAGAATTTAGTCAATTTTTCATACCATGCCACAGGGCGCTTGTTTCGACCATAGAGAGCCTTTTTGAGACGAAATACATGATCAGAAAGCTTGGGGTCTTCAAACCCTGAGGGTTGTTCTACATAAACTTCTTCATGTAAATCGCCTTTTAAGAAGGCACTCTTTACATCCATCTGATAAATTTTAAACTTTCTAAAGCAAGCGATGGAAATAAAAAGTCTGATAGATTCAAGGCGAGCGACTAGAGCAAAAGTTTCATCGTAATCGATGCCTTCAATCTGAGTGTACCCTTGTACAACCAGTCTAGCCTTGTTTCGTATAACATTTCCAAGTTCATTAGACTTGTTTTCAAAGATCCATTTTGTTCAATAATGTATTTATCTTTAGGTCTAGTAACAAGATACCAGACATCATTACGAACAAATTGATTAAGTTCATCCTGCAGAGCTACTATCCAATTTTCGTCAGAAAGAGCTTCTTTTACATTGACTGGTTCTATTTGGGATGTAAAACAAACATAATTGCATATATTTTAAAGTTGTTTGCGTGTACGAACTCTAGTGAGAGGATTTCCAAGGATTTGATTAGTTGGATGATCTTTGACAATCCTAGGTTCAGATTGAGATGAAGAGGTATCTTGATTTTTAATTATAAGAATTTCATCATCATCTGAACTCGGAGCAGGTGTATTCAAATGATCATTAATGACCACATTGATGGACTCTTGAATCACACATGTTCTTTTATTTAGAACCCTATAGGCTCGACTGTTTAAGGAATATCCAAGGAAAATACCTTCATCACTCTTCGTATCAAATTTTCTCAAATTTTCACGATCTCGTAAAATGTAACACTTACTGCCAAAAATTTGAAAGTATTTGACAGTAGGTTTCTTTTCGAACCATAACTCATAAGCAGTCTTATTTTCAGATTTACTAGTATAAACACGATTAATAATGTAGCAAGCAGTATTAATTGCTTCAGCTCAAAGATTTTTGGAGAGCTTCATACTATTTAACATGACATTAGCCATATCCTGAAGCACTCTATTTTTTCTCTCAACTATACTATTTTGTTGAGGAGTTTTGGGTGCAGAGAATTCATGTGATATTCCCTGATCACTACAGAATTTCTCAAAACTGCTATTTTCGAATTCAGAACCATGATCACTTCGGATCTTATAAACTTGAGAACCTTTTTCATTTTGGATTCGTTTGATGATTTTCTTTACCTCATCTAGGGTTTCAGATTTGTCTTTTAAGAACGATACCCAAGTGAATCTAGTAAAGTCATCTACGATAACCAAGATGTATTTTTTTTTGCCTCGACTCTCCGTCTAGTTGGTCCAATGAGATCCATGTGGAGAAGCTCGAGAGGTCTGGATGTGGTATTGGAGTTCACTTTCTTGTGAGAGCTCCTAATTTGTTTGCCCAACTGGCATTCACCACATATTTTGTCTACTTTTTGTAATTTGGGTAGACCTCTTATAAGTTCTCTTTTGCTCAATCTAAATAAGTTCCGGTAGTGTACATGTCCAAGGCGTTTATGCCATAATTTAATCTCATCAGTATGGACCATGTAACATGATTGAGTAGATGAGCTTGCATTACTAACGATGTAGCAGTTTTCAGAAGTTTTGCGACCAGTTAATATAACAGAACCTTCTTTATTAACAATCTCACAACCTTGATTAGAAAACTTTACATTATGATTGTTGTCGCATATCTAAGATATACTCAGTAGGTTGTGTTTCAAGCCCTCAACATATAATACATTTTTAAATAAGGGAAGGTTATAAAGCTGAACCGTACCTTGGCCAATGATTTTGCAATTGCTTCCATCACCAAAAGTGACTGACCCATCAGTCCTGTCTTCAAGATCGGTGAATAAAGCTTTGTCGCTTTGTCATATGTCTGGAGCATCCACTATCAAGGTACCACTTTGAATGGCTTGTCGCTTTGAAAGCGGTGTGGGCAACCAAGCGATCCAACTTTAGGAACCCATTTCAGTACTGTTTTGGGTTTAGGAGTGTAGTTGAACTTTTTCTATCTATTGTTATATGAATGACCTATAGAGTTAAATTTTAATAGCTCCTTGAGAAGATCAATAATCTTTTCAACCAAAGGATTTTGGTTTTGAAGATTGA
Organism: Magnolia changhungtana; assembly: GCA_030180095.1. Lineage (NCBI taxonomy): Eukaryota > Viridiplantae > Streptophyta > Magnoliopsida > Magnoliales > Magnoliaceae > Magnolia > Magnolia changhungtana. The sequence goes on along the minus strand of JASAUF010000426.1, from coordinate 81,510 downwards.
AGTTGGCATGGCTATTTTTAGATTTTTGAAAGGTCCTTGAATTTTTTAAAAAATCTTGGTAAGTATACTTTACTTTTAAGTTCGAAGACTCTCCTTTCACAAACTTAGGAGCAGTATTCTTTTGTTTAGGAGAAGTATTCTTATCATAGCCCAACCCGGATCTATCGCCACATTTTCTCGATCCGGATAATAATTTTTCCAATTTAGGATCACCTTGGGCATATCTCCAAGTGTCTTTTAAACTCAAAAGAGAAGCTACTTCATTTTTGAGTTTCTCGTTCTCGGTTTTCAAATCATCAACTTGGGAGGTTTTGATTTTTAAATCACATTTGGTCTTTTCAAAAAAATCGAAAATATGAGATTTTTCTAAAACAAGAGACTCATAATCTTCTTTAAGTTTATAAAATTTTTCCTTTTGTAATTTAAGCTTGACAAAGAATTTTACAACTCTCCTTATAAAGGGCATTGTATGCATCCTGAAGATCATCTTCTTTGTCACAATCACTATTCAGATTCTCTTCGCTAGTTACTTCATCATAATCTGAAAAAGTGACTTTAGCTAGAGTCATAAGGGCTTTAATATCATCTCCCGACTGTTTTCGAGAATCTTCGATTTCAAGAGGATTCTGAATCAGATGATTCATCCCAAGTAGCCAACATACTCTTCCTTTTTGATTTGTCCTTTTTAGGACATTTGTTAGCCAAGTGCCCATACTCTTGACAGTTGTAACATTGACTATCTTTCAAAGATTTTCGAGCTCTAGGTTTAGATTGTCTCTTATCGTTTGATTTTTGAAAATCTCCTCTTTTCTTATTTTTCAAAATTTTATAAAACCTTTTTACAAAAGTGCCATATCATCTTCAGAATTTTCAAAGTCTGAAGTGCTCTCTTGTGGAATATTTTTAGATGACTTGAGAGCAATTGATTTTCCTTTTTGGAGCTTTAAAGTTCAATTCGTAGGTTTGTAAAGAACCAACTAGTTCCTCAACCCTCATGTTATCCGTATCACGAAGTTCCTGAATCGCGGTTACTTTTGAATTGAACCGTTCAGGAAGTGAGCGTAGTATCTTTGCACATACTTTACTTTCTGGGATTCTATCACCAAGACCCCACATTGAGTTTACAATGTCATTCAATCTAGTGTAGAAGTCCATAAACATTTCATTCTCCTCCATATGAATTTCTTCATATTTAGTTGTGAGGAGTTGGACTTTAGATTTCTTGACAATTGATGTACCCTTGTGTGTCATTTCTAAAAGATCCCATGCTTGTTTAGCATTTTCACACGAGATGATTCTTTTGAATTCATCTGGTGACAATGCACAAGTAATTGCATTTAGTGCTTTTGCATTAGCACTACTCTCACTTTTCTGAAGTGTGGTCCAAAGAGCATAAGATATTACTTTCATTGATTTTGAACCATCTTCATCAGTTACTTCAGTGATAGGTAGTTTCCATCCGTTCTTGTGGCCAACCACACACTTTCATCCATGGATTTGAGAAAGATTCTCATCCTTGCTTTTCAATAGGCATAGTTTGTGCCATTAAAGGGTGGTGGCCTAGTGACAGATAGGCTTTCAAAATTTGACATCTTAATATAACTTAGATCGTTAGCTCAGGAAATAAATCCAATAAATAAGCAATAAGCACGAGCTATTAGGCTCTGATACCACTTGAAAGGGCCAAGATATATGCCCTAGAGGGGGGGTGAATAGGGCAATGCCAAATAAAATTTAAAACAGCGGAATAATAAAAGATATAAATAACAATGCTGAAATAATAACAATCTCAAAACATATGAAATATGAGAATGATACTAAATCAGTTCTAAGGACAACCTTATACCAAAAACCAATGGCTTATGGTAGGACAACCTTATTTCTGGAACGATCTAGAAAACACAAATGATATGGAGAATAAATCATGAATAACTTAAAGAAATAAATCCTAAGTTATTACACCATTCAACCACACTTGCTTGAAATGAAAATTACAACATTCATCCACAAAAGCAATTCACAATACTGAAGGAATAAATGAATAAAGAAATCAAGCACATCCACAACACAACGATATATAGTGGTTCGCCTGTGTGTTCACCAACTGTTAGCCAACAGCCACACAGAATGCTACTCCACTCCTAATATCCTCACACAGGGGATATTAGCATGCACTATCAAAATAGGTTTTCACAGGTTCACCCAAAACCTTCACAATTGTGTCTTTTTATCTCGGGCTTACACAATCCAAAAACCCCACAATCTGAGTTTTCTGGCTCTCCTCAGATAACCAAAACAATGAGATTTTTCTGGCAAATCTCAAACAAAACCAGAGAAAGTAAATTACAAAGTAAAATACCTGGATCTCCTTTTGAAGTAGCCCAGTAGAACCAATCGGAGTAGATGAATGATACGTTGTTCAATGTCCAATACTCACATACAGAATGGTTCTAAGTCTAATTGATTTTAGATTAAATCAAGAAGAGCAAGGTCTATTTGATTTTGATTCCAGAAGAAGGAATATCACAAATTCCTCTTTTCTAAATAAGATTGGAATATGGATCAAAATCACAATAGAAAAATGCTAACAAAAGGAATATTAAATATGCACAATAGCTTAAAAAATAATCACTACTTATCTCAGAGTATAGCCTTAAATCGCTTGAATTGAATGGAATGGAATGAATAAACTCTGAAATTCGTGCATTATTTATAGCCTCAAAAATCTCATCTTCGACTGGTCTTAGAATCCTAGGACTGGTCGTTGCGTCAAAGATTTTGAAAGATTTCCGCGGGATTAGATTTTCTATACTCACGACTGGTCTTAGGTAGCCTACGACCGGTCGTGGACCACCTACGACTGGTCGTGAGACACCTACGACCGGTCGTGATACTCGAGATAAGTCGCTGGAGTTCGAGTCGTAGAACTACGACTGGTCAAAGGATGAGTCGTAGGACTTCTCAGGACTGGTCGAAGCAAGTCCAGGACTAGTTGAAGGACAACCTAGGACTGGTCCTGAGAAACTTAAGACTAGTCGAAGCAAAGCTAGGACTGGTCTTAAGATTTCTAGGACTGGTCTTAGAACAGTCACACCAAGTAAATTAAAATATTCAGATTATGTATCCAGAATGACCTATCGTATAGACCAACCTAAGGTCAATCTAAGGTCAAACAAACCTTGAGTGAGATGCACATTGAAGTCTTAAAGGTCTGTATTCTCAGATGATCTTGAAGTAGAAGCTTGAGTCGAGTTGATGGTCTTTCTCGAGCTTGGTACATTCTTGACTTGTCTTGATGAAGTCTTCTAATCTTGAACTTGATAGAAACAAACTTGGAGTCTTCTATTGTTGTAGACTTCATTCATGACATGTCTTGCAAGCATTCTTCATTTATGATCTTGTCTTGAAAACATTCTTCATTTATGATCTTGTCTTGAAAACATTCTTCATTCATGATCTTGTCTTGAAGAAGTGTGTAGTCACAAACAAGAAACACAAGAAGTACAAGACATATAGGTTTTGACACTACAAAATTTGACAACCAAAGGAATATGAAATCATAGCACTAACAGTTTCTAGCTCCTATAATTGTTAAATTTTGTAGTGCCAAAACCTCTTGGAATCTGTGTCTTGTATAGTGGATGTACATATTCAAGACCATGTAAATCATGTACAAGGACAATGGTCTTTACTTCAAGTACTTCTAATGCAAGATCAAGTACATAGTTCACTCCTTCAAAGCCTCAAAGTTCAAAGTTTCAAAGCTATTTCTAAAGGTAAGACAATAGTCTATACTTCGGGACTCAAGACTCAAGGTGAAGTACAACTCAAGTACCTCAAGCTCAAGCTTTAATGTAACTACAAATTCAAGCTTCAAAAGATCTCAAGTTCAAGCTTCTATACATGTCAAGACCTTAAGCTTCGTGAACTTCGAAAATCATCTATCATCCAAAGGAAAAGAAGTATCAATGTTCATACCTCATGGATAAGGTATGAATGACCTTAGATTGACCTTAGGGTAGGTCATTTTGAATATATAATTCAATTAACTCATTTTATAAGTGAATAGACTGTTTCTCGACTAGTCCTGGACTCTGTTCGACTAGTCCTAGCACTAGCTCGACCAGTCCAAGAAATTCCATGACCAGTCCTAAGGTTGTTACAAATTTTTAGAATTTTTTGTTAAGCCTCAACCGGTCCTAAAGACTGCTCGACCGGTCGTGTGAACAATGCTTGACTCATTCTCGACCAGTCCTGCAGTCACAACTCAAAGTCCAGCGACTAAATCAGGCTCCACACGACCAGTCGTGAACAGGTCACGACCAGTCGTGGAGGTCCTTTGACCGGTCGTGAAGGGCTTACGGCCAGTCGTGGAACAGCTTTATCCGATCGCGATCAAAATTTCAAAAATCTGTTGGTCCTACGACCAGTCGTAGTGTCCACAGGACCAGTTGTGAACGTGATTTGTTCACCTATAAATAGAGCACAAATTTTAGAGTATTTCATTCAATTCAAGCTAATTCAATTCGTTACTTTGAGAGATAAGTTAGTCATCTTTTTAACTTATATTGTGCTCATTTAATATTCTCTATTATTAGCTTTCTTTGCATTTGATTTTGAATTTCCGTATTCTAATTATATTTGAAAGAGGGATTGTTATATTCCCATTTCTTGGAATCAAAATTAAATCAAGCTAGCCTAAGGTGCTTTAAATCTAAAATCAATTTAGAACCTAGAACCATTTCATAAGTGAGTTTGGACATTGAACTTTTACTCCGATTTGGTTCTTCTGAGTTGCATCAAAAGGAGAATATCCAGGTATTTTACATTATTGTAAATTTCTGTTTTTGGTTTCATTGAGATTGTGCCAGAAAAATCTCTCTATTTTAGTTTGTCTGAGGTGATCCAGAAAACTCAGAGTGTGGGGTGGTTTTTTAATTGTGTAAGCCCACTTGAAAGACGCAATTGTGAGGGTTTTAGGTGAACATGGAAAAACCTATTTTCATAGTGAATGCTAATATCTACTGTGTGAGGATATTAAGAGTGGAGTAGTTGTGTGGCTGTTGTTTAACAGTTGGTGTATACACAAGCGAACCACTATAATTCTTTGTGTCTTGTGGATTGATTGTTTATTCCTTTTTGTGGATGATTGTAATTTCCCTTTTTACATTTGTGGAGAATGTTATAATCCTCATGTGGATGTGTGGGAATGTTGTAATAGCTTAGATTTCTCTTCTTGTTGTATATTTCTTTATTCCTCTGTATCAGTTTGAGTTTTTGATACACAAACCCTTCTAGTAAGGTTGTCCTTTCATAAACCCTTGGTTTTTATGGTGTAAGGTTGTCCTTAGAACAACATTTGTATTAACCTCTCAATACTTGTTCATTTGAGGTTGTCTTTAAATTTGGTATTTTAGGATTATCTTTTGCTATCTTTATTTAATTTATTTAAATTTAGCTATTAAATTTTTTAATTTGGCATAGTCCTATTCACCCCCCTCCTCCCCCCTCTAAGACATATAGCTCGGCCTTTTTAAGTGGTATCAGAGCCTAATAGCTCATTTTATTATTATTTCTTTTGGATTAAATTCCTGAGCTAACAGATCTGAGCGTTGTAAGATGCCAAATTTTGATAACCTATCAGTCACTAGGCCTCCACCATTTGAAGGCCCCAACTATGCTTATTGGAAAGCCAGAATGAGGATTTTCTTAAAATCCATGGATGAGAGTGTATGGCAAGCCACAGTGACTGATTGGATGTCACGCCCCAAACCCGGAGATCGGATTCATAGGAATCCCGATCACCGAATCCAGTGTCGACAGCCTCCGTAGTACCCCATTCTCGTCTCCTAGTGTCCATATGCCAGATTCCGATCCTGGGATCTTACAAGGAGGATTTTCCCAATGTACATTTAACTCATAGTAAGCATAACCACAAGATTACCTAATTCACAAAGGCAACATCATCATCACATATCCACTAATATAATCATTTGAGTACAATGCTGAAAGGGAAATACATGATATCAAAAATCAAGCTCCAGAAGATCGTTGCACGCTCCAAGCTCCACACTGTTACAACCTAACATCGCCTGCACGCATCTATCGTGCATAAGCTTATAGAAAGCTTAGAGGGTGGTGTAAGTGTGTGCACAAGGTACGTATCAAGTATTCAATGCAATGACATAATCATACAATGTCGAAATAGGCGCAAGGTCATGAATCGTACATTATCAGAGTAAGCGAAAATACTGACAAGTCCATGAGTCAAACAATATCAGAATATGTGATACAAATCAACTATCCAAATGAGGAACAATATCAGGATACGCAATACAAATCAATTATACAAATGAGGAATCATAGATGGCCAAATATCAGATGCAGAGGATGCAATGCAATATACATTCCTGATGAGTAACACAAATAACGTCAGCCGTACCTAGACCATATAAATGCAGAAACACGATAACCCAAAATGCCGTATGCCGTGAATGTCATGCAATATGCGGTGCAAATGGAATGACTATGCTGGAGTGTGAAGTCAGGATGATAGTACATAGTATCGCAGGCTATGGGGTCCAGCACAAGGGACTTCTATCCAAACTAGTCTCATACCTAAATTTAGATAGTCAGACTCAATGTGATAAACTCCTAATCTCAGGTTAGTTACGCGCCCCAACTAAAATCCTGGCCATTGCGAAGGCACACTAACAAATAGTTGCACACGACCAGCCCGAATAGATAGTAAATGAATGAATGAGTATCCAACTCCTACTTGCTAAAGCCACATATCAGTACAGCTCATCTCTGGGATCATCACCGGGGTCTATTACACTCTATGCCAGCTTGTTGCCCCTATCCGAGCACACAACTGGGTAAGTGGAAGAGACCTCACTATCCGCCTACTAATATCAGGCCCGGCTCGTCGATAGCGAACCCATTCCTCAAGCTGGTCAAACTCAACCTAGACATTGCCCCCTCACTCAAGTGGGTAAGGTCACACTCCCTCCTAACCGACTATGACACAGTGGGAGATGCGGCCTACTGGTATACGGCCCTCATAGGCTCATATATATATCCACTCAGTCTCAATGTTGGGGCATCTCCTGGCCACAGATATTCAAAAATTTTCACCTAGGGACATCTATGGCGCCCGTATGCTAGAACTAAACATTTTCGGTGTCCCGTCTGGCCATCCACAACATGCCTGTGGAGGCTACGGCCCTGATGTCGCTAGGGCGTATAGTAATCACAACACAATGCAAGATGCATGAGTCATACAATCCAGTCATGCATCAATCCTGTGCATGTCGTGCACTCATGTGAGATAAGCTCCATCTATCATGGAGTCTCATAACAATATGCTCAATGACATATACAATGATCAACCACATCTCATAACAAACATGCAGATGATGCGTATGGGCATGTATCATGATGCTATGCAGTCACATACTCATAATCGGTATCATTAACTGGCATCGACAATCGACCTCGACAATGTGGACATTTAACCAACATTGCCCCTAAGGAATGGCCCACATAGAGGCAAACATATCGTGGGCCTATGGCCTCACATAAGGGCCACATACATCAAGTGGGCCGCATCACATGAGCCAGAAATACATCTCAATGGGCCTCATATACATCATAGTCGGTCGAATACACGGGCTTAATATACATCACCATGGGCCACGACCCATGGTCTTCAAATACAACATAATGGGCTACGACCCGTGGGCCTCAATATACATCAAGTGGATCGCATTAATGGGTCTCATATACATCAAGTGGGCCACGTACCTAGGCCTCGAAATACATCAAGTGGGCTGGGCCTTGACCTTAGGCCACGAATACATCATAATGGGCCTCTGACACGGGTCTAATATACATCATGAGGAGCCACATCCTATGTGCCTTAATTATATCACAATGTGCCATGTCCTATAGGCCTCGAATACATCATAATGGGCCGCACCACCTGGGCCTCGAATGCATCATAATGGGCCATAACCCATGGGCCTCAATACGTCACAATTGGCCACAACTCATGGGCCCCAAATACCAAATAGGTGGGCCCCATATATATATTAAGTGGGCCAAATGGGGCAGTCCATGGTTTAGCAAAACAAATGGACAGCATGGTTGAAACATATTCATCATGGTGTGTCCCCCCCATGCCGATGGGTGGTGTGGTGAATACATACATCATGGCGGGTTCCCACACTACCTTGGACAGATGGACGGCTGGAGAACCACATACATTCAAGTGGGTCCATGTCCTGGATATAACAATACATCATGGTGGCCTTACGCCACTCGTCCAGATGGACAGTCGAATATAGAGCATATACGTCAAGGTGGATCTCACTTGCCATGGGAGGAATGGATATACAACACATCATTAAGGTGGGTCCTAGGAATAGTCTGCCCAATGGCGTATGTTATGATTAGTCACTTCTCTCATCAGGCATACATATGATGCGTATGATCATGAATTAGGGATCTTTACTAAACATATGTTGTGGTGATGGGCTCTGTATGTAACGAAGATGGGCCTAGGCGGTCTACACACTATAAGTATGAACCTATCACTGGACCATAGGGAGAGTCACAATGCGAACATTTAACCAACATTGTACTTACAATGTGGACGTCAAACCATCATTGCTCCCAAGGCATAGCCCCCATAAAGGTCAACACATAAACCATGGTGGAATCACATTCAATGGGCCTTATGTATATCCCATTGGGCCTTGACCCACGGGCCTTAAATACGTCAAATGGGCCTCAACCCACGAGTCCTAATACATCACAATGGGCATTAACCCATGGACCCTAATACATTACAATGAGCCTCGACCCATGGGCCCCAAATACATCCAATGGGCCTCAAGTACATAACAGGTGGGCCCTGCACCTGGGCCTCAAAACACACAACTGGTAGGCCACGCTCATGGCTAAAGATTTATCTTGATGAGTCACATGTATATCAAAGTGGGCCCCTCGATTAGGCCACAAAAATACATCAAAGTGGGCCTGACGGATGGGCCATAAAGTACATCAAGGTGGGCCTCATAGATGGCCATGAAAATACATCAAAGTGGGCCTGACGGATGGGCCATAAAGTACATCAAGGTGGGCCTCACAGATGGCCACAAAAATACATCAAAGTGCGCCTGACGGATGTGCCATAAAGTACATCAAGGTGGGCCTCACAGATGGCCACAAAAATACATCAAAGTGGGCCTGATGGATGATCATGTCACGGAGTGGCCCGCCGTGATGTGTTTGAGATCCAACTAATTCATAAGTTAACATAGAACTAGATGAAGTGGAGGCAAAATATAAGCTTAATTGGAAGCTAATGTGGCTCCTAAGAGGTTTGAACGGTGAATGTCACTATCTCCACTAATTTCAATGGTGGGGCCCACTTGAGCCTTAGATCTGACTCATTTTCAATCTCAAGCCTTAAGACAAGTCCACCAAATGGATGGGCGGTTTGGATGCAACACATGCGACAAAGAGGACCCCACAATTGGGTGCACGCATCACCAAGGTGGGCTCCACATAACCTGGTGCATCAAGCAGCAATAGGGCTGATGTGTGGCACACTAGCCAATCCAAATCCTTCACAAGTAGATTCCATGTGGGGCCCACCTTAATGTGTATTTCCATCAAATCAGTTTAATAAAGTCACACAAACCATAAATAAACAAATAAATAAATATCATATATTATCCAAAACTTGCAGACCAGGGACGTCCCAATGGCAGACGTTCAATCCTCCACTGCTTCCTTCTGTGTGGCCCACCTGATGAAAGGCTGGAGGGCATGGATAGAACACGTACATCACGGTGGGTCCCATATAATTGAACGGCATGGAGAGAACACATGCATCGTTGGGATTCCACCGTCCAGCACTGGATGGTGCTGAAAACATGTACACCGTAGTGGTTCCCACCATCCACAGCCATGGATGGTGTGAGTAAAGCACATATATCAATGATGGGTTCCACATGGGGCCCACCATAACGTTTGTTTGCAATCCAACCCGTTGATCAGGTCACACAGTCCCTTAATGCCGAGGGAAAAATAAATTTTTATAAGGATCCAAAGCTTCTAGGACCCAGAAAAGGGTTTCAGTGGCTGACGTTCCATCCCGCTGTTTCCTATGATGTGGGCCACCTGAATTACATACATGACTGAGTTTTGGGGTGGCCCACTACCCAGAGGGGGCCTACAAAATGGACGGTGTGAAAATACAACACACATCAGGGTGGGGCCCACGTCTAGGACCCATGGTCCCAGCCTCCAACGTCAGGACGCTATCTTGGCGTCAGTGGTAGCAGCAAGCGCTGCTGCCTTATTTTATTTATTTATTTATTTTTGAAATTAGTTTTTCCGAGGATTTTCACATGTGGGGCTCGTATCAGAAAAATCCACCCACCCATTGGCCTTTACTGCTCGAGACAGACCAGACGAGCCCAATATGCACTATATTTTGGAGCATCAAAACATTAGGGTAGATTTCAATGGTAGACACATTGTTTACTATGTTATAGCCCGCCTGAGAGTTATATTAACCTCATTTTTCGGCTCAACACCTAAAATAATCTAAAGAATGAAATGGATGGATTGGATTAAGAACATACATCAAGGTAGGGCCTGTGTGAGCGGTCCACCCCAAAACCAAAAGAAATCATTTTTTTTTATTTTACAATTCACGTCCAGCGTCTTTGGACGATGGACGGCTTGGCTTGACACGTAAATGTAAGGTGGGCACTGCTCAGGTGGACTACCAATGATGGATGGTGTGGATACGACACATACGTAAAGTGGGCCCCACCTACAGGTGGTTTGGACAAAATACATGCTTCATGGTGGGGTCCATCTGGGTGGGCCACACAGCCACATCATAATACAAGAAATGAAGAAGAGAGAGAGAGAGAGGAGAGAGAGAAGCACCCACCTTTGATTTTCTTGGACTCCTTCCATCAACAGATTCTATTGCCCCAAAGAATACATTTCAATGGTTAAGATTGATTTTAGAGGGTGGGATTGGGTGTAGGAAGGTGGGCCACACCAAGAGTCTCCATGGAAGCCATGGACGTTGGATTACTCCTTGGATTGCTTGGAATGGAGTGAGAAAATGAGAGAGAGTATGGGTTGTTGTAAGAGAGATGGGATGGAGGGTATGGTTTCTTTTGACTTTTGGTAAGAAGGGAATGGTTAGGTATGGGTGTTATTGACTTAGTGAAGAGAGAGGTATGGGTGAGTGATGGCTTGTGATGGGATGTACTTGACTCATGATTGATGTGATGGATAACACATGTCGTAAAGATTCTCTTAGGCTTTGTAACGCGCGGTATTTTTTCTCGAACTGAACGCGGGCCCATATCTCCTGGCCTGGGTATCGCCTCGATGTGCGAGACATGGCATTGGAACCGCGGCGACGGCGCGGTCGCACTGGTATAAGTCTCAAGTCAAGCCAACTCTAGAATATGGGATACGACTCAAGGTCGCGTGCAACACCGATAACAAATAGTGGGTCGCCGAAATTTGACCAGGAGGACCGCAGAAGCCTACGGAACAGTACAGGCTAGGATATGGGTCTTACATTAGACTCCTCCTACCACTGAAGTAACTGGCATCGATGGATCCAAATCTATGAGTTACGCCTTACTTCTCTTGGACTACACTTCAGAAAAGTGAGAGTAGTGCCAATGTAAAAGCACTAAATGTAATCACTTGCGCACTATCACCGGATGAATTCAAAAGAATTATATCCTGTGATACTACAAAACAAGCCTGGGATATTTTAGAAATGACACTCGATGGAACAACAATTGTCAAGAAATCTAAAGTCTAAATCCTCACAACCAAATTTGAGGAAATACGTAGGGAGGAAAGTGAAACTTTCATGGACTTTATACTAGATTAAATGACATTGTTAACTCTATGTGGGGTCTTGGTGATAAAATCCCAGAAAGTAAAGTCTGTGCAAAGATACTATGCTCACTACCTGAATGGTTCAATTCAAAGGTGATTGCGATGCAGGAACTTCGTCATACGAACAATATGAGGGTAGAAGAACTAGTTGGATCATTACAGACTTGTGAGTTAACTTTTAAAGCTCCTAAAGGTAAATCCAACGCCCTTAAATCATCTAAATATTTTTCTTAAGAAAATAATAGTAATTCTGATTTAGAAAATTCTAAAGATGATATGGCCCTTTTAGCTAAAAAGTTTTACAAAATTTTTAAAAGTAAAAAGAGGGTTGATTTTCAAAAATTTAATGATAAGAAAATATTTAAATCTAAAACTTAGAAATCATTAAAAGACAGTCAATGTTACAACTGTCATGAATATGGCCATTTAGCAAATAAGTGTCCTAAAAAGGACAAACCCAAAAAAGAAGGGTATGTTGGCTACTTGGGATGAATCTTTTGGCTCTGAAGCCTCTTCTGAATCAAAAGATTCTGAAACCGAGTCGGGCAATGAAGTCAAAGCTCTTATGACTCTCGCCAAGTTCACTTTTTCAGATAATGATGATTCAACTAGTGAAGAAAATCTGAATAGTGATCATGAAATGAAGAAGATCTTCAAGATGCTTATAATCCCTATACAAGGAAAGTTGTAAAATTACCGTAAAAGTAAAACTTCAAAAAGAAAAGTTTTTGAAACTTAAAGAAAATTTTGATATTGTTGTTTTAGAAAAATCCCACATTTCGGATAGTTTTAAAAAAACTAAATGTGATTTATATTTCAAAACCTCCCTGATTGAAAATCTAAAATCTGAAAATGAAAAACTAAAACTTGAAGTCTCTTCACTTTTGAGTTTAAAAGACACTTGGAGGTATGCCCAAGGTGTTCTTAAGTTAGAAAAACTTTTATCCGGATCCCGAAAATGTAGTGACCGATCCGGTTTGGGCTACAACAAAAATATTCCTCCCAAACATAAGAATACTTCTCCTAAGTTTGTGAAAGGAGAGTCTTCAAATTCAAAAGGGAAAAGTTCAAATCAAAATTATTTTAAAAATGTTAAAACTTTTCAATCTTTAAAACCTAAAAGAAACCATATCAACTATAAAAATCATAATCGTAATAATTTAGCTGAGAAAATTGTTGATTTACTTAAGGAGCTCTTAAAATATAACTCAGTGGGTCGGTCTTATATCAATTACAAATACAAAAAGACCAATTACACTCCTAAACCCAAAACTGTAATGAAATGGGTTCTTAAGGTTACTTGCTTGGTTGCCCACACGGCTTTCAAAGCTTCAAGTCATTCAAAGTGGTACCTAAACAGTGGATGCTCCGGGCACATGACTGGTGACAAAGGTTTATTCACCAATCTTAAAGATATGACTGATGGTTTAGTCACATTTAGTGATGGTAGCAACTGTAGGATTATTGGCCAAGGCACGGTTCAACTTTCTAACCTCCCTTTATTTGAGAATGTTTTATATGTAGAAGGTTTAAAACACAACTTATTAAGCATTTCTCAAATATGCGATAAAAAGCATAGTGTAAAATTTTCTAACCTAGGGTGTGAAATTTATCATGTTACATGGTCCATACCAATGAGACCAAGTTATGACATAAATGAGACCAAGTTATGGCATAAACGCCTTATACATGTATACTACCATAACTTGTATAGATTGAGCAAAAGAGAGTTAGTAAGAGGCTTACCCAAAATACAAAAAATAGATAAAATATGTGGTGAATGCCAAATTGGTAAGCAAACTAGGAGCTCTCACAAAAAGGTGGACTCCAATGCCATATCTAAACTGCTCAAACTCCTCCATATGGATCTTATTGGACCAACTAGAACAGAGAGTCAAGGTGGGAAAAAGTATATTCTAGTAATCGTTGATGACTTTACCAAGTATACTTGGGTAGTCTTCTTAAGAGACAAATCAGAAACTCTCGATGAAGTTAAAAGGGTACTTAGACGTATCCAAACTGAAAAAGAAACTCAAGTCTGTAAAATCCATAACGATCATGGATAAGGATTTGAGAATAGCTATTTTGAGAAGTTTTGCAGTGATCAGGGAATATCACGTGAATTCTCTGCGCCCAAAACACCACAATAAAATGATATAGTAGAAAGAAAAAATAGAGTGTTTCAAGAAGTGGCAAATGTAATATTAAACAGTATGAAGCTTCCTAAAAATCTTTGGGCCGAAGACGTAAATATTGCGTGTTATATAATTAACTATGTCTATACTAAAAAATCAAATAGTAAATGGCTTATGAAATGTGGTTTGATAAGAAGCCTACTGTCAAATAAGTTTTCGGTAGCAAGTGCTATATTTTACGTGACTGAGAAAATCTGGGTAAGTTTGACACAAAAAGTGATGAAGGGATATTTTTAGGGTATGCTCTGAATAGTCGAGCATATCGGGTTCTTAATAAGAGGACCGGTGTAATTCAGGAATCAATTAATGTGGTTATTGACGATTACTTGAATACACCTGTCTCAAGTTCAGATAATGATAAAGTACTTCTAATTGATAAACCAGATTCTTCATCAAGTCAAAATAACTCTGAACTAAGAACTGTTAAAAATCATCCAACTAATCAAATTCTTGCAAACCCTCTCACTGGTGTACGCACTCGTAGACATCTAGAATATGTATGTAACTACGTGTGCTTTACATCTCAGATAGAACCGGCTAACATAAAAGAAGCTCTTAGTGACAAAAACTGGATAGTTGCGATGCAAGAAGAGCTTAATCAATTTGTTAGAAATGATGTTTGGTACTTAGTTCCTAGACCCAAAGATAAACATATCATCGAAACTAAGTGGATTTTCAAAAATAAGTCTGATGAACATGGTAATATAATTAGAAACAAGGCTAGATTGGTTGTATAAGGGTACATTGAAATTGAAGGAATCGATTATGATGAGACCTTTCCCCCAATAGCTCGTCTTGAATCAATTAAACTATTTATATCCATTGCTTGCTTTAGAAAGTTCAAAATATATCTAGTGGATGTAAAGAGTGCTTTCTTAAATGGTGATTTGCATGAAGAAGTGTATGTTGAACAACCAACGGGTTTTGAAGACCCAAAGAATACTGATCATGTCTATTGCTTAAAAAAGGCTCTCTACGGTTTAAAACAAGCTCCCAGGGCATGGTATGAAAAGTTGACTAAGTTTTTACTAAGTCACAACTTTATAATGGGAAGTGTTGATAAGACTCTGTTTTTAAAGAAACATAATGATCACATTTTAATAGTGCAAATTTATGTTGATGATATTATTTATGGATCTACCTATACTAACATAACTGTTGAGTTTGCAGATCTTAAGAAATCTAAGTTTGAAATGAGCATGGTCGAAGAATTGAATTATTTTCTTGGGTTGCAAGTTAAACAGCAACCTGAAGGTTTCTTCATTTCTCAAAACAAATATGCTCTAAACTTAGTTAAAAAGTTCAGATTTGAGAATGGGAAAATTTGTGATACTCCTATGAGTATGACTCTAAAACTCTCAGAGGACTCTACAAGTAAGAAAGTGGATCCTAAATTGTATCACAGTAGGATAGGTAGTTTGCTGTATTTAACTGTAAGTAAACCTGATATTGCATTTAGCGTAGGTATTTGCACTACATTTCAATCTGAACCTTAAAGAGTCAATTTAACTACTGTTAAATAGATTATGAGATATGTCACAAGTTTAGCTAATCTGGGTCTTTGGTATCCACATGATACTAGTGTTCAATTAGCTGGTTACACTGATGCTGATTGGGTTGGTAACGGTGATGATAGGAAATCAACCAGTGGTAGTTGTTTCTATATTGGGAACTACTTAGTTTCTTGGCAAAGTAAGAAACAAAATTTCATATCACTTTCAACTGCTGAGGCTGAATACATTGCAGCAGGTAGTGCATGTACTCAGCTGGTATGGATGAAAAGAATGTTAAGCGATTACTGAATTGCATAGGACTCTATGGTTTTATATTGTGATAATTCCAATACAATTAATATATCTAAAAATCCAATCCAGCATTCACGAACCAAGCATATTGACATTAGATATCACTACATTTGTGAATTAGTGGAAGAAAAGACAATTAATTTGGAATACATTCCAACCGAGACTCAACTTGCTGACATTTTCACAAAACCGCTCGACAAAAACAAGTTTTCTAAATTGAAATTTGATCTTGGTATGTACAATTTGAATTAATTATTCATGCATTTATATATCATATTATATATATTTGTTATTTTAATTGATTAGAATTTCAAATGTCAAGAATATTGTATATTTTTTGCTATGCACAACCAGTGGAGTACATACTCGACCAGTCGTGGCACGACTAGTCGAGCATGTCCTCGACTGGTTGTGTAGCACGGGTTTGATGTTTATTTGGGGAAAAACTCCTTTTCTCTTCATTTGGGTTTCTTCTCTAACGGATCCTAGCTCAACCAATCTAACCCATCTCCCTAGATCTTTAAGGTTAGTACTTTATTTCCATTTTCCTTATAGATTCATGTTCATTTCACTTTTTTCATCTTTGGAGTGATCTATTTCTTGATTCATTGAGGTTTTTGGAGTTTTCTTCAACAAAATCTATTTTTGAGAATACCCACTCTACATTTTTTACAACCTCTTGATTACTTTCTTTGTTAGTTGGAAATGGATGCTAGAGGCAAAAAAAAAGTTCTCGTGGTCCTTCAACATCTAGATCGACACCTATCATAAGGTGCCACCTTCGGTCATCCGAAGATGATCCCTCATGTGTGGGATTTAAGGTAATGCAATATTATAGTTGAATGACTTGTTCATGTTAAACATATAGCTCCGTTTGATCTCCTTCCTCTTCTCTAATCTATAGGATGGGCTAACATTCTACATTGGGGTAGGCCGGCATACTAGTTTATTGCGCAAGCTATGTTTACATGTATTTCTAATTTTTCAATTGAGAATTTAACGTTTATTATTGCAACTAGAGAAGGTCCATTTGAAGTAGACCGACATCTGATTTCTGGTCTAATAGACATACCTGTCAATAATGAAGGTATTCCTATTAGCACTCTAGTTGATAAACCATCTAAATCAGAAAAACATGTGCTTACTAGAGCATTATGCAATATAGATGCGCAATGGAGTCAAAATGGGAATGCGCTTGCTTCAAAGTATTTGTTACCCAGATAAAGGGTCCTTCACAGGATATTTATTTCAAATCTTTATCCACGTTCTGGTAATAAAACCGAACTTACCTCTTTTATGGTTCGGATTTTGCATTCCATCATCTCTGGTACAAAAGTATGTCTTCCTTCTTTAATCTGTTATTCTATCATTCAATTCCATCTCCATCCTGGACATAATGATATCCTTTTTGCATATCTTATGACTGTGTTGGCCACCCATATGTTAGTGGCTATGCCTGTTGGAGAGGCTCTCATTCAACACCTTATTTTCAACAACTCAAATATAAACAAAATGAATTTAAGGTTGGTTGCTAGTCAAGTCAATGTGGGTGTTGGTGGAGCTGAAGCAGTGAATGAAGAAGAAAGCGATTTACTTGCAGATGACATTAACATGGACGATATCTTTGATGAGATCGAATCAAATTCTAAGGTTGACCCTGATTATCAGCCTTCTGATTTTGCTAAGAGGTTACATACTCTTAAGGAACAGGTGGCTCAGATTTGTGTAACCTAGGATTTTCAATTTGCTTATATGCATAAATATATGAGGCGCATTAATAAGGGTTTACATCAAATTGATCCATCTATTCCTGGATCTGATTAGTATTTTCTTATATGATTTGTAATAACTCTTATGATACTTTGCTTCCTTTTAGTTTGTGGGATTGACTTTGGTTGAACTTGGATGATGTTGATTGATGATGCTTGAACATTACTTGCTTATAACTATAATATCTTGACTATTTTGATCCATTATTCCCCGTTACTCATATTATTTTTCTTTATTTATCTACATCATGTTCCACGTATTAGTTTCTTCCTTTGTCATATTGTGACAAAAAGGGGGAGAATTTTGTCATGCTTGATATATGTGGATTGTGATATATGGTTAGCATGTGGATGGTGGATGGATTGTGGATAGCCTTTCTTTTCTTTGAGAAAGGTAGAGGAGTAAGGGGGAGTATTGTTGGAGTATTTGATGCTGTTGTTGGAGTATTTGATGTTAATTGATGTTTGCTTTGACCTGTTTATAACTGGTGCATGATTCTTTAACTAGGTTGTAACTAGTTTATATTAATAACTGGTGCATGATTCTTTGTGGATATAATGCTTATGTTATTATGAAGTGTGTTTTGTCACAAATTTGACAAATGGGGAGATTGTAAGTGCTATTGTTTCTAGCTCCTATGATTGTCAAATTTTGTAGTGCCAAAACTCTTGGAATCTGTGTCTTGTACAGTGAATCTACATATTCAAGACAATGTATATCATGTACAAGGACAATGGTCTTTGCTTCAAGAACTTCTAATGCAAGAACTAGTACATAGTTCACTCCTTCAAAGCCTTAAAGTTCAAGGTTTCAAAGCTATTTCTAAAGGAAAGACAATAGTCTGTACTTTGGGACTCAAGACTCAAGGTGAAGTACAACTCAAGTACCTAAAGTTCAAGCTTCAATGTAACTATAAATTCAAGCTTCAAAAGATATCAAGTTCAACCTTCTATACATGTCAAGACCTCAAGCTTCGTGAAATTCGAAGATCATCTATCATCCAAAGGAAAAGAAGTTTCAATGCTCATACATCATGGATAAGGTATGAATGACCTTAGATTGACCTTAGGGTAGGTCATTTTGAATACATAATTCAATTAGCTCATTTTATAAGTGAATAGATTGTTTCTTGACTAGTCCTGGACTCTATTCGAGTAGTCGTAGCGCTGGCTCGACCAGTCCAAGAAATTCCATGACCAGTCCTAACGTTGTTGTAAAATTTTAAAATTTTTTGTTAAGCCTTGACCAGTCTTGGAGACTACTCGACCGGTCATGTGAATAGTGCTCGACTCATTCCCGACCAGTCCTGCAGCCATGACTCAAAGTCTAGTGACTAAATCAGGCTCCACACGACTAGTCGTGAACAGGTCACGACCAGTCGTGGAGGTCCTTCGGCCGGTCATTAAGGGCTTACGACTAGTCGTGAAACGGCTTTATCCAATCGCGCTCAAAATTTCAAAAATATGTTGGTCCTACGACTAGTCGTAGTGTCCACAGGACCAGTCGTGAACGTGATTTGTTCACCTATAAATAGAGCACGAATTTCAAAGTATTTCATTCAATTCAAGCTAATTCAATTCATTACTCTGAGAGATAAGTTAGTCATCTTTTTAAGCTATATTGTGCTCATTTAATATTCTCTTTTATTAGCTTTCTTTGCATTTGATTTTGAATTTTTGCATTCCAATTATATTTAAAAGAGGGATTTTTATATTCCCATTTCTTGAAATTAAATTCAAATCAAGCTAGCCCAAGGTGCTTTAAATCTAAAATCAATTTAGAACCTAGAACCATTTCATAAGTGAGTTTGGACATTGAACTTCTACATTGAACTTCTACTCTGATTTGGTTCTTCTGGGCTGCATCAAAAGGAGAATATCCAGGTATTTTACAATATTGTAAATTTTTGTTTTTGGTTTCATTGAGATTTTGCTAGAAAAATATCTCCATATAACGCCCTAAAAATCGGGGGTCGAGCAGGAGCCCAACTCCCGAGTTCCAACGCATCACTTATGCAACATAGATAATGATGATTAAATGTTGTCTGTATTAGTGCATTAAACATGAGTGGGATTATACCAAAACAACATATCATACTCCAGAGATATTTAAATTTCGTAAGCAGAATACTGTGATAAGTATATAAAACATGTGTTGTAAGTCTCCAGAGTATGAACATGATACCAAGTTAAATATATATACATGTATACTCTCAAATTGAGCAAAAAAAAAATATACATGTGTTCCAAAGTACATAACAACACATGGAATGACATCTAGTCAGCATCCAAGTAATCCTCGTCAATCAGGACAGGGCCTACATAGACCCACCTGATAACTGCAAGTAGGAGAACTCCTCCTCGTCATCATAGAAATTTGGCTCCGCTTCGTAAGCATCGCCATCATCTGTAACTACAATAGGGTCTGGTTGGTGTTTAAAGTACCGTCCTAGAACGTGGGAGTGAGTGATCAACTCAGTGGAGCTATAAAGCAAAGGTTAACATATTATCAATTCAATCAAGCAGTAATGATAAAGCAGTACAATACTCATGTCCTAAATACTCTTATTAATGCAAGGATGATATGTGATAATGATGTATACCTTTGCCTGTACTCCTTCAGCGACATCATCTCACGATCACATATGCTACACTCCTAGTAAACGTGCACTTCCTCAGAAAAGCACCATGCAATGCGATGCATTGCAAGATCGTGTTAGCCAATTCCTTAATTAGGTCTATTCATACAGCAGATTCGGGAAGCTAAGGTACCTCTCTTTTTATCATCTACCCAAACATTGATCCATCTAGGTTCGTCAATCCTAGATAATCACATACGATAAACAAGTTCTAGGTCACTACGGAGAGGCTCGTCACCATCAGCACAGGCCTAGTCTATACTCGAAGCAACTATGGAAAGGCTCATCACCTTAGTGTAGTTCTAATGTATACTTGTAGTCACTACGGGCTCGTCACCTGATCGTAGGCCGACAGCTCGAATGCAGTGTCTCATACACCACTGTATTCAGCTCATGAGTTTGGGTTGCTCACTAGTCACTATGGGGAGGCTCATCGCCCCAGCGTAGGCTGACAGCTCGACCACAGTGTCCCATACACCACCATGTCCGGCTCATGAGTCTTAGCGGATCGAGGTACCAAAGTTAAACAGGATTTGCACTAGTAAGTTGGTACCTTAGATTCAAGCAGTAGCGTTCATACATGGTGAACATACATTAGGCTAATTGGGTTGCTTGACAAGCTCGACTGGTACGAGCGTACGTCGAGCTGATTGACATGGAGTGCATAAACAATCTGTGTGGCCTAACCATTGTCGACTAGCAGAGTACGACTCGAATTCCTCGAATGTATACGTCGTGGCTAAAACAGTCCGACCACCGATCGTAAATTGTTATCGATTGCCTGGACTATATCGTAGCCCTAAATCACACTCCAAACAATAGCATTCACATGTGATAATCAAAGACAGCATGTGACAACCAATTTTAATATCAAACTTATTTAAGCATTTCAATAAACACATAGTACACATGTTACCATACATAGGCATTTCATCAGTAAATCACATAGTAGTAAGGTAGGTTACACAAAGGAAACTGTAACTACATATAAGGGAATTGAGAATCCCATCTCAACACCCCCATTACGTACATTTCATCAAGCATTTTCTCATTCAGGCATTTTATCAAACACTTAGACTACACATATTACATAGGTGTAATAAGTTAGTTAAAGCACATATTATAGCAAATCCTTCCACAAAGGAGTTGTCACGCATATAACAATCATGTATTTACAATCAATAATCATGGCATGCACAAATCATAATTTCACATTCATTCAAACATTTCAACAAACACTTGGAATGCATTAAAAACAACATAATTTACATATATGTGTAATATATGGGAGACATCGTATCTAAACACATGTAATAGCAATCAAGTCAGTCATAAATCATTAACTGACATTGAAAGCCTCAAAAACTATAACCTAAATGTTTATAGTCCGCACCTTATGCCGATAGACTCGTAATGAACTCAGTTTTAAACACTAAGTCTTCATCTACGGCACCACAACAACCTATAACAAGGAATAGGTTAGCTATTCCGCCATCTGCTCTATTTGAATCTCCAAAACAGGTTAGGGTTAGGATTTCTTACCTAGGAACAGAGTCAAAATCGTTGGAATAGCGATGCAGAAGGGTTGATTTGGCCCGTGTAGCGATAGGGAAGGATCCCAGGGACGGTCTCCCACTTTCTCTCTCACTTTCTCTCTCTTTCCTTCTCTTTTCTCTATCTTCTCTCTCCTAGGATTAGGAATTCGTATGGAATGAGAGAGGGGTAGGTTTTGGCCCTTATATAGGTCCAGAACTGATGGGAATGGCCTCAGGGCCATGGTATACTTAGGTTATAGCCAAATAATGGTTGTTTTAGTCCAACGGGGCACATCTGGAGGCCCCTTTTTTGCATACAATCTAAAGAAAGTTCCCTGACATTGGGTCTATGCCAGGCTAAGTTTTTAGTCTGATCAGATTTGTGGCTCGACCGTGGCAGACCAGTTTTAGTTCAACGGTCATCGTTACTCGATCGGGGCCACGAGTACATGGACCTGTGCTAGGAAATTTCCCTGATCCGAGGGTGTATTTGGGTCAGATTCTAACAGTCAGAAACCTTAAATTTGTCCTACAAGCGAATAGCCCAATTCACATAAATCTGAGTTCATTTCCCAAAGGTATTCACATTTCTCATAACTTTGCTCCAGGCTTAAGTTGTGTGCTTCTGGATACTATCTGAATTTGATTTCTACGATAGTTATCAAGTCTAGTAAGGCGGTCCTAACCGTATGATTTCACAATAATCAGACTTTTGACGTGCGGTCCAGGTCTGATACGGAGTTTAAATGTGCTCCCAAGAGCAACTGGGTTTAAAGATTGGTCCTAGATTTCTAGGTAACGTAGCGCTAGCGATTCTACTAGTTTTGGGCCTTGCAATTCGTATTTAAAGTAGTTAGTGCTAATTTCACAGATAATCTAGTTTAACACTTAGTTAATTTCATCTAATTTCTAAAGGATTTGGTCCTAAGTGATTTATGTCTGGTGGTACTCGGGTCTTTGTACAAATTTTTTCGAGACGTTACACTCTATTTTGGTTTGTTTGAGGTGATCCAGAAAACTCAGAGTGTGGGGTTTTTTAATTGTGTAAGCCTACTTGAAAGACACAATTGTGAGGGTTTTAGGTGAACCTGAAAAAACCTATTTTCATAGTGAATGCTAATATCCACTGTGTGAGGATATTAGGAGTGGAGTAGTTGTGTGGCTGTTGTTTAACAGTTGGTGTACACACAAGCGAACCACTATAATTCTTTGTGTCTTTGGATTGATTGTTTATTCCTTTTGTGGATGATTGTAATTTCCCTTTTCACATTTGCGGAGAATGTTGTAATCCTTATGTGGATGTGTGGGAATGTTGTAATAGCTTAGATTTCCCTTCTTGCTGTTTATTTCTTTATTCCTCTGTATCAATTTGAGTTTTTGATACACAAACCGTTCTAGTAAGGTTGTCCTGTCATAAACCCTTGGTTTTGATGGTGTAAGGTTGTCCTTAGAACAACATTTGTATCAACCTCTCAATACTTACTCATTTAAGGTTGTCTTTAAATTCAGCATTGTGGGATTGTCTTTTGCTATCTGTATTTAATTTATTTAAATTCTGTTGTTATATTTTTTAATTTGGCATAGTCCTATTCACCCCCCCCCCCTCTAGGACATATAGCTCGGCTTTTTCAGACTGGTCGAGTGGCCTGCTCGACTGGTCGTGTGAGTCCAGATTACACGCTAGAAAACGAGTCGAGCACTGCACGACCAATTGAGCACTATTCACGCGACTGGTCGAGTACTTTCCAGGACTAGTCGTAGACCAACAAAAAAATTCTAAAAATTCATAACAAATCCTGGACTGGTCAAAGAATTTCTAGGACTGGTCGAGCCAGTGTTAGGACTAGTCAAAAGAATAGAATTTTACACTTATAAAAAGACCAAAATGACCGAACGAAAGTATGAAATGATCTAATCATGATCTAAGGTCAATCTAGGCCAATCATACCTTGCTTGTGAGATAGAACATATGAACACTTAATATATCAATCACTTTAGTAGCTTTAATTCTTGCGATCTTCAAAGTTTGAATTCGACATACCAAACATAATCTTCAACTAGTTCTTGAGTTCTTGGACTTTTCTGGTTCCAGATCTTGAACCGCAATGTTCTTAAAAACTAAGTCTTCACTCAATATATAAAAGTCTTCACTTTCTTCCAGTTTGAAAATCTCAGTGAGTTCGTCGTAGATAAGATAGATTCATTAGCATGAATAGAACGAACGTCGAAGATTCAATGTGAACAGATGCACTAGCTTGATATAAATCAAAATACAAACTTGAATTGGTTTGGTTCACCAAAATTTGATAATACTTAGGGTTTATCAACATAGCACTTTCAATCTCCCCCTTTGTCAAATTTGTGACAAAACTAAAATTACAATATGCAATAGATTTTCAAACAACACATTGTACAAACATATTATGATATCATGCACAATAATCAACTCTCCCCCTTAATCCACTACTCTGCAAAATATATATATATATATATATATATATTAGCCATGATCATATCATATCATTATCCTCATATCATTCAACAAAGTTCTCCCCCTTTTTGTCATAACATGACAAAGGAAGTGAATAATGATAAAGGAAGATAATAAAAGAGCAAGTAGAATTAATAACTACTCATCCAAAACAAATAAAACAAAGTATCTGAATTGAATAGATAAAAATTTAAACAACATTATCCAAGCAGTCATACGGAAAAGAGTGAGAATAAAGTTATTACAGATACCATTAAATCAAAAAGAAACTAGTCAGATCCTGAAGAGGGAGTAGGAATAGATGGATCAATTTGATGTAAACCCTTATTATTGCCCCTCATATATTTGTGCATATAAACAAATTCAAAATCCTGGGTTACACGAATCTGAGCCACCGGTTCCTCAAGAGTATGCAACCTCTCATCGAAACCAGAAGGCTACTAATCAGGGTTAGCCTCATAATCTGATTCAAGTTCATCAAATAAATCATCCATATTAATGACTTCTTGAGGTAAAGTGTCAGCTTCTTCAGCTTCTTCATCTCCTCCAGCATTCCCATCAACTTGACCAGGTATCAAGTCCAGGTTTATCTTGTTGATATTAGAGTTATTAAATGGACGGAGATTAATGGAACCCTCTCCAACAGGCATAGCTATTAAAGCATGATTAGCTAAGGTGGTCATAAGATAAGCGAAAGAAATATTGAAATGACCAGGATGGAGTCAAAACTGAATAATATGATGGCATATAAGAGAAGGATGACAAATATGGATGTTAGTGACAACAGAATGCATAATGCGGGCCATAAAAGAGGTCAACTCGGTCTTATTACCTGAGGGAGGATAAACATTCGAAATAAAAATACGATACAAGACTCTATATCTGGGCAACATATATTTGGAACTGAACACAGTACCGACATTCCATACTGCATTCATGTTACAGAGTGAAATAACAGTGAAGACGGCTTGAGTTGAAGTCGAAATATGTCAATATGTACTAGAGGGGGGTGAATAGGACTTATTAAAGATTTATGAATTATTTAAAAATCCTACCATGTATGCAATTTTCAGGATTACTCAAATGTAACTCTACTGGCTTCCAAGCCAAGTAGAGGATCCAATCACAAACTAATCAAGATATAGAAATATGCAACTTAGTCTATGCTGGATGTGACTGTGTGTGTGTGTGACGTGATCAGATATATGAATATAAATGCATTGACATGAATCACACATAGAGAAAAGTAATTACAAACACAGTCATTTTATAGTGGTTCGACGATCAGTCTACTCCACTCCCGGCTACCGCACTCAACCCTTGAGTGTACCGAATTTCACTAAGGAGATTTTTCAGGGTTCACCTCTGACCTAAGGTTTTAAATCAGGTTCACCTTCAACCTTTACGTGGAGGTTTCTACTCAGTTCACCTCTAACCCCGGAGTTTTACTGGTTCACTCCTAACCAGATGTTTATGCTCTCCACAGAGCAAGAGTCCACATAACTCACCCATCACGTACACTCCTGTGGGAGGCCTCATGCGAGGGCTTCAAAGGGCGAGAACCACTTAAGACTCAATCCTAGAAAGGAATGATCGCAAGTATCCTCTTGAACTCTAGATACTTACAAATAAGTTGATGAGTCTTATTAAGCACAACGCCGAAGATCTCCTCCTCCTTGTTGACGAAGAGTCTTCTACTCCCTTGATCCACAACACAAAAGATATACCAAGACTAGGCTTAGGGTTGGGTCAAGGTTATGATGGAATCCTACTCTCTAAAGATTTTCCTATAAGGAAGATAGAGTAGTTCCACTCTTATGCATTCAAGGCATCCTAACATAATGATTTGCCATTAAGGTAGTAGCTGAAGGATCCTTGAATGCGGAAGTTCATTCCCCAATCTACTCTATTGAATGTCAATGGTGAGAGTGGATTGGAGGATGAACTCCCTTGAGAGAAAGGCTTTGGATATAAGATGTAAGTTGGAACACACAAAAGCTCTCTATTTTCTCTCTCTCACAGCAACAAAAGGCAAGTCCTCTATATATAAGTAAAAAGTTCCAACGGATATAAAACGGTCACATTTATGACAGAGTTTGATATCATCGAGCAGGTTTGATATCATTGAGCGTATACTCTCGATAGCATTGATGGTCTGCTTGATGACTCGGACTCAATGTCATACTTTTTTGAAACTTCTTGACAATTGGTCGATGAATTGAGACCATGGTCGATGTCATCAAATTTTGAACTCTGATTCCATCGATGACAGGATCGATCCATCGATACTTGAAAAGTGAGAGAGACTTGACTTTGAGATATTTCAGGTTTTCTTGAATGATCGGGGGAACCGTCGAGATCATCAGAATTTGAATGTCAATGATATCGAGATCAGAGTCGATGCACCGATAAATCCAGCAGATGTGTCTTTAAGCTTGCTGGACAATTTGTGTCCTTGTTCGATGCAATCGACCTGGTATCGATATCATTGATATTTGAATATCGATTTTATCGAAGGGTCCCCGATCATAGTTAAAAACAACCTGAAATATTTGTTGTAAGAAATGCGCGCCCACTATCGATATCATCGATGGACCTCCGATCATATCGATATTTGAATTTAGATCTTATCGGAAGGTCATCAATATATCGAAGGAATTTGAGATTTTTATTAAAAAAATAGGGGCGCTGGAAAACTGCCTGCTGATCTTATCGAGCCACTCCCGATGGACTCGAATTTGAATGTCAATGATATCGATAGGTGTATCAATACATCGATAATTCGTCCAGATATGATGTGAAGTTGCTGGACATATTTAGTGCTTTTATCGATGAGATCGATATGTGTATCGATACATCGATAAATCCGTCCAGATGAATATTTTCGTTGCTGGACATTTTTAGTCCTCATATCGATAATATCGGTAAGGTATCGAGGACATCGATAGTGTAGGTCGATCATATCGAGGGTGTATCGATAAAATTGACAAGGTGAGAAAAATTTACAAATTTTCCTATTTGCAAAAAGTTTTCTCACCTTAAAAACTCTAAGATGTCTATCTTGTTTTAAGGGTTTTAATCACCTGGTGTTTTGGGACATGGGATGTGAGGCTATGATTTACCTATGGTGAGCTTCCACACATCCAGATGAGGCAGATGCTTGAATTGTTCTTCCTATCGAGCTCTACAAATAGTCTGACCTACCATTCACGTAACTTGACAAACTAGGGCACTAGCAGGTGCACTTTCAATCTCCCCTTTGTCAATTACGTGACAAAATACCTAAAACACCCTGAATTGTGTGTACATGTTTTTACACAATTTTACAATTTTTCTACCCCATGTACACAACCAATTATCTGCTCCCCCTTACTTCAAAACCCCCCCTTTCTTGGTGCAGCTACTCCCCCTAACACCTGTAATACCATTTAATATACAATTTTTCCATATGGGGTGTTTGTAAACGTTCTCTCCCTTTTTATCAGTCATTGACATCTCAAGTGATATTGACTAAAGAGTGAATTGCATGAGAGAAACATTAGGCATAAGCAGATGAATTTGATGTATAAGAGTTAGTGCATTTTAGTCAAACATCAATCTCATAATGAATGCATATCAGATAAGATATAGCAGTTTTCAATCATATGCAAACTATAACTTGATAAACTAGGGGAACTGAATACAAATATGGCAAAAATGATATGAATTCTATTCAGCCATATTCAAAATAAGACTAAAGTTATCCAATTATCCAAAATAGACTGTCCAAGATTGGCAGCAAATTAACAGTTATCCCAGCGAAAACACCAAGCCCATAAAAAATGGCATTTGATTAACGTGACCAGCTTCTACCGTCTTCTTGAGTCACCGCGTGTGAGTAAATCAACAACTTGCTGATTTGTTTATTGGAGAGAATCAACTTTTTCTTTAATCACAATGAGATGTCTTTCACAATTGTGAAGTCGCTCCTCCATGCTCGCCATACTGTTTAGTAGGTGACCTTCAAGATGATGAGTTTGGCAGTTTGTGATCGACTCCGGACTCAGCAATGGCATTCGGTTGGATCCCCATGGATATGACGGAGGAGCATATGGAGCAGCCGATTGTAGGGGAGCACTGTTCTCAGGAAGAACTGAAGGAAGACAGAGCTGTTGTGCCAACTGAGCCGAATCACTGTCAAACCACTTCTCTGGATAGAATCTATCAAATGAGGCAGGAATACGAACATGATGATCTAATTTACAGATGAGTACAGGAAAAGCTAGTGTATCCTGATGATTTCCTTGAATGACCCGAATTAGCTATTTAAGAAGAAGTGTTGGAAGGCACACCTGAATTTCCTGATATATATCATACAGTACATTTAACACAAAGGGAGACAGATGATTACCATTTACATCACAAGGATAGACATTGGACCCAAAAATATCATGAAGGATTTTAAAGGTGGGTCCAAGATGATTAATATGAAGGGAATTATCATCGTTCCGTGAAATAGTAGTTCCCTGACATAGTACACGAGTTATCTCGCCCCACACACCAAGACCATTTAGATTCTGATTGGTAACAGGAATGCGAGTGACTTAGAGGTCTAAAAGGTGACTCAAGGTGATGGGAGTGATGTGCTTGGAGTAATGCAGTAGTTCTATTTGAACACAGGGTGGATCGTCACAAATAACA
Organism: Magnolia changhungtana; assembly: GCA_030180095.1. Taxonomy (NCBI): domain Eukaryota; kingdom Viridiplantae; phylum Streptophyta; class Magnoliopsida; order Magnoliales; family Magnoliaceae; genus Magnolia; species Magnolia changhungtana. The sequence goes on along the minus strand of JASAUF010000426.1, from coordinate 52,441 downwards.
TGACTTTTACTAAGGAAGTCATGGATCACTCCAATTTGATAAGTACCTCCAAGATTCAGAATATTTTGCCATCCTATTACTTCTAGAAGCAAGTCTACACCAAAAGACTCGATGGCACTGTTGAGAACCAGACGTTCAACAACAGTGTCTGGATGTCTCACTGATGAAGTGAGTTGATGCATACTGGGTTATTTTGCTTTCCCTCTTGAAGACTGAGAAAGGGACTTACCTTTCCCTTTGTTCATGATGTTTCAGTGTAAGAGGCGAGTAAAGGTAAGGGAGGTCAACCAAGAGAATGGAAAGTACCCGACCAAAAGTGAGAATAGACTCTGGAGTGGAAGGGATGGAAGGATAATACCCATTTCTTTGGACACTTCTGGCCGAGGATTTGAGCAGAAAGTACAACAGAAAAATTTCCAAAGAAATAAAATTCTTTCACTCGATCACCTTTTATCGGTCAGGAGTCTTCGATTTTATCGAACTTACTTTCGATTATTTCGATGATCCACATTTGAAGTTATCGGCTATTGCTTTGATAGTAGTCCCGATCTGTGACTTTCCACATTCTAAAAAGACGTCGATGATATCGACCCATGATCTATTAATCGAAAATGACAGATCGATAAGAATGAAGAGGAATATTTTTCTTTTTTGACCCTTCAAGTAATATATCAATAGCATACTCAGCAAAATTATGTACAATTACTGTCCATCAAAAAATTATAAACATTCGCATGTTTATTTACAAAAGATTGAGGTGAGAAACCTCAGATATATCATTTTACGCTCAACAAAATTACATCATTTCAGCAAATATCCAGATCTAGATGCATGATCTGGACTTGTTTTTCTCTGCTCAGTATTTCTAGGCATCAGTCCTTTCTATGCCTCTGATGATGTAGCAGTGGTTGTTTGTGCGATGACCCTTAATTACTGATTTTCCTGATTGATCTAGGATATCACATTCTTCTTTGTTGAATTTGATCATATGCCCATTATCACAGATTTGAGAGACGCTTAACAAATTATGTGCTAGTCCCTTTATGCAAAAAACATTCTCATTTTTTAGCAAATTAATTCCTCTTATCATTCCTTGTCCAATTACATTGGCAGTGGCTCCATTTCCATAGGTGACTATCCCTTTATGAAGATTTTTATAGTTAGTTAGAAGGGATTTGTCACCTGTGACATGTCTTGAGCAACCACTGTCAAGGTACCATTTGACCTTATTGCCTGGTAGATGATCTGAATATGTAACAATGCAATTTGTCTTTTCCTTAATCACCCACTTTGTGACAGGAGTTTTACTTGTGGTAGATTTGTTCAACTTATCCGATTTGTCTACATGACTTAATGACTTTTTCATCCTGTCAACGAGCTCGAGTGGTGATGATTGCATATTTCTTTTGTTCGGCTCATAAACTAACTCACCATTTTTGTGATGAGCTGGGAAAGGTCTGATGTCACTACTAGAGGCAATAGATTTTCCAGAAGGTTATGCATCATATTTAGATTTTGTTCTAGCCTTTCCATAATCTATTCCCTTTCTGTCCTCCCCACATTTTCCCATGCCTAACAATTTTTTGAATTTCTCACCACTTTGGGAAATTTTGCAGTTTAGCTTGGCCATTTTTCTGGATTCCTCTCATTCAGCTTAAAGTGTATGATTTTTATTTTGAAGAATCATGTTTTTCTCATTTAATGTTTTAATTTGTTTAGTTAATCTTTCAGATTCAGATTTAAGAGAAATGTTGATTCTTTCAAGTTTATCATTGTCTGAATGATATTGCTGCAAATAATTAATCAGATGAGTATTAATATTTAATGTTTTGTCTAGATCTAGTTGCAGCAATTCCTTTTTGTTCTCAATTATTCCAAGTCTTTTGACAATATTGATGCTATGAATGTAAAGTTGATTGTAACCATCTTGTAATTTATCTTGTTCTCTTTCTTCCTCTTCTTCAATTTCCTCATTGTTAGATGAAGATGATTCCATGGCTAGCTGTTCTTTCTCGTTCCCTGATTCGGTGGGAGTGATTGAAACAGTGACGACCATAAGTATTTTCAATGATTTCTGATCTCCATTGCATTCTGAGTCACCGGATTCTGAATTTGACTCCTCAGTATCATCCCATGTGGCGGCCATTACCTTACCCTTAGTTTTTCTATTTGGGCATTCGGTTGATAAGTGTCCATACTCCCGATAGGCATAGCATTGTGGTTCTTTGGTTCTTCTACCAAATTGGCCTACAGGAAGTTTGTTGTTCACCTTTCTCTCTCTAGAGGGACGGCCGCGATTCTTCTGAAAGAATCTCCTGAATTTTTGTGCCAGCAAGGCCACTTCCTCATCATCATCCTCTCTTCCACTTTCACTGTCCTCATGAGTTGTTTTCTTTAAAATTTTTAGGACAGTGTTTTTTAATTTTTGGGATTGAGTGAAGTGTAGTTTAAAAGTTTGTAGGGAACCTACTAGTTCTTCTACTTTCATCTCGTCTATGTTCCTACACTCCTCAATTATTGTAACCTTGGGATTAAATCGATCTGGTAGAGATCTTAGAATTTTCCTACAAATTTTCGGTACCGGAACTTTCTCTCCCAATCCACCCATGGAGTTGCAGATAATATTTAGCTTTGTAAAGAACTCCATAAATGTCTCATGCTCCTCCATTCTGAGACTTTCGAACTGTGAGGTCAATAGTTGAAGTTTAGACCTCTTCACAGTACTTGTGCCTTCATGGGTTGTTTCCAGTAAATCCCATGCTTCTTTTGATGTCCCACACATGCTTATTTGATTGAAAATATCCTGGGACTTGGCTTCAGATGTTTGCTTTTTTTATCGAATGCGGTCCACTTTTCATTGGGTTTGGGCTTTGTGATTGTTGTGCCACTATCAAGTATAATTTGTTCAGTAGGTGGCATATATCCGCTTTCAAGTATATCCCAAACATTATGATCCAAAGATCTCAGAAAGTAGTGCATCCTTGCCTTCCAATATGCATAATTTGAGCCGTCAAATACTGGAGGTCTAGTAACTGATGAGCCCTTACCTTTAGCCATATTCCCAACTTCAATCAAGATCACTCTCTAAGCAGTGAAGCCCTTGAAGAGAGACCCGCTTTGATACCAATTGAAATAATGGTGAAGACTGCTTGAGTTGAAGTCGGAATATGTCAATATGTACTAGAGGGGGGTGAATAGGACTTATTAAAGATTTATGAGTTATTTAAAAATCCTATCACTCTAATCCTATCATGTATGCAATTTTCAGGATTACTTAAATGTAACTATACTGGCTTCCAAGCCAAGTAGAGGATCCAATCACAAACTAATCAAGATATAGCAATATGCAAGTTAGTCTATGTTGGATGTGACTCTGTGTGTGTGTGTGTTTGAGATGTGATCAGATATATGAATATGAATGCATTGACATGAATCACACATAGAGAAAAGCAATCACAAACACATTTATTTTATAGTGGTTCGACGATAAGTCCACTCCACTCCCGACTGTCGCACTCAACCCTTGAGTGTACCGGATTTCACTAAGGAGGTTTTGCAACGTTCACCTCTAACCTAAGGTTTTAGATCAGGTTCACCTTCAACCTTTACAAGGAGGTTTCTACTCGGTTCACCTCTAACCCAAGAGTTTTACTGGTTCACTCCTAATCAGATGTTTGTGCTCTCTATAGAGCAAGAGTCCACACAACGCACTTGGGAGTTTTACTAGTTCACTCCTAACCAGATGTTTATGCTCTCCACAGAGCAAGGGTCCACACAACGCACCCACCATGTACACTCCTGTCGGAGGCCTCCTGCGAGGGCTTCAAAGGGCGAGAACCACTTAAGACCCAATCCTAAAAAGGAATGATCGCAAGTGTCCTCTTAGACTCTAGATACTTACAAATAAGTTGATGAGTCTCATTAAGCACAATGCCGAAGATCTCCTCCTCCTTGTTGATGAAGAGTCTTCTGCTCCCTTGATCTGCAACACAAAAGATATACCAAGACTAGGCTTAGGGTTGGGTCAAAGTTACAATGGAATCCTAATCTCTAAAGATTTTCCTATAAGGAAAAATTTTCCTGTAAGGAAGATAGAGTAGTTCCACTCTTATGCATTCAAGGTACCCAGCATAATGATTTGCCATTAAGGTAGTAGCTGGAGGATCCTTGAATGCGGAAGTTCATTCCCCAATCCACTCTATTGAATGTCAATGGTGAGAGTAGATTGGAGGATGAACTCCCTTGAGAGAAAGGCCTTGGATATAAGATGTAAGTTGGAACACACAAAAGCTCTCTATTTTCTCTCTCTCTCACAGCAACAAAAGGCAAGTCCTCTATATATAGGCAAAAAGTTCCAACGGATATAAAACGGTCATATTTATGATAGAGTTCGATATCATCGAGCATGTTTGATATCATTGAGCGTATACTCTCGATAGCATCGATGGTCTGCTCGATGACTCGGACTCGATGTCATACGCTTTTAAAACTTCTTGCCAATTGGTCAATGAATCGAGACCATGGTCGATGTCATCAGATTTTGAACTCCGATTCCATCAATGACAGGATCGATCCATCGACACTTGAAAAGTGAGAGAGACTTGACTTTGAGATATTTCAGGTTTTCATGAATGATCGGGGGAACCGTCAAGATCATCGAAATTTGAATGTCGATGATATCGAGATCAGAGTCGATGCATCGATAAATCCAGCGGATGTGTCTTTAAGCTTGTTGGACGATTTGTGTCCTTGTTCGATGCAATCGACCTGGTGCCGATATCATCAATATTTGAATATTGATTCTATCGAAGGGCCCCCGATCATAGTTAAAAACAACCTGAAATATCTGTTGTAAGAAATGCGCGCCCACCATCAATATCATCAATGGACCTCCGATCATATCGATATTTGAATTCAGATCATATAGGACGGTCATCGATATATCGAAGGAATTTGAGATTTTTATTAAAAAACAGGGGCGCTGGAAAACTGCCTGCCGATCTTATCGAGCCACTCTTGATGGACTCAAGATTTAAATGGTAATGATATCAATAGGTGTATCGATACATCGATAATTCATCCAGATATGATGTGAAGTTACTGGACATATTTAGTGCTTTTATCGATGATATCATATGTGTATCGATACATTGATAAATTCGTCTATGAATATTTTCGTTGTTGGACATTTTTGGTCCTCATATCGATAATATCGGTAAGGTATCGAGGACATCGACAATGCAGGTCGATCATATCGAGGGTGTATCGATAAAATCAACAAGGCGAGAAAAACTTACAGATTTTCCTATTTGCAAAAAGTTTTTTCACCTTAAAAACTCTAAGATGTCTATCTTGTTTTAAGGGTTTTAATCACCTAGTGTTTAAGGACATGGGATGTGAGGGTATGATTTACCTATGGCGAGCTTTCCAACATCCGGATGAGGCAGACGCTTGAATTGTTCTTCCTATCGAGCTCTGCAGACAGTCTGACCTACCATTCACGTAACTTGATAAACCAAGGCACTAGCAGGTACACTTTCACAGAGAACTCTCGTAATCAATTGTTTAGTATTTTTAGAATGTCTAGCTTGCAAAGTAGATATGGGTACTCGTCATCAACAAAAGGTATATCCATGATTGTTAAAATCAAACGACGGTCTACTTTAATTGGACCTTCTCTAATTGACACAGTAACTGTCAAATCATCTTGAGAGAACTCAGTAATACAAGCATACATGCCCTGCGCGATGAATCGGTATGCAGGACCACCCTAAGATAGTATGTTTTCCCATCCTACTGTTTGAAGGAGTGGGAGAATGTTAAAGCGCTCAATATGATCAACAATGACAACACGCTCAACAATAATAATTCTAAGACGGAAATCCCGCATACTCTCAGGATCCTCTTCGGGAGGCTGAAGATCATGCATGATAATGGATGCAGAACGGGAAGAAGAAGGACCACGAGTGGTTGTCTTCTTAGTTCTTCCTTCTATTGTCACAAGAAAATAAGGAAACAAAGGATTGCAAAAAGGAATGAAAGGATTCTAAGCAAATCAGATTTTAAGGAAGAAACACTTTCAAACTACCATAAATCTTGAAATAAGAAGCAAAATCAAGATTAAGGATGATCAAAGAACTTAAATTCAGAAGAAAATAAAAAATGAAGCACTAACCGGAGAGTAATCAGAGATGGGTTCAACCGGTCAGGGTTGGGCTTGATGGAGAAGAAGAAAGAAATGAAGAAAAATCACTTTTACCAAATAAAAACCCAATTCACCAGTTTCTCGACTAGTCGTGTACATACTCGACCAGTCGTGCCACGACTGGTTGAGTGTATACTCGACTGGTCGTGTAACACTGAAAATGTGCAATTTTGCATATATTTAAATAAAATAAAAATGTAAAATAATATATACAAACATTATGATAAAATGAGCACAAATCATCAATCCTTATTACACATACCAAGATCAAAATTCAATTTTGCAAACCGATTTTTGTCGAGCGGTTTTTTGAATATGTCAGCTAGTTAATTCTCAATCTGAATATATTCTAATGAAATTATCTTTTCTTCCACCAATTCACAAATATAATGATACCTAATATTAATGTGCTTGGTTCGTGAATGCTGAATAGGATTTTTAAAAATATTAATTGCGCTTGTGTTATCACAATATAACATCATAGATTCTTGCGCAATTCCGTAATCGCTTAACATTCTCTTCATCCATACTAATTGAGTGTATGCATTACCTACAACAATATATTCAGCCTCAATAGTAGAGAGCGATACGGAACTTTGTTTCTTACTTAACTAGGAAACTAGACAGTTCCCGACATTAAAAAAAACCACCACTGGTTGATTTGCGATCATCAATGTTACTAGCCCAATCAGCATCAGTGTAACCAGCTAATTGTATACTAGTATCATGTGGATACCATAGACCAAGATTAGTTGAACTAGCGACATATCGCAAAATTCGCTTAATAGCAATCAAGTGGGACTCTTTAAGGTCTGATTGATATCTGGCACAAATTCCAACACTAAAAGCAATATCCGGTCGACTCACAGTTAAATAAAGTAAACTTCCTATCATATTGCGATATACCTTAGGATCCACACTCTTACCTGTTGGATCCTTAGAGAGTTTCAAAGTGGTACTCAATGGAGTATCAAAATTCTTTCCACTCTCAAATCCGAACCTTTTAACTAAGTTCAGAGTATATTTGGTTTAAGAGATGAAGAATCCATTAGGAAACTATTTAACATGCAACCCTAGGAAATAATTTAGCTCTCCAACCATGCTCATTTCGAATTTGGACTTCATAAGATCTGCAAATTCAACAGTCATGTTAGCACAGGTAGATCCATAGATAATGTCATCAACATAGATTTGCACAATTAAAATATGATCTTTATATTTTTTAACAAATAATGTTTTATCTACACTCCCCATAAAAAATTCACTACTTAACAAGAATTTAGTTAATTTCTCGTACCATTCCTTAGGAGCCTGTTTCAATCCATAGAGTGCCTTTTTTAGGCGATAAACACGGTTAGCATGCTTAGGGTCTTCAAAACCCTTTAGTTGTTCAATATATATTTCTTCATGCAAATCACCATTTAAAAATGCACTCTTAACATCCATTTGATATATTTTAAATTTTTTAAAGCACGTAGTGGATATAAACAGTCTGATTGATTCAAGATGAGCTACTGGGGGCAAAGGTTTCATCATAATCAATACCTTCAATTTGAATGTACCCTTGTACAACCAGCTAAGTTCATCAGACTTATTCTTGAAAATCCATTTTGTTCCAATAATATGTTTATCAGTTGGTCTCAGAACTAAATACCAAACATCATTTCTTACAAATTGAATGAGCTCTTCTTGCATAGCTACAATCCAGTTTTCATCAGTAAGGGCTTCTTTTACGTTAGTCGATTCCATCTGAGATGTAAAGCACATGTAGTTATACATATCTTCTAACTGTTTACGAGTGAGTACACTAGTGAGGGGATTTCCAAGGATTTGATTAGTAGGATGATCTTTATTTATTCATAGTTCAGTGTTATTTTGATTAGATGAAGAGTCTGGTTTATCGATTAGAAGACCCTCATCATCTTCTGAACTTGAGAGAGGTATATTTAAATGATCATCAATGACCACATTAATAAATTCTTGTATTACACTAGTCCTCTTGTTAAGTACCCGATATGCTCGACTATTCAGAGCATACCCTAAAAATATCCCTTCATCACTTTTGGTGTCAAATTTACCCAGATGTTCTCGATCACGCAAGATATAGCATTTACTGCCAAAAACACGAAAGTATTTAACAGAAGGCTTCTTATCAAACCACATCTCATAAGCAGTTTTATTATTAGATTTTCTAATATAAACATGGTTAATTATATAACAAGCAGTATTTACAGCTTCAGCCTAGAGATTTTTAGGAAGCTTCATACTATTTAACATTACACTTGCCATTTCTTGAAGCATCCTATTTTTCCTTTCTACTACCTCATTTTTTTGTGGTGTTTTGGGAGCGGAATATTCATGTGATATTCCTTGGTCACTACAAAATTTCTCAAAACTACTATTTTCAAATTCAGATCCATGATCAATGCAGATCTTAGTGACTTGTAACTCTTTTTCAATTTGGATACATTTAAGTACCCTTTTTACTTCATCGAGAGTTTCAGATTTCTCTCTTAAGAAGACTACCCAAGTATACCTAGTAAAGTCATTTACAATGACCAGAATATACTTCTTACCACCTTGACTCTTCGTTCTAGTTGGTCCAATAAGATCCATGTGAAGAAGTTTAAGTGGTTTAGATGTGGCATTGGAGTTTATCTTTTTGTGAACACTCTTAGTTTGTTTACCAATTTGGCACTCGCCACGTATCTTATCCACTTTCTTTATTTTGGGTAGACCTCTTACCAATTCACTTTTGCTCAATCTATACAAGTTGCGGTAGTGTACATGTCCTAGGCACTTACGCCATAATTCTTTCTTATCAATATGGACCATGTAACACGATAACTTAGATGAACTTGAGTCACTAACTATATAGTAGTTTTCAGAAGTTCTGTGACCAGTTAATATTACAGAACCATTCTTATTTAAGATTTCACACTTTTGGTTTGAAAATTTTACACTGTGATTATTATCGCAAATTTAAGAAATGCTTAATAAATTATGTTTTAAACCTTCTATATATAAAACATTATCAAAGAGAGGGAGGTTAGGGAGTTGAACCGCACCTTGCCCAACAATCTTGTAGTTGCTACCATCACCGAATGTGACTGAACCATCAATCATGCCTTTAAGACTGGTGAACAGACTTTTGTCACCTGTCATATGTCTAGAGCAACCACTATCCTCGTGGCTTTGAATGCGGTGTGGGCAACCAAACAAGCAACCTTAGGGACCCATTTCATTACAGTTTTGGATTTAGGAACATGGTTGGTCTTCTTCTGATTATAATTGTTATACATCCTACCCACTGAGTTAGATTTTAAGAGCTCCTTCAGTAAGTCTACAATTTTCTCAGCTAAAGGATTACGGTTCTGATTTTTATAATTGATATGGTTCTTTTTAGGATTTAAGGACTGAAAAGTCTTAGTCATTTTAGAAATATTTTGATTTAGACTTTTTCCTTTTGAGTTAGAAGACTCTTCTTTAACAAATTTAGGAGAAGTATTCTTATATTTTGGAGGAATATTTTTATCGTAGCCCAATCCAGATCGATCACCACATTTTTTAGATCCAAATAAATGTTTTTCTAATTTGGGGTCACCTTGGGCACACCTCCATGTTTCCTTTAAACTCAAAAGTGAAGAGACTTCTAGTTTAGTTTTTCATTTTCAGATTTTAAGTTTTCAACTTGGGACATTTTGAAATCTAAGTCACACTTTATTTTTTCAAAGCAATCTGAAAGGAGTGATTTTTCCAAAACCAAATTATAAAAATTCTCTTTCAATTTTAAAAACTTTTCTTTCTGAACTTTAAATTTAACAGCTATTTTACAACTTTCCCTGTATAGGGCATCATAAGCATCCTGAAGATCTTCTTCATTCTCATGATCACTTTCCATATTTTCTTCACTAGTTGTATCATTATTTGAGAAAGTGAACTTGGCTAAAGTCATTAGAGCTTTAACATCATTACCTAACTCAATTTCATAATCTTCTGACTCAGAAGAGGCTTCAGAGCAGGAAGTTCCATCCCATGTAGCCAACAGACCTTTCTTTTTAGGTTTGTCCTTTTTAGGACATTTGTTTGCTAGATGCCCATATTCATGGCAGTTGTAACATTGGCTGTCTTTTAAAGATTTCTAATTTTTAGATCTTGATCTTTTCTTTTCAACAGGTTTTTGAACATCAACCCTCTTTTTAATTTTGAAAATCTTGTAAAACTTTTTAGCTAAAAGAGTCATATCATCTTTAAAGGTTTCTAATCAAAAGTGTTATTTACATGAGAAATACTTTTAGAAGATTTAAGGGTGATAGATTTACCTTTCGGAGCTTTAAAGTTTAACTCGTAGGTTTGTAAAGAACCAACCATTCTTCAATCTGCATATGGTCTGTGTCACGAAGTTCCTGAATGGCTGTGACTTTTGAATTGAACCTTTCATGTAGTGATCATAGTATCTTTGCACAGACTTTACTTTCTGGGATGCTATCTCTAAGACCCCACATAGAGTTGACTATGTCATTCAACTTAGTATAAAAGTCCATGAATGTTTCACTTTCTTCCATACGTATTTCTCCAAATCTAGTGGTGAGGATTTGTAGTTTAGATTTCTTGACAGTAGTCATACCCTTGTGTGTCATTTCTAAGATATCTAGGCTTGTTTCGCAGTATCACATGATATAATTCCCTTGAATTCATCTGGTGATAGTGTGCAAGTAATTGCATTTAAAGACTTGGCATTGGCACTACTCTCAATTCTTTAAAGAGTGGTCCAAGTGCTATAAGGAGCAACTTTTAGAGTTTTAGTTCCATCAAGGCCTAGAACTTCAATAGTAAGTGGTGTCCATTTAGTTACTGTGGCTTGCCACACATTCTCATCAATAGACCTCAAGAATATTCTCATTCTGGCTTTCCAATAAGCATAATTAGAGCCATCAAAAGGTGGAGGCCTAGTGATAGAAAGGCTATCAAAATTTGATATCTTAAAAGCTCAGATCGGTTATCTCAAGAATTAAATCCAAATAAACAAGCTATTAGGCTTTGATACCACTTGAAAAGACCGAGCTATATGTCCTAGAGGGGGGTGAATAGGACTATGTCAAATAAAAATTAATAAGCAGAATATAAACAATAAGATAGCTAAATGAATTGCAAATAACCAAAGGAAACAACAACCTCAAAAATCAAGTATAGAGAGGTTGATACAAACTTGGTTCTAAGGATAACCTAATACCAAAAAACAATGGTTTATGGTAGGACAACCGTACTAGAATGTGGGTGAGTATCAAAAACTCAAACTGAAGAGGATATAAAAGAAATAGAAATTAATCTATTACAACATTCACCACACAATGCTGAAATATAAAGATTACAACATTCACATCCACAAATACATCCCATAATCTTAAATCATAAAAGAAAAAGAAATAAAACACACATCCACCAAACACAAAGAATTATAGTGGTTCACTTATGTATACACCAACTGTTAAACAACGACCACACAACTACTCCACTCCTAATATCCACTCCCTCGGGATATTAGCGTTCACTAATCCAAAATAGATTTTTCAAGGTTCACTTAAAACCTTCACAATTGTGTCTTTCAAGTGGGCTTACACAATTCAAAAACCCCACGCTCTAAGTCTTCTAGATCACCTCAGTTTAACCACAAATGGAGATTTTCTGGAACAATCTCACAAACCAAACAAAAAGAATTAAATTATAGAAAAAGTAAAAACTTATTTGTATGACGATTCTGAAGCAGCCCAGTAGAACTAATTTGATGATGACGTAGATGTTCAACGTTCAGTCTCACAAGTGTATAAGGTTCTAAGTCTAAATGATTTTTAAATAAATCAGCAAGGGCTTTGTATTGGATTTGATCTCAAGAAAGAGTAAATCAAATATCTCTTTTCAATATAAGAATAGAATAGATATTCAAAATCAAATTACAAGAGCTACTTTAAAGAATTTAAAATATGCACAAAATAGCCTAGAATGTACTCAAAATAAACTCAGAGTGATTGCTTAAGAATGATAAGAATTGAATGTAAAACTCTGAAATTTGAGCACTATTTATATGTGAAAAATTGATTCGCACGACTGGCCTTTGGATAGCTACGACTGGCCTTATCCAAACAGATTTTCATAAATTCTGGCGCGATAAGATTTTTCAGTTGCACGACTAGCGTTGTGGGTCCCACGACTAGTCAAGTGGCCTACTCAACTAGTCGTGGACACCACACGATTAGTCGTGTGAGTCCAGATTACATACTGAAAAATGAGTCAAGCACTACACGACGGGTTGAGTACTATTCACACTACTGGTCGTAGACCAATAGAAAATTATGAAAATTCATAACAAATCCTGGACTGGTCGAAGAATTTCTAGGATTGGTCGAGCAAGTGCTAGGGCTAGTCGAAGGAATAAAATTTTACACTTATAAAATGACCAAAATGACCAACCGAAAATACGAAATGATCTAATCATGATCTAAGGTCAATCTAGGTCAATCATACCTTGCTTGTGAGATAGAACATATGAACACTTAATATATCAATCACTTCAGTAGCTTTAATTCTTACGATCTTCAAAGTTTGAACTCGACATACCAAACATAATCTTCAACTAGGTCTTGAGTTCTTGAACTTTTCTGGTTCCAGATCTTGAACCGCAATGTTCTTGAAAACTAAGTCTTCACTCAATATATGAAAGTCTTCACTTTCTTCTAGTTTAAAGATCTCAGTGAGTTTGTCATAGATAAGATAGATTCATTCAGCATGAACAGAACAAACGTCAAAGATTTAATGTGAACAGATGCACAAGCTTGATGGCTCACCAAAATTTGACAATACTGAGGGTTTATCAACATAGCACTTTCATAGGCAATTTCGGGGACGAAATTATTTTTAAGGGGAGTAGATTATAATGTCTTGGGCTTTCGTTATTTTGGATTTCCAAAAACCCTTGAAATTTTTCATTATAATTAACTTATATTGTCACTTACTGATCATTAACACTTGATGTTAGCCTATACACGAGTGGTACCAATAAAGAACCACACCAATCTGATAAATCAACCGTAGGAAGCTAACGAATCCAGACTGATCACTTAAGTATCGAGTTTAACCTCATGGCTCATTTACATAGGGCCTAAATCTACACGACCTATCACTGACTAATCAAGATAACCGTAACTAAATAAGGATCTACCTAAGCCGAGAGAAGTAGGGGTCAGATCTTAATTAATAAACCAAATCAATCCAGTTACTCATTTAGCCTAAAAATCAATGGTTTAGGATTATTAAGACCGAATCACCATTTTAACTAATTATAAATAAGCCACATTAAGAACTTAACTAATCTAAACCCTTATGATTATGCACGAGAAATCTCGATACCCAATTAATTTCAGAAATGCCTTGATTATCCAAACAAGCTCTAGACCACTCGTTAGTGGCCCACCAAACCTGAAACTATAGAATAATGTCCATCTCACTGGGCTTGATGTCCATCTCGGGTGGAGAATCAAGATATTTTCCAGAACTGCGCAACTTGGGTCAGAGGCCGAGTGCTTGAAATGTACAAATATCCCAGGCTAAAGTCTGAAACTTAAGTGAAATAGACTTTCCGCTCTTTTACAAAATTGTGGCTTTCCGACTGTTAGATCGCAACCAAACTCATGGTACGAGTTAAGGATATTTCCCTGTTTATATCCGTATAACTGTGGCCCCGATCGACTATCGGCGACTATTGAACAGATTTTTAATCATATCTGTCGATCGGCGCATCCAAACGGCGGGCCGATCATATCTATACGTAGATCATCACTAGGGTTAAATATCTTACGGTGTATATCGGCATGTACACCCCATAATGGGACTTAGAGGTTAGAAAAACCCTCTCATAAGGCTAGTATAGTGAAAACCCATCCCTTAGGGCCATTTACACCAAATCTAGCACTATATAAGGGCTTCATTTAGACACCCCTCTCCCCATATGAATTTGTATTTTTTAAAGGAGAGAAAGAGGAAGGGAAAGAAGATGAGAATAAGAGAGAGTAGGAGTGGGGGAGGCTTTAGTACTTCCCTTCATCAGTTTCCTTCAATCAAAGCCCTCACATCGATCATTTTTCTCTTCTGAATCCACCTGATTCGCGATTGAAAGGTAAGAAACAAATCCTACTTCCCAACCTAGGTTTTCCTAGGATGAATTGTATGAATCTTACCTAATTGCTTCTAAATTGGTATAGGAATCATTTTTTCCAATTTTCTAATCCTAGTAGTGTCACGAGTCGAGCTAATTGTTACGAGGTGCAGACCATTATCTCTAGGTTATCATTTATCGACCCTTGAGGGTCTCAATTAATGGTGTCTTATATTGAATGTGTTGTAATAGCTAGCATGTTCATATGTCATGTTTGATTATATTATATACTATTAGTTGGATATGGATTCTCACATGTTCGATGAAATGTCTAAGTGGTAGAATGTGTTGCTTTGTCAATGTTCACATGCTTGATCTATTGCCTAAGTGATTGTATTACTTTGTGCATTCCCACATGTTTGATTTAATGCTTTAATGAGTGTAATACTCTATGGATGCGCATGTGTTTAATGAAATGCCTAAGTGGTTGTGTAGTAAAATTTTTGTTATAATTGTGTGATATAGAGTTTAGTCGATAAAAATACTTAAGATTGTTAAGATGTTGGGTCAGTCGGTAAATCACCCAAACCAAGGGGTGGCTCTAGTTACGCTGGCCACCCTAGGCTTGTTTGATCGCCCCGGTTGAACACAGATGACCGACAGTAGCTGGACTACACGAGGTGCTTTCACCCAATGCCGGTTGTGTCATGGTTTTCCCAGGTCAATTTAAGTAGTCCACTAGTCGACTGATCATGTATGTTCACAATGTATGACATGATTAAATGGAATTTAAGATACCCCGTTCTCAATGGATGTGTCCATTCATGACCATTTGTGCAATACGATCCCCCTAAAACTCATAAGCCGGGCATGGTGGTATGGGACACCGTGTCCGAACTGTCGTCCTATGCTGGGGTGACGAGCCTCCCCATAATGACCAGTGAACACTGATGGAGGTTGTAGACCATTATTCAAATGGCCCCTGTCAAATTACCAAGCTGATGGTTGCGTGCTAGAGTACCGTTTGAACGACACAGGCATGAATGGAATTTGGTGACGCGCCCTTTCCTTGTGGTTATTTGATTTTATATGATAAACCCACACCTCTGTAACACCCCAACCACTATTCATCCGGGCTGTGGTCCGAGCATGTGTCTGGGTGAGCCATCTGATCTGGACCCCCTTCGAAAATAGCACTCCAGTCGGTCGGGCAGCGTGTTGTGGGATGTTACAACCTTGGAATTAAGTGATCATATTCGGTTTGGGTGACGACCCATACCGGGTTGATCCACATACAT
This sequence comes from Magnolia changhungtana, assembly GCA_030180095.1. Taxonomy (NCBI): domain Eukaryota; kingdom Viridiplantae; phylum Streptophyta; class Magnoliopsida; order Magnoliales; family Magnoliaceae; genus Magnolia; species Magnolia changhungtana. The sequence goes on along the minus strand of JASAUF010000426.1, from coordinate 36,789 downwards.
TTAGTATCATAACATACCCTTGGAATTGTTGATTTGTGTGATAAACGGGTGATGTCAACAACTCTGTGGGTCCCACCTACCTACGTGGAGACACCAGCAAGAGGGTCTGATCACGGAGTATGTGTATCATCCAGACTGTTCATCTCTACCGTCCGCGGACTAGGACGGTGGAGATCCCACTTTAATATATATGTTTTAGCCACGCTATCCAACGGCCCACCCTGATGTTGAGGACTATCTAGTCGTCCATCCATTTGGCTAGCTTGTCTCAAGGCTTGAGACTAAAAATAAGACAGATTTAATATTAAGAGGACCACACTGCGGAAAATAGTGGGATGAACGTCCACCATTGAAAACCCCCTCGGGTTACAGGGTTTTGGACCAACGTGATATTTATTTTTCCTCTATATCCAGGTCTTTGTGACCTTATGAACAGACTGCATAGAAATTAAATGCTACAGTGGGCCCACTGGAATTTAATAGTGGAAATCATCATCACCACTACCATTTGTGGTATGGTTCAGATGATCTTTTGATCTGATCCATTGTTTGGATAATGCTTTAAAATGATATCTATCGATGGATGAATGGTGCGGCCCAAGTGGTACGACCTACTTGTTATATTTGGGAGGCCTAATCCCACGTATTCGGGGGTCATAGGTTGAGCCCATTATGATGTATTTTGAGCCCATGGGTAGAGGCCCGTAGTGTTATGTATTCGGCCCATTTGTACCGGCCCATTTAATTTGGCCCCTTTGATCGGCCCAACTGATTGGACCCATTTGATCGGCCAATTTGAATAGGCTCATTTGATGCAATTGAGGCCCATGATGATGTATATTAGGCCCTGGTGCGAGACCATGGGCCCACTTTACGTTTGGCTCTATGTGGGCCACTACTTCGGAGCAATGTTAGTTAAATGGACACATTGATGGGTAATGATGGTTAAATGTCCACATTGTGACCTTCCCTTAGGCCTCATTCGGCCAATTCCGATTGACGTGACCGACTTACCGACTCTGATTATCGATCCATTCCAATTATCGTGACCGATTGCTGATTCCGATTGATGTAACCGATTTGACGATTCCGATTATCAATTGATTCTGATTGACGTGACTGATTGTCGATCCTGATTGACGTGACCGATTTGCTGATTCTAATTATCGATCGATTCTGATTGTTGTGACCGATTTGTCGATTTCGATTATCGATCAATTCTAATTGTCATGACCGATTGCCGATTTCGATTGATTTGACCAATTTGCTGATTCCGACTATCGATCGATTCTGATTAACGTGACCGATTGCCGATTCTGATTGACGTGACCGATTTACCGATTCTGATTATCGATCAATTCTAATTGTCGTAACCGATTGTCGATCCTGATTGACGTGACCGATTTACCGATTCCAATTATCGATCGATTCTGATTATCGTGACCGATTTGCCGATTTTGATTATCTATCGATTCTGATTTTCGTGATCGATTGCTGATCCTGATTGAGGTGACCAATTTGCCGATTTTGATTATTGATCGATTCTAATTGACGTGATCGATTGTCGATTCTGATTGACGTGACTGATTTACTAATTCTGATTATCGATTGATTCTGATTGGCGTAACCGATTGCCAATTCTGATTGACGTGACCGATTTATCGATTCTGATTATTGACCGATTCCGATTGTCGTGGCCGACTGTGATTAGCAATTAAGGCCGATTATCGTGACCGATTGTCGATTGCCGATTTCGATTGACGTGACCGATTTGTCGATTCCGATTATTGACCGATTCTGATTGTCATGACCAATTGCTGATTTCAATTGACATGACCGATTTGACGATTCCGATTCTAATTATCAAGGCTGATTTTGATTTGTCGAGGCCGATTGTATAGGCTGATTCTGATTGTCGAGGATGAGTATCGAGGCCGATTTTGAGTGTCGATTTCGATTACCAAGGCCGATTGTCGAGACCTATATGATTACATGCGACCCACAGTTAAAGCCCATTGTGACACATATTAGGCCCATGATGCATGGCCCATTTGATATATTCAAGACCCATGTGTAGGGCCCATATGTCATGTATTTGAGGCCCATGGGCAAGGTCCATGGGCAAGGCCCATTGTGATATGTATTAGACCCATGAGCAGGGTCCACCCATTATGTATATGTGGCCCTTGAGTAAGGCCCATTGTGTTGTATATTAGGCCTTTGTGCGAGGCCGTAGGCCCATTATATGTTCGGCTCTATGTGACCATTCCTTAGGGGTAATGTTGGTTAAATGTCCATATTGTTGAGGCCGATTGTTGATGCCGGTTATTAATACCAATTATGAGTATGTGACAGCATAGTATCATAATACATGCCCATACGCATCATCTACATAATTGTTATGAGATGTGATTGACCATTACATATGCCATAGGGAAGGTTGTTCATGGGGCTCCCTGATAGGCGGAGTTGCCCCACATGAGAGCACGGCATGCGCAGGATTGATGCATGATTGGATTGTGTGACTCATGCATCTTGCATTTTTGTGACATGATCACCGTATGCCCTAGCAACATCAAGGCCGTAGCCTCCACATGTATTTCGTGGATGATTAGATGGGACACCGAAAATCTATTCTACATGAGGTGCTATAGATATCCTTGGGTGAAAGTCCCAGAACCCTCTTGGTTCCAGAGGTTGCTCCAACGTCTAGACCGAGTGGATGCATGAGCACATGAGGGCTGTATACCGTTAGGCCGAGTATCCCATTGTGTCGTGGTTGGTTGGAAGGGGGTACGGCCTTACCTGCCCGAGAGGAGGGGGTAGTGCTAGGCTAAGTCTGACCATCTTGAGGAATGGGTCCGCTATCGACGAGTCAGGACCAATATTGGTAGGCGGATAGTGAGGCCTCTTCCACTCACTTTGTTGCGTGCGATGGGGCGGCAATTTGGTTTTTAGTGTAATAGACCCTAGTGATTTCCCAGAGAGGAACCGTACTGATATGTGGACTTATTGAGCAGGAATTGCATACTCATTCATTCATTTATTCACTATCCACTCGGGCAGGTAGTGCGCAACTAATTATTACATGTACCTTCGTATGGCCAAGGTTTTGGTTAGTGCGCAACTAACCTAAGATCAGGAGTTTACCACATTGAGTCCGACTATCCAAATTTAGGTATGAGACTGGTTTGGATAGAAGTCCCTTGTGATGGACCCCATAGCCTACGATATTACGTACTATCATCCTGACTTCACCCAGCTTGGTCATTTCATTCGCACCACATATTGCACTGCATCATCGGCATCTGATATTTGGCTTACTGTCTCCACATTTCATAACTGATCTACATTGTTTCATCAGTATATGATATTATTTTTATTATATTTTTTTACATCACATAGCCTGGATAAGACTGATGGTATTTATGGGTCTATCAACATGTTTTCCCATTACTCTGATACCATATGATTTATGGGCTTGTCAGTATTTCCACATACTCTGATTACTCTGATATTGCTTACTTGGCACTTACCTTGTGCACACACTTTCACCACCCACTAAGTTTTCTATAATCTTATGCACGATAGATGCGTGCAGGTGGCGTTAGGTTGCAGCAGCGTTGAGCTTGGAGCATGCAGCAGACCTCTGGAGCTTTGATTTTCGATAACGTATTTCCCTTTCAACATTGTATTCAAATGATTATATTAGTAGATATGTGATGATGATGTTGGTTTTATGATTTGGGTAAACTTGTGGTTATGCTTCTTACAGATAAATGTATGTTGAAAAAAAATCATCCTTATAAGATCCCAGGATCGGAATCTGGTGAATGGGCGCTGGGAACTGAGAATAGGGTACTATGGAGGCTGTTGGCACCGGATTCGGTGATGAGGAATCCTATGAGTCTGATCTCCGGGTTTGGGGCATGATAGGTGACACCTAAATTTAGATCAAGGGACACTGGTAAAGAGTCACTACATGCGACAACAAGCCACATGATCGGATAAGGACTCGTGATATAACGTCGGTATCTTAGCTTCGCCAATATACTAGATGAATTGAACTTAATAATTACTCAGCTAACATGATCATTCATCGCATCACATTAGATTAGAATGTGGCGAAACAAGCGTTAAAGTCGCATGTTGAGGAAGTGTTGTCATTTACGAAACAGGTAGTCGGAGTCGCGTATGAGGGAGTATTGTTTGGAAAGGGCATGCATCATGTCATATCTTCATATGCACATTTAACAAGAGTATTTAGAAATTGTTTGTTTCTTGTTTATCATTAACTGCGTTGATTGTGTCGATAACATGTGTAGCTTAGAACTAACTGAACCACTGAGTTAGCTACTCACTCCCACCTGGGACGGTGTTTTAAAACACCAACCAGGCATATCATTGATGCAGGTACTTGTGAGACCTAAGACAGGTAGGCTCATATCGGGTTGTGCCAATGCCGATATGTTTTAGAGAATTGGGTGTAAACTGAAGGCTTTACACTTTAACCGTCTTGGGTATGTATATTGTGTATTATGGTTTGCATAATTCCATTTTGGGCGATCATCACAATTGGAACTGTATTTTTAACTCTTAGCCCTATATTTCTAAATTTATTGTTATCTCTACCTCACTTTGGATCCGCTAATTCAAATTGAGCTACTCTAATTATCTGTGTGTGAAATGAATTTAAATTTGAATTTGAATGAGGACACACATGCATTCTCATTAGGTTAACACCAAGGAACTCGGGATCGGAGTTTCTGTACTTGGGTGCCAATTTTCGGGGCGTTACATGAATCATGTGTCTCTGTCAAACACAATCTCTATAAGAACTCCGTTCAGTCATACTATCTCCTTGATGTACAGCTTGGCTAGATCATTTGCCGAATTAGAAACTCTAATCGGGAGGAAATGGGCCGATTTCGTCAACCAGTCCACAATCACCCAAATGGAGTCATTCCCCTTTCTCGTCTTTGGTAAACCGAAAATGAAATCTATAGATGTGAAATCTCACTTCCACTCCGTTATGGGCATGGGCTGAAGTAAACTAGGGGGTCGACGGTGCTCGACCTTGACTTGCTACTACGTGGGGCATCAGGACACAAAATCTCTTATTTAGGCCTTCATGTTGTCCCACCAGTATGAACGCTTCACGTCTCGATACATCTTTATACTACCCGGATGCATCGCTAACTTTGAATTGTGAGTGGCATCTAGAACTTCTCTCCTCAAGTCGTGGAGGTTCGGGATGCATAGGCGGCCACGATATCTCAAACCTCCATCTAAGCCAATCCACCATTCTGATTCTTCATTGTCGCTTGAACGCTCTCTCATCTTCACCAACAGCTCATCTTCTTTTTGAGTCATAATGATTAGGTCATCAATTAATGGTTGCATGTAAAAGTGTGCGACGCTCTCGAATGGCTCCTCCACTGTCAGCTTCTGTTCGAAATCTCGCATGAATTCCTCCATATTCCACTCTTCTATCATCAGTGGGGCTGTAAATTCTATAATTTTCTTGTGGCTTAATGCATCGGCTACAAGGTTGGCTTTGCCAGGATGGTAGGAAAATTCACACTTTAAGTCTTTCAAAGTCTCCATCCAACGTTGTTGCCTCATATTCAGGTCCCTCTGTGTAAAGATGTACTTGAGGCTCTTATGGTCGCAAAAGAGCTCGAACTCCTCACCATAGAGGTAATGTCTTTAAAGCTTTAATACGAAAATGACTGCCGCCAATTCCAGGTCGTGAGTGGGGTAGTTTTCTTCATGTTTCCTCAACTGTTGTGAGGCATAGGCGATCACCCAATCCTTCTGCATAAGTACACACCCCAAACCGACTCGAGAGGCAATGGTGTAAATAGTGCATTTGACACCTTACTCTGGCAGTACTAGCAGGAGCACAGACGTTAACTTGTCCTTTAATTCTTAAAAGACTACCTCTGCTTTCTCATTCCAAGAAAACTTAAGATCTTTCTGAGTAAGTTGAGACAAAGGTCAGGCTATCTTGGCGAAATCTTTAATGAATCGGCGACAATAGTCAGCAAGTCTGAGGAAACTCCTCACTTCTGTAATCGAGCCGGGCTGCTCCCAGTCTTGTACCGCGGTCACCTTGGTAAGGTCTACGACGATTCCTTCCTTAGAAAATACGTGTCCTAAGAACTTGACTTCTTCCTTCCAGAAGTCGCATATTCAGTACTGTGCAAACGGCTGATTCTGCCTAAGAGTATCAAGGACTGCTCGTAGGTGTTCTTCATAATTCTTTTGACTCTTTAAGTATATTAAAATGCCATCTATAAATACGATGACGAATAGGTAAAGATACAGCTGAAATACCCGGTTCATGAGATCTATGAATATGGCTGGTGCATTTGTAAGTCCAAACGACATCACAAGGAATTCGTAATGCCCGAAGTTGGTCCTGAAAATTGTTTTCTACATGTCTTCATTCCTGACACGTAACTGATGATACCTGGACTGTAAGTCTATCTTAGAGAAATATTTGCCCCCTTCAACTGGTCAAACAGGTCATTTATCCTTGGTAGAGGATACTTGTTCTTTACCGTGACGTGATTTAGCCTGCGATAATCTATACACAACCGCAGCGATCCATCTTTCTTTTTCACAAACAACACAGGTGCTCCCCAAGGAGATACACTCAGCCGTATAAAACCCAAGTCAAATAAATCATCAATCTGCTTCCTCAATTCCTCCATTTCACACGGAGGCATGCGGTACATCGGTAAGAAGATAAGTGTCGCGCCTGGCACAAGGTCGATGATAAAGTCAATCTCGCAGTGAGGAGGTAGTTTAGGAATCATTCTGAACACGTCCATGAAATCTTGGACTACTGGCGTGTCCCCAATTGATGGACCACCAAAATTTTCCAATAGAGAAGCGTAGCAACGAATTCGGTAGGGATAACTGACCTGAACTAGGAAGGTGAAGGTCGTGCCCTCGGGCCCATGGGCCGTCACCAATCTGGTTTCACAGTCAATCCTACCTTCATTTCAGTAAGTCAATCCATGTTGAGGATAACATCGTAATGATATATTTTGGTTACGATCAGGTCAATGCATACCACTCTGCTCCCTTAGTTTATCTGGTAACCCTTACAAAGCTTAGTGGCATCTGTAAGGGTTCCTGTTGTAGCGACGACTCTCACTCCAACCATAGGGGTAGTATCTAACCCTAATCGCTTAACTGTAGAGCATGCTATCATTGAAATAGTGGACTGGTGTCCACTAAAAGGAATACAGGTGTACCTTGCATGTGGGCACTGACTTCAAAGGCTAGCGGCACTACAACCACTGATTCAGATGCTTCAGCTGCGAGCGTATGTACGCAAGCTTATTGCGAGCGATTAGGCTATGCAATCATAGGTCGTTGAGGCAACCTATTTCAAGATACAGGAGGTCAGCTGAATGACTGTGCTAGTGCTACAGATCATAGAGGTCAAGCTAAAATAGCATGTGGTGGCTGGCAATTGACCCCTTCATCTTGGTAAAATAAAAGGGGTCAGTATGGCCCACTTTGTTACAATAAGTACACCAAAGATCAGACTGCCTCTACTGAGCCAGTGGAGCCATTGGTCTGGGAGGTGAGTTTATACGCGACCTCTTGCCGAGAAAAGGCTGGTTCTATAATTCAAGCCTAGGCCTTGAGCCCATTGGTATGGGTGTTCGAGACACTCATTCACCATCATGCTCAGCTCGTAAGGACATATTCACTAGCTCAGCATAGTTTGGAATGCTAGCGCAACACATTTTGGTGCGGATATTAGCCCGCAACCCTTCTGAAAATTGCCGCGTTCTTATCGGCTCATCTGCTAAAATCAAAGGAGCATATCTAGACAACTCCGTGAAACGGTTCTCGTATTCTGTCACTGTCATTCCCAAGGAATTCACCCTCCTTTTCATTATGGTAAGTGAGGGAAAAATACTTCTCGTGGAAGCGTACCTCGAATTCGTCCCATATCCACGCAAATCCTGCGGGAATGGTTCAAAGGACACTTTCCCACCTCAGGCTAGCTTCCTTCTCAAACATATATGTGACTAGCTCAACCTGTTCAGCCTTGGTACAGTGTAACGACCTCAACATCTTAGAAATGAGATCCAACCAGTACTCGGCCTCCTCGGGTCTATGAGTACCTGCATATGTGGGAGGATGGAGGCACTGAAAGTGCTCAAACGGGCCACTTGTAGTCATAATCCCAGTTGGCTATACATGTGGCATCGGCGGGGCCACATTCATGTTTTATGCGATGGCCCCTGCTATAGTTGTCAAAACCTATTGTTGTTGTTGCATTAGAAGCATCATCTGCTCCAACCTATCAGGGGGAGAGGCTGCCTGAGGCATGTGTGGCATCGACGAAGATGCACGGTTTTGACCTAGAACCGGTGGTGCACTTGGTGTTGGCCCATTTGTGGTGGTCGGTTGTGAATCTAACAATGTCTCACTACTCGGACCCAAATTAGGGTCCATTTAGCTACCACTCAGGTGAGGGGCCCCATCAATCAATCCACCAAGTGGGAGACGTGCCGTGTTCCGAGTAGTTTTAGGAGGCATTCCCTATATACAACATAGGGTACAACATTTATAGGATTAGGATAATATCATCCACTTTTTCCAAACATTCTACACATTTCTAAACAAAAGAAGCTTCATGCATTTCATTTAACAAAATTTGTCACAGTTACATATGATGTGGTATTACATGTACTATGACAGAGGATGCATGAAAGCTAACTAGCGAAAGGCTTCAACACTTACTAACCTAGCATCCAAACTAAGCCTATCCAAGGCTATTACAAAAAGAAACAAAAAGAACTACAACTATACTACTAGTCCTTCGATTCTGGTGAAAGCAGATGTGCTCCCTTATCCTGCATACAACACAGGAGGGCCTTCAGGGTGCGGGACATTCTCTTAAACTTTTACTTCAGGTAGGTCTGGTTATCCTCGAACTTCTGCTTTAAGTAGGCCTGATTTTCCTCAATCTTGGCCACGCGGGTATCTAAGGTAGCCCGGTCATGGTGGTCATCACAAGAAGTAGGAGGTCCCTCATCTAAGTCTTGGGCCTCCTTTTCTTCCTCCTGTCCCTCTTCTTCACTGTCTTCCTCTCCTTCACTGTTTTCCTCTTCTTCACTGCCTTCCTCTTCTTCGGTCTCTTCTTCTATCTCATCTCCAAATTCTTCAATTTTGGCTTGGCATTGCCTGGGGCCTATCTTCATGTTGTTAAGGGTAGTTTCGTTGATGAAATGGACAAGCGCGAGGTTGTCCATGTGAAGCCTAAATCCGAAGTTACGAGCGATCTTGTAGATGAGTCGGCTGAATGGGAGGGAGGCGTCCCCCGAGTAGACCGTGCAGTATTAATTATCTGAGTCAAGGCGAGAGTAAGCAGACACATTTTTTCTCCCTATCCAACTTGGTATAGGAAGTCCACCATAAATGTAGTGCATTCCGTGCGGTTGTTCGATTGTGGATACACATTGTACGTGCATATATGGTGGAGTAGGCGAAAATCTTCCGTCATACGTGTCGATGCGAGACTGTTCCCTCGCCTCCAATCAACAAGTTGTCCGTAAAGGAAGCGAGTGCGGCGATCTCTCTCCCGTCCACTAGCGAGATTTGTATCACTGACATGCATCACACCACGCTCTATTCCCATGATACGGGCCATGACATCCATATCGACCCTGGTTTCAGTTCTCCCCAACGGGATGGTAAACTGGAGAGGCTCAAGAGTTGGGTCCCTTATGTGTGCATAGAAGGCTCATATGGTGCCTTCACTAGCATGTGTTTTTCCTTCAAATATGGGACCTCACCCGTTCTCCAGGAGGAGGTCAATCACTAGATATATCTCAAATAACTTCTCATCCACCTGAGCTTCGAAAACAACCTTGCGATTTCGAAACTTACCAAGTTTGGTGCCCACCGGTAGAGACCTCTCCATTGGGATTCAAGGGTCGAGGTCCTGTTTTGACCTTCGCTTAGCGCCGACACTTGTCTCGGCACTTGCCTACTTTTTAAAGCGACTTGGACAACTTGGCCCGGCCTCATCCGGGGCTACCCTCTTCTTTCCCATAAGGGAAAGGAGCATTGAAATGGAGAAGATGGCGGTCACGATCTCAAAAAGAGCCATAAAGATGGAAGCACTTTGAGGATGGAGTGGATTTGAAAGTATGGGGGTTATGAGACACAAAAAGGAAGGTTGTGTGCTCAAATGAGTGAGAATAAGGGAGATGAGAAGATGTAAAGGATAATTTTAGAGAAATAGTGGTAGAGGGGTGTAGGATGTAGTGAAAATGGGGGATTTGAATTTATTGAAATGAAGATTTAAGAGAGAGAGAAAGAGAGAGTTTTTGGAGAGTTTGGAGGGGTTTGAGGGGTTGGAAAAGGGTAAAGTGAGGGAAAAGGGGTGATAGGAGGGTTTAAAGGGGGCCCCCACATGTGGGATGGACCCACCTTAGTCGGCCGGTGGTGGCACGCTGCCGATCCCGTGGCGCCACCGAGCCCTGCTGGATTGGCCCAAACAACAATGGTCTTAATAAGCTCCCAAATACATCTTTCGTATAAGGCCAAGATCTCAGCCGTTCGAACTCCGATTAAGGCTTATTATATACCATTAGAAAGCTGGTTTGATTTTCTACGAATCCAAAAGAACTTATATTTTTAATACGTTCATTAAAAGAGTTAAAAATGGGTCCATTTAGGTAAATCAAAATCCTGCATGTGCTGCTGGACAACAACCAAGTAAACTTGATGTTACAGATGATTGGACCGTTGTATGGCTACAAAATTTGGTCCAGAGTTAGTTCATATTATGATTCATAATATCCCTAAGTTTCAACTTCGATCTTATCATGGTTGATTTTATATGATTTTTAGAACTTGCTGTCCAGAAACTAAAATAGGATTACAAATGAAGGGTGTAGATATGATGTTCATCATGGTGGACCATACTGACATGGGCCACTTTGCTGACCACCATATATATAAATACATGCACATAAGAACTCCACACCAGTGGGTCCCACACATATTAAGAAAATAAAAAGGAAAAGAAAGAGGAGGATGAGGAAGATGGAAGGATCTGAGTATACTCACTTCAATGGATGGATGGTTGGATGATTATGTGTGGTCTACTCCCTCTTAATCAATGGTGGGCCACACCTTGGCCCCACTTTCTCTCACTCTCTCTTAAAATCTCAAAATTTTTCTAAGTATAGGAAAAGAATAAGTGCAAGAGAGCTCCTACTCTTATATAGAGAATTGGTGTTGGAGGTGGTAAAATGATGTGGCAAGTTCATGGGATCTCATTGGTGCTAAAAGTGAGGTGAAATGTAATGTATGGTATGGGTAGTGGATGAATGAGGTGAATGGTGCTAAACGTGCATTAGCCAAGGTGGAAGAAATCTAGACATGCATTGGCTAATGGATGGATAAGGGTTATGGGTTGTAGTGATGTATGGTGGATGATGAAGTGGAGTGTTGCAATTGGTTGTTTGAAGTGATGTGGCACAAATCAAGACATGCATTGGATGCACATATGTAACGCCTTGAATTCCGATGGTCAAGCAAAGCTCTACTCCCGAGATTCAGACATCACTTATGTAGTGTGGATGATGATGTTCAGATTTTGTCCATATTAATGAGTTAAACATGAGTGAGATTATACTAAAGCAGCATAGCATACTCCGGATATAATTAAATTAGGCAAGCGGAAGTCTGAAACATATATATCTAAACATGTGGGTGTTTCACAAACCTCCAGAGTATGAGTACGTAACCGAGTTTAATATATACATGAATTGTTTCAAGATGAACAAAATATGGAAATGTAAAGTGTCCAACTAAGCCTCCCAGTGGTCCCTGCGCATCGGCACAAGATCTACATCAACCCGCCTGAGAGCTGAAAGTAGGAGAATTCCTCCTCCTTATCCACGAAGTCCTACTCCATAGCATAGACGTCATCAGCACCTGCATCTAAATCAGAGTTTGGTTGGTGTTTTAAAACACCGTCCCAGAGTGGGAGTGAGTGGCCACCTCAGTATAGTATAAGGCAAAACTTACCATGTTATCAAGTCAATCAAGTAGTGATGTATGCCCTCACATCGAAGCTCCCTCACAAGCGACTCTGACAACTTATTTCACATATGACAACACTTCCTCAAAATAGTGTAACTTTATCGCCTTTAAAGCACATCATAACTAATGCAATGTGATGCATGGTCATGTTAGCCAACTACTTAATTAAACTTATTCATACAGCAGGTTGGGGAAGCTAGGGTACCTCCATTTATATCATTGACCCGAACCGAATGATCCATCTAGGTTCATCACCCCTAGTTAAGCACATACGACAGGTAAGTTGTAGGGTCATCACTCCTAATGAAAAGCAGTAAATAGGCAAGTCAAGAGTTTATACTCGCAGTCACTATGGGGAGGCTCGTCACCTTAGCGTAGGCTGACAGCACGAACACAATGTCTCATACCACCATGCCCGGCTCACGAGTCTTAGTTGCTCACTGGTCACTACGAGGAGGCTCGTCACCCCAGCATAGGGCGACAGCACAAACATGGTGTCCCATACCACCATGCCCGGCTCATGAGTCTTAGCGGATTGTGGTACCATGGTTAAAGTGGGCTTTTACATTGGTGAGGGGTACTTTAGATTCAAGCAGTAGTGTCCATACATGGTAAACACACAATAGGCCAATCGATTTATTAAGCAAGTTCGATTGGTACGGGCAGACGCTGACTTAATCGACATGGAGTGCGTAAGCCCTCCTCGTGGCCTAACCACTATCGATAATCATTGTGCGACCTAGATTCATTGAGTATACCCAATGTGGCGAGACTAATTTAGCCACTCGAACAGGGACTGTGACCGATTGCCTGAGCTACGTTGTAACCCCAATCTTACTCAAATGCAACAAATAAACACATGTGATAGTCATTTCAGCATTTAACAAACAATCCAAGTGAATTCCTCATTTAAACATTTCATCAAACACATTGATCATGTTACCAAACACTTGCATTTTATCAATAATTTGCGTAGAGCCAAATATGATTACATGAAAGAAACTATACACATGCATAAGGTAATTAAGAATCCTATCTTAATACTCGTAATAAATCAAATCATCAACAATTTCTCATTCAAACAATTCATCAAACACTTATACTACACTTCACCAAATATATAGATTAGCCTAGTTACAACATATATTTTAACAATCCCTTACATAGAGAGGTCAACGTGCATATGACAATTATAAATCCTAAATCAGTAATCATGGCAAGCACAATTCATGTTTAAATGTTCATTCAAACATTTCAACAAAAACATGGGATGCATCTTTTGCTCAACACAATTCATACATGTATATTGTACAAAAATCGATGTATCTAAGACAATACGGTAGCCATCAAGTCAGACATAAATCATTAGCTGACATGAAAACCTTGATAACTGCAACATAAGTGTTTATAGTTCGCACTTTCATCGAGATGCTCGATTCAGACTCGGTCTAAACTCTATGTTTTCAAAAATGGAATGTCGAGTACCTAAATGACAAATCTGGTTAGCTAGATTGACGAACGACTATCTTGGATTTCTACTATGAGATTAGGGTTAGGGTTTCTTACCCAAAATCGTAACTAAAATGTTTGGTAGCATAACGAGGCAGAGATTTGGTGCGTGGAATCGTGGGAGAGGATTCCTGTAGCAATCTCCCAAACTCCTCTCTTCGCTCTTTTTTCTTCTTTTCTCCTCTCTCACCCTTAGGGTTTTGAAGAAATTCGTATATGAGAGAGGTGGAGTGAAATAAGGGCTATTTATAAGCCTAGAAGTGATGCAAATGGCCCCAGGGCCACTATATACATAGTTTATACCCTTTGGACGATTGTTTCTGACAAACGGGCTCCCAGGGATGCCCACTACCCACCTACATCATAAGGTATGCTCTCTAACAATGGATCCATGCCAGGACATGATTTCAGTGCGATCAGGTAAGCCGATCGACCATGGAGAACCTGTATCAGATCAACGGTCATACCTACTCAATCAGGGCCATAGTTATACAGATATGTGTAGGGAAATTTTCTTTCCCCATGGGTGAAGTTTGGTCAGAAACTGACATTCTGAAATCCTCAATTTTGCGTAAGAGTGAACGGACCAATTCACTTAAGTTTTGGTTCATTTTCTAAAGGTATTCGCGTTTCTCACACACTTTACTCATGGCTCATGTTGTACCTTTCTGGACACTATCTGGGCTTGATTCCTGTGGTGGTTGTCAAGCCCAGTAGGACGGACATAGTCCTATAGTTTCGCGGTCATCGGACCCTCGACGTGTGGTCTAGGTTCGATACGAAGTTCCAATGCACTCCCGAGAGTGACAAGCTCTTGGGATTTCTCCCAGGTCTTTAAGTGACGTTGAGTTAGTGGTATTAATGGTTTTAAACCTTCTCATTTGTGGAAATGGTAGCCCGAGCTTAATCCACCAATTATTTAGTTTAGTACTTAACTAATTTCTGCCTAAATTATTTAACAGGATGCGGTCCTTGAGTAGACTTGCCTGAGGTGGTACTCGGGTCCTTGTATGGATTTTTCCAAGACATTACAATCTACCCCCCTTAAAGAAAAATTCATCCCCAAATTTAGTACCTTTTCGTGCTCCTCAAAGATCTGTGGGTAGTTCTTATAGACTTCAGCTTTCATTTCCCAAGTAGCCTCCTCCTCGATGTGGTGTGTCCATAGCACTTTCATGAGTGGGATAACCTTGTTATGCAACACTTGTTCCTTCCTATCTAGAATACGTGTGGGCCGCAATACATAAGTAGTGTCTTCTCTTAGCTGCCCTTGCTCCCACTTGATAATATGGGTAAGGTTAGGAACATATTTCTTTAGCATCGATACATGAAATACATTGTGCACACCTGCGAGTGGTGTGGACAAGGCGAGACGATATGCAACCACACCCACTCGCTCTAAAATCTGGAATGGGCTAATGAATCTCAGCATGAGTTTCCCTTTCATGCCAAAATGAAGTACTCCTTTCATTGGAAAAACTTTAAGGAATTCATGGTCCCCAACTTTAAATTCCAACTGTCTCCGTCTCGTACCAGCATAACTCTTCTACCTACTCTGAGCCGTAAGGAGTCAACGCCTGATAATACGATCTTTTCAAAGGTTGCCTGAACCAGATCTAGGTCAACCAAGTTCTTCTTGCCAACTTTCGCCCAACAATGCGGAGCTCGACATGGGCGTCCACACAAGGCTTCATAAGGACCCATGCCAATGCTTGCTTGGAAGCTGTTGTTATAAGTAAACTCGGTAAAAGGGAGACAATCATCCCAGTTGTCCTTCAAGTCAAGTACGCACGCTCGTAACATGTCCTCAGGTAGTTGATTTACTAGCTCCGTCTACCCATCGGTATGTGGGTGGAACATGATACTGAACTTCAGTTTCACTCCCACTGTTACATGGATTCGAGTCTAGAAAATAAACGTGAATTGTAACGTCTTAGGCTTTCGTTATTTTGGATTTCTAAAAATCCTTAAAATTTTTCATAATAATTAACTTATATTGTCACTTACTGATCATTAACACTTTATGTTAGCCTATACGCGAGTGGTACCAATAAAGAACCACACCGATCTGATAAATCAAAAGTAGGAAGCCATCGAATCCAACCCGATCACTTAAGTATCAAGTTTAACCTCGTGACTGGTTCACGTAGGACCTAAATCTACCCGACCTATCACTGACTAATCAAGACAACTATAACTAAATAAAGTTCTACTCAAAGACAAGACAAGTAGGGGTCAGATCTTAATTAACAAACCAAATCAATCTAGTACTCATTTAGCCTAAAAACTGATGGTTTAGGGTTATTAAGACCGAATCACTGTTTTAACTAATTATAAATAGGCCACATTATGAACCTAACTAATCCAAACCCTTATGATTGTGCATGAGAAATCTCGATACCCAATTCATTCTAGAAATGCCTTGATTATCCAAACAAGCTCTAGACCACTCGTTAGTGGCCCACTAAACTTAAAACTATATAATAATGTCTGTCTCACTGGGCTTGATGTCCATTGCGGCTGGAGAATCAAGATATTACCCAAAACTGCGCAACTTGGGCCAGAGGCCGAGTGCTTGAAATGCGCAAATATCCTAGGCTAAAGCCTGAAACTTAAGTGAAATAGACTTTCCATTCTTTTGCGAAGTTGTGGCTTTCCGACCGTTAGATTGCAATCAAACTTAAGGTACGAGTTAAGTATATTTCCTTGCTCATATCCATATAACTGCAGCCCCGATCAACTGTCTGTGACCATTGAACAGACTTCTAATCATATCTGTCGATCGGCACATCCAAACTGCGGGCTAATCATATCCATACATAGATCATCACTAGGGCTAAATATCTTATGGTGTATATTGGCATGTACACTCCATAATGGGCCTTAGAGGTTAGAAAAACCCTCACATAGGGCTAGCATAGTAAAATCCCAGCCCTTGGGGCCATTTATACCAAATCTAGCACTATATAAGGGATTCATTTAGACACCCCCTCTCCCCATACGAATTTGTATTTTTCAAAGGAGAGAAAGAGGAAGAGAAAGAAGATGACCAGAAGAGAGAGTAAGAGTGGGGGGAGGCCTTAGTGCTTCCCTTCATCGGTTTCCTCTAATCAAAGCCCTAGCATCGATCATTTTCTTCTGCCAAATCTACCCCATTCGCGATTTGAAGGTAAGAAACAAATCCTACTTTCCAACCTAGGTTTTCCTAGGATGAATTGCATGAATCTTACCTAATTGCTTCTAAATTGGTATAGGAATCATTTTTCCAATTTTCTAATCCTAATATTTCGCAAGTCAAGAAGATCGTCTCGAGGTGCAGACCATTATCTATAAGTTATCATTTATCGACCCTTGAGGGTCTTAGTTAATGGTGTCTTATATTGAATGCGTTGTAATAGCTAGCATGTTCATATGTCATGTTTGATTGTATTATATATTATTAATTGGATATGGATTCTTACATGTTCGATGAAATGTCTAA
Source organism: Magnolia changhungtana (assembly GCA_030180095.1). Taxonomy (NCBI): domain Eukaryota; kingdom Viridiplantae; phylum Streptophyta; class Magnoliopsida; order Magnoliales; family Magnoliaceae; genus Magnolia; species Magnolia changhungtana. Next base: position 19,706 of record JASAUF010000426.1, on the reverse strand, counting down.
GTGGTAGAATGTGTTGCTTTGTCAATGTTTACATACTTGATCTATTGCCTAAGTGATTGTATTACTTTATGCATGTCCACACATTTGATTTAATGTTTTAGTGAGTGTAATACTCTATGTATGTGCACATGTTTAATGAAATGCCTAAGTGGTTGTGTAGTGAAATTTATGTTATAATTGTGTGATATAGAGTTTAGTCGATAAAAATACTTAAGATTGCTAAGATGTTGGGTCAATCAGTAAATCACCCAAACCAAGGGGTGGCCCTAGTTATAACAGCCACCCTAGGCTTGTTTGATCAACCTGGGTGAACACAGATGACCGACAGTAGCTGGACTACACGTGTTGCTTTCACCCAATGCCGGTTGTGTCGTGGTTCTTCTATGTCAATTAAATTAGTCCACTAGCTTATTGATCATGTATGTTCACAATGTATTACATGATTAAATGGACTCTAAGATACTCCATTCCCAATGAATGTGTCTATTCATGACCATTTGTACGATACGATCCCCCTAAGACTCATGAGCTGGGCATAGTGGTATGGAACACCGTGTTCTAGCTATCGGCCTATGCTAGGGTGATGTGCCCCCCCATGGTGACCAGTGAGCACTGATGAAGGTGATAGATCATTGTTCAAATGGCCCCCATCAAATTACCTGGCCGATGGTTGCGTTCTAGAATACCGTTCGAATGACACGGGCGTGAATGGAATTGGGTGACGAGCCATTTCCTTGTAGTAATTTTCTTTTATGTGATAAGCCCGCACCTCTGTAACGCCCCAGCCACTATTCATCTGTGTTGTGGTCCGAGCGTAGGTCGGGGGAGCTGTATGATTCGGACCACCTTCGAAAATAGCACTCCAGTCGGTCAGGCAGCGTGTTGTGGGATGTTACAACCTTGGAATTGAGTGATCATATTTAGTTTGGGTGATAACCCATACCGGGTTGATCCTCATACATTTAGGTATTATACCGTACCCTTGGAATTGCTAATTTGTGAGATAAACGGGTGAAAGCTAAATTTGGGTCAAGGGACACTGATAAGGAGTCGCTACGTGCGGCAACATGCTACATGATCCGGATAAGGACTCGTGATATAACGTTTGAATCCTAGCTTCGCCAATATGATGGATGAATTCAACGTAATAATTACTCGGCTAATATGATCATTCATTGCATCGTATTAGATTAGAATGTGGCGAAACAGGCGCTAAAGTCGCATGTTGAAGAAGTGTTGTCATTTGCAAAACAGGTGGTAGGAGTCTCATGTGAGGGAGTTGTTTGGCAAGGGCATGAATCATGTCATATCTTCATATGAACATTTAACAAGAGTATTTAGAAATTGTTTGTTTCTTATTTATCATTAATTGCGCTGATTGTGTCGATAACATGTGTAACTTAGAACTAATGGAACCACTGAGTTTGGTACTCACTCTCACCTGGGACGGTGTTTTAAAACACCAACCAGGTGTATCATTGATGCAGGTATTAGTGAGACCTCAGACAGGTAGGCTCATATCGGGTTGTGCCAACACCGTTATGTTTTAGAGAATTTGGTGTAAACTGAAGGCTTTACACTTTAACCATCTTAGGTATGTATATTGTGGATTGTGGTTTGTATAATTCCATTTTGGGTGATCATCACAATTGAAACTATATTTTTAACTCTTAGCCCTATATTTCTGAATCTATTGTTATCTCTACCTTACTTTGGATCCACTAATTCGAATTGCGCTACTATGATTATCTGTGTGTGAAATGAATTTGAATTTGAGTGAGGACACACGGGCATTCTCATTACGTTAACACCCGGGAACTCGGGATCGGAGTCTTTGTACTTGGGTGCCGATTTTTGGGGTGTTACAAGTTAGTATCAGAGTGAAGTATTGAGATAACCAGTACCTTGAGAATGTGGACTATACAAACCACAATAACTAGGCGTTGAGACATTTAAGTTTAGAGGTTTGAATCTGTATAGGATTTCCCTGATTTTAGGAGTTAAACTCCCTTGTTTGATATGCTTTAAAACTTGAAACTTAGAAAATGAACTCTAAGATTAAATTCCCTATTGTTGGATGATTTTGAACTTAAACCTAGAGACCATGAACAATAGGATCAAATCTATGATTTTGTAATGCTTTCAAACTTAGGTATAGAAATTTGAACCCTAGGACCGCTTTGGTCAGTATTGTCATGTGAGAAGTGTTTCGGCTCGCACTCATGTGAGAACTCACAAATTAGGTATCAACCTGGCATAATAGGATTAGATGACTAAAGTACCTCGTCCTACCCTAAAATCATATATGGTGCGCCCGATAATTCATTTCGGTTTAGGAGATATGTCTAGTTTAAGTTCTAACGGCCCAGATAATTTTTGCTTCCGACCGGGCATTTATCTGGCCCACCTCGATCATGGGAAGGGCAAAAACGAAGTCGGAATTGGAAAAATGGGTGAGAATAGATTAAGAAAAACCTAATTTCACCACGATCTGATGATCCTTTACCCAAATGGACCTCTGTTAAACATTTTCAGTCTATCTTGACTATAGAACGACCAAAGGGGTTGGAAATGGGAGACAAATAAAGAAATAGAGTAAAGAAGTCATGACTTCCAGCAATTCGGCACCCGTTGCGCAAATTGGCCCGCAAAACCACCACCATGCCCCACCATAACTAAAAATTTTCATTAACAAGATAAAACTAACCTTCCAATTTTCCCTTTGATTGTGGGACACTCACTATTTTGCTTTTAACTAGTCATCTAATAGCCAACATTTAGATGGTTACGATTGCATGATAGGTGTGTGACTTTAGAGATATGCTGCATTCCCGGCGTGTAAGTTACAATTTTCATGGTCAGTACATCATCTTTCTCGTCTATTTAATTTTTTTTTCTTTGATTTTTCTACATAAATGCTTAATACTCTCAAGCACTATAAGTTATACTACTCTTAGTTACATAGTTCAGTTTAACAATCCAATCAATTGATCTGAGTTGTTTATTAAGTCCAGAAGGCATTTTAGCCATATGAAAAATGGCATTCATCTGGCGATCAAGCTGTACTTGTTTTGGCCTTATTTTTATTTATGCATCCCTTTTACGAGCATGGATGAGATGGTTACAATCCCTAACAAAAGTGATTCTTTTAGAATCATGAGCCATCCATGATTGGCTCTAACAAATGGATGGATCAGATTTTTGCTTGGACATATTTTATGTAAACAAATCCTAACCGTTCATATATAAATCCCATTTAATCAATGCTTAATATTTGTCAGCTTAGTGTGAAGTTTCCTTGATGGCCCACTTGAGTTCCGTATATGGCCAATTTTTGGGATATCCCATAATTTAAAGGGGACCCATTAAATGCACGGTGTTGATGTTCGACATATATCATGGTGGGGCCCACACAGCTCGACCTCATGGGAAGTTCCCATGAGCTATACCACATAAAACCTTCTCCCTGGCAGCAGTAGCCAACCCACCACCAATGTTGCCATTGCTCCAGCAAAAAAAAAAACCCACCACCACCATTGCCACAATTGCTGTAGCCAAACCATCAACTCCTCCTCCATCTTCTTTCACCACCAACCAACCCACCTTCACCCCACCAACAAACCCATCTTCTTCACCCAACAGTAGCAAACCCACAAAAAAAAATATAACAAATAAAAAAAGGGGCAGCCAGTAAGAGAGGGAGGCAACAGCCATTGCTGCCGTCGCCATTTGTGCGGCACCATCAACTTGTTTGGGGTGCAGCCAAGTGCGGCACCACCACCCCAAACCGAGAGTAGACCATGGTGTCACCACCGGAAGTGTGGTATGCCACCCAAACCGGACAACAGATCGCGGCACCACTACCCCAAACCAACAGCGGACTGCGGTGTCACCACCGAAAGCGCGGTACGCCGCCCAAACAGGATAGCAGACCGCAGTACCACCGCCCGATCGGTATCTCACCACCGAAATGGTCAGAGGGTCGTGGTCCCACTGTAGGACCTACGTGCCACCGCCGAACAGTTCTGTTGTCCGGGATGGTGAGCATGCGGGGCCTCCTTTGGGGTGGTTTTGCACCATGGATTGGAGGGGATTAGAGGGGATTTCAAATCCACTAGTCATTTGGGGTTTTCAAATCCCCTCTTTCAGGGGTTTGCAACCACGGTGAGAGCTTAGATTGCACCTAAAATCATTTCAATAGTTGCAGGTGTAACATGTGCATCACTATACACAATCATTCTATTGGGCACATGGCCCACTAATGACGATCAGCACCGTCAGAACAATGTCTATGTAAATCATCACCGTCCAAACATTGTTCATGTAAATCAACACTGTCCAAACATTGTCCAGCACCATCCAAACATTGTCCATGTAAATCAACGATTAAAAATCGTTGGTTAGTCACTCAAACATGATCTTGTGCTTATGGCCCATCCGAGACTTGGAATTTCATCATTTTCGAGCAAAGCATATATTTCAACAGGCTTATCACAGCCATTGTGTCAAAATTACATATCTCACTAATTAGAGATATTAAGGTTAATTTAGTAATTAAATTCAAACCCCTGTAAATATATCATGTATAGGTACTTTTGGATTAAAGTTGATTCACACTCCAGGGTGCCAAACACACTGGGGCATTATGTGGGATTAAGATGGATAGAATTGTAAAGGTTACAATAAATACATAAGGTATTGCCTAGATTGGGTGTAACCCATGTTTTCTAATAATATGTTTGGAATGTTTGCAAAAAGAATAATAATAATAATAAAATAAATAATAAATAAATCCCAGGATTTACTTTCAAATTGCACTAGAGTTGAACTTGGATGAAGCAAAAATCCATCATCCATGGGATTGGTAATCCCATCTTACACTTTCCAAAACAAGGCATCATTTTTCAAAGCCTGCAATGTTAATTTTAATCCCATCTCACACTTCTTCCAAACATGCCACTTCCAATTTCAAAGTGGGATTAGTAATGCAATCCCATTTAATACAATTTAATACCACTGTTCAAACAGGCCCTTAAGGGGGTGTTTGGCACATGGTATTTGATGAGATTAGGTGGGATGGAATTGCTTTTAGTTCATGGAATTGCATTTGATCCCATGCATGAATTCCATGGATTTTAAAATCTATTACACATGTAGGCCCCACATTCATGCATGCGTTTATCCATGCCATCCATCCAAATACACCATTTACAAGCGACATTCTGGTTATACATGTGTACAAATGAATGACATCCATTGTGAAGTTGGTCTGTTGATTACAATTCCATGGTCCACCAAACATGATTTAACTTAATCCGGTGTTTTCCATGAAATTTTTTTTTTTAATCTCAAACATGGGATTGTATGGGATTAGATGGCTGTAATACCATGGTATTTCCAGACATGTAATCATTGTGAAATAATGATGTTAATCCCTCTAATACAATTCAATACCGTTCAATTCCACTAACCAAATAGGTCCTTAGCCTTCTAAATCCCACCCCATTTCCTCCCTATTCCACTCACACCCCCTCCTTCGCCTGATTGACCAATGATAATTGCAAGTTGGGAAGAATCAGAGAAGTATGGAGGTTGATGATGGAGATGGGAGTATGGAGTTTAAAGCCGGATTCTTATGGTTATAATACTCTTGTAGATGGGTATTGTAGGGAAGGTTAGATTTACGAGTCATCCAAGCTTTGTGATATAATGCTTTGAAAAGGAGTTTAGTTGGTCCAGACTTGATTTAGGAGACACAACCTCAGAAAAGATAGATATCATCAGGTGTCGACTCCTAGTGGCCCAGTGTAGACAAAAAGAATTACACCGATTCCGATTCCAGACAGCGTTCGGCACGACCCTACTGAAATTTTCTATGTCCTTCTTAACGTTATTAGCACTTCAAACCCCTGGAATACTTTAAAACTTCCAATTCTTCCTTCCCTCTCAAAATTTAATTTTTCTTTAAAAAAAAAAAAAGGCATGCTTTACTCATAACCTGTTATCCATACGATCGAAACTGTAACATACAAATACAATCTTAAGCCCTTGGAAACCTTTCTGAAATAATTGTTTGACCATAAGCATAGTGAAAGATTTATTAATTACTAATTTGGACATGAATTAAAACAAGAACTCCCTTTGACAAAGAATCAAAGGACAACCTTAAAAATAGGAGATTTTAACCTTTCAATGATATGAGACATTCCCTAAACATTTAGATTGATCAAACTACGGAATTACAGGACCATACACTTGCGAAGCATTCGCGGCTTGACCCAATTCTCGATCTTGGGTGATTACCAAAGGACTCACTTCTTTGACCGAGCAGAAGACCAGGATCTATCAGGATTAGGAAGGGATACAACGAGTTGTCTACCCTGGTTAGGCGGACAATCGACGTATCAGATTTGAGCCTACCACAACCGTTTTTTCTATATTAGCCCGATTAAGAAGAGCATAATATACCACCCTTAGGTAAACTTTAGTGTCAAACACATAGTATGATAATAATGATTTTGACATTTATTTTCAAACATCAAAGGTGGAAACTTTTAAGGGGGGTAGAATATAATAAGCATAGCTAGTGTAGTTAGTATGCACCCTACCACACACATAAACCTGAACTCAATCAGACCTAAGCAAATGAAATGAAAATATCTTTATTTATTACCCTTAGGCTGAAAAGGCCGAGTTATATGTCCTAGAGGAGGGGTGAATAGGACTATGCTAAATAAAAATTAATAAGCAGAATATAAACAATAAGATAGCTAAATGAATTGCAAATAACCAAAGGAAATAAGAACCACAAAAATCAAGTATTGAGAAGTTGATACAAACTTGGTTCTAAGGATAACCAAACACCAAAAACCAATGGTTTATGGCAGGACAACCGTACTAGAACGTGGGTGAGTATCAAAAACTCAAACTGAAGAGGATATGAAAGAAATAGAAATTAATCTATTACAACATTCACCACACAATGCTGAAATGTAAAGATTATAACATTCACATCCACAAATACATCTCACAATCTTAAATCATAAAAGATAAAGAAATAAAACACACATCCACCAAACACAAAGAATTATAATGGTTCACTTGTGTGTACACTAACTGTTAAACAACAACCACACAACTACTCCACCCTAATATTCACTCCCTCGGGATATTAGCATTCACTAATCCAAAATAGGTTTTTCAAGGTTCACCTAAAACCTTCACAATTGTGTCTTTCAAGTGGGCTTATACAATTTAAAAATCCCACGCCGTGAGTTTCTGGATCACCTCAGATAAACCACAAATGGAGATTTTCTAGAACAATCTCACAAACCAAACAAAAAGAATTGAATTATAGAAAAAGTAAAAAACTTATCTGTATGACAATTCTGAAGCAGCCCGGTAGAACCAACTTGATGATGACGTAGATGTTCAATGTTCAGTCTCACAAGTGTATAAGGTTCTAAGTCTAAATGATTTTTAATTAAATCAGCAAGGGCTTTGTATTTATTTTTATCTCAAGAAAGGGTAAACCAAATATCCCTTTTCAATATAAGAGTGGAATAGAGATTCAAAATCAAATTACAAGAGTTACTTTAAAGAATCTAAAATATGCACAAAATAGCCTAGAATGTACTCAAAATAAACTCAGAGTGATTACTTAATAATGATAAGAATTGAATGTAAAACTCTGAAATTCGAGCACTATTTATAGGTGAAAAATCGGTTCCCACGACTAGCCTTTGGATAGCTATGACTGGCCTTATCCAAATAGATTTTCAAAAATTTTGGCGCGATAAGATTTCTCAGTTGCACGACTGGCCTTATGTGTCCCACGATGGGTCGAGTGGCCTGCTCGACTGGTCGTGGACACCACATGACTAGTCATGTGAGTCCAGATTACATGCTGAAAAACGAGTCGAGCACTGCACGACCGGTCGAGCACTATTCACACGACTGGTCGAGCAGTTTCCAGGACTGGTCGTAGACTAACAGAAAAATTCTGAAAATTCATAACAAATCCTGGACTAGTTGAAGAATTTCTAGGACTGGTCGAGCCAGTGTTAGGGCTAGTCGAAAGAACAGAATTTTACACTTATAAAATGACCAAAATGACCGACCGAAAGTATGAAATGATCTAATCGTGATCTAAGGTCAATCTAGGTCAATCATACCTTGCTTATGAGATAGAACATATGAACACTTAATATATCAATCACTTCAGAAGCTTTCATTCTTGCGATCTTCAAAGTTTAAACTTGACATGCCAAACAAATTGTTCAACTAGGTCTTGAGTTCTTGGACTTTTCTAGTTCCAGATCTTGAACCGCAATGTTCTTGAAAACTAAGTCTTCACTCAATATATGAAAGTCCTCACTTTCTTCTAGTTTGAAGATCTCGGTGAGTTCGTCATAGATAAGCTAGATTCATTCAGTACGAACAGAACGAACGTCGAAGATTTAATGTGAACAGATGCATAAGCTTGATACAAATTAAGATACAAACTTGAATAGGTTTGGCTCACCAAAATTTGACAATACTTAGGGTTTATCAACATAGCACTTTCTTAGGCAATTTCGGGGACAAAATTATTTTTAAGGGGGGTAGATAGTAACGTTTTAGGCTTTCATTATTTTGGATTTTCAAAAACACTTGAAAATTTTCATTATAATTAACTTATATTGTCACTTGCTGATCATTAACACTTGATGTTAGCCTATATGCGAGTGGTACCAATAAAGAACCACACCAATCGGATAAATCAACCGTAGGAAGCCAACGAATCCAGCCTGATCACTTAAGTATCGAGTTTAACCTCGTGACCGGTTCACATAGGGCCCAAATCTACCCAACCTATCACTGACTAATCAAGACAACCGTAACTAAATAATGATCTACCCAAAGCCGAGATAAGTAGGGGTCAGATCTTAATTAACAAATCAAATCAATCTAGTTACTCATTTAGCCTAAAAACCTACGGTTTAGGGTTATTAAGATTGAATCACCGTTTTAACTAATTATAAATAGGCCACAATATGAACTTAACTAATCCAAATCCTTATGATTGTGCACGAGAAATCTTGATACCCAATTCATTCTAGAAATGCCTTGATTATCCAAACAAGCTCTAGACCACTCGTTAGTGGCCCACTAAAACTGAAACAATAAAATAATGTCCATCTCGCTGGGCTTGACGTCCATCGCCGGTGGAGAATCAAGATATTACCTAAAATTGTGCAACTTGGGCCAGAGGTCATTGCTTGAAATGCGCAAATATCCTAGGCTAAAGCCTAAAACTTAAGTAAAAAAGACTTTTTGCTCTTTCGCAAAGTTGTGGCTTTCTGATGGTTAGATCGCAACCAAACTTGAGGTATGAGTTAAGGATATTTCCTTGCTCATATCAGTATAACCGCAGGCCCGATCGACTATCAGAGACTGTTGAACAGACTTCTAATCAGTGGGCCGATCATATCCAAACGGTGGACCGATCATATCCATACTTAGATCATCACTAGGGTTAAATATCTTACGGTGTATATCGGCATGTACACCCCATAATGGGCCTTAGAGGTTAGAAAGACCCTCACATTGGTCTAGTATAGTAAAAAATCAGCCCTTGGGGCTATTTACACCAAATTTGGCACTATATAAGGGCTTCATTTAGGCACCCCCTCTCCCCATATGAATTTATATTTTTCAAAGGAGAGAAAGAGGAAGAGAAAGAAGATGAGCAGAAGAGAGAGTAGGAGTGGGGGGAGGCCTTAGTGCTTCCCTTCATCGGTTTCCTCTAATCAAAGCCCTAGCATCGATCATTTTCCTCCGCTAAATCTACCCCATTCGCAATTGGAAGGTAAGAAAAAATCCTACTTCCTAACCTAGATTTTCCTATGATGAATTGCATGAATCTTACCTAATTGCTTCTAAATTGGTATAAGAATCATTTTCCCCAATTTTCTAATCCAAGGAGTGCCTCGAGTCGAGCGGATCGTCATGAGGTGCAGACCATTATCTCTAAGTTATCATTTATCGACCCTTGAGGGTCTCAGTTAATGGTGTCTTATATTGAATGTGTTATAATAGCTAGCATGTTCATATGTCATGTTTGATTGTATTATATACTATTAGTTGGATATGGATTCTCACATGTTCGATGAAATGTCTAAGTGGTAGAATGTGTTGCTTTGTCCATGTTCACATGCTTGATCTGTTGCCTAAGTGATTGTATTACTTTATGCATGCCCATACGTTTGATTTAATGCTTTAGTGAGTGTAATACTCTATGGATGTGCACGTGTTTAATGAAATGCCTAAGTGGTTGTGTAGTGAAATTTTTGTTATAATTGTGTGATATAGAGTTTAGTCGATAGAAATACTTAAGATTGCTAAGATGTTGGGTCAGTCGGTAAATCACCCAAACCAAGGGGTGGCCCTAGTTACGCTGGCCACCCTAGGCTTTTTTTATCGCCCCGGTTGAACACAGATGACCGACAGTAGCTGGACTATACGGGTTGCTTTCACCCAATGCCGGTTGTGTCGTGGTTCTCCCACATCAATCAAATTAGTCCACTAGCAGACTGATCATATATGTTCACAAAGTATGACACGATTAAATGGAATCTAGGATACTCCGTTCCCAATGGATGTATTCATTCATGACCATTTGTGCAATACGATCCCCCTAAGACTCATGAGCCGGGCATGGTGGTATGGGACACCATGTCCAAGCTGTCGGCCTATGCTGGGGTGACAAGCCTCCCCATAGTGACCAATGAGCACTAATGGAGGAGATAGATCATTGTGTAAATAGCCCCCGTCAAATTACCCGGCCGATGGTTGCGTGCTAGACTACCGTTCGAACGACATGGGCTTGAATGGAATTGGGTGACGAGCCCTTTCCTTGAAGCACTTTGGTTTTATGTGATAAGTCTGTACCTCTGTAACACCCCAGCCACTATTCATCCTGGCTGTAGTCCGAGCATGAGTCGGGGTGAGCCGTCTGATCCGGACTCCCTTCGAAAATAGTGCTCCAGTTGGTCGGGCAGTGTGTTGTGGGATGTTATAACATTGGAATTGAGTGATCATATTCGGTTTGGGTGACGACACATACTGGGTTGATCCTCATACGTTTAGGTATCATACTGTACCCTTAGAATTATTGATTTCTGATAGAAACGGGTGAGACATAAATTTAGATCAAGGGATACTGGTAAGGAGTCACTACATGCGGCAACAAGTCACATGATCCAAATAAGGACTCGTGATATAACGTCGGTATCCTAGCTTTGCCAAAATGCTAGATGAATTGAACTTAATAATTACTAGGCTAACTTGATCATTCATCGCATCGCATTAGATTAGAATGTGGCAAATTAGGCATTGAAGTTGCATGTTGAGGAAGTGTTGTCATTTGCGAAATAGGTGGTCGGAGTCGCGTGTGAGGGAGTATTGTTTGAAAAGGGCATGCATCATATCATATCTTCATATGAACATTTAACAAGAGTACTTAGAAATTGTTTATTTCTTGTTTATCATTAACTGCGTTGATTGTGTTAATAACATGTGTAACTTAGAACTAATGGAACCACTGAATTAGCTACTCACTCCTACCTAGGACGGTATTTTAAAACACCAACCAGGCATATCATTAATGTAAGTACTAGTGAGACCTCAAATAGGTAGGCTCATATCGGGTTATGCCAATGCCGTTATATTTTAGAGAATTAGGTGTAACTGAATGCTTTACATTTTAACCGTCTTGGGTATGTATATTGTAGATTATGGTTTGTATAATTCCATTTTGGGCGATCATCACAATTGGAACTGTATTTTTAACTCTTAGCCCTATATTTCTAAATCTACTATTATCTCTACCTCGCGTTGGATCCGCTAATTCAAATTGTGCTACTCTAATTATCTATTTTTGAAATGAATTTGAATTTGAATGAGGACACACGTGCATTCTCATTAGGTTAACACCCGGGAACTTGGGATTGGAGTCTTTGTACTCGGGTGCTAATTTTTGGGGTATTATATGAATCGTGTCTCTGTCTGACACAATCTCTATAGGAACCCTATGCAGTCGTACTATCTCCTTGAGGTACAGCTTGGCTAGATCATCTACCGAATTAGAAACTCTAATCAGGAGGAAATGGATGAATTTCGTCAACCGGTCCACAATCACCTAAATGGGGTCATGCCCCTTTCTTATCTTTGGTAACCTGGAAATGAAATCCATAGATATGAAATCCCACTTCCACTCCGCTATGGGCATGGGCTGAAGTAAACCAGGGGGTCGGCGGTGCTCGGCCTTGACTTACTGTCACGTGAGGCATCGGGACATAAAATTTCTTATTTGGGCCTTCATTTTGTCCCACCGGTATGAGGCATCTAGAACTTCTCTCCTTAAGTCGTGGAGGTTCCGGACGCATAGGCGGCCACGATATCTCAACCCTCCATCTAAGCCAATCCTCCATTCTGATTCTTCGTTGTCGCTTGAATGCTCTCTCATCTTCACCAATAGCTCATCTTCTTTCTGAGACACAATGATTCGGTCATTAATAAGTGGTTGCAAGTAGAAGTATGCGACCCTGTCGAATGGCTCCTCCACTGTCAACTTCTGTTTGAAATCTCACACGAACTCCACCATATTCCACTTTCTATCACCAGTGGGGCTACAAATTTTATAGTTTTCTTGCGGCTTAACGCATCAGCCACAAGGTTGGCCTTGCCAGGATGGTAGGAAACTTCACACTTAAAGTCTTTTAAAGTCTCCATCCAATGTCGTTGCCTCATATTCAAGTCCCTCTGTGTGAAGATGTACTTGAGGCTCTTGCGGTCGCAAAAGAGCTCTAATTTCTCACTGTAGAGGTAATGTCTCCAAAGCCTGCCAATTCCAGGTCATAAGTGGGGTAGTTTTCTTCTGTTTCCTCAACTGCCGTGAGGCATAGGTGATCACCCAATCCTTCTGCATAGGTACACACCCCAAACTGACTCGAGAGGCGTCGATGTAAATAGTGTATTTGACCCGTTGCTCTAGTAGTACTAGCACGGGCGCATACGTTAAATTATCCTTTAATTCTTAAAAGACTGCCTCTGCTTTCTCATTCCAAGAAAACTTAAGATCTTTCTGAGTAAGTTGAGACAATGGTCGGGCTATCTTGGAGAAATCTTTAATGAATCGGCGATAATAGCCAGCAAGTCAGGAAACTCCTCACTTCTGCAATCAAGCCGGGTTGCTCCCAGTCTTATACTGCGGTCACCTTGTGTAACATCCTGGATTTTCACTATTTTGGATTCCCAAAAATCTTTGAGATTTTTTTTATTAATTAACTTATAATATCACTAAATGACCATTAGCACTCAATGTTAGTTTATATTGGGGTGGACCAGTATAGTTATGATGGGACAATGTGTGGGCTGCCAAGCCAGATATCCTATTTACACTTAACAACAGCCCGTGTGGGCCACCCAGCGACCGAGAAAGGTCAGAAAAATCTAAAAATTTAGGGAACAGAAGATCTCACTGGGCTTGTGGTCCATCGTGGACCACGGACCCAGTGGACACCCAGAATTAAAATCTGGTACTTGCCAAATGCACCCACCAATGCCAGAATTGGAATCTGACACTTACAAACAAAACTGAGGTACTAGACTTTCCAGCCGTCGGATTTCTTCCAAATTTACGATGAAGGTCTAATGTATTTTTCTATGCCCGTCCACAAAATCTGGGAGCCGATCGTGGCCGGACCTGTATGAACAAACCTCATATCTGATCGCTCTCAAATTTTGTATGGCCCTTTATCGGGCCATGGATCACCTATACTGTAAGTTTCATGGCTAGAGGGCCACCGGAGCCACCCCAATCACCGAAATGGGCCCCTCAGGGCCATTTAAATATCAGAACCGTATGCCCAAACCGCATACTCGATCATCCGTTTATTTCTAAACTTTGCATAACCTCTTATCGGGCCATAAGGCACCTACACACCAACTTTGGTGGCCAGATGGGTGTTAGGGCCGCCCCAACACCAATAGAGAGTCCCATAAGGCTATTTTGAGAATTTGTGGAAGCTTGGGGCCAAAAGACCCAAGTCTAGGAAATAAACCCTAGCTCTCTCATATCTTCCCCATTTCCTACAACCACTAAAGAGAGAAAAAGGGAGAGCAAGATAGAAAGGAGAAGAATGTGTGAGTGAAGAAAGAGCTTGGGTGGACCCTAGATCAAGGTGTGGCTCAACCCTTGCAATTTCATACCTCTCCTCAAGGAGAAACTCTTTATCACTACCACAACAATCATCCGTTGGTCGTCTAGGTAAGATCCTTCACTCCTTAAAATTCATATATTAACAAGGGTTTGGCTTGGATCTCTAACATGTAAGTGCGTGTTATAGGGATTCCGGCCGATCGACCTTAAAACCCTCATTCCTAGGTCATTTTCCAAATCTCCAACGATCCGAAGGTGCAGACTATTGCTCTTAGGTAGCCTAGTACCAATTTTAATATGTGTTTAATGATTTTGGTTGCTTAAATGCTATGTTTGGAGGATCTAGAGAAGCCCTAGGACTTGTATATTTATTAGAATTGTATGTTTGGCTCCCATATGATGTTGTTCTTGCCTCTCACATGATTTTGTGTATGGACGATTATATGCTCATACCTTGTTTGATTTTCTCATATGATGTGCCCTATAACATGTATGATTCCTTGATTTATGTGTATTTTGATTCTAAGGGAGGTAGGAAGTGCTTAACTTCCTCACCAACCCACACCACACACACACACACACACCTTGTTCATGATATTATTAGCTTTACATGTTAGTAGAAATTTAGAATTTTATGTTGAGAAGCATGAGAACATGATGTTGTTTATGTTAGATGATGCATTGATAATTGGCATGTTATGGATCTCCTTCACCCTCTTGGGTTGGTAAGGAACATGATGAGAGACGGTAGTCCCATCGGTAGGACTACACTAAGGCTAGATCTGTGGGTTTGGGCGGGCATGATCCGAGGTCACTCGTCTCACAGTCGCTTGACTCGTGCGGTCTAGCCTACTGTCTGACCAACCTTGTTGTTAACCCTATTTGCTCACCTATGTATGGAACCTGGAACACCTTACAACTATTGTAGCCCATTGATAACTAGATTACAACTGGTCCACAGTCTCGTGAGCCGGGCATGGTGGAATGGGACACTGAGTCCGAGCTGTCAGCATACGCTAGGGTACCGCGCCTCCTCGT
This sequence comes from Magnolia changhungtana, assembly GCA_030180095.1. Lineage (NCBI taxonomy): Eukaryota > Viridiplantae > Streptophyta > Magnoliopsida > Magnoliales > Magnoliaceae > Magnolia > Magnolia changhungtana. The sequence goes on along the minus strand of JASAUF010000426.1, from coordinate 4,465 downwards.
AGTGACAGCGAGCAATCCCTTTCTCTTGGCACTGCTCATGTGCTTGAAGTCAGAAATGAGAAACCTGACGGGATCACAGACCGCGGGGTCTCGGCCTCACGCATTAATGGGGCCTTGGCCTCGCAACTAGCTTAGGGCATTGATATGTGGGGTGTATCAGATTCCCCAACCTGCTAGATGAATGGAATTGACTAATAACTCGACTAACACGATCGCATTGCATCGCATTAGTTAAGGTGACGACTCGGAAGTTGAGGTCGCTTTGAAGGAGTATTGTCATATGCGATCGTTAGATGGAGTCGCTCAAGGGAGCGTTATGACAAGGGCATGCATCGTGTCATCCCGCATGCATGCGCATTTAATAAGAGTTGTTAGGTGTTAATGATTGACTACTTTTTATTAAGTTCATATTACAATTGATGCCTGTTATAACTTAAGACTAATAGTACACACTATGTTAATCACTCACTCCCACTCTAGGATGGTGTTTTAAAACACCAACCAGACTCTCTCATAAATGTAAGGGAGGCAGAGCAGGTGGAGCACAGCGATACTACTCTCTACGAGGAGGAGTTGTCATACTTCCAGCTGATGCGTGGGACCTCACCAGACCCATAGACGAGCTGATGGATCGCTGAGCAGTGGGCTCAGTCCTATTCTTTTTGGACTTGCTATTCTTTTACGATTTTGTTGGGTGACGCTATGTGCGACCCCTTTATTCTTTTGGACATGTATATATGTATATCTTGATCTCTTTCATTTCAGTAGACTTGCTTGGTTGTGCTTCATGTTCCAGGAATTTTCAGGTTGTGCATTGACTGGATTAATCGCATATTAATGAAAATCGGCCATAAGTGACCCTGGGAACTCGGGAGATGAGTGTATACGCGACCCCTGATTTCCAGGGCATTATAAGATGGTATCAGAGCAATAGTTTGGAATCAATTGGGTCATGGGTCATGAACTCACTAACGCGTCCTCTGACTTGAGAGGAAATGTAATAGAAAATACGAAAATGCTAGGAACCACCCCAATCCCTAAATTGTCACTCCTAGACAGAAGGTAAGACTCCTAGAGTGTTAGGGTTGGGTAGTGAGAATGAGTAGTGACACTAGGAAATAGGTCCAAGAGCCTTACGAAAGGCTTAGGCTGAGGAGAGAGAGCATAACAATATTAGAATTCCACCTGGGAGCCTTACGACACGTTTCAGCCCATTCTTGGGCACGAAGTCGGGAACTTAACAGTGAGACCTGATCCGACTAACTAGGAAATTTAGGTAGTCTAGGCCACCTAATCCCTAAGGGCCCGTTTGGCCAACTACGTTAGGTGGTATTAAGGTGAATGGAATTGTAAGAGTAGTAATACATACATGTGTAAGGTATTGTTCTTAGAATGTTTGTATCCCATGTTTTCTAATACCAGGTTTGGGATGCATGCAATTAAAGGTAAATCGTGGGATTTCCTTTCAAATTACACTTGAAAATCCCATATCACACCTTCTAACATAAGACTCATTCTACAAAGCCTATGAAATAAGTTTTAAATTCCGTCCCACACCCATTCCACACATGTCATTCCCAAATCTTGAGTTGGGAGTAGCATTACAACCTATTTAGTACAACTAAATGCTCTTAGCCAGACAGGCCTAAGTCGGAATCCCTCTTTCCAACATATCTCCTTAAATATTCACCTGTCATCACCCTACTCTTGAACTTCCCCAGTACATTGATAGGAACGAGTCGGAAATCGAAAGATTTGACGGTCAAAAACATCGTTCTAGACCAAATGAGCAAATATTGGGCCAAATTTGGTAGTTTTGACCCATTTTGGGGTAAAGAGTTAAGGGGTGAATGAAAATTTACTAAAAATAGTGAAACTGGAGAAAAAATGGGTTTTGGCCCCTAATAAGGAGGAATCTATGAAATCAGTAGGCTCATTACGTAGATCAGCTTCTCCTACCCCAAATTCATATATGGTACATCGAATAACTCATTCCGGTTGGCAAGATATACACAATGAAAGACTTCGACAGCCCGGGGAGCCAGAGGCCCACGTGGCCCCCGTCGGCCCATGTTGCCCCCACCGGAATTTTCTACAAATTTGGGTCCACTTCAAAAATTCATATCTCATTCGTTACAACTGTGATTTAAGTGATTCAATATTCAGATTGAAGCTTGATGAGTCTAGTTTTATATAAAAATAAGAAAAAAAAATAAAATTAAGATGTTCTGTCAACTGTCCAAAATTTATTAATTTCGGACAGCTGTTGGTCCTAGAATTTTAATAATTTATTTACAACTCCAAATGAGATGAAATTTTGTGAGATATCTTTAAACTCAATGATAAAACAATATAAAAAATTTTAAAACAATTTATTTACCAAAAGTACAAGAAACCTTACAAGAAATAGAGACATCATGCAATCTTACGGAAAAAAAAAAATTGTTAGTTTCAAACAAATGTCACTTCTAGAATTTTAATATTTTTTTTCTACAACTCAAAATAAAATAAATTTTGTAGAGTGAGTTAAGCTTAATGATAAAATATAAAAAGAAAATAAAATTAATTCTATTACTAAATATATAAGAAACATTACAATGGCCCCCACCCAGGGGGCCAATGGGTGGCCCTTTTTTGTGTTTTAAACATGTGTGGGGTCACTTGAAAACCCCTCTCCTAGCCTTTCTCTTCCTCATTCCAAAAACCACAACCCATTTCTCTCAAATCCCTCTCCTGATCCATGAAACCCATCCCAACAACCCTTACTCAAATCCTTCAATTCCACTCAAATCTTCATCAAAGCCCTCTTCTTCTTATTAAATTTCATTTTCAAAGCGTTCTTCCATTTCTACATCAAAGCCCACTTCCATTTCTAAATCTTCATCATATTAGTTATATAAATTACTATATTTCAAGAGTTAATTGAGCCATATTAAGTAAATTCAAAGGTTTTAGAAATAAGTTTATGCAGTAGCTTAATTGAGAGTTTCACTAGAAATGTCGTCAAAATTTATGATTTTTTTTTCTTTTCGGTCTTTTATTATTATCATTATTAGTTTGTGGGTTTATGACTTTCCTAAAATCCCAACACATATTTTTTGAGCCGAGTTACCATCAAACTCGTCTGTGAGCCCAACTCAGCCCTGACTTGGCATGATAGATCCAATCAACTACTTATGTGGTTATGTTGGCTTGGGTTTTGAATCCATGACTTCTAATTACAGAGGTAGAAACACCACCAACAAGCCAATTAACATGCACATGCACTTGCATGTCCTTGCATTATTTTTATATTTTATTGATATATATGTATTTTTTATAGAAAATTATAAATAGTATTTCTTCAACTATATTTGAATAGAGTTGAGTAAGACTAGTCATAGGCCTCAAGTCAACCTAACCCAACTAGACATTGAATCGAGTTTTCATTTATTTATTTATTTCTAAAACATGTGATGGATTAGGCTAGATATTGGGATCTAGGACTAATGTAACGCCCTAAAAATCGGGGGTCGAGCATAAATTCAACTCCCGAGTTCCAACGCATCACTTATGCAACAAAATGAATGATGATTGAATGTTGTCTGTATTCGTGCATTGAACATGAGTGAGATTAAGCCAAAACAGCATATCATACTCCAGAGACAGTTAAATTGTAAACGGAAGACTGTGATAGATATAAAAATATATAAACTATAATAAGTCTCCAAAGTGTGATAAGGTTACCAGGTTAAAGAATTACAAGCACAATTTCAAAATATACCAAGTTGTGGAAGTGTAATGTCTTCTATCCCAAATATCATAGCCCCGCCAATGCAATTTTAGGTCTTCATAGACTTGTCAGAGAGTTACATGTAGGAGAACTCCTCCTCAACATCATAGTAGTAGTCCGGCTCTGCTTCATAAGCATTGCCATCACCTGCAGCTAAGACAATCTGGTTGGTGTTGCAAGCACCGTCCCGTAACGTGGGAGTGAGTAGCTAACTCAGTGGAACAATAAAGTATAGGTTAACATGTTATCAACTCAGTCAAGCAGTAATGATAAAGCAGTATAATCAAACACTCCTAACTACTCTTATTAATGCAAGTATGAATGCAGTCATGATGGATGCCCTCACCGACATACTCCCTCATGCGACACCATCTTATGTTCGCGGCATGCTTGCATTCCTCAGTGCTCCACATCTTCCAGGCACATGCAATGCATGATGAGCATGATTACCAAGTTGTTATTAGTCCATTTCAAACAGTAGGATTGGGAAACTAAGGTACCTCCCTTGTATCATTCCCAAACATGATCCATTCTAGGGTCGTCAATCCTAGACAATCTCATATGATGGTGTGTTTCTAGGTCGCTGCAAGGGCTGCCAGGGCTGTTACACGGAATCGTTACACCACTCCCCTATCACTTTATCAATACAGGCCAAGTTTATACTCTGTTACTATGGGAAGGCTCATTGCCTCA